>JANFOE010000893.1:0-600000 GCA_025667525.1 Glebionis coronaria
AACATACCGAAGAGCAGCTTTGTAAGCAGCATCACAAACTTTAGGCATCTCACTTCGTTTCTTCTGAATAACTTCCAAAGTGGATCCCATAGTAGCGCGAGAGTATGGCTTCTTGGTTGCACGACGTCTCTTCTTCGCTGCTTCTTGAGCCATGTCCTGTAGAGAGATAAAGAAAGTAAGAAAACATGGAGCCTTAGTCAGATTATGACCAGCATAAATGACACACGACATGCAAAGTAGAATAGTTGTGGGCATTGGGTAACTATTTGAGGTCATGTACATTTTGTATCGGCATTAGAATCGGTTTAGCTAAACCTAAAACACAATTTTACTCCATTATTTGCTCTAAATATTCCTATATTGATGCAATGTGATAGAAAACCCATATTATTAAAGATAAAAAACAACCATGTTTATTCAAGTCTTTCAAAGTTTTAGGCATATACACCACACCCAACATATCCGATGGCAAATACTAGTATATAAGTTATAATAACCAAACACACCAAATAATTAACAAGCAAAGTGAATTAACTAACCGTTTACTTTTTACTAAATATCGATCTGCCTTTAAGAGTACTGGCAGCAAGATTAACATACAAATTCTAAACAATCTTCTTGTATTTTGTATTCATTTGTCCATGTGTTCGTCAAGAGCATGCATTGTGTTATCGATGATAGCAAGATATACTGACCCGATCTAAATACCACCTCTTTTGATAACCGAATCAATTGGAGCCCCTAAAAACGCCAAGAATGTCGTCCTTTTTAACAAAGAAACAAAAGCAGAATGCTTTGACTCCCAACTACTGCATTATCATGAACCTCAACCTTCCACTTCTAAACCCGTTTTTCGAATAAAAACCAGCAGCTATTCTGCTAAAGTCACCCAAATAAACACCTTGTCCAAGTAAGATTAGGCTTGGGTAAAAAACAAGAATGCAGTAAACTAAAAATTAGTAGGATTTATAAAAAAATCAATGCATCAAATGTATAAAATATCATTGAGTCATTTTATCGAACACCTTGTGTGCAATTTTTGTAAACACATTTTACGGTTATTTTTTTCCTCAAATTAACTTCAAATAACTAACGTATAAAACATCATGTAAAATAACTACCAAATCGATATCATCAATAAAACAAAAATGATGATTAACACAACAAAATTTAAAAACACAAAACCCCTAACTTAATATGAACAAATATTCGTACGTGTATAGCACTAAAAATCACATATGTAATCGATAGAATTACATAACTTACTTTGATCTTTGATTTTAGATTATTTAAGATGATTGAATGAAAAAAAATTGAGACAGTTAATTATGAACACCAGAGCGTACGTAGTTTGGAGAGAAAAAGAAAGACACAAAATTAGAAAGAAATAGGCTTTATATATGGTGAGAATGAAATAGTTAACAAAAATAGCCCCTAAAATAAAAGAACCGACAAAGAGGCCCCTGCAGTTTGGTGCGAAAAAAGAGAGAAAAAGAAGGTTTGATCCAACGGTTAAAAAGTGGTTTTTTAGGTTTTCTACCGAGATTAAGTTTTTAAATGATCTCATCCCTATATATATATATATATATATATATATATATATATATATATATATATATATATATATATATATATATATATATATATATATATATATATATACTATATATATATATATATATATATATATATATATATATATATATATATATATATATATTATATATATAGGGTGGAGTTATTCTACAAAAAGTCTTATAATAAAATGGATAGGGTGAATTATGGGGGTGACATGTGTCATCCTTTCAAATAATTATTCCACATCATATTGTCATGTCATCTAACTTTAAAAAAATTATTATTTTTTTAATAATTTTCGAAATAAAAAAGTTCGTAAAAAAATTTGATCTACAAAATTATAACTATGATGTGGTAAACAATTACATTAATGCACCGATAATACAAGTGATAACTTATGACATAACTTTTATTCTCCAACGGATAATTATAATGCATTTACTCATAATGTATCAATGTCATAATTATGATGTATTAAGGTTATAAATTACTACACCACTCGTGATGCACAAAACTTATAAATACAATGCGGAAAACTAGTATTATAATGCACAAAAAATACAAGAGATACTAATGATATAGTTTCTATTCTCTAACGGATAACTATAATGCATTTACTTATTATGTATCAATGTTATAATTCTGTTGCCTTAAGGTTATAAATTATCCATCATTCGTGAAGCACAAAACTTATAATTATGATGCACTGGTTAAGTTTGATGCATTAAGATTTTAACTTACTGTATCATAGTTATCCATATAGAAAATCAATGTTATATTATTAGTAATCAAATGTATTTTTGGTGTGTGATAGTTATAATTTGTCACATCATTTGTCACATCATAGTTTTAAATGTGTTGCATCATATATATGAAAATTTAAAACATAATTATAAGTTTTGTGAAGGAATTATGATGCAATAACTTAAAACCGTTATGCATTAACTTATTAATATGATGCTCTAAAACGTATGACTGTGATGCACTGGATTTTTATGGATGTGTTGTAGTGAATCACACTTAAAATTTCAGTGCATCAAGACTCTAAATATGGTGCATAAGGATAATAAATTAGTTCCTTATTCTTGATATACTAAATCATCGATGCACAAGATTTTTTCCATAATAGTTTCAAAAAAAATAATTTTGAAAACAAAAAACATTCGGAAAAAAATTTCGAAATCTTTTTTTTTTGAAAAAAAAAAAATTTTTTGAAAAAAAATATTTAAAAAAAAATATTTATTGAAAAAATAATATTTTAAAAAAAAAAAAAAAATTTTTGAAAAAAAAAATTGTAAAAAATTTTCGAAAAAAAATATTTTTTATTTTTTTATCAAAGAGATGATGTTTGATAATGTTGTGAGAAGGTGACACATGTCACTCCCACATTCATCCATTCTTTTTTATTTATTCTATTATAAGGATTGTTTTATTTTATCCCAACTCTCTCTCTCTCTCTCTCTCTCTCTCTATATATATATATATATATATATATATATATATATATATATATATATATATATATATATATATATATATATATATATATATATATATATATATATATATATATATATATATATATATATATATATATATATATATATATATATATATATATATATATATATATATATATGTATATATATATATGTATATATATATATATATATATATATGTATATATATATGTATATATATATATATATATATATATATATATATATATATATATATATATATATATATATATATATATATATATATATATATATATATATATATATATATATATATATATATTGGTAAAGGGTTATCCCGGTAAATATATTAACCAAAAAAGTTTTGAAGTACAAAGGAATATGGCAGAAGTACCACATTAACCTCAAGCTACATGCAGCTTGTTAAACAAAAGAAATATAAATCACCAAAACCTACTAGCCAAAAAGTCTACTACTAGGCATGAAAACAATATTAGCGAACGCCAACAAGAAGAAATCTTGAAACCACGCGACCATCTCTCTAGACCAGCAACAACACGATGGGATAAGAGGATCCAGATAAGGCCGCCTCCTTAAAAAACCTTTGCGAGAGAAACCCATAGGAAAAAACCTTGAAAAGGAAAAAAGAGTACGACCCTTACCCGACACTCCCATCATGAACACAACACACACTGGGGATCTTCCACAAATCTAGCAATGACCTAGAAGCCGAGGTAATCTTCTTAAACTTGAAAGTAAGTAGCTTCAATCGAACCATGTCACATATAGAGGCAACAAGCTCGTCCGCCATCCTGGACTTCTGTCTGTAAATCCTAGAATTACGTTCTCTCGATATGAAACAAATTGATGCAGCCAAGACAATCCGAGCAATCACGCTAAAAGTAGTGCGACCTTTGGATAAAGGAATAAGAAACGACACAATAGCATTCATCCGAGCTGGACCACTATTCATACCGCATTTATTCCGAAGCAACGGCCAAACCTGAGAGGAATAAGAACATTCCAAAAATAAGTGCTCATGAGAATCCTGAACCAAGTTACACAACGGGCACCTAAGAGTGGAAATGTCAACAGTAGGTCCAACGTCCCATTGCTTAAGTCGATCTTGAGTCTTTAATTTATGCTTTATTACAAGCCACATAGTGATAGAGTGTCTAGGAACACAATGAGATAACCAAACCACATGAAACCAATCAACTAAGGTGGACCTACTTTGAATAGAATCCCAAGCCGTTGCTATAGAAAACGGGTGAGACCTACCCATGGAATCCCGCCAAACAAGCTTATCAGGGCGAGCTACATGAATATCTAGAACAAGAATAGAGACAATATTCGGAAAACGATCATACCAATCCATAGGTCATCTCCATGTATTATTAAAGATTAATCACTTACCTTGTCCGATAGCGTGAAACCAGGCCTATTAATGTGACGAGCTGAAATTGTGTCCCTAAGAGGGCAACCATCAGCCCACATGTCCGACCACATAGAAGCAGATTTACCGTCATTAATTTGGTACCAAATAAAAGGACGAACACGCGATCTAATCTGCAAAAGCTTACGCCATCCCCAACTTACATCACCAAGGCAAGGTACATCCCAAAAACTTCTACCATTTAATTTATAATCGTAGATCCATCTGACCCAAAGGGACTCCCTATCTGTTAAAATGCTCCAAATATGCGAAGTAATTAAAGCAGCATTAAAATCATCAAGTCTACGAATACCAAGACCTCCTTCATTAAGAGGCATGCAAACAGCATCCCAAGCAACTTTAGCTTTACCCCTCTTCATCTCACATTGACACCATAAAAAGCCTCGCATAAGTTGTTTAAGATTATTAATAATCCTGACAGGGAGAATAAACACAGAAGCCCAATAAATATGCATCGAAGCAAGAACCGATCTAACTAGTTGCATACGTCCCGCAAGAGAAAGAAATTTTTTGCGCCAATCATTAACTCGATTTTCCAGCTTTTCAACCAAAATTTTGCAATAACGATAAAGGAGTATAGAGAAGATAAGAGGCACACCAAGATAACGAACCGGTAAAGTACCTTCCGCAAATGGCATAAGGCTTAAAATACTAGCCTTGACACCACCAGGGACATTACAGAAAAAAGTCGTACTCTTAGGGATACTAGGAACAAGGCCAAACACATTTTTGAACTCTTCCAAAGAATTCATGATAATAGCAACAGAAGACAAATGACCTCTCCAAAAACAGAAATAAGTCATCTGCAAAACAAAGGTTAATAATACGCTGCTTTTCACAAAGATGATGGAACTGGAAATCCTCAGAAGCAGACACCCTTTTATGTAACATAAGAGTCAGAACCTCCATAACAAGCATAAATAAATACGGAGAAAGTGGATCTCCTTGTCTCAAACCACGCTTAACATTAAACCAACCATAAAAATGACCATTGATGCACACAGAATAAGAAGTAGTAGTAACACACGTCATAATCCAATTAATCATAGTAGGATGGAAACAAAACCCTGCCAATATAGATTTAAGAAAGCTCTAGTCCATCGTATCATAGGCTTTTTGAATATCAATCTTAAACGAACATATAGGAGGGCCATTATTACGATGATAATTCCTCATTAACTCCTGGGTAAGAAGGATATTATCAGAAATCCTTCGACCCGGAACGAAAGCAGATTGGTTAATGCTAACCAAATCACCAAGATCCCCTTTAATGCGATTTGCAATAATTTTGCAAATACGTTTCAAAGTAACATTGCAACATGAAATAGGCCGATAATCATTAATCTTTCTTGGAGTTGAAACTTTAGGGATTAAAGCAATAATAGTATGATTAACTTCCCTCAACAGCTTACCATTACTGAAAAAATCATGTATGGCCCGAGTAAAATTCTCCAACCGTATTCCATGCCTTCTTAAAGAAAGCAGTAGTGTAACCGTCAGGCCCATGAGCTTTATTATCACTCATAGAGAACAGATGACTTTTAATTTCTTCATTAGACACATTTCTAACCATACAAGCAGCCTTTTGAGCATCAAGAACACGAGAAAACAAATTAGTCGAATAAAGAGGAGCCGAATTACCTTCAATACCAAGGAAATTTTCATAATGATTGAAAAAAGCAGCAGCAACCGCATCTCCTTCATGAACCACATTAGAAGCATCTTTAACCATTTCAATCCTATTACGAGCATTTTTAAACTTAACAGAATTATGGAAGTAAGTTGTATTAGAATCACCCGCATCCAACCATTCAATTTTAGATTTCTGTTTTAAGAAGAGCTCCTCATCAATAGAAACTTCCTAAAAAGAAATAAGCAAATGAGCATGATCATCTCTAAGGTCTAAATTGTGCAGATCAGAATCAATCAAATTCTAGATCGCATCAAGCTCCCCATGAATCACAATCACATGAGTATGTAAGTTACCTTGATCATGTAACAACTTACGAAGCGAGGTTTTGAGACCCTTTAGTATTTTGACCAACTGATACATAGCACATCCCTCAACATTCATGTTCCAACCATCAGCCACGATAACCTGAAATTTATTCTTGTGCACAAGAAAATTAGCAAATTTAAACGGCTTTGGCTTAGGCCTAGCGACTTTTAGAATTCGGAGCACACATGGAGAATGATCCGAAATTCTATAAGGTTGGAAAATAGCAAAAGATCCTGGAAAATCATCAACAAACTTCATGTTAGACATAATGTGATCTATTTTTTTAAGAATGCCATCCTCACCATTCGTTTTTTCATTCCAAGTGAAATGAAACCCCGTAGCATTAACATCATTAACCTCCATATTCATCACACATTCCTTAAATTTACGCATAGCGATATTGGGGCGATACCCCCCAAATGGATGATCTTCAATATTAAGAGCAGCATATAAAACCCCAAGAAGGACCCATGGTTTATCACGCATGAAGTGATCATGAAAAACAAGATTACTCCAAAGACCACGTTTATCTTTATATGAGTTATCCGCATAAATGAAAGAGCAAAACACAGTTCTATTATCCAAGCGGGTATTAACTTGACAATGCATAACCTGACTAGTCTGAGACAAAACCATAATATCAACATTATCATCATTCCAACCAAGAATAATACGCGTACCTTTCGCATAAATACCACCATTAGAAGTCCATGGCCACCGTCTACACACTTTTCTACAAACATCAAAAACACATGTAGCATCAACATGCGACTCCAAAATACCACAAACACTCAGATTATTCTCCCGAACCACCTGACGAACCTCTTTTTGTTTAGGGGATTGGTTCAAACCTCTAATATTCCAAGAGGCTATACTAAACATTTAAAACAGTAGAGTCAAGATTGCTTGCCTCTGTTTGTTGCTTAAAAATATGAACCGACTCATCAAAAGTGTTCTCAACGGCCTCATCATCTTCATCATCCAGAACATCAGTGTTGTCCAAATCATGCCCAGGAAGACCCGAAAAAGAATTGGACAAAGGAACAACAAGAGCATACTTACCTTTATCATTTGTCCCTTGATTATGATTAATAGTAGATGGACCAAATTTAGTACGTCTATCATTCGACCCATTTGCAACAGAATTACTTTGAGCTTTTGGTTTGTAGTTAAACTCCTTTGCCACATTAAACCCGTTTGCAAACGAAACTCCCTTTGGGATAACATTATTGTTCTTTTTGTTGTTACATTTCCTGCTCACCTGTTTTTTTGGGTAAAAGGGACATTGTCCCTGGTAAATATATTACACCAAAAAACATTTAAGTACAAGGAATGTGGCTGAAGTACCACATTAACCGCAAGCTAAAAGCTTGTAACCAAGTGTGTATGACATGCCATAACTACACAACCAAAACTAAAACTACACTTATTTAGGGAACATTAAAATAAGTAACATCAGCTCTCCTATATCTCTAGATGCAACATAGAGGAAGCAGGCGACCCAAATAAGGTTGCCTCCTTAAAAAACCTTCCCAAGAAAAACCCAAAGAGAAAAACTTTGGAGAAGGAAAAAAGAGTACAACCCTTACCTGGAGCTCCCATGTCTACTAATGATTTTGACTTCCAGATGGGATGGAAGAGACACTGTCTTGTTTTTATAAATTATGCTGTGAATGTTTTGTGTTTGGTGATAGACTTGTGCATACTTATGTGATTAACTGCTAGTTGATTCATGATTGTTTATGTTTTGACTTGGTACCAAGGGGATTTTGACAAGGCGGGGCCTTGGGGAGGTACATAGATGTGTGAGCATCTATGGGACCAATGGATAATGACAAGGCGAGGCCTTGGGATTGGTACATAGGTGTATGGGCGCCTATGGTACCATGGTGTTTGGTAAGGCTGGGAGCCTTGGATTTGGTTTGGTTTGTTAAATCTTGAATATTAGTTGTTAATGCATGTTTGTATCACATTGTCCATATGTTCATTTGTTAGTGGTTGTTGTTCACAGCTTATGGTTTGATTTTGGCGTTGGAGTCTAAACCTATGACTCTCACCAACTTTATGTTGACGTGTTTTAGTGTCTCTTTCAGGTGAGAGTGTGGTTAAGCTTGAGAATAGAAGTGGCTAGTTTCGGAGGCATTAGGATTGCATTTAGAAGGAGATCCCCGTTCCTTCTTAGTTTATTTTTCTGTTTGTTTCAATTAGTGATACTATGAACCTATATGTTGATTTGTTTGTGTTATTTGTTTGTCTTGGGTAAGAGGTAGGACTGTTACCTACTTACCTAGACTCCTGCATTGATGAGATATTGTCATGACATTTGTGTCACCTTTTATGACATTTCTAATTCATATAGTTCTATCTATGGACACGCTATTGTTGTGATGATATCCATGCGTCGCGCCCCATATTCCGCCATGTTGGGGTGTGACAAAATGGTATCAGAGACCAATGGTTATGGAGAATTAGGTTGCCTAGTCTAGTAACCTAGTCTATAGCTTAAGGGTCCCTACATATAGGCGTCATAGGAGTATGTGTGCATTTTATATTAATTAAAGTTTTCTCGATGTTATTGGTTTTTACTTGCGATGTTTGTTAAGTTTTGACTAGTATGGGTTGAACCATAGTAGTTCATACTTAGCCATATGTTATTTTCTTTTCGGGGCGTGACTAGTGCTGGTTGAACCATAATCATCCACGCTAGTCATTGTCGTATTTTGCTTAAATTGTACATTATAGTACATAATTTGTTACATGGTAGTTTCTATCTTTTGTTGGGTTACTTTATGTACATGAGGTATAGTATTTTTCTATTGATGTTTAAGTCATGTTCCCTAAGAATCATGTGGTGGTTCGAGTTATTAGGAGTAGGTGGATATGAAGGATTTTAAGCTGTTTCCACTCTTATGGGCGACATGACTTATAACTGATTATGTTTTGTTTTTGGATTTAGTCTATGCTGTTTTAACTAGACTATGGATTTATGTATTTCAAGAGTTTGACTATGTTATTTTAATGGATGGAGTTTTGGAATTTTTTTGGTTATGTGGTTATGAGCTTATGTGAGTAGATGGATATATGTGTTATGTGTTGTATTAATTCTTATAAGTGTCATCATAGGAAGGAGTGCATTGGGGAAGGGTAATTGTATAAGTATGGTGGCCAACATAGTTATACAAGTACCATAACTTCAATGGATTCCTAAGTATGATTGCATGAAAGAGGGTTAGTACATGCTTGTATTGTAGATGTTAGACGGATTTAAGTATATGTATCCCGATATGCCTATATATGTATGACCCCGTACAATTATAGATTGTATCCTTAGGAGGGTGGCTAGCTCGCTTTTTTTTATACTCCGTTGTAGCGTATTCTTTGAGTTTCGTATTTCACGTGTACGTTTTAAAATGGTGTTATTGGTTTTAAGTCTATTGCCATAACTTGGGATTTCTTTTGAGATAATGAAATATTTTGTGTTGGGTCTTACATTCCTTTTAGTCGGTATATACTGAAAAGACTTGGAAATATACTATAGAGTTGGATAGTTGGTTGTATTCGGTAAAATAAGGGTAAGGTGTTGGAGTCGTGTTTGAAACAAGATGTAACATAAGATTTTTTTTTAATCAACACTTATTTATTTCTAATTCTAAAAGACTTTCTTTAAAATAAAGCGAAATAAAATTTCTTTCTACTTAAATAGTTTATATAAATGAGCTTAATCAATATACGTCATTTATAATTATTTATGTAAGACTAAACAAAGTTCATGAAAATTTCACATACATTTATTTCTTTTCATTTAAAAAGGATTACGTTAATTACTAAGAGGATTCTTTTGTTTTTTTTAAAAACAACTAGTATAAAACTGTTCTGGTCATAACTTGTTCGTTTTTAAAGCTTTTTGGGTGATTCAAAAGCCTAAAATCATGTACTCGGAATGTACTTTTCAAATATTTGGTATGTATAGTCATGGGGTGTTAGTAGCTTGATCAAAATTTTGGTACAAGTGACGGGTTCAAGGTTGAGTTTTGAATAGTAGTTTTTTTTATGATTTGGGATCCACGGGATACCTAGTCTTTGAGTTGAGTTTGAGATCGTCTAGAAGGTTGTTGGTAGATTGTTTGAGTCACATAGATGTGGTGAGGAAAGAAAAAAAAATATTCTTTTGGAAAAGTCGATCTTGTACACGGTTTAAATATTATGTCGCGGGGCATAAGATGTTTTGGTTGCCATTAAGTGTTTCTTGGATCATTTTTCGTTGTCATGAGTCATTTGAGTTGGTACATGTTTGAGTTTTCCTTTTGAGTTTTCGTGGTTTTGGTCTGTTTTAACTCGTGCACGTGAAATATCGTTAGTTATCCGTGGGTTTGATTCGTTGATCGTATCTAGTGGATTCAGGATGTAGTTTTGGGTTCGTATTGATTGGGAGCGTTGAGGTAGACATATGAAAGACTTGGTCGCGCCTACACGATTAAGTAGGTGGCCCTGAGAGAATGGTCAGAATACCCTTAGTGGGGATGAAAGAGTTAAAAGTTCGTAGACGAACTAATGTGGTCATGAGGTCTCTTAGGAGTACCAAGGGAGATGAATAGAGATTTCTATAATGTATGGATATTGGCACAAGTAACGCGCCATAGAGAGTGTTGGAAGGGGGATATAATACCTCAAAGGTATTTATGATTGTTAGTAAGGCATGTAAGTTTTCTGAAAATTTCCTGAGATTTAGTAGGATTGCCTATTACTGTGAGGTAGAACCATAAATAGAGCAAGTAGGAGAAGTGAGAGGAGTTGTAGTTAGTGCCTTTCCAAGGAAATTGTTGATGGAATGATTTTAAGAGCAAGAGTTGTTAGAAATTGCAACTGATGCAAGGTAAAATTTGAGTTGCTTAGTAGTATATTGGTTGTGAAAAGTGGTTGAGTGGTCTGATAAGAGGAAGTATTGGTCTTTTAGAATATGTGTAGTTTTCGCGAGTAGAACGAGGTAGAAATTTATTCGTATTGCTTCTAAGAGAGGGTGCAAGGAGGACGTAGTTGAAACTGCTAAGGATGTTGTATGAACGCTTTGGGTTTACGGTTATGACATGTTTCTTGTGAATATTATGGGAAGCTTTTGGTTATGCAATCCTGCATATACCATTGGATGTGTTTAAGGTTGGGAGAACTTCCAAATGATGGAAAATCCGTAGTGGATAGAAGCCGTTAGGTATGGTAATAGGAATTGTAGTAGAAACTGATGGAGTTAATTCATAGGAGATGAGGTGGATCACCGTTACAGTGGGATGAAGTTAGAAGCGGCCAACGTATTGGACCAGAGGTGGATCGGAAAACTATGGAGGTGGTGACAGTGACTAAGTAGAGGTTGAAAATAGCAAAGAACCGACAAGAGAGCTATGCGGTCAAGAGGCGTAAGCCGTTGAGATTTGAGATAAAGTTATGCTAAAGGTTTCACCATGGAAAGGGGTGATGCGGTTTGGAAAGAAAAGGGAAGTTAACACCTAGATTTGTGGGTCCATTTGAAATCCTTAAAAGGATTGGGCTAGTGGCGTATAGGTTGAGATTACCGGAGGAATTGAGTAGTGTGCATGACGTATCTGATGTATCAAACTTGAGGAAATGCTTAGCAAGAACTGACTTGCAAGTACCGTTAGATGATATTAGTATAGATACGAGTCTTCGTTTTATCGAAGAGCCGATAGAGATTTTGGGTCGTGAAGCTAGGACGTTGGATAAAAAGGGTAATATACCGTAGTTATGGGTAGATGGAATTTGGAACGTGGACTAGAGTTCACGTGGGAACGGGAAGGATTTATGAGAAGCAAGTATCCTCAGCTAATTGATAATGACGATCCTAAGGAGTAAATCTCGGGACGAGATTTCTATTGGAGGGAGTGATGTGACAACCATGGTTTTGAGGTTCGTCACTTTATCTTATTTTAAGGTTAATTTATGTGTGACTATGTGATTTGCGTGTTTACATGTTATTTTGCGTGAACGAGGTTGGTGTGGATATCGTTTATGGGTATAAAGTACTCATAAGTAAATCAAGGAACGGTTATTTCATGTTCATGAGCTCACAAATTAGTGACTATGAAATGAAATGGTGTTATTTTGGTGTTTACGTATACGTATACGTATTATAGTAAATTGTATTTTTTTAGGATTTGGGGTTTAGCATTTAGAGGTCTCGGGTAAGGTGTTTAGTCATGTGAGTATTTTTCGGGATGGTTTTCAATCATTTAGGACTTAGTTATAAAGTTTATTTCAAAATTTAAGATTTTTTTTAAAACTGTATATTTTACGTTTTTTTACGGTATACGCGTAAATTTGACTAGTTTTACGGTTTTGAGGTTTTGAAGGCTTTAGGAGCTGAAATAAATTAAGGAAAATTAAGGTAATACTGTTATTACAATTATTAATTAGTTTAATAAAAAAACGATATTATGGGGGGTAAGGGTCGGTTAAAACAAAAGGAAAAAAAAAGAAAAAAAAAGAAAAAAAGGAAAGTGGGCAATTATACTTGGGCTAGGACTTGTCAATAACTATATAAGGTGTAAAATAAGATGGAAAAGACATAATACCTGGAGCAAAAGAAAAAAAACGACGGCCAATTGAGAAAAGTTAGGGTTCTTAAAAAAAATCTTGGTTTCCATTAATCTTAAGGTAAAACCTTCAAATCCCTTTTCAATTTAATTGTTTTTAATTCTTTCTCAATCATCTTATGATGGATTTAGGTTAGGGTTTAAATTAAAATCTGTATATTAATGATATTATAATGATTAGGTGAATTAGGGCTTGTAATTAATGGAGTTATGGGTAACTAATTAGACTAATTATGTTAAAATCGTTTTTTAAAAACTGGGCAGAATTTTAGGTCAATTGTTTTGACCATATATAAAGTTCTACAAACTATTATTTTACGATCCAAGTATCCCTGGAAAGGTAATTGAGTTGGCTTTCAAATGCAAGAAACGAGAACTAAATTGGAGGTCGGGAAGTGGGTCAAAAACATGTTACAACAGTCGGAGGTCAAAACAGTTTTGAAATCATCGGGTTTTTAATTAATGTTTTAGGGTGATTGGGGTACATAGGAGTATACTTGAGCCCTCTAATGAGCATGAGAGTTGGTTTATATATTTAATAAGAGGCCTGGAGGAGGGATAAGCAAATGGGTTAGGGTAAGACCCCCTAATCATAACAAATTTTTTGTATGTTCAAAATCAGTAAAATCCGGATAGAAAAAAGTATATATATATATATATATATATATATATATATATATATATATATATATATATATATATATATATATATATATATATATATATATATATATATATATATATATATATATATATGTGTATATATATATATGTGTATATATATATATATATATATATATATATATATATATATATATATATATATATATATATATATATATATATATATATATATATATATATATATATATATATATATATATATATATATATATATATATATATATATATATATATATATATATATATATATATATATATATATATATATATATATATATATATATATATATATATATATATATATATATATATATATATATATATATATATCGGGGCCTTAACTGTAGCTTTAAGGTTGGGGCAAAGGGGAGGAGTTAGCTAACATATGTAAAGGAATATGGTTTCCTTTACAGAGGTCATGGGTATGGTTAGGTGGTCGTTTGGCTTATACTTTGGAGACCTAAAAACCGGGACTGTTTTGGGTAAAATGTTAACGAGACAGGTTATGAAGTAAACTAAGTTAAGGGCTTTATAGAGGGGTGTAATGAGATGCTTAGAGCATATAAATGAGGTATATATATAGGAGAAGGTTAGATGTCCATAATGGGTTGATGAGCCATTTTAGTGTTTGGTTCATGTTTTGATTGTGTGCTTTTGTTTGTTAGCTTTTTGCTAGTGCGCAGATTTTTGGAGAAGCTCAATCAGGTGAGTTTCATAGTCCCATGTCTACTAATGATTTTGACTTGCAGATGGGATGGAAGAGACACCGTCTTGTTTTTATAAATTATGTTGTGAATGTTTTGTGTTTTGTGATGGACTTGTGCATACTTATGTGATTAACTGCTAGTTGATTCATGATTGTTTTATGTTTTGACTTGGTACCAAGGGGATGTTGACAAGGCGGGGCCTTGGGGAGGTACATAGATGTGTGAGCATCTATTGGACCAATGGATAATGACAAGGCGGGGCCTTGGGATTGGTACATAGGTGTATGGGCGCCTATGGTACCATGGTGTTTAGTAAGGCTGGGAGCCTTGGATTTGGTTTGGTTTTTTAAATCTTGAATATTAGTTGTTAATGCATGTTTGTATCACATTTTCCATATGTTCATTTGTTAGTGGTTGTTGTTCACATCTTATGGTTTGATTTTGGCGTTGGAGTCTAAACCTATGACTCTCACCAACTTTATGTTGACGTGTTTTAGTATCTCTTTCAGGTGAGAGTGTGGTTAAGCTTGAGAATAGAAGTGGCTAGTTTCGGAGGCATTAGGATTGCATTTAGAAGGAGATCCATGTTCCTTCTTAGTTTATTTTTCTGTTTGTTTCAATTAGCGATACTATGAACCTATATGTTGATTTGTTTGTGTTATTTGTTTGTCTTGGGTAAGAGGTAGGACTGTTACCTACTTACCTAGACTCCTGATGAGATATTGTCATGACATTTGTGTCACCTTTTATGACATTTCTAATTCATATAGTTCTCTCTATGGACACGCTATTGTTGTGATGATATCCATGTGTCGCGCCCCATATTCCGCCATGTTGGGGTGTGACACTTTGTTATTGAGCCAATCGATAAGGTGATACAAATAATTCTCTTCATACTGGACTCCGGATGCATGAAGCACATGACGGGGAATCTCAAGCTTCTAATTAACTTCGTGGAGAAGTTCCTGGGTATGGTCCGATTCGGAAATGATCGATTTGCCCCGATCCTAGGATATGGAGATTGGTTCAGGGGAATATCATGATAAAAAGGGTATACAACGTCGAAGGGCTCAATCATAATCTTTTCTCTGTTGGTCAATTTTGTGATGCAGATTTGGAAGTTGCTTTCAGAAAGAAGACATGTTTTGTTCGTGATTATGATGGGAATGATTTACTCACCGGTTCACGGAGTACTGACCTTTACACAATTTCACTACAAGACATAACTTCTACAACTCCAATTTGCTTCATGGCTAAAGCCTCATCGACTCAGGCATGGTTATGGCATCAACGTCTTTCTCATCTCAACTTTGATACCATCAACTTGCTTTCCAAGAAAGATATTGTGAGAGGTCTTCCAAGTTCGTCAAAGATCATCTTTGTTCTTCTTGTGAGCTTTGTAAAGCTAAACGAAGTAGCTTTAAGACAAAGACTACACCAAGCTCTAAAGGACGGTTAGATCTTCTTCATATAGATTTGTGTGGTCCCATGCGTGTTCAAAGTATCAATGGGAAGAAATATGTTATGGTAATTGTTGATGATTACTCAAGGTACACGTGGACTCACTTCTTGAGGTCCAAGGATGAAACACCTTAAGTTCTCATCACCTTCCTTAAACTGACACAACGTGGTCTTCAAGCTCAAGTAAAAGTGGTTCGTATTGACAGAGGCACAAAATTTTTGAATTCCACTCTAGGAAATATTTTGAAGCCGAAGGAATTGAACATGAAACAACTATTGCTCGAACACCCGAACAAAATAGCGTTGTTGAAAGACGATACCGTACGTTAGTTGAGGATGCTCGAACATTATTATCCGCTTCAAAACTACCACTATTCCTTTGGGTCGAAGTCGTGTCAACCGCATGCTACACACAAAACCGATCCTTAATTATCCCAAGACACGAAAAGATACCATATTACGTAATTCATGATCGAAAACCTTCACTCAAACACCTTCATGTTTTTGGATGTACGTGTTACATTATTCGCGATGGTGAAAATCTGGAGAAGATGAAAGAGAAAGGTGTTACATGCATTCTTGTGGGATATGCAACTCAGTCAAAGGGATATAGAGTTTACAACAAGAAACAAAATTGATAATCGAGACTATTAATGTCAGATTTGATGAATTACAAGAAATGGCACTTGAACAAAACAGTTTAAGTCCCGATCCACAACGACACACGACTTCTGTTCACAACCGCATGGAACTCGGAACTCAAGACCACAGCAATGAATCGTCAACTTCAAATCTGGTCCCTAAACATGTTCCTAGAGCAGATATGACAGTGGACACGACACTTGAAGAGTTGGAATTGTTATATGGACCAATGTATGATGAATATTTCACAGGTGAGAAACAAGTTGTATCGAAGTCTTCCGCTGTCACTCATGATAAGAATGATGATACCGATCATCGTCAACAAAAGGATACAACTTCATCTACTTCAACACGGGTTGCTGCAGATTTACCTCCTCAGAATACCACATCCACAACCGCTCCTACAACATCCACAACTACTGTCATTGCTCCAGATAACACAAATCAAGCAGACGATGCATTATTTTACGATGACGATTTTATCAACCCATTCGGTACACGGTACACGAAACTGGAGAGTCTTCTACTCGCCATGTTGATCCGTTAAATATGCATACGTTCTACCAATGACATCCTTCAACACATCATTGGACCCGAGATCACCCTTTGGTTCAAGTAATTAGAAACCCTTCACAGCCTGTTCGTACAAGACGACAATTAGAAACCGATGGTGATGTTTGTATGTTCGCACTCGCCGTGAGTACAGCTTGTGACACCCTAGAATCGAGGTCATTAACGATACCCTAAATTACGCTAATTTTTGAAATTTTTAATAAATTTTAATTTCTATACTTATAAGTATTTTGGTTAAAGCCGATGTTCGAGGTTATAATTTTTACGATTGACGTTTTAAGAAGGACGATGACGATTACGATCCCGAGGGATGCCCAACTTTATATAATTTTTGACGATTTATCGATAATGTAATTTTTCGAGAATTTTATTTACGGTTCGTGTTAAATTGAGTCGGGTGAGTTTTATAGCCTTCCGAGTACATTTAAAGTATCCCAAAAATATTTTGGAGCGTTCGGGAAGATTTCCGACTCCCGTAAAATTTTCAAAATTGACAAATAAGTCGAACCCGCAAAGTTTTGAGGACGTTTTTCATTTGAGGCCAAAAGAAGTTAAAAATTGCAATTAGGCCCCTCCCAACCCACCAAAAAGGGCAAAAATCACACAAACACAAACACATAAACAACTTTCACCAAAAATCAAACTCTCTCTCCCTCCCTTCTCTCTAAAGCCGACGGACACCCCCAACACCAAGAAAAATTCACCAAAAATCTTTTTCCACTTGATTTTCCTAAAATCTAAGGTTAGACCACATCTAGTTTGGTCATTCCCCACATGTTCATGTGCTCAAATCCCACATGCACTAACAAAAATTTTCCAAGATTTTTCAAGATTATCCAAATTCGTTTTTGTGGCTAAATGTGCTAATGCATGTTGATTTTAAGTGTTATGGATGCATAAACACCAAGAAAACCCACCAAAATCAATTTGGTTGTGGTGATTGGGTCACCCAAACCCCACGGCAAAGGGGGTGTTTGGGGAGCCATGGTGGTTGTTGATTTTGAGTGTTGTTATTATGTTTGGTTCATTGTTTTAGGATGTTTTACATAGGTGTAACTAGTTGCATGTTCATTTCTTGGAAGTTTTGATTTTGAGATTGGTTGATCAATAGGGGTAGGATTTAAATTTGATGTTAGGATATGTTTGGGAAGGCTTAGGATGATGTTTAGTGGTGGTTAGAAGGCTTGGAATCGAGTCTAAGTGCGTTTTTGGTATGGTCATTTTTAGGCAGAAACATTTGGTCCATTTCATAAAAATTATTTTTTTTCCAGGACTTGAAAACTAAATGTAGTGATAGAGGGTCTTTCTAGCTTTAATTTGGTATAAGGTAGAGCCCGTGACTCAAAACGAGCTAAAAGTTATGACATTTTAAAGATCGGGTACCGGGAGACGAGGACTTTCATAATCCGAATTTGTGCAAAGTTTTAGTCAAATCCCGAGGGTCACAAGTATGAATTGGTAAATGGTCAAGGGTCAAAAATTTGGTCCCTAACCTGTGTAAATGGGTCTATATGTTGACTTAGGTGTCAAGGAAGTCAAAGGTATTTTTCATATAGGTCAAAGAGGTCAAAATTGGTCGAAGCGCAATTTCAGCCCGTAAAATGTAGTCGTGGAAAAGAGTTGCGTAACGGGTCATAAAAGTAAAAACTTTTATTGGGCTTAAAAACATGTTATCTACAGGTCTTATAGGATTTTTGGAAATTTTGTCAAATTTTACAAGTGTGGTTAAATAAGGTAAAACAGCCCGTACTTTAGTCAAGTACCGGCGAGAACGAGTAAAAATGGACAACGTAAATAATGAGAACGAATGGAATAAAATGAGTGATACTTGTTATTTTGTTTTTGGCGTGAGTTATACTTGTCCTAAGTGACTAGTATATATGTATTTTATACAGTACCGTAAAGTATTTAAATGAGAATACTCATTACGCGTTATTTGTGATAGGTGTTGATTTAACCGGGCATCCGTTTCGTCGTCAGTGATCATCCCTCGAACTACCGACTACTTAAGATATAAGGTGTGAATTTATAGCCTCGCTTATATAATTTCAAATTGTTTTACCCGCGAGGGAAATGCATGCTAGTTTTTAAAAGGAACGTATATCATGAATGATTGTTAGACCCGAAAGTTGCCTTAGAAATTGTGTTGAGTACCAAAGTTGCAAAAGTCCCTAAAATCATGAACTATTAACTATTGTCCTGCCCTCGAGTAGGGGGAAATAGCCGCTTATGCAATTTGTAGTACTACGGGGTTAACGACCCAATGCTAGCCGAGAAGCTGTACTTTTAGTAAGTTCTGCGGTAGATTATTTTGTATGAGAAATAAGGTATAATTGCAACTGATGCCTTTAGAAGGGGCACTGGTTTCATCTGAATCACGCCGGTATTATTACGCGGGTGATTGAGTTAACGGATTAGTGTCATGAGCTTAAACACAATTGTCAGTATCCTGATTATAGTTTGTTTGATCGACAAGACTATAAATGATCACGAATGGTTTTTATTATATATACGTTCAAATGGATTGAAAAACCTATGAATTCCACTCAACGTTTTCGTTGACCAAATTTTTGGCATGTGTTTCAGGTAACCGCTGAGGTGTAGGATGGAGCATGCATGGGATGGATGTTGTGTGTACGGCTTGGAGTCCGCTTGTTTTTCCCTCCTTTTTCTACTTAAACTTTTTAAGTTTAATGTCATGTTGTTGTAAAACTGAAGTATTTGGGTTGAGATTCATGGGGACCGAAAACGCTTAACTCTGTGTACTATTTGGGGTTGGAAAAACCGTAGACATGTATCATCTAACAATTTTAAAATTTCAAGTTTTAAGTTGACGTCTTTTTAGCGTCGTTTGATATATCTTGTGTGCAATGAATACTGTGTAGCACCCATTGTTGTAGTTCCGCTGCGCATAGCAATTGTGGGGGTGTTACAGATTGGTATCAGAGCCACGAGTTATAGAGAACTAGGTCGTTTTTGAAAATCCTAAACTATAACTTTTGGTGTCGTAAGAAAGGGTCCAAGCACACACAACTATCCTGCATGGCTCCGGTAAGATTTATTGTTGTATTTATGGCATTTGACGTATACTTTTGAGTAAAGTATATATGTGGGTAATTATTACATAAGTATGGAATTACTATATGTAGACGTTGAATTTTACGTGAAATATCCGACATCGTAATTTTTGTATTAATCATGCATGAGCATCATATTATTACATTTCGGGCATATGTACCACCTTTGCATTGCATTTGCATGCATGTATTTATAACTATTGTATAATTACTTATGTACCCTCCGAAATTCGCTGTTATTGCAGGAATGGCCGAGGTACCGCCCAACGATAACGGAAACGATGTACGAGCCCAGGACCCCGACCCAAGGAGAACTACTTGCCCCACGCCTATGCGTACTTCCCATCTGGTTGGTGTACCAGATATCCCCAGAAGAGCCGAAGGTGCAATGAGTGCAAATTCTCTTCATCAAGGCATCCCAAGAATTTGCTGTCCCAGACCGAGGATTTATCATGACGTACGACGGACTGTGAGAGGTTTGGAAGGATCGATGTGCATGAGGTATGTAGTGGAATCAAGGGTGGTCAGTAGATTCGACGAGAATGAAAAGGCGGACGAAAGACTGTTGGAAAGGACTGCAAGAATTGAGTATGACGGGAATGTGAACAAAAGTGACATCAACAGTTTAAGATCAATGGTTGCAAATTTAAGTGCTAGTCTTGACCGTGTGAGGGAAGATCAGATGAGGTTGTCGAGGATGCAGAGTTGGGAGCATCGTGTGAGGGATTCATTGCCCCCGGATTGGAGATTCGTGGACGATTTGGAGATGGAGGCGAATGACTTCATGATTCAGCCGCCTACTGGAGGTGTTTGTATTTCGGTGGGAAATAAGGTAGCGATTGAGTATGGATCCACATCAGGGACGATAAAGGAAATGGAATGTGGGCCAGATGAGAAAGGAAAGAGAAAAGTGGATGATGTGGATGAGGATATTAGTGATGAGGAAACCGAGGAAGACGACGACGAGCCGCCATCCAAGAGGCCGTGTGGATCACCACATGCCTAGTTACTTGTTTTGTATTTTCTTTGATCATTGTAATAGAACTATTTTAGACCTTTGTATGATGGTATTATGACGAGAAACTCAAGTACTTGATGTTTTGTGGTGAACGATTGTAGTGGCAATACTTGTCACGATTTTGGTTAATTATCAATACAATCTATGTTACCTTTCATGATCTGTGATATGTCTTAAATTTGATCTTTTGTGGTGTGAATTGATGAATATTAGTAACTCCGTAGTGATGTGTCGTTGTATGTATTTTATGTCTGGGAAACTTGATATGAATACTTACATTGTTTTTCTATTTTTCTTGTCTTGCAGAAAGAGATATTCGATAACACCATGCCTCCAAAGTTGACTGCCGATCGTGTTAACACCATGATTCAGGAAGCTATAGCTAATGCGTTGGAAGCGGACCGAGCTGGGAGAAATCAGGATCCGGGAAGGAACGCGGGGAGACAGCAAGCCCCGAGAGTGTGTACCTATTCTAGTTTTATGAAGTGTGGTCCCACGCAGTTCCGTGGAACGGGTGGAGCTTTAGAACTTAGACGATGGTTGGAAAAGGTTGAAAGTACGTTTGAAATCAGTGGTTGTGCAGAAGCAGATAAAGTAAAGTTTGCAGCTGCTACGTTTCTTGATGATGCGTTAAGTTGGTGGAATACCCAGGTAGCTACGGTTGGATTGGCTGTAGCGAATGCAAGGACGTGGAATGCGACCAAGGCTTTGTTGACTAAGAAGTTTTGCCCAGAGGAGGAATTGGGGCAATTGGAGGACGAATTGAGGCACTTAACCTTGAAGAACAACGATATAGCTGCTTACACCAGGAGATTCAATGAGTTAAATCTTTTGTGTCCGGACATATTTGCCAATGATGCCAAGAAAATGAAGCAGTATATTAAGGGTTTATCTAGCAACATCAAAGGTGAAACAACTTCGTCAAAACCTGGAACGTTTGATGAAGCGGTTCAAATGGCTCACGCTTTGATGGACGTTAAGCTTCAGGACAAGCAGAACTACATTGCTGAAGGCAACAAAAGGAAATGGGAAGCAGCACAAAGTAATCAATCCCAAGGCCAGAACCGAGGTGGAAATCGAAACAACCATGGGCCGAACCGTAATCAGCAGTTTAATCAGAGAAGGAACGAAGGGATGAGGGCAGTGACGAACCCTAGAGGTGCAAAAGTGAATCCCCATTGTGGTAAGTGCAACTTGTATCATGTTGGAAATTGCCCGCCGGCATGCGGCAAGTGTGGGAAGGCAGGTCATAGGACTTCTGGTTGTCGAACGGGAGGAGTAGCCACTGGGGCTAATGCTATCAGGATGAGGGGATGTTATAGTTGTGGAGAAAGGGGTCATGTGCAAGCGAATTGCCCGAAAGTAGGAAACAGGCGGGGAGGTAATAATGCGGCTGCTGTGTATCAAGTGGGAACAGCTGATAAACCACAGGGTCCCAATGTGGTTACCGGTACGTTTTTGCTAGACGCTTGTTATGCTAGTATTTTATTTGATTCTGGCTCCGACAAGAGTTTTGTAGACGTTAGATTTAGTCGTCATATTGATAGAGAACCGGTGTTGTTAGCGACTAGTTATAATGTTGAGTTAGCCGATGGAAAAATTGTTAGCACGAATTCTATGCTGAGATGGTGTACCTTGAAGTTAGGAAATTACGCTTTTAAAATCGACTTGATGCCTATAGAGCTAGGATCGTTTGACGTGATTGTGGGAATGGATTGGCTAATGGCGCATAGTGCTATGATCGTCTGTGGCGAGAGATTAGTTCAGATTCCGTTGAGGAATAGAGTTTTGACGGTAAAGGGAGACGAATGCACTTCTCGTCTGAAGGTGATTTCGTGTTTGAAAATGATGAAGTACGTAGAGAGCGGATGCGATGTGTTTTTGGCACAAGTTTCGAGTGATGGTGATATAGAGGCGAGGATTGAAGAGGTACCAGTTATTTGCGAGTATCCAGACGTTTTTCCAGACGAGTTGCCACGGTTACCGCCTAACCGTGAGGTCGAGTTTCGAATTGATTTAGTGCCAGGAGCTGCGCCGGTTGCACGTGCACCTTGTCGCTTAGCACCATCTGAGTTAAAGGAGTTAGCGGATCAATTGAAGGAATTGATGGATAAAGGATTTATTAGGCCGAGCTCATCACCTTGGGGAGCGCCAGTGTTGTTCGTAAAGAAGAAGGATGGTTCGTTTAGGATGTGTATCGACTATAGGGAACTCAATAAGCTGACGATTAAGAATCGGTACCCATTGCCGAGGATTGATGATTTGTTCGATCAATTGCAAGGTTCCAGTGTATACTCAAAGATCGATTTAAGATCAGGGTATCATCAACTGCGTGTAAGAGAGGAGGATATTCCTGTAACTGCCTTTCGTACGCGGTATGGACACTTTGAATTTCGAGTGATGCCGTTTGGGTTGACTAACGCGCCTGCTGTATTCATGGACCTTATGAATCGCGTGTGCAAGCCGTATCTAGATAAGTTTGTTATTGTTTTCATCGATGATATACTTATTTACTCTAAGAATAGGGAGGAGCACGAGAAGCACCTAAGAAAGATTTTGGAGTTGTTAAGGAAGGAGAAGCTGTATGCAAAATTCTCTAAGTGTGAGTTTTGGTTGGAATCAGTGCAGTTTCTAGGTCATGTGATTGATAGTGAGGGAGTTCGTGTAGATCCTGCTAAGATAGTAGCGATCAGGGAATGGTCAGCACCGACGACGCCGACTGAAGTTCGACAATTTCTGGGTTTAGCGGGGTATTATCGAAGGTTTATTGAAGGATTTTCTTTGATTGCAAAACCATTGACGAGGCTTACCGAAAAGAATAGGGTGTATGAATGGGGAAATGAGGAAGAGCTTGCTTTCGAAACGCTCAAGGATAAGTTATGTTCCGCGCCGATTTTATCATTGCCTGAAGGAACCAAAGACTTCGTAGTGTATTGTGATGCGTCTCGTAAGGGTTATGGAGCGGTATTAATGCAACGTGAAAAGGTGATAGCTTACGCGTCGAGGCAATTAAGGAAGAACGAGGAGAACTACACGACGCACGATTTGGAATTAGGAGCGGTAGTTTTTGCGTTGAAACTGTGGAGACACTATCTGTATGGGACAAAGTGTGTTGTATTCACTGACCACAAGAGTTTGCAGCACATTTTAGATCAAAAGGAGTTGAATATGCGACAGAGACGATGGGTTGAACTATTGAGTGATTATGACTGCGAAATTCGCTACCACCCTGGCAAGGCGAATGTTGTAGCGGATGCATTGAGTAGGAAGGAACGGGAGAAACCTTTGAGGGTTAGAGCTTTAGTGATGAGTGAGAGCGTTGACTTAACCGAAACCATACTGAAGGCTCAGGAGAGAGGACTAATGAAAGGGAATGTTGAAGCCGAGAACTTGGGACGAATGTTGAAACCTCTTTTTGTGATTAGGTCAGACGGACTAAGATATTTTGAGAATCAAATTTGGTTGCCATTGTGTTCATCTGAGGAAGGAAAGCCTGGAGTTCGAGAATTGGTTATGAATGAGTCGCATAAGTCGAAGTATTCGATACATCCCGGATCGGATAAAATGTACCACGACCTGAAGAAAGTTTATTGGTGGCCGAATATGAAGGCGGATATTGCTCGTTACGTTAGTAAATGTTTGACTTGCGCGAAGGTTCAGGCAGAACATAAGAAACCATCTGGATTGTTGGTACAACCGGAGATCCCAGAATGGAAATGGGAGAAAATCGCAATGGATTTCGTGACGGGTTTACCTAGGACTCCTAGTGGAAGCGATATGATATGGGTAATTGTGGATAGGTTGACGAAATCTGCTCATTTCTTACCTATGAAGAAGACGCACAGCATGGAAAGACTCGCCAGCGTGTACGTGAAGGAGATCGTCTGTAGACATGGAGTGCCGTTATCGATCATTTCGGATCGCGACAGTAGATTTACGTCGGAATTTTGGAAATCGCTTCAACGTGCGATGGGCACTGAACTGAGTTTAAGCACGGCTTATCACCCGGAAACTGACGGCCAGAGCGAACGAACGATTCAAACGATGGAGGACATGCTCCGAGCATGCGTGATTGATTTTGGAGGAAGTTGGGAACGCCACTTGCCTCTGTTGGAATTTTCGTACAATAATAGTTATCATGCGAGTATCAAAGCAGCACCGTTCGAAGCATTGTATGGAAGGAAGTGTAGATCGCCTGTGTGTTGGAGTGAAGTAGGGGAAAGTCAATTGACTGGACCCGAAATGGTTTTAGAAACGACAGAGAAGATCGTGCAGATCAAGAACCGACTACTTGCTGCGAGAAGCCGACAGAAGAGTTATGCCGATAACCGAAGGAAACCGTTGGAGTTTGAAGTTGGAGATATGGTTATGCTCAAGGTATCGCCGTGGAAGGGTGTAATTCGTTTTGGAAAGAAAGGAAAGTTGAGTCCGAGGTATATTGGACCGTTTAAGATCGTTGAACGAATTGGACCGGTAGCGTACAAGTTAGAATTGCCGACCGAGCTTAGTGCTATTCATGACACGTTTCACGTATCGAACCTGAAGAAGAGTTTGGCGGACAAGGAATTGGTGATTCCTTTGGACGAGATTCGACTAGACGACAAAATGCACTTTGTGGAAGAACCTGTGGAAATTATGGACCGGGAGGTCAAGCGGTTGAAGCGTAGTAGGATTCCTATTGTGAAGGTCCGATGGAATTCTAAGCGTGGACCGGAATACACCTGGGAACGTGAGGACTTTTTCAAGGAAAGGTATCCTCATCTGTTCCAGTAAGACGAAATGTGAGTACAAGAAGA
The DNA here is from genome assembly GCA_025667525.1 of Glebionis coronaria. Classification (NCBI taxonomy): domain Eukaryota; kingdom Viridiplantae; phylum Streptophyta; class Magnoliopsida; order Asterales; family Asteraceae; genus Glebionis; species Glebionis coronaria. The sequence goes on from JANFOE010000893.1 coordinate 26,075, forward strand.
GGCGAGCGCCGGGACGTCGCTCTCTTTAAGGAGGGGTGGATGTGACACCCTAGAATCGAGGTCATTAACGATACCCTAAATTACGCTAATTTTTGAAATTTTTAATAAATTTTAATTTCTATACTTATAAGTATTTTGGTTAAAGCCGATGTTCGAGGTTATAATTTTTACGATTGACGTTTTAAGAAGGACGATGACGATTACGATCCCGAGGGATGCCCAACTTTATATAATTTTTGACGATTTATCGATAATGTAATTTTTCGAGAATTTTATTTACGGTTCGTGTTAAATTGAGTCGGGTGAGTTTTATAGCCTTCCGAGTACATTTAAAGTATCCCAAAAATATTTTGGAGCGTTCGGGAAGATTTCCGACTCCCGTAAAATTTTCAAAATTGACAAATAAGTCGAACCCGCAAAGTTTTGAGGACGTTTTTCATTTGAGGCCAAAAGAAGTTAAAAATTGCAATTAGGCCCCTCCCAACCCACCAAAAAGGGCAAAAATCACACAAACATAAACACATACACAACTTTCACCAAAAATCAAACTCTCTCTCCCTCCCTTCTCTCTAAAGCCGACGGACACCCCCAACACCAAGAAAAATTCACCAAAAATCTTTTTCCACTTGATTTTCCTAAAATCTAAGGTTAGACCACATCTAGTTTGGTCATTCCCCACATGTTCATGTGCTCAAATCCCACATGCACTAACAAAAATTTTCCAAGATTTTTCAAGATTATCCAAATTCGTTTTTGTGGCTAAATGTGCTAATGCATGTTGATTTTAAGTGTTATGGATGCATAAACACCAAGAAAACCCACCAAAATCAATTTGGTTGTGGTGATTGGGTCACCCAAACCCCACGGCAAAGGGGGTGTTTGGGGAGCCATGGTGGTTGTTGATTTTGAGTGTTGTTATTATGTTTGGTTCATTGTTTTAGGATGTTTTACATAGGTGTAACTAGTTGCATGTTCATTTCTTGGAAGTTTTGATTTTGAGATTGGTTGATCAATAGGGGTAGGATTGAAATTTGATGTTAGGATATGTTTGGGAAGGCTTAGGATGATGTTTAGTGGTGGTTAGAAGGCTTGGAATCGAGTCTAAGTGCGTTTTTGGTATGGTCATTTTTAGGCAGAAACATTTGGTCCATTTCATAAAAATTATTTTTTTTCCAGGACTTGAAAACTAAATGTAGTGATAGAGGGTCTTTCTAGCTTTAATTTGGTATAAGGTAGAGCCCGTGACTCAAAACGAGCTAAAAGTTATGACATTTTAAAGATCGGGTACCGGGAGACGAGGACTTTCATAATCCGAATTTGTGCAAAGTTTTAGTCAAATCCCGAGGGTCACAAGTATGAATTGGTAAATGGTCAAGGGTCAAAAATTTGGTCCCTAACCTGTGTAAATGGGTCTATATGTTGACTTAGGTGTCAAGGAAGTCAAAGGTATTTTTCATATAGGTCAAAGAGGTCAAAATTGGTCGAAGCGCAATTTCAGCCCGTAAAATGTAGTCGTGGAAAAGAGTTGCGTAACGGGTCGTAAAAGTAAAAACTTTTATTGGGCTTAAAAACATGTTATCTAAAGGTCTTATAGGATTTTTGGAAATTTTGTCAAATTTTACAAGTGTGGTTAAATAAGGTAAAACAGTCCGTACTTTAGTCAAGTACCGGCGAGAACGAGTAAAAATGGACAACGTAAATAATGAGAACGAATGGAATAAAATGAGTGATACTTGTTATTTTGTTTTTGGCGTGAGTTATACTTGTCCTAAGTGACTAGTATATATGTATTTTATACAGTACCGTAAAGTATTTAAATGAGAATACTCATTACGCGTTATTTGTGATAGGTGTTGATTTAACCGGGCATCCGTTTCGTCGTCAGTGATCATCCCTCGAACTACCGACTACTTAAGATATAAGGTGTGAATTTATAGCCTCGCTTATATTATTTCAAATTGTTTTACCCGCGAGGGAAATGCATGCTAGTTTTTAAAAGGAACGTATATCATGAATGATTGTTAGACCCGAAAGTTGCCTTAGAAATTGTGTTGAGTACCAAAGTTGCAAAAGTCCATAAAATCATGAACTATTAACTATTGTCCTGCCCTCGAGTAGGGGGAAGTAGCCGCTTATGCAATTTGTAGTACTACGGGGTTAACGACCCAATGCTAGCCGAGAAGCTGTACTTTTAGTAAGTTCTGCGGTAGATTATTTTGTATGAGAAATAAGGTATAATTGCAACTGATGCCTTTAGAAGGGGCACTGGTTTCATCTGAATCACGCCGGTATTATTACGCGGGTGATTGAGTTAACGGATTAGTGTCATGAGCTTAAACACAATTGTCAGTATCCTGATTATAGTTTGTTTGATCGACAAGACTATAAATGATCACGAATGGTTTTTATTATATATACGTTCAAATGGATTGAAAAACCTATGAATTCCACTCAACGTTTTCGTTGACCAAATTTTTGGCATGTGTTTCAGGTAACCGCTGAGGTGTAGGATGGAGCATGCATGGGATGGATGTTGTGTGTACGGCTTGGAGTCCGCTTGTTTTTCCCTCCTTTTTCTACTTAAACTTTTTAAGTTTAATGTCATGTTGTTGTAAAACTGAAGTATTTGGGTTGAGATTCATGGGGACCGAAAACGCTTAACTCTGTGTACTATTTGGGGTTGGAAAAACCGTGGACATGTATCATCTAACAATTTTAAAATTTCAAGTTTTAAGTTGACGTCTTTTTAGCGTCGTTTGATATATCTTGTGTGCAATGAATACTGTGTAGCACCCATTGTTGTAGTTCCGCTGCGCATAGCAATTGTGGGGGTGTTACACAGCTGAACCAACAAATATCAAAGAAGCCTTGGCAGATCATGCTTGGATTGAATTGATGCAAGATGAACTTCTCCAATTTGAAAGACTTAAAGTCTGGGAACTTGTTGATAGACCATACGATGTAATTCCATTAAATCTTCGATGGGTCTGGAAAAAAAAGATAGATGAAGAAAACACGATTATCAAGAACAAAGCTAGGCTCGTGGCTAAAGGGTATGGTCAGAAAGAGGGTATTGATTTTGAAGAATCATTTGCACCAGTAGCTCGTTTGGAAGCGGTCAGGATTTTCCTTGCTTATGCTGCACATAAGGGATTCATTGTCTATCAAATGGACGTAAAGACGACATTTCTTAACGGTCATTTGAAGGAAGAAGTCTATGTCATGCGGCCGGAAGGATTCGTCAATCCTCATTATCCTGACAAGGTGTATCGTCTCCACAAAGCACTATATGGACTAAAGCAAGCTCCAAGGGCGTGGTACGATGAGCTCTCGAAATTTATGGTATCCAAAGGTTTCTCAAAAGGTTCCATTGATCTAACTACGTTCACTTATAAATATGGGGATGACATTTTGCTTGTGTAGATTTATGTTGATGACATTATTTTTGGGTCTATGATGAGATGACATTTATACATGATCTCATCGTTCTTTTCGGGCTTTAAATGCATTAAAATGTCATAAAATACCATATATATGCTTGTATTTGTTTACTTGTGTGTTTTAGGTATGGATATCGTGAAAAAGACAGAAGATCACAAGAAACAAGGAAAAAACGGACACGAGAAACGAAGCCGTACAAAGAACCGGGCCCTAGTTCATGATTTATCCAAGATTAAACCTTGAAGACTTGAAGAAATACAAGATTGATCCTCAAAATATGAAGAAGTTGACACTTAAAACCCTTGTATATTCATAATTACAAGTTTGGTCCCTTAAGTTTGTCAAATTTACAAAATGGTCCTTCAACTTTGAAGAAATGGCAAGTTTAGTCCCTCACCAATTCTAAATTGTCAAACATGGTCCCTCATGAAGTCAAAGATTCTATGAAGACCTTTGAAGATCAAGAATATCCAAAATCAGTCCCTCAAATATTCAAACATGGCAAAAATTACCCTTGAAACACTTTTGCCAAAGTTTTGGGGCAAGTGTGAAAATCAGAACTTGAATAACAAAGGAAATGAGTTTTGGTGGCTGAAAAACGTGTTTTACTAGTTTTGCCAAAGAACAAGGACCAAAGATGGGCAATGAAACATTCAAACAAGGAAAATGCGCCAAACACTTTCCACTTCCACAAAAAAATGGATCAAAAGTGTTACTATTCACCTTTCACCACCAGTTACTATTCCACTTAAACCAAAGGGTAAATCCCAATTACCCATACCCACGTGTGATTCACACATACAGAAACCCATCCCACACACAAAACCCTCATCTCCACTCACCAAAGGGTCCCACCCATTCACACGTCAACCAATCAACATCCAACTTAGCCTCCAAGTAAAGACACGTGGCCAAATCAACAACCAAGACTCACTGCTTAACTAGCAAGCTAAAATGAACGGTTTGGATCATTTTGGACAGCTCACCAACATCAAACGGCATCAAGCACTCAAGGGCATTCCTGGAAATTCATAGCTAGGGTTTTTAGCATTCTAGAATCATCTGTTAGGCCAATATAAGGAGACCTCAACTTGTGAGAGTCCCTTGTTCCAGATTTTGGCTATTATCTTTGTAATTCCTTTTTTAAATAAAATTGAATTTCTTAAACATTGTGAAATCTCTTTTTTGTTTTATAAAAGTTGGTGTTAGAATAGCTGAAATCTAAGTTCCATTTGATGTTATAGACCTTCCTTAATCTTATGGTTAAGGCACGTCTATGTTTGATAGGTTTTCAAAGGTTCAAAAACCTTGAAATCCTTGTTTCTGTTTTACCTATTATCTTGTAATAATCCTTAGCCAAGAGCCTAAAGCTCCTTCAAGCTTGTTGACACCAAGCCTGAGAAGAGATTTAAGCTATTGGGTGAGTTGTTTGTTCAGTTGTGTTGAAGAATCATAATCATCAAAACCTTGTTCTACTTTGAACATCAGAAGGTTTTGATCTTTTTTGTTGAAGTACCTTGGTCTTGTTCTAGTTGTTGAACAAGGTCCAAAGAGCATTGCTGGTCCTCCTAGGATGTTGTGGAGGACAGGTATAAGCTCTTGTTTAAGTTTCCTCTAAAAATTTCATGATATTGTCTGTTTTATGATTTGGTATGTGATTTGGTGATTTTGTGTTTGTGCTTTGTGTTTTATGGTTGCAATCTGTTAGTTGTCACCTAGTGTAGCTATTTGATCTATAAAATCAGTAGGTTGTTTGAAGGATTAAGAATTTTGTTTGAAAAGTGCTTGATAAAGGATTGTTTGGGATTACTGGTTCATAAGGCCTTGTGGCCTTGTGCCCTTGGTTCTTAGGGTTTGGGAAGTCTAAACAAGTCTTAATATACAAGTTTTAGTCATTGGTTAAGTTTCTGAAAGTTTGGAAAAGAGATTTGAAGTTTTGCAAAAATCTTATAAAATTGTTTTTGAGTTTGGTCAAACACATCAGATCCAATAACTTCTTCGTTTGTTGGATCTAAAGTCTGAAATCAGGATTGGGGATAGTTTGGGTGATAAGCTATCTATTGGTTATCTGGTTGTTGAATTTGGTGGCTTATTGAGTGTGCTAAAGCTTATCAAAGTTGGCTGAAGTGGTCATTTGCATCAGCAAAGTGACCACCTCATTTGGTGCTTGCATTTGTATTTCTAGTGTAAGGCTTGTTGTTTTGTTGCTTGGATCTTGTTTATGTGCTGCTTGTGAGGGTATTTGGCTATTTGGATTGCTTTGTTGATAGCTTATAAGCTTACTGGCTTATTGGCTTATTTGTGCCAAAACTCATCAAGTCTACCCAACTGGTAGACCTTGATTCACAAGGTTTGTACTCAAGCCTTGACCAGCAGGGTGAAAACAAAGTTTTAACACTTCTTTAAGTCTGTCAACGTCCAAAATTATGCTTGTCAGCGTTTGATTTACTCTTGTCAGCGTTTGAGTATTAGTCAAACTTGGTCATATAGCTTACTGAATCTGTTTTGCTTATTGGTACATGCAACAACTTGGTTTTTGTAATAGAACTCATTTTTCTCAGCTTAATAACAAGTCTGGAAGGTTACAAGTCTTTTGGTTAAGCTTTTGCTAGAAAACTAGCTTATTTGGCTTTTTCAGCCAGCTTATTTGTTCTTACAGCTTATTATACTTGGCTTTTTGTCATTTTCTTGATTGATTATTCTTAGTTAAGCTATTTGCGAGCTTTTGCAACAAACTAGAGCTTCTGAAATAGCCTAGAACTCTATCCCGACTATTTTGTCGTTTTGTGGAATTGTTCTTTGCTTATTTCTGGCTTATTGAGTGTGCTTTTTCAAAATTTATTTTTACAGATCTCTTTAGTATCCCAAAAGAAGGTTGTGTGTTTAAGCAGAGCTTATGGCATTGGCTTATTGCTTAATGGGCTTATTGGCCCAATAAGAATAAGCTGTGTGTTCATTAAGCTGTGATAAGCTCATTTTCAGCTTTTGGACCTTCAGAGTTTTGTGTTTAGAATTGAATTTTGATTCAGATAGGGCTTTTCCAAGTCATTTTGGCTTAATTTGACTTTTTGGGCTAAAAAGCCCATTAAGGTTGACTGATTTTACTTTTAGCCCATTTGGGGGCCCAATAGGGGTAATTTGGTAATTTCACTTTCATTTTCTGATTATTTAGGTTAAAGTAAACTAGTTTGCAAGTTTTTAGAATTTTTTATAATTTTTAGATTTTTAATATTATTTTAGTATTATTTTATTATTATTTTTCAAATTTCACATTTTTGCACTTTTTATATTTTTCTTAGCTTAAATACATTAAAATAGGAATTTTGCAACTCTTAGATTAATTTTATCATCTTTAGATTAATTTTTATAATTATTTTAAGTTTTAATAGTTTTTAAATCATTTTAAATAGTTTTTCTTAGTTTAAAATTTTATAAAAATAGTTTTTAATCTTTTTAGGTCGTTTTAGAGGTTTACCAATTGAAAAATCTTTATTTGGGCTTTTTGATAATTAATTTGACTTTTAGGGCTTTAATTAGCATTTAAAAATTAATATTTAATTATTAAAAGGTTTGAAAAAGTTTTGATCATTGGTAAACTCATAGCTTATTTATTTTGATTTTTGGTAATTTTTAGAATTAATTTTTATTTTTGCTCATTTTACGGTTTTACGTTTAGTCGTAGTAGTAATTAATTTCACGTCTTCGTCATCCTCTTCTCTCATCCCCTTCTATCCAATATTAATCTCAAACTAATTACGAATTATTCACACACATATACCTCCTTGGGAAACGAACTTCATTGGGTCATTTGTGTTTGATTTTCCTAAATCATCACTTAATATTTTCCCTACTTTACGCTCCTTGTTTTCCTAAACAAGAGTTGTAATTTACTACAATCATTTTGGCGCCGCTGCCGGGGAGGTGTGTCGTCATTAATTTGTCTTGTTGTTTTTAATATTAACCATAAATAGTATTGTATTAGTAGAAATCTACTAATACGTATTATCGTTTTTTTGGTTTTTCTTGTGAAATTATTATTACTATATTGTATTAAGTATCACAATCAACTCAAAATATCTCCAAAAGTGTGAAAACACAACCTTAATTGGGATTTGATCTCCTAATTATTGTATTCGAATCTCAAACAAAAGAAAAAGCCAAAAATAGATAAATACTTTCGTGAAGCTCGATTTTTAAAAATACGAACTATAAGGTGGGTATAAGGCGGGTATTATAAAATATACCCTAAGGAAAAAGGCTCTTAAGTGCTTCGCGCCGCCTCGTTTCCCCGCTTGCTTGTGAGTATTTTGAGATTGAAGGCTAATCGAGGGTTTTGCCGCCCAAAGTATTATTACGTATAATATATTTGCTTGGTTTTCTTTGTGATTAAACCCTCTTGAACAATTTGGTTTTCACCAAAGTTCTAAAGTCATTCGAAGGCGTTCACTCCACGTGATCGTTTTCATTCCTTTGAGGCTTCTTTAATCAAGAGTTTGATTCGAGGAGAGATTTGGTAGATTGTTGTCTACGAAGATACACCAAAATCCAAAAAAAATTAAAAACAATCAAAAACACAAAAAATTGAAAATTCACAAAACACCCAAAAAGAATCTTCTTTGCTCACCTCCCATTCTTCGTGAAGTTTATGATCACTCGTAATCAAGCAAAACGAGCTCGTAAACGTCTTCAAAAGCAAGCAAATCAAGAGACGTTGATTGAAGAACAAATTCCAATTGTTGAACCTACTGTAGAACAAGAAGTCGTCATGGCTAATCGTACTATGATGGAGTTGCTACAAGCACCCACCGAGGGTTTTGGAGAGGCCATTGTGATTCCTGCTATCCTTGCGGAGAATTTCGAGATTAAGACGGGTTTAATGTCAATGTTGCAAGCTAATAAGTTTAGAGGTCATGCGAAAGACAACCCGCACTATCACATAAAGAATTTTAATCGTCTCACCGCAACTAGCAAGTTTAAGGATGTTCCACATGACGCCATTAAGATGATGTTGTTTCCATACTCGTTAGATGGACCCGCTAAAATTTGGCTTGAGAAAGAACCGCCAAATTCAATTTTGACATGGGGTGATCTCGTTTCTAAGTTTGTGAACAAATTTTTTCCACCATCTAAAACAACACATTTGAAAAATGAGATTTCAAGATTTGTACAACGAAATAATGAATGTTTTTCAATGGCATGGGAACGATTTAAAGAAATGTTACATGAATGTCCACACCATGATTTTTCGGAATTACATCAAGTTGATACTTTTTATAATGGGCTTAAGGATCATGAAAGAGATTATTTGAATGCCGCCGCGGGTGGTAATTTTTTGTGCAAAACGACCGATGAAGCTTTAAAGATTATCGAGAATAGATCTAAGGTTTATAGCCCTCGTAACACACTGAGTGTTGCCAATATGGGTTCGTCATCGTCGTCATCGTCTCGTAGCATTAATGCCTTACATGATGAAGCTAATGAGGAAAATCGGTTTTTCTATAGGTTTTCAAATGTTATGACTCATTGGACAGCACAAGAGGCTTTGAATTCCGCTTCGGTCAAAGCGGTTGAAAAGAGTTGTTTGTCTTGTGGTGGAGCTCATGATCCTTCTGAGTGCATTACCGCCGGTGGTAACACTTCGAGTGCTTACGTAGCAACGGGAACTTACAACCAAAACGGCCAAGGTTCCCGCCCAAATCAAGCTCCACCAAATCAAAATGCTAGTAACTATCGAAACAACAATCAAGGTGGTAATTATCAAGGCAATTCACGTAACTACAACACAGGGAATTATCAAAGTGGGAATGGACAAGTTACTAATCAAAACCAAAACCGTGATTTTCAAAACACTACACAAGGTTTTCAAAATGCTCACACTAAAAATCTTCAAGGAGAATTTTTGGATTATGCTAAAGCAAATGATGCTAAGTTTGATAACATGTAACGTGAGATGATTAGCTTAAGATCTGAGTTGAAAAACGAGCTTAAAAACGAACTTGCTAATGAACTTAAGACTCATGCTAATAAAATGGAAGGAAATGTTCAACGTCTTCAACAAAATCAACAAAAGATGGAACAAGGACAACATGAGATTAAGCAAGAATTGTTAAAAGCGGATTTAAGGCAATCAAAATTTGAAGACCGTATGGCAAAAATGTTTGAAGCAATCATGTGTAAACCCTCTTCCTCGGGTGGTCTTCCTAGTGGTACCATTGCAAACCCGAAGGGAGAAATGAAGGTTATTACTACACGAAGTGGTAAAACTTTCAAGGAACCAATCTCTCGTCCAAGTACTTCTACGGAGAAGGAAATCGAGAAAGAGCCCGAGGTGATGGTCGAAAAGTAGCATATCACAATCCCACGAAGTACCGCTCATACCACACCTACGGTTGAACCAATACCAATCATAGAACCCGAGATTCCATGGCCGTTGCCTAATGTCCAACCCACACCACCCTTACCTTACCCTTCGAGACGTAACAAGGAAAAGGCACAAGAACGGAATAATTATCAATTTGAGCTTTTTATGAAAATGTTTCATGACATACATTTTAACATAAGTTTTGACGACGCTCTTATCATGATGCCTCGATTCGCCGCAAACTTCAAAAGTATGCTAAACAACAAAGAGAAGTTACAACAATCGTCTAGTTGTTCATCGGTTTTTCTTAGCCGCATACAACAAAAAGTCGGTGATCCCGGTAAATTTTTGATTCCGTGTGCAATTCAAGATATAGAGGAATGCTACGCATTGGCCGATCTTGGTGCTAGTATTAATTTAATGCCTCTTGAGGTTGTCAAATCGCTTTCGCTTCCGGCTCTTACTCCTTCGAACATGTCTATCGAGATGGCCGATCATTCTACGATTTTAGCATGTGGAGTAGCCGAGGACGTTTTCGTTAAAGTCGGAAAGTTTTACTATCCCGTTGACTTTATCGTTGTAGACATTCCTATCGATCGAAAAGTTCCTCTCATTGTGGGTCGTTCATTTTTGGATACATCAAGAGCACTTATTGATGTTCATGCTCAAAAAATCACCCTTCGTTTCAATGAAGAAGAACTTGTCATCAATGCAACACAAAACTCCAATCTTTCTCATGTCCATTCTATTGCAACTTTAAACCATGGTAATTTAACCAATGTCGTTTGCAAAGAATTTTCACCAAGAGTTTTAGGAAATGTCGCCAAAAACAATTTACCATTTCCTCCGCCGGTGGAGGTTATGAGTGTAAAGCCTACAAAGTTGAAACCGTCAATACTTGAATCGAAAAATCCTTCGCCTCACCTCGAATATTCATTCTTGAAAAGTGTTGATAAGTTGTCGATTTCTACGGAAGATCTTTCGGATGACGAATATGTTGACCCCGATGGGGAGGTTTTCTTTGTCGATAAACGTTTTGAGAACTTACCACCACCAAAACCAAAACGGTTTTCAAATGTGAGAATTTTTAGTGTGACTAACATCGTCTTAGAAACACCAAATATTTTCGACATAATCAAAAATGGTTTTCATAAGGAGAGTTTAAAAGATGAAAAAGGGAAATATTTTAAATTGGATTTAAAAGATTTTTTACGATGCTAACTCCGTCATCAACTCGTGTTTTGAGTGCTACAAGCTCGTCTTCTCCTTTTGACGATGCTTTGTGTGGTCTTAGTGTGGGGGAAGCACCTTATGTTCCCTCATCCTTGTCCACCGAGGTCGAGATATTTGATCCCGGAATTGCTTATAAAGGGAAATCTCGGTCTTCCACCGATGCAATAAATGGAAACTATATCTATTTGCTTGGTGCGAGTCTACCTTGAGTAGCTCAAAAGTTTGTCTTACCAATTGTCCCACCCTCTACTTCTCATCTCTTTTCTTCAAACTCTTTGAATTTATGGCACGTGTTGAAGTGGCGTTGAATTGTTTATCCAACGAAAACGAAGACGCCATCTTCGATCCCGGTATTTTGCATCATTTAAGGACTTAGTCCTTAATACCAGTTGCTTTATGGGCCTTGTTTATCATGTAAGCCCCATCAAAAAATTAACCATGCCATGATTTTCCCTAAATGTTCACATTTTGAGGGGATCGAGTCGAGCTCATGACTCGGTAATAAAAAACGTGGTGCCTCGTGGGGGAGATCCCATGCTTATCCTTTTATGCTTACTAATAACTAATGAGAGGGGATTTGTGCCCTTCCAACTCGTTTTCTCGTGGTTGTTTGTGATTGTGTTATCTAGATCATCATCATCATCTACGATTGAAGACTCTCGTGTTCGTTTACGTGAGCCTCCATCGTTTGCTTGAAGAAGTTTTTCACGAATCCATTGACATATCCTTTATTGTTCTAACAATTATCTTTTAGAATAATTAATAAACGGCTTTAGATATATTGTTGATCACCCTTTCCATGCTAGATCCTAAGCATTCGATTCTTCGTCTCTAGTATGGGGGTGCTCCACCTTTAGACTTGAAACATTGAGGAAAATGTTTACTTTTAGTATGGGGGGGGGTGAATAGATACTTGCTTTGCTACGCCCTCACATTTTCCAACTTTCAATGTTTTGTTTTTGTTGCTAATAAGGCTAAAAATGGCCAAATTTAAATTTTTTCTTAGTTTTCATAAGTGTTTTTAAGACACGAATGTATATTTTTCGATGGGTAGAATAAGAGCTAATTTTTGACTTGATGGACATTTGGAGCCCTTTACATTCCTTAACCCGCTCAATTCAAGTTCTGCTAGACTTTTATATAGGGAACTTTAAACGCGAAAATGTTAGCTCATTCGGGTTAAGAACAAGAACTTTTCTCAAATTCCTATAATTGATCCTAGAAAGTCACTTATCAAGGGAACTATAAAATGCATTCTCTAAACTTGAAAAAGTCCAAGAAAGTGCAAGATCCTATAGGTGGCTTGAAAAGCCAAAACTTTGATTTGATATAGTCTTAATCCAAATTTGGCTTGATTTTGACTTGCATGGCTAAGTATTCACGAGTCTATTTAATTAGAGGTCTTTATATAGTGAAGAACGAGAAGTGATAGAGTTAGACAAGTGATCATGCTAAACGTAGAACATGAAAATGTTCTTTCAAAAACTCATATGTTTTTAATTGTGGCTTTTTCTTCCCATAAGATCAATGCATTAGGAATAAAAATAATTGCAATAAGTAAGGTCGTACGATTTGAAAGGTTACTTAGCCTCTAGCGCAAGATCGTTTAAAAGTAGCTCGGGGTTGAATAGAGTTCATAGCCAAGGCATAACTTATTGAAGCGGGACGCGAAGATTGGTGAAGATCCAAAAAGGCCCTAACAAGGCATGAGGAGCTCTAATTTTGCTAAAGATCCAAGATGATGTGAAGTATCATTGTTCCAAAATCAATATGAAGTATCGAGACACACGACGAAAAGCAATTACTCCCCTAAAGATCATGGAGAAAGTCTATCCAAAAAGACCCTTACAAGGTATGAGGATAAATATATCCAAGTCCGAAAAGGAGGCGGATCGTTGTATATCAAAGTCCAAAATAAAGATTGAAGAAAAATGATGAAGTCGTGGTCCAAATATGAAGAATCTCTAGAAAACGTCAAGTGAAGAAATTCCAAAATATGAAGAGAGGACCATAATTTCAAGAACGTCTTCCCAAGATTTGAAGTATGAAGTACATGCCAAATATCGGTCCGAGAAAGGTCTCAAATCGTGAAACGAGTTATGCCAAGATATGAACTTAAGGAGATACACGAGAAGCCGTTTTAAAAGATTTTGTCCTTCGGCTAACTATCGATTAAATCGTGCTACCTTGCTTTCGGACTAATAAATACTCAAATAAGTCAATATGAATCACTTGTGATCCATGACAAATAGTTAAAAAATGCTAGTAACCCATTTCCTTTTATAATAACTATGATTGCAGGGAGAAAAAGTATTACACAATTTGGACGTATGAGTAGTGTTAGCATTGTGACTTGTACCAACAATGATCTCGTTTTTGCACTTACCATGGAATGTATGACAATCAAGGATGACGAAATTTACTCAAAGGGACATTTACTTGTTTCTATTCATTGACCCTAAAAGTCACATTCGTGATGAAAATCATACATAATGTCTTTACACATCTTCGTAGTATTGTTGCAAGTCATTTACTTTTCAATAAAGGGTAATAAAATTGAACTTTGGTGATGCCTAGATACTTTATCCTAGCATTGCGTGAGGGCACGACAATGGCTTAGTATGGGGGAGTGATGAGATGGCATTTATACATGATCTCATCGTTCTTTTCGGGCTTTAAATGCATAAAAATGTTATAAAATACCATATATATGCTTGGATTTGTTTACTTGTGTGTTTTAGGTATGGATATCGTGAAAAAGACAAAAGATCACAAGAAACAAGGAAAAAACGGACACGAGAAACGAAGCCGTACAAAGAACCGGGCCCTAGTTCATGATTTATCCAAGATTAAAGACTTGAAGAAATACAAGATTGATCCTCAAAATATGAAGAATTTGACACTTAAAACCCTTGTATATTCATAATTACACATTCGGTCCCTTAAGTTTGTCAAAATTACAAAATGGTCCTTCAACTTTGAAGAAATGGCAAGTTTAGTCCCTCAACAATTCTAAATTGTCAAATATGGTCCCTCATGAAGTCAAAGATTCTATGAAGACCTTTGAAGATCAAGAATGTTCAAAATCAGTCCCTCAAATATTCAAACATGGCAAAAATTACCCTTGAAACACTTTTGCCAGAGTTTTGGGGCAAAAGTGTGAAAATCAGAACTTGAATAACAAAGGAAATGAGTTTTGGTGGCTGAAAAACATGTTTTAATAGTTTTGACAAAGAAAAAGGACCAAAGATGGGCAATGAGACATTCAAACAAGGAAAATGCGCCAAACACTTTCCACTTCCACAAAAAACGGATCAAAAGTGTTACTATTCACCTTTCACCACCAGTTACAATTCCACTTAAACCAAAGGGTAAATCCTAATTACCCATACCCACGTGTGATTCACACATACAGAAACCCATCCCACACACAAAACCCTCATCTCCACTCACCAAAGGGTCCCACCCATTCACACGTCAACCAATCAACATCCAACTTAGCCTCCAAGTAAAGACACGTGGCCAAATCAACAGCCAAGACTCACTGCTTAACTAGCAAGCTAAAATGAACAGTTTGGATCATTTTGGACAGCTCACCAACATCAAACGGCATCAAGCACTCAAGGGCATTCCTGGAAATTCATAGCTAGGGTTTTTAGCATTCTAGAATCAACTATTAGGCCTATATAAGGAGACCTCAACTTGTGAGAGTCCCTTGTTCCAGATTTTGGCTATTATCTTTGTAATTCCTTTTTTAAATAAAATTTGAATTTCTTAAAAATTGTGAAATCTCTTTTGTGTTTTATAAAAGTTGGTGTTAGAATAGCTGAAATCTGTGTTCCATTTGATGTTATAGACCTTCCTTAATCTTATGGTTAAGGCACGTCTATGTTTGATAGGTTTTTAGAGGTTCAAAAACCTTGAAATCCTTGTTTCTGTTTTACCTATTATCTTGTACTAATCCTTAGCCAAGAGCCTAAAGCTCCTTCAAGCTTGTTGACACCAAGCCTGAGAAGAGATTTAAGCTATTGGGTGACTTGTTTGTTCATTTGTGTTGAAGAAACATAATCATCAAAACCTTGTTCTACTTTGAACATCAGCAGGTTTTGAACTTTTTTGTTGAAGTACCTTGGTCTAGTTCTAGTTGTTGAACAAGGTCCAAGGAGCATTGCTGGTCCTCCTAGGATGTTGTGGAGGACAGGTATAAGCTCTTGTTTAAGTTTCCCCTAAAAATTTCATGATATTGTCTGTTTTATGATTTGATATGTGATTTGGTGATTTTGTATTTGTGCTTTGTGTTTTATGGTTGCAATCTGTTAGTTGTCACCTAGTGTAGCTATTTGATCTATAAAATCAGTAGGTTGTTTGAAGGATTAAGAATTTTGTTTGAAAAGTGCTTAATAAAGGAATATTTGGGATTACTGTTCATAAGGCCTTGTGGCCTTGTGCCCTTGGTTCTTAGGTTTTGGGAAGTCTAAACAAGTCTTAATATACAAGTTTTAGTCATTGGTTAAGATTCTGAAAGTTTGGAAAAGAGATTTGAAGTTTTGCAAAAATCTGATAAAAGTGTTTTTGACTTTGGTCAAACACATCAGATCCAATAACTTCTTTGTTTGTTGGATCAAAAGTCTGAAATCAGGTTTGAGGATAGTTTGGGTGATAATCTATCTATTGGTTATCTGGTTGTTTAATTTGGTGGCTTATTGAGTGTGCTATAGCTTATCAAAGTTGGCTGAAGTGGTCATTTACATCAGCAAAGTGACCACCTCATTTGGTGCTTGAATTTGTATTTCTAGTGTAAGGCTTGTTGTTTTGTTGCTTGGATCCTGTTTATGTGCTGCTTGTGAGGATATTTGGCTATTTGGATTGCTTTGTTGATAGCTTATAAGCTTACTAGCTTATTGGCTTATTTGTGCCAAAACTTATCAAGTCTACCCAACTCGTAGACCTTGATTCACAAGGTTTGCACTCAAGCCTTGACCAGCAGGGTGAAAAGAAAGTTTTAACACTTCTTTAAGTCTGTCAATGTCCAAAATTGTGCTTGTCAGCGTTTGATTTACTCTTGTCAGCGTTTGACTATTGGTCAAACTTGGTCATATAGCTTATTGAATCTGTTTTTCTTATTGGTACATGCAACAACTTGGTTTTTGTAATAGAACTCATTTTTCTCAACTTAATAACAAGTCTGGAAGGTTACAAGTCTTTTGGTTAAGCTTTTGCTAGAAAACTAGCTTATTTGGCTTTTTCAGCCAGCTTATTGGTTCTTACAGCTTATTCTACTTGGCTTTTTGTGATTTTCTTGATTGATTATTCTTAGTTAAGCTGTTTGTGAGCTTTTGCAACAAACTAGAGCTTCTAAAACAGCCTAGAACTCTATCCCGACTATTTTGTCGTTTTGTGGAATTGTTCTTTGCTTATTTCTGGCTTATTGAGTGTGCTTTTTCAAAATTTCTTTTCACAGATCTCTTTAGTATCCCAAAAGAAGGTTGTGTGTTTAAGCAGAGCTTATGGCATTCGCTTATTGCTTAATGGGCTTATTGGCCCAATAAGAATAAGTTATGTGTTCATTAAGCTGTGATAAGCTCATTTTCAGCTTTTGAGCCTTCAGAGTTTTGTGTTTAGAATTGAATTTTGAGTCAGAGAAGGCTTTTTTTAAGTCATTTGGGGTTATTTTGACTTTTTGGGCTAAAAAGCCCATTAAGGTTGACTGATTTTGCTTTTAGCCCATTTGGGGGCCCAATAGGGGTAATTTGGTAATTTCACTTTCATTTTCTGATTATTTAGTGAAGTTCTACGATATCTTAAGATTAGGAAATCTATGAATAGATCTATTGATTAAGTGGATGAAGGAGAGGAAGAAGATGGGTGTAGAGAGAGAAAAATGAAAGTTGAGAAAATGAAAGAACCACCCCTCCTAACATGCTAGGAGGGGATATATATATCCCACCCTACATTGGGGCTATATGGGCTATACTGTTTACAAATGGATCACGAGCCCGATACTAGAATATATCTTTGGAGTGACCGATCCTTTCTAAATACGTAAAAACGTATTTCCAACAATCTCCCCCTAAGGGAGGTCACTCCAAGTTACAATGTCCTAAATAGTCTATAGCTCGTGATCTATGCTAATAACGATGTGACCGAGACTTTCTTTGGGAAAACGTATTTCCAACAATCTCCCCCTAAGGGAGGTCACACCATTTTACAAAATCTTAAACCTAGCATCTATGCTTGAGTCTTCGATCTTGTTCTTGTGAATATGCTTGATGTGATCTTTGACTTTAGTCTTGAGCATGTTTCCTTGCCTTGACCTTGTGCATTCATCACTTGTGATATTCGCCTCTTCGTGACGTCATGTTCCACATACTTATACCTTTAAATTCTTGAAAGCTTCAGAGTTTGATACAGCGGAAGACTTGACCTTCAGACTTTCTTGAATTTGTTGAAGTACTAAGTGTATGTAGTATAAGCATGTGGTGACGACTTCTTCTGGATTATACACCGCAATGCCACCTTCTTGTTACGCTGCATAAAACAGTTAGCAACAAACCATATACACGGATGAAATGGCCTTGAACATTTCATTCTAATTCGGTAGCATTTTACCTCCGGTCGGTGAAGACCGTTGGACGATATTAATTATCGTACTTGTGACATGTAGTTTCAATTAAGAACCTCCTTGACAAGATTTCGCGGGTAAACCCGTTCTCTTTATTCGACCGTCCAATGCTGACTGCGAACATAAAGAGTGAATCATTTAGATAATATTATCCGCATGATTTGAAGCCGTCAATTCATGTTCCTGGAACAAGTGAAGTTCAATTAAGAACCGCACCATCGTTACTTTCTAGTTGTCACGAGCTTGATTCACATAGAATCTTGCAAGTTACCTACCAAGTGCTGTTTGATGTTAACACTAGAAGGATTTCCATTCGTCACTGTAAATACTTAATAGTATTACTCTGAAGGTTCTGGCAAGATCACTAAGATTTTGCGTAGAGGCCTGGAACGTGTTTAAATTCATTCAAGAGTTTAAACCATTGTTGCTTTCCAGTTATCACAAGTTTGATTCATAAAGAATCGCACAAGCACCTACCATGAGCTTTTTGACGTTCGCTCAAGAAGGATTTCCATCTTCATTGTAAATACTTTCGTATTACTTGGATGTTCAGGCAAGATCATGAAGATTTTGCGTAGGACTCTTAAGAACTTTCTTACTTTTCACAGTGTGTGAAGAAGCAAGGAATTATGAAAGTGTGTCCTAATGAGATATATGATGATCTCAAATGGCTCTAGACTCGATCGTGCATTTTGGATTTTAGTGATCGGAGGCTAGAGAGGAGTGCCACCTTTTCAATACCAATTTATTCGGAGTGAATAAATCAATAGATAATGCGTTGTCTCCGTGTGATTAAAACAAATATCTTTTGAGAAATATCTGAGTTAGCTGGGATGGGTTGTGCATTGCATCACTGGGTCCATGATGTCTATCTTTAATATCAAGAATCATTAAAAATGATCTCAATAGCATATGTATTGACCCGGTTTCTGCCTAAGTTGTAAGGAGGGCTTCTTTCTTTACACCCTTTATCTTTACAATTCTTTTTCATTCTTCAACCCCTTCAATGCTTACCAATACGTCATCACTAGCACCTTGTTGTGATTGTTCCAGTGCTAACTTAAGTACTTGGTCGGCATTCAGCTACGTTCACAATCTTTCTCCATCTTTCCTAAGGACTACTATTTCTAGCTATGGAATGTCCTTGGGAAGATTTCTCCGGTTCTAGAGGAATCATTGGACTTTAACCTATCCTACCATCCTTATGTCACCACAATCTTCACCGTCGTGAATAGAGATGTTTTGGGTAAGTGTATGTCACCATGAAAGCCATTTTGAAGTGCAAATCCATTTTGCTCCCCCTTAACATATGCCACGATATCCGAAAACATTTCGCACATGTCAGGATGAGCTAGCACGTTAAGTCAAACCATTTTTGATTAATCATTTCCCATATTAAATCACATTTTCTCCCCCATATTAAAAATATTAACCCAATCAATGTTTTTAATATCAATTGATTTAATAGTATTTTAAGAAAATTTGGGAAGAAAAATGCAAGTCCAATTATCTTCATGAATTACACAAGCTCCCCCTCAAATTAATGAGGGTGTACTTGAAATGTAAATAAAATACATTTTAAACACAAGTGTAAGGTATTTATCACGTGCAAAGATCATATATGATAATAAATTCACAAGATTAGCAATTTACGAGGTAGGACCTGAATGATGGAGAACATCATATGAAAGATTCACATGGTTCTTGTTCACGAATGTTGGTCACCTCGTCACGGCTGAAGTTATCTCTTGACTCCATGTGTATGATTGATATCGTTGTCTTGACACCAATATGTGAACTTGGCACTCTCGGCATCAAGGATTCTGAATGCTGGACAATTGCTCCCCCTCAATTGTTGACCCGTGTTCTATTGAAAGAGCTGTAGTCACCGTTTGAGTAGTCGCATCGTCGAGTATGTAGATATCAATTGTAAGTTGCTACGGTTGGTGGAGATGATAACTTCATAAAAACAAGACTTCTCTTGTTTTAACAAATAAATGCACTGAATCGTACATATATTCGTGTTAGATTGTGTTATTACGTAAACACAATCCCTTACATGGTTATAAAGTAAACCATGCCCGAGAAAATTAATTCCCGTTGTTGAGTCAAAGCTTTCTGGTGAAATGCTTGACTTGAATAAGAAAATCGGGTTACTATCTAAAATAATAGCAAACCATTTTGAGCATGTTTTAAAACATTTCAACTTCTGCTCGAACTTTATTTACAACCCCGTGTCATTATTGAATGACATTTCTAGTATCGTAAATATTATCGATTCCAGAAGACCTGCTCTTTTTATCAAAACATTTTTGAACACACAATTTTGATAGATTTAGAAAAACCTTTTTGAGAAATTCTCGAAAAAATTGTGTTCAACGTTTTGAAAACCAATTACTTGAGCTTAAGATGTTGAATATCTTGCAAAACGAGCTCAAGTCCGAGAAGTTGTGAAGGATAAGTTTATCATCGGCGATAAACTTTCCTTTTAACTGAAGAACGAGTCCTAAGTTGACATTTACTTAGAAGTCATTTTCATGAGCTTGAAAAAAAAAACTTTGAATGTTTTAACATAAAGCTCATGACCGAGAAAGATGAATTTCTCGTTAAGAAGAAAAGTTCTCTTATTTAAAAGATACACTTTACTTTATGAGCTTAAAACTTGGAATGTTTTAAGACAAGCTCATGACCGAGAAAAATGAATTTCTCGTTACGTGGATAAACTATCTTTAAAGATAAGCTCTCCTAAAATTTAAGTCCGAGTTACAGTCTGATATTTAATTGTAAGTCATTGTACATGAGCTTAAAAACTTCGAATGTTTTTATTATTAGCTCATGCCCGAGAAAAATTAATTTCTCGTTGTAAGGATAAGTTTATCATCGGCGATAAACTTTCCTTTATTTGAAGAACGGGTCATCATCTGTTATTTAATGATGAGCCTTATACACGAGCTTAAAACCTTTGAATGGTTTTAGGATAAGCTCGTGTCCAAGAAAACTTAATTTCTTGTTAAGAGGGTAAGTTATCGTTGCGTAGATAAACTTCCCTGTCTCTAAAGTCCGGGTCGTCGTCTGTCATTTAACGAGGAGCCATTGTGCATGAGCTAAAAAACTTGGAATGTTTTTTATATAAGCTCATGCCCGAGAAAAATTAATTTCTCGTTGTTAGGATAAGTTTACCATCGGCGATAAACTTTCCTTTCTTCGAAGATCGAGTTATAGTCTGTGATGTGACTATAAGTCCTTATACACGAGCTTAAAACCGTTGAATGGTTTTAGTGTAAGCTCGTGTCCGAGAAAAATTAATTTCTCGTTGTGAGGGTAAGTTATCGTTGACGAGATAAGCTTCCCTTTCTCTGAAGTTCGGGTCACAGACTGTGATTTGAATGTGAGCCATATACACGAGCTTAACCATGAATCCCCTGAGACATTTGTTTCTCCGATATCTGCTTCTTCAGCAACCAGACTCTAAGAGTGTTCTTAGTTGAACGGTATACAGTGATTGGACCGCTTCGTTCTTTTGGAACATCAACTTTGGTACCTGCATTCTCATTAGGAATTTGCATGCTTTGATATGGGTTAGCGATATCAATTATAGAAGCACGTGGGGGTTCACAGTTGGCTTTACTTGTGTCAGAGGCGACCTGAGTAGATGATTCACTTATCTTAGCTGGCAAACGTTTCCTTTTATAGAAAACCTTAAGTTTCGGCTTAAGTGAAGTATCATCTTTATCAATTTCCTCCCTAGCAGACTTAATAGAATCGGAGACTATCCTAGTTAAAGGGCACTCGTTTCCTACAAGAGTGAAAGTTCTACCAGTAGGGCGCCAAACTTTACCAATGGGTTTGATTTTAGCTATCCACTGGGATTTAAGTCTAGCACGGGAGTTCACCTCATCAAGTAATTTCTTGACACAAGAATCATGATTTCCCGTAAAGACACATTTTCTACATGTTTTACAAGTAGCATATTTAATGTCCGAGTAAGATCTAGAATCCCTAGATGATTGATTGATGCTCCTAGGATTAGACATGCTACGGTTAGCAGTGTTGGGTAAACTAGAAGGCATCTGACTAGGTTTGAAATTCCTATCTCTTACTTGTGTCTTTTGAATAGCTTCCCTAAGACCAGATTTATGGCAAACGTCATTTGAACTAGTTCTATATGTGGTCTTGGCATTTTTAGGGAAACTAGGGGAAATCATCTGATTAGATCTTGCTAACGCTGTTTTGATCACATTGGGCCTAGTTGTTGGAGTGACTGGTCTAGGAAAGTGAACCAAATCAACTTGGGAGGCAAACCGCGGTCTCGAGGATTGTGGTCGCTCGGATCTAAATGCAGTAGGTTGTCTGACAGTCGGTTCTCTGACGAACTGATTTGTAGGCGGTTTCCCCAAGATTGATGGTTTTTCAAGCTTAGTGTCCACACTAGGTCCTCTAGTTTTCCTTAACTCGTTTTTCAACGCAGCTATAGCAAAAACCTTTTCCTGTACTTGGGCCTTTAAAGTCTCATTCTCTTTGAGCAAGTTATCTTGGGATGCCAACTTAGATTCAAGCAGTTGAATTTGTTTCAAAAGATTATCCTTTTCAGCTTTAGAATCTAAAACTTTTTGATCCAATTTTCTTTCAAGAACAACATTTGATTTTTCAAGTTTTTCAAAATATGTTTCAAATTTGTTCGTTTTCTTTGAAAATTCAATTTTGGCATCCTCAAGATCTTTTGATTGTTGTGTTACAATCGTTTCGAGCTCTCTAATCTTGGAATCAGAAGCAGTCAATGAAGCAGTTATAATACAATTATCATGATGTACTATAGCATTCTGAACAATCTCTCCCCCATGATGACTTACATCGGATGAATCAGAAGTGGTATTGCTATCACTCGTTACCATCCCATGTTTGTCATAATTAGGTTCAGAATTCTCAATATGTGGCATATCATCAACATATACATCATAAACAACATTACATTGTACCATGTTTGCAGGCGCTTCGTCATAAATGGGTAACGTGTCAGCAAAAGAGATCTCATGAACATTCCCTGACGTGCCACTGGTATCATGTTGTCCTCCTGATTCCGTGCTCTTGGCATCGATAGGCTCCAAGTTTTCAACCGTTTGACCAGTTTCCTCTTGTATCGAAGAGTCTTGCATTCCATTATCATACCCTTGCTGAAGTCGAGATCTTTCATAAATCGAAGACGAGACCAATGACATGAGTTTCAAAATTGTATCACGGAAAACTCGAAGCTCGGTATGTGTATCTCGAAGAAATGATTGACAAATCACTAAACTTTCAGGCTTGATGATATTGAATTCGAGGAAAGGCGTGAGTTGTGTCACACGAGTCTTATATGCAAGTGCCGATGCAGAGTGATTGAAGTTGTCATTGTTGAGTTGCTCGGCGAGTTGGGTCAAAGTGGTGAATATTGAGTCGATGAATATATGACGATCTTGTCCAAAGATTGTCATAAATTCGCTCCCTCCTTGAATCCGTGAAAGAGTAACTAGATGACACTGAAGCATTTGAAATGAAGTGATGCCACTTTTTCTAACTTTGGTTTGCATTGAATGCGATTCTCCCTCAAGAGATATTGAAGTCAACGAATCCATTGAAGTTCAATGAAAAATAAAGGAAGAATTACTTATCGATGAAAAATCCGTCTTCACTTACAAATACCTGATCTAAAACTCGTCGGCAAAATAAGCTTTGTCACTTTATCACGTTACTTTGTCACGTAGTCACGTCACTTTTGTCTTCAAATCCGGCCACAAAAACTTTTAACCCGTCAAATATGTTACCGCTTTGCTTCTCTCGAAATACCCGCCTCAACACGATGAACGATAACCAAAAAATAACGATTGATAAATATACAAAATTAACTTAACTAAAAAAATTAACTTTAAAATATTAAAAATATAAAAAGTTAACTTAACTTTAAAAAAATTAACTTAACTAAAATTCAAAAAAAAATAAAAATAAAAACTCTGATATATTTATTAGTCAAGTTGATTCAGTACTTAAGCATGAGTTGACGAGAAACAACACGTGGCTAAAATCCAATCACACCACCACCCACCTACTTTGTGTTCTCCACCCCACACTCATAACCAGACACGTCTTTTTGATATCAATTTTTAAAATGAAGCCCACTTGATCTAACGTGTCCAAAATTAACTTAATGCCAAAACTTGATCCAAAAATAACGTGGCAGTCCAAAAGACAAGCACTTAATCCTCCGCCTAAAACTTGAGTATAAAACAGCACCCTAAATTAACTCATTTACTCCTAGCAACTTTCTTTTCTTTTTCTGAGATCAACATAAGAACAACTTTATCTTATACTCTGAATCCACCATAATCTTAAGTAACTCCGCCCCCATATCTCGTATCAAATCACTCATCCACCAATCATATTACATCAATGATCAATCCCATACATGTTTATACATACACACGAATCTCATCCCACATTTTCATTTGGTCATACGAAATGAATAGCCAAAAGAACTTGTTCGTATAAGCGAATGAGCACTGATTAGCAAATCTTCAAGGTCTATTTGAGGCCTCGGGTAGGTATATATTTGTTGAATTGTTTTGATTTTTGAGATCGAGTCAAGATTGTTTTGGTCAGTTGGTTGAGTCGAGTCGATAAGACGAAAGAGTGAGGCTAGTCAAGATTGGTTTGATCGTGGGTCTGTTTGGATGCGAGAGTTTTCGAGTCTTGGGTCAAAGTGGGAGTCGAATCGAGTCTTGGGTTTAGGTATTGATGTCGAGAGTGAGGGGTTTTGGTTAGTCTTTTTGAGTCGAAGTGGTGTTGGATTCGAGGGTTGTGAGGGGGTGTCTATGAGGGTCTTGTTGGTCTTCGTTTTAGAGTGGAGTGAGTCGTGTGGTCAAGAGTATTTTTGGGTTCGAGTGGTGAGGGGGTTGTTAACGAGGGTGTGTGATGTTCGAGGGCGTGGGTAGTTGAGTCTGATATGGGTGAGGGAGTCTAGTTAGGATTCGAAGTTTAGAGTCGAAAAGGGGTTGTTGTGGAAAGAGATTGTGAGTCGAGTGTGGAGGTCAGTTGGAGTCGAGAATGAAGCGAGTCTTTGTGTGAGTTTGGTTTGAGTCTGTGTGAGTGTGAAATTGTGAAGTTTGACCGAGAGATGTGTTGAGAGGTTTTGGATGTTGAGTCTTTGAGTTGTTCAGTCAAGTGAGGGTTTAAAATAAATAATACGATGGGTTTGTGTTCGTTCGAGTGTCTGAGTCGATGTTGGTCCGAGTCCGAGTCTAACTTACGATCCCATCGGAATGTTAACAATGAAAGGCATCGGAATGTCAACAATTAAAAACACCATCGGAATGTCAATGTGCCAATCTGAATGACCTAATCGGAATGCTTATGTCCCAATCGGAATGATCTTATCGGAATGATCTGATTGGAATGTCAACGTCCCAATCGGAATGCCTTATTGGAATGTCAATCGGAATGACCCTTGTCGGAATCCTTAAAGACAAATATGTCGAAATGTTTAAAGCCCTTTTCCGACGGGAGAAGTTTCAGAACAGAGACAGATAGAGTAAAAAAAAATGCTAAAAAACAAAAATATTAGAATAAAAACTGATACTTTATAAATTTTTGTGACAAATCCCAAACAAGAAAAACATAGATCGAGACAAAAAGATTGATATCTAAATATTTAACTGGAACTTTTGTTATTTTTAAAATAAAACTGATACTTTTTAAATAACTTTTAAGATAAAGAAACAAAAATCAAGAATTAAGATAAACTTTAAAAGAACGAAAGAAAAAGAAAAGAATGAAGAAAAATACAAATAAAATTTTACCAAATCAATAGATCAAAAGTACGCAAATCCTAAGATGCAACCATAGCTCTTGATACCAATTGAAGGATCGTGTTTTTCTAAGGATTAGGCATTGTTGGATTATCTATTGATATGGATGGGAAATGGAGGAACTTAGAGAGAGAAAGAAGAGAGAGAAAGGAGAGAATGAAAAGAAAGATGGAATATGTAAAATGGTAAGTGTTCAACAACCCCTCCTAACATGCTAGGAGGGGGGTTTATATAGCCCACCCTACATCTGGGCTATATGGGCTTATTGGATCACGAGCCCAATATCTTTGGAGTGATCGATCCTTTCTAAATACGTAAAAACGTATTTCCAACATTTAGGTTAAAATAAACTAGTTTGCAAGTTTTTAGAATTTTTTAAATTTTTTTGATTTTTAATATTATTTTAATATTATTTTATTATTATTATTATTATTCAAATTTCATATTTTTGCACTTTTTATATTTTTCTTAGATTAAATACATAAAAATAGGAATTTTGCAACTCTTAGATTAATTTTATCATCTTTAGATTAATTTTTATAATTATTTTAAGTTTTAATAGTTTTTAAATCATTTTAAATTTCTTAGTTTAAAAATAGTTTTTAATCTTTTTAGGTCATTTTAGAGGTTTACCAATTGAAAAATCTTTATTTGGGCTTCTTGATAATTAATTTGATTTTTAGGGCTTTAATTAGCATTTAAAAATTAATATTTAATTAATTAAAAAATTTGAAAAAGTTTTGATCATTGGAATTAATTTTCATTTTTGCTCATTTTACGGTTTTACGTTTAGTCGTAGTAGTAATTAATTTCACGTCTTCGTCATCCTCTTCTCTCATCCCCTTCTATCCAATATTAATCTCAAACCAATTACGAATTTTTTTTTTTGGTAAAAGGGTAACAATGACCCCGGTAAATATAACCAAAAAAAGTGTTGAAGTACAAGGAATGTGGCTGAAATACCACATTAACCGCAAGCTACAGGCAGCTTGTTAAACAAAATGTTTATGACAGGCCATAAACATTAACTAGTCTAGAATACTGGAAATATATAAACTAGACAAAAACCAAGACGATAACATAAAGTTACGAGGAAAATAATAAAATAGCAACATGGGATCAGCCAGTTGGAGTGCTTGCCCCAATATTAGTGTTGAGAAGATTCACCGATTCATCAAATACGACCTCTACTCCCTCCTCCTCATTATCTTCCTCGCTTACTTGAACCCCTTCGTCAATACCAGGCATGGACAAAGTTGAAAATTCATTAGATGTAGAAACACTGCTCATTTGAGCTTTACCCTTGTTCGGACCATTAGGATTGCTAGACTACTACAACTGACCAGATTTAGTATTCAACTTCCTACTATTATTACCACTCATACTTGTAGTATCCAAGTGAGTTTTTGGACGAAAAGCAACCGTCTTACCTGTTTGGAAACCCTTGCTCAATGGAACACCTCTCGGAACTTGATTCCCTAAATTACCTTTGTACGTCTTCCTCTTGCTTTGTACTTGTTGGAATCCATCGTTATCAACATGAGTTATCACATTTTCAACCGTTTTAGGTTTGACATTTTTTGGACAAGAATCAAAGGCATGACCAAAAATATTACAAGTATGACATCTAGGCGGTTTCCATTCGTATTCAACACGAATTAATTCCTTAGTACAACCAGAGCCTTCAAGATCAGGGACACCAATAGTAACGTTATCTATAAACTCCGAATCAGCATTCATCTTAATAAGACAACGAGCAAAACTACAACGACCCCAAGACTCTTTGCACATATTATCAGTATAATTATCCATCATAATAAGCTTACCAAGAAACGAAGCAATTAAACTAATACCTTCCTCTTCAAAAACCTGTAGCGGGACATCATGAAACTTGACCCATACCGGAATACGAGTTAGTTCCTCCTTTAGAAGATTCGTTTTCATAGTCCATTTCTTAAGAAAAATTGGTGAATTACGAACCATCCACGGACCACCTTCCAGAACCGCATTAAAACCCTCACTAGACCCAAACTGAAAAAAGAAAAAACCTTTCTCATTCATCATGATACGCTTAAGACCATGTTTTTCCCAGTTATTCTTAGCAAAATACTCAACCACAGGAAATGCAATCCTTTTACCAAGAAAGTAACCATATAAAGTGTTTTGGTAACGAGTATTTACTTTTTCAACGACCTTCTTAGGAATAGAGATATTAACCCCTTCACAGACATTATCAGAATTAAACGAAGAAGAGACTGCATTAATACCTCCATTAGTAGACGTAACCATATCAGCTTCAAATTTGCAAAGTAACTCCAGAATTTCTTTAGCACGGTCATGTGAGATCAATTCCCACAAAGGATGTTTCTTCATTCTTAATTCATGCATAAATTCACCCGCATCACCAACCGTGCGAATCGTTACACCAAATAATTTCAAAACCTCATGTAGATTACACGGTTGCATACCATTAATGCTTGCAGCCTTAGCTGCAAGGTCCAAAAATACATCACAAGAAGAGGAAACATTTGTACTAGAGTCATCTGTTTCCATAGCCATTTGTGCTGAGTGCACACTCGAACCACCTGAACTGAGTGAAGAAGTTTTTCTAGTTAGATTCTTATGGCGTTCACACAAAACTTCATTATAAAGCATAGTGGTCTCCTTAGGTAAAGTAGACCATTTAGGAAATTTGTTTTCCTTAACACCATTTGCAAACACTTCAATGTCACGCACAGTATTCAAAGGAATAGAAAACAAATTCGATATCTCCTCTAACGTTACTAAAACCTTAAGATTAGACACCATAACCACATCATTCCAACCTGTAAACAATGGCTTATCACTTTCATTGCTCGAATCCATGTTCAATCAAACACAACCCTAACCACGACAAAGAAACCCTAAACAAACAGTAACCGAAACCCAGCTTCAAACAAGACGACACCTAAGAAATAAATAGCGACACAGAACCCTAATAAGAAATCTTGGCAGCCTTCCAATTAATGAACTAAGGTTTAAGAATAGTCAGCCGACACAATAAATTCATGTCAGCCGACCAAACCTATTAATGATATTCCAATGTCAGCCGACCAAACCCCAATCCTAACTTGCGATCAGAAACCCTAAATTAGCGATGACAAGAAAACAAAACAGATACCAATCATGTAGGACACAAGTGGAAGCACACGAACAAACACAACACGATACCGACCTATAATTAAAAAACAAAACGCAAGAACAACGCAACCAAAAAATAAACAGTTCGATTAAAAAATTAAAAGAGCTGTTTTTTTTGTTCGGCCACCATTGTTGTTTTTAGGGTTTTAAAATGCGTGTTTTTTGTCAAAAAACCAATTACGAATTATTCACACACATATACCTCCTTGGGAAATGAACTTCATTGGGTCATTTGTGTTTGATTTTCCTAAATCATCACTTAATATTTTCCCTACTTTACGCTCCTTGTTTTCCTAAACAAGAGTTGTAATTTACTACAATCAGTTTACAAACCCAAAACTTTCAAAATGGTTTGAAAAAGTAATGCATAACAAATTTGAAATGTCAATGATGGGCACAAACTAAAACTCTTTCTAAGAATTCAAGTTCACCAATCCCTAAGTGGTATCTTTATTAACTAAGCTAAATATTGTCAAGAGATAATAAAAAATAATGATATGACCTCATGTGACCCCGTTGGGACACCATTATCAACCACATCCCTAGATGCTGATTTGGAGGGAGATGCCATAGATCAAACGAAATATCGTTCCATGATCGGCTCCCTCATGTACTTAGCAGCAAGCCGGCTAGATATATCACATGCTACGTGTTATTGTGCACGATATCAAGCACGACCCACTGAAAAGCACCTCAAGGAGGTTAAACGGATCTTTCGATACCTTAAGAATACCATTCACATGGGACTCTGGTATCCGAGGGAAACCGGTTTCTTTCTAACGGCATATTCAGATCCTGATCATGCAGGGTGTCTTGATACACGAAAAAGTACTTCTAGTGGTACACAATTTATAGGTCAAGATAAGATTGTGGGATGGTCTTCCATGAAGCAGGATTTCACGTCATTGTCATCAGCTGAAGCGGAGTATGTGTCTCTATCTGCGTGTTGTGCTCAAGTTCTTTGGATGAGAACACAACTCACGGATTATGGCTTCCACTTTGATAAAGTACCTATGTATTGTGACTCAAAGTCTGCCATAGCCATCTCCTGCAATCTGGTACAGCATTCCCGCACAAAGCACATTGATGTCAGATATCACTTCATTAAGGAACAGGTTGAAATGGGTATTGTTGAACTATACTTTGTTGGAACTGATTATCAATTAGCTAACTTGTTTACAAAAGCTCTTTCGAAAGAGAGGTTTGCGTATCTAGTTCGGCAAATTGGTATGAGATGTTTGACTCCAGCAGAACTGGAGATTCTAGCAAAGAAGCCTGCTTGATTCATGTATCAAACATCTACTTGTAAATATCTTTGAAAAAGCAAAATACAAAAATATAAAACACATAAAAGCAAAACACAAAATAAAAAATCTTTCAAAATCCAAAAAGATTCTTCTCGACATGTCTTTCGGTATCTATAATATGGACGCACCTAGTAATGTCACTCAATAACGACACGGGTGTGTACATAAAGCTCGAATGAAAGTTGTAAATATTTTTCAAAACATGTCATTTCTACTTTTAATAAAGGAACATGTCTATCTTGGACAATTTTTCAAACAACGGGTAGAGCAATCTATCTTGGGTTGAGCTTGTCACAAAACGTTCAACGTTTTGAGCTCAACACAATGGCTTGTAATCACTTTCATATTGCAACCCGGATCTATATTCACGGGGGAGTGTACGACTTAGTGCCCTTACCCTCAGCACAAGAAGATAAATCTTCTTACACTTGAGTGGATTTGTCAAGACATTAAAAGTCTATGAACTCAAGTTTATGCTTTAGAAAATCCTTTTCACCAAAAAGAAATAGAGTTTTTCAAAAGCGTTGAACACAATTGTTTCAAGAATTTTTCAATGATTATTCAAAATCTTTCAAAAAATTGTGTGTTTAACAACTCTTATCCTCAAAAGTTTAATGTGGATCAGATCCTCGTAATGACAATTCTGTTGGATCAATTTTTGAGGGGAGCGTTCCAACTTCATGCCAAGTTTGACACATTTTTCTCCCGAGAGTTTTCAAGACTATTTGTCAAAATATATTTTAATCAAATTTGGTATCTTTAATATCAAGCGATTTTATATATTAGAGATAGGGGAGAAAATGTGATTAAAATGTGATCTAAAGACTCAAGCACTAATGGTTACGATCAAATACCCACAACATCTTTAATTCACGACGTTATTGGTGTTAGAAGGGTGGTAAGGTTTAATTCCTACGATCCAAACAGAACCGGAGGGATCTTCCCAGGGACAATCCAATAGATTATTAGAAGTCCTTAGGAAAGATGGATTAGAATGTGAATGTACCTGAATACCGACTAAGTACTGATGCTAGCACTGGAACAATTACAACAAGGTGCTAGTAATGATGTATTGGTAAGCATTAAAGTGGTTAAAGAATGAAAAAGAAATGTAAGGATAAAGGGTGTAAAGAAATTAGCCCTCCATACAACTTAGGCAGAAACCAGGTCAACACATTATAAAGACAAAGCATCTTGGACCCAGTGATGTAATGCACAACCCCTCCCTAGCTAACTCAGGCTTCTCAAAAGAAGTTTTGTTTTATTGTCACGGAGATCAACATGACTTCTATTGACTTTCTCACTCTGAGATAGTTGATATTGAATAGGTGGCATCTGCTCCAGCCTCCGACTACTAAAATTTCACAAATCGAGTCTAGAGCCAAGAGATCAATCAAATCTCATTAGGACACACGGATGAAGATCAAGAGAGTCCTACGCTATATCCTTGCGTTATTGCTAGAACACTCAGAGTGATACTACTTGTATTCACAATGATGAGTGGAAATCCTTCCAGTGTTAACATCTAACAACACTGCGGCAGGTCATGTGTAAGATTCTTTTATAACTGAACATGTGTAAACTGAAAAGCAACAAAGGTTTGATTCTGAATTGATTCAAACTCGTTTCAGGTTTCTACGCAATATCTCTATGGTCTTGCCAGAACATTCAGAGTGATATTCATTATATTCACAATGACGAATGGAAATCCTTCTAGCGTCAACATCAAACAGCGCTACGGTAGGTAACTTGCGAGATCCTTTATGAATCAAGCTTGTGTCAACTGTAAAGCAACAATGGTAAGATTCTTAATGAATCAAACTTGTTCCAGGAATTTGAATTGACGATTTTAATCAAGCGGATATCTATCCAATTGATTCACTCTTTATGTTCGCAGTCTTGCTTTGAGACGCGAGTAAAGAGAACGGCTAGTACAGCCGCGAAACCCTGTCAAGGAGATTCTTAATTGAATCTACCTAATCACAGGTACGATATTTAATATCGTGTAACGGTCTTCACCGACCGGAGGTAAAACGCTACCGATTTAGGACGAATGTCAAAGCCATTCAGTCCGTGTCTAAGTTTTGTCTCGAGAAGGTGGCGTTACGGTGTACTCAGCAAAATCGAAGATTCAAAACCACATTCTCATGCCCAAATACATTCAACAATCATGAAAGCTAAAGACTTCTGCAACTCTGATGATCAAAATTTTCCTAACAATTAATGTAGAGGAATGACCTCTATTCAAAGGAGATTGTTAGCAAGCTTTCAATAGAGTGCAAAGTATGAGCATGTGGATGAAGACACAAGATCGCAAGATGGCAAAGACAAGTCAAGAATGATTTGAAGATCTCAAGTTTAAAGACAAAGTCGAAAGACAATGACAAAGGCTCAAAGATCACAGCATGAAGAAAAAGACTACTATTACACGTTCAAGACTCATTTATGACGAAATTGTAATCTCTATTGATCTCCAAATATCGAAGAGGGAACTTATAAAAACCCTCGACTTCTCTCTAATGGCTGTCGACTTTTCCCCTATTCTCATCATGCGATTCCAATAAATTCTAATTTAGTCGGTTCTAATCTCCTATAACAATTTTTTTTATATCTTTTTCTTTGCCATTTAGGTATTAAACGATTTTTATTGGGGTGCCGTTTCGCTAGGTTAGGGTTTTTGGTTGTTTTTTTAGGTTTTCGTTTTTTGGCCATTAATTAGGGTTTCGTTTGTGTGCTGCATTAATTATTACTGTTGATTAGCAATCATGGAGGTGGGTTAGGGCTCAGGTCTGTTCGCGTGGGATTAAACCCTAGTTTTCTAGGGTTTTGTCTTGTGGTGTTCACTGCGCCTTTTCATTCTAGGGTTAGGTTTTTTGTTTTGTTTGTGGGTTAGAGAGATGGAGGTTTCTGGTGACGAGGGTTCTCAAAACAATTCTGGTATGGCTGGGGTTGATGTTCGTTATGGTAACAAGGGTCTTCAAACCAATTTGGGTAACGTAACTGGTGTTGATGTTAGATCTCTTGCGAAGTTTGTGCTTATTAAACCTGGAGGAATGTTTTCACGTAAACTGGTTAGGGGTTTTGGAGGTATAGATGATACTACACCTTTGTTTGCGTCCATTGTTCAGGAACAGCAACAGAAGAAGGTTGTTAAAATAGTGGAGCTGCGTAGTGAGGAGGTGGTACCAGGGGCAACGGCTGTCCTTCCCATGGAGGCGGTGGAAGAAATTAGTTCACGGTTTTAGCATACGTTGTACGGATATTTCATTGGGAAAAGATTGCCGTTCCCTTTGGTAGAAAATTATGTGAAGAATACCTGGGCTAAGTATGGTTTGAAGCGCGTGCAATTGCATGAGGAGTTCTTCCTTTTTTAGTTTGAGTCGAGTGATGGAATGGATCGAGTTTTAGACAATGGTCCGTGGTTAGTTCGGTTGGTTCCGTTATTCTTGAATATTTGGACTCCTACTACATTATTGAAGAAGGACGAGGTTAAGAAAGCACCATTGTGGTTCAAACTCCACCATGTACCTATAGTGGCCTATTCTGAGATTGGTTTGAGCTTAACGCAGATTGGTAAACCGATAATGTTGGACTCTTATACAAGTAATATGTGTGTGAGTTCATGGGGGCGGAATACATATGCATGTGCACTTGTTGAGGTGTCAGCTGAGAAGGACTTGGTAGACTCAGTGGTGATTGCTATCCCGCGCGGGGTTGAGGAGGGGCATTCTCTTGCTACTGTTGATGTGGAATATGAATGGACTTCACCACGCTGTGCTACATGTATGGTGTTTGATCACAAGAATGAGGCTTGTCCACGGCTGCCTAAAACAGTGGTTGTGGATAAACCGGCTGCGGCAAAAGGGGATGGTTTTATTGATGTCACCAGAAGAAGGAATAATACTTATCGTCAGCCGCGAGCCATTAACGGTATTAAACTAGGTAAGTCAGCGCCTAATTTTCAATACCATCGTGTGGAGAAGGGAGAATCATCTAAGGCTAAAATTAATAATAATGCTAAACAAGCAACTTAATCCAGCGGGTTGGGAAGGAAACGGAAGTTGCTCTTGGTAAATTTAGTGCTTTGGATAAAGAAGGGGATACGGATTAGGAGGATGCTAATGCTAAGGAAGACATGGTTAATGATAGTGATAGTGAGGTGGATGAGAATCTTATCATGGAGGGTCCGGATGCTAAACAGGTGACTACTTCATTACCTCCATGGGCAAGCACTCTTGTTACGGTGGTTCCTCATGATTAATGTCGCTTCCTGGAATATAAGGGGTTTGAATTTCTCCCCTAAAAAAGTGAAGTTCGTCAAGTGATTTCTAAGAATAATATGTCCATTTGTGCTATTTTGGAATCACATGTTTCTGACTCTAATTTGGTGTCTTTATGTTCTCGTGTGTTTCGCCATTGGGATTGGACATCTAATGGTTCGTTATGTGTAAAGGGTGCTAGAATCATTCTTGGTTGGAATCACAATGACGTTGACGTTGTAGTTTAACATGGATGATCAAACCATTCATACTCGTGTATGGTTAAAGCTTGAAAGGAAGGAGTTATTTTGCTCGTTTGTGTATGCTCACAACAGGTATATTCAGCGTAGGAACTTGTGGAGTAATTTTGGCGTTCATAAGGTATACGTCGTGATATACCATGGCGTTTATTGGGGGATTTTAACGCTACTCTTCAGCTAGATGATTCATCCGCTGGTGGATCTTATATTGATATTGCTATGCGTGAATTTAGGGAGTGTGTTGATAACATAGAGGTTTCTGATGTTCAGCATGCTGGGTTACATTTTACATGGAACCAAAAACCACAAGGTCTGGGTGGTTTACTTCGTAAGATTGATCGTGTTATGGCTAATTTGGAGTTTGGGGTATCTTTTGTGGGATCTCATGCTGTTTTTAAGCAATATAGAATATCGGATCATTCTCCTGCTGTGCTTAATATTCCTACAATGACGAAACCTAAACCTAGATGATATGAGCAAAAACTCATATCAGTTTATCAACAAATCACCCTAAAACACAATAAAAATACCTAAACTTTGTGCTATAAAGCGGAATTATGTGGTATGTTTTGTGTTTGTGCTCAAATAGGTAAGAAGGATACATTTTCAAGCAAACAAAGGAAAATCAAGCTTAATTTGATGAAAAAGACAAAGAAGGATTAAAAGTGACAAGACTTTGAAGACAAAGGACCTATCTTGACAATCTGCCAAAGATGAAGGACCAAAAGTGTAAATATGATAAAGTCAAGATCAAAGTCAAATCTGGTCAACTCTCAAGTCAACTCAGTCAAAGGATCAAATTTGTTCAAGAATGAAGTTTGAAGGACCAAATATGCCAAGGAAATGAAGTTACTAGCTCACATTTACAAACTGCCAAGTTCAAGGGCTTATTCTGCCAATTTTGGAAAGATATACAAGTTCAATCCGTGTGAGAAGTTCTTGTCCAATGAGAAGCCAAGAAATATTAAACATGGATTGCCAACTCAGTGTAATTAATACACTTCAACCGACAGCCATTTATTGGTCACAATCTCAACAATAACTTCCACTATCTATTTTTCAACCAATGGCAGTGTGACATGCAATGATCCATTTATCCAAAACGGATAGTGATCCACAACTTATGCTGAGAACCAATAATACCTTGCCACGTGTCATCTTCATCAAAACGCATTACCAGGATCGACTTTGAGCTAGAGTGGATTTCAAAAGATGATTTAAACATCAAACTTGATCATTTTTGAAGGACGAATTCATTTGTCACAACCAATTAGGCTGAAATCAACTCAAGATAAAACCCCCAAATCTGTTCTTCATCAGCAAAATCCAATATGCAGATTTTTGACACGTGGAAGCCTGGGATTGGTTCCAACACGTCACCAACCCCAACTGCTCTACTCCTGAAGTCTATAAATACATGTTTAGTTCTCATTTCTTGTAGTTGTAGAAAGTGTGAAATTTCACACACTTTAATTTTCCTCTCAATTCATTTCTAGTTTAGCTTAACAACTCAAGAGCTTGACACACTCTTGAGTCTGTTATAGTTAGTTGTAACAGCTTAACTACCCTTGTAACTACTTTTTCACTCAATAAAATTCAAATTCCATTTTCCCTCCAAAACTCTAATACTACTTACTGTTCATCTCCTGCTTCATTGAATCATCTTGTTGCTGTTGTTAGTTTGTTATGATCATAACCTGATCATAACTGACTAAGATTGAAGAGTGTAGCTGTTTTGATCATTCAGTTCAGATATAGAAGAATTTTATGAGTTCCAGTCAGATATGGTGATTCTTGTTGATTGATTACTGTTGATTTGGTTGTTGATAGTGTGATCTAGTGCTAAGGTGGTGGTTAGCACTAGAATAGAGAGCTCAGCACTCCTCTACTCCCCAAAGGAGGCCTTTGCTTAAAGTTTTAAGTTTCTGATTTATCAATTCCTCTAAACAGTTGATGCCTGCTCAATTCTTAGATAAACTTGTTTGTTTGCATGATCAAAGTTGTTCTAGTCTGTTTCTGATCTGATTTCAGTGAGTTGTTAGCTTAATTGTAGATCAATCCTGCTTATTAGTTTTGTTACTTAACATGTTTTCAGCTTACTTCAGTAACTTTAGCTTTGCTATCCATTTTGTTCTCTAGTTTGGTTCATTTCTTGTTACTAGCTCTAATACACTTCATTTTGGTTCCTAAATTTAGTTTGATAAAGCTTTAAACTCAGTCTTGTCATTTGCTTAAAAAGTCTTCACAAAAATTCCAAAAAGATTATAAAGTGGTGTTTGGCATTAGCCTGTCTTTGATAATCAAGTGTTAGAAATTGGGAGATTTTGGTTCATTTATAGTTAAACAGTCATAACAAATAGCTTTTGATCATTTTCTAGTCAAGTGTTAAGTCAAAAAGGCAAAAGGTCATAAAAAAGTCTGGGTCAGTTCTATACTAGTTCCTTATCAGAAAGTTGTCAAATTGATTTGCCTGACATTTCTTTTCTACTTGATAAAATTACTTCAAACCAATTCTCATTTCTCAGTCAATATATGAATTTTCAAAGTCTATAAGGAAATTGTACAGTATTAGGTATTAAGCTGGGAATAAGCAAAAGTTTAAGACATTAAGCAAATGAAAGTTACTGTAACTTGACCAACTGCTTTTCCATATCTCAATTTCTACTTCATCAATTGGTCAATTTTCTTTCACATAATCATTTAGTAAGTGTTCCTGGTTAATTTTTGAGATTTTGAGCTTATTGAAAAAATCTTGGTCAACGTTGGTCAACATAAGCACTCTTTTTGCTTATTTTAGAATTCTGAGCTCATTACTTGATGATTTTCTCATGAGACTTGATTTCCGTTCTTATTTTGAGCTTACTAATCATTTTCATCACTAAATTTTAGTTGTACAAGTCTATATTAGCTTATAGCTTATTTTGTGCTTATTGAAACTAGCTTATCATCTTTTTAGTCACTTTTAGCAAATTTCCTTGGACAAGTCTAGCTTATTTCTGATTTTGAGTCATTTGCAAGTGGTTTGGTCAAATTTGGTAGAGTAATAAGCTCAAACGAGCTTATTAAAGTTTGTAACCCGTTTTTGGTTAAAGTTTTGAAAAAATTTCACTTTGGTCCTTGAAGTATTAAACTGTTTGTAATAATGGCTAAACTTGCTATTTTTTAGGGTTTGCAACTAAGCAGTCCCTATACTTTCAAGGTTGTTAAAATTCAGTTAGAAAGTTTGAATTTTGTTGAGAATTAGTTAAGTTGTTTGGATAGTTTTCATTTTCAGTCCTCATAGTTAAATGTTTTTACATATTCAGTCCTTATACTTTTCAGCCTTACATTTTGAGCATTTATATTTCATAGAATTTACATTTCTAGTCCTTATAGTTTATAGATATTACATTTTGTATTTTAATTGAATAAAAACTTGGTATGTGCACTATGTTTTACATATAAGTAGACGTTATTTTTCATTTTTGCAAGGCTTGTTTGAATTAGCAATAGAATATCCAAAAAAATATTACCAACCAAGAACAATTAAAAACCCGATATTGTTAGGACTTTCAATTTGTTAAGAACTGAGAAAAACGAACTTCAACTATACACATTTCAAATGGCGCCGCTGCCGGTTCTTTGACTTTACGAGAGACTATCGATTGACGGTTTTCATTGGCTTTTGGGATCCGTTCACCTAGTGAACGTTATTTTTACGTATCATAAATCAAAAACAAATAAAAAATCAAAAATATAAAAATATATAAAAACTAAAAAATTAACAAAACAATTCTTTTCCTAAAGAATTGACCAAACAAATTAAAAAATCCAAAAAGCAATCTTTTTCCTAAGAGATTGCACCCAAAAATATATATTATTGGATTCTCTCGGTTTTTATGTACATATAGTATTTTCTCTTAAAAACTCATAAATACAAAAATATTTTCCATATATTATTATAAGTAAATACGTATACGTATAAGAACAACCAATCTACATATCTTCCATAAGTATTGCCAAGGCAATACACCGTGTTGAGGGGCGTTCCGGTCCTTGACACGTGTATCGATCAAACAAAATAAAGCAAGAATAGATAAATACTCTCAATAAGCAACAATTCGAAGAATACAAACAATTAAGTGAATAGAAAGGCGATGTGCTATAAAATGCCATCTAATGGTCAATAGGTACTTAAGTGCTTCGTGCCACCTAACCCCCCCATTGAAAAAGAGAAAGAGTAAGACCACCACCGTCCATCAAGCCGATCACGAGAATCGTGCTTTGATTCATCCACAACAAGAAGCCATGGCTGTTGATAATCGTTCTTTGATGGAACGTTTGGAATCCAATGTTCACGGATATGCTAATGCTATTAGGATTCCCGACATTCCCGCAAATTCATTTGAGCTAAAAACGGCTATGATTACCTTGGTTTCACAAACACCTTTTTATGGTCACAAGAATGATGATCATCATGATCACCTTAAGAGATTCCTTGCTCTTTGCAATACCCTTAAGTACAATGGAGTTCCACATGATGCTATTAAGTTGATATTAGTTCCATTTTCACTAGAGGGAGCCGCTAAGCATTGGTTAGACACCCAACCACCCGATAGTATCACCACATGGGATGGTTTCACCACTAAGTTTTTGAACAAGTTCTTTCCTCCATCTAAGACCACGGCTTTGAGGAACTTAATTATAGGCTTTCAACAAAAACCTAGAAAATCCTTTAGTGATGCTTGGGAGGAGTTTAGAGAGTTAATGAGGCGATGCCCTAACCATGGATTGGATGAAGTTCACCAAATCAATACTTTCTATAATGGCCTTAAACCTCATCACCAAGATTCACTCAATGCTTCCGCAGGAGGGAATATTCTTCTTAAATCCATTCAAGAGGCCATGGACATCACTGAGACTAAAGCAATGGTTCAAACAAACACTCAATTTGAAGAAAGGGTTCATGTCATCCAAAACGATTCTCAAACACCTTGTGATAACCAATTCCTCAAGTATCACCAAGAGCTCATGCAAAAGATAGATAGAGATCATGAGACGAGTTTTAAGCAACAACAAGAAATGATTCAAGCCATTAAGAGCCTTTCATTAAATAATTCTTCAAATAATGTGCATGCAATTACTCTTTCTAGTGTAACTTATGGAGGTCCCCATTCTTATGAACAATGTGATAAGGTGCAAGGTTATCAAGGGAATGTTATGCTTACCAAGAGGAACATCGTGAACACTTCAAGCAAAATATCAATCCTAATAACCTTTCTTACAAGTCCCAAAATTACCTTACTCCACCGGGATTCCCACCCCAACCACCCACTCAAATTCAACAAAATCCTCCTCAAGTGTTACAAAGGAATCAAGGGCAAAGACCACCTTACCAAGGGAATAACTATAGACCACCAAATACCTTTAACAATCAAGGAAATACCTTTTAAGGTAACAATCAAGGGTTTTACAATCAACCTCCACCTTTCCAACCCCAAGGTTTTCAAGGAAATGTGCCACAAGATTATAACACAATTGATCTTTTTCACAAAATGAATCAAGAGAATGAAAGGAGGTTCCAAGCTAATGAGAAGAGATTAAGAGAAATGAATGAAGCTCATAAGAGAAGAATGAGAGAAATGCATGAAGACATAAATAAGAAGTTTATGATGCTTTATAATCAAAGACCACAAGGGGATTTACCATCCAACACACAAACAAATCCAAGGGCAAATGTCAATGCTATTACAACAAGAAGTGGAAAGACAACAAAGGATTCTTCACCTCCTAAACCTCTTATTGTTCCACCCACTTTTTCTCCTACTTGTGACAAGCCTTCTACCTCTACTTCACCACCTCAAAATGCTCCCATTCAATCAAACACACCTTCTCAACCTATTCTTACTTCTCCTTTATCTTCCATACCTCCCAATGAAGAAGCTAACAAAGACAAATCTTCCACTACAACACCTATTCCACCTAAACCAAAACCTACTCTTCCATATCCTTCAAGGTTGAAAAAGGACAAGTTAAAGAACAAGGATGACATCCAAGTCTCAAATTACTTAAGGATGTTTAAGCAACTCAACATCAATATATCCTTTGCGGAAGCTCTTGCTTATATGCCAAAGTTTGCTAAGATGTTCAAGGATTTACTCTCAAACAAAGAAAAATTGGTTGATTTGCCCAACACATCCCTTAATGAAAATTGTTCCGCCGTGCTACTTAAAAACTTACCACCCAAACTTGGAGATCTGGGGCGCTTCTTGATACCTTGTAATTTTCCCGGTGTTGAAAATTGCATGGCTTTGGCAGATTTAGGGACAAGCATTAACCTTATGCCTTTATCGGTTTTGAAAAAAACTCTCTCTTCCTGAGCTCACTCCCACTAGGATGACCCTTGAATTAGCCAACCGAACCATAGCTTACCCCGTAGGTATAGCGGAGGATGTGTTTGTAGGTGTGGATAAGTTTACATTTCCGGCCGACTTTGTAGTGGTTGATTATGACATGGATCCTAGAGTTCCTTTGATTGTTGGTAGACCGTTTTTGAGGAGGGGTCGTACTTTGATAGATGTGGCGGAAGGAGAACTAATTATGAGAGTAGAGGATGAGAGAGTGGTGTTTAAGTTAGGGAAAGTTTGTGATAGGAAAGAGGTTAAGGAGTCTAGACCTTATGAGACTATTAACATAGTTGATGTGCTAGATGAGGTGTGTGATGAACACTTTCATGATGCTTGCAAGAGTACTAGTGATGAGATGCCCCATGTTGAAACCGTGGCCTCAATTGCTCCCTCTTTAACACCTTTTGGAGAGAGTGATTTCCTCTTGGAGGAATTTGAGTCAAACTTTCTTGGTGATGATGATTCTCCCATTAATTGGGAAGAAGATATTCTTACGATCCAAAAGTTGCTCAATGAGGACCCTATTCCTTCTCCTATTCCACAAGAAGCTACCAATGAGGATCCTTCCATAGTAAAACCTTCCATAGAGAGTCCACCTCCAATTGAACTTAAGGACCTTCCATCCCACTTAGAGTATGCTTTTTTAGAGGGCAAAGACCAACTACCCGTGATCATTGCTAAAGAGTTAAAAGAGGATGAGAAGGAGCAACTTATTGAAGTCCTTAAGAAAAACAAGAAAGCCTTAGCATGGAAAATATCTGACATAAGGGGAATTGATCCACATTTTTGTACACACAAAATCCTTATGGAGGATGACTATAAACCCGCCATTCAAAGTCAACGAAGAGTTAACCCAAAAATCCATGAGGTCATTAAGAAGGAAGTGATTAAACTCCTAGATGCGGATTTACCCCATTTCCGACTCTCCATGGGTTAGCCCGGTACATTGTGTTCCAAAAAAGGGTGGAATCATCGTAGTGCCTAATGAGAACAATGAGCTTATTCCTACGAGACTTGTCACCGGTTGGAGAGTTTGTATTGACTATAGGAAACTCAATGAGGCTACTAGGAAAGACCATTTCCCATTACCTTTTATGGATCAAATGCTTGAACGCTTAGCGGGAAATGAGTACTATTGCTTTCTTGATGGCTTTTCGGGTTATTTCCAAATACCCATTGACCCTAAGGATCAAGAAAAGACCACATTCACTTGTCCCTACGGTACATTTGCTTACAAGAAGATGCCTTTTGGTTTATGTAATGCACCGGGGACGTTTCAAAGGTGCATGATGGCGATTTTCCATAATATGATAGAGCAAACTATGGAGGTTTTTATGGATGATTTTTCCGTCTTTGGAAATTCATTTACCTCATGTCTCACCAATCTAGAGAGAATGCTTAAGCGTTGTGAGGAAACACGTTTAGTGCTTAATTGGGAGAAATGTCACTTTATGGTGAAAGAGGGAATTGTTCTAGGACACAAAATATCCAACAAGGGATTAGAAGGGCATCGAGCTAAAATTGATGTGATTGCTAAGCTTGCCCCACCCACCTCGGTTAAAGGTGTGAGGAGTTTCTTAGGTCATGCGGGATTTTATAGGCGCTTTATATAAGATTTTTCTAAGATAGCTAGACCGATGACTCACCTCTTATGCAGTAACATCGTCTGAGGATGATGTTACTGCCGCTGCTGGGATTCACGTTACTGCTGCTGTTAATGCTCATATGCAGGTTACGCCGGTTATGTGTGACTTGTCCAAGAAGGCTAGTAGTAATGGTGGTGATATAACTGGTGTGCAAGTTAACCATGATGCGAGGATTGGGAGTTCTATGGCTAGGAAGAATGAGGTCGGGGTTCAACATACGCCTGGGGCTGGTTCTTCATCAGTTGGTGTTTCGACCTCATATGCATCGCTAGTGCAGAATAAGCCGGTGTGTAAGCCGGTTCATATTAAGGAATTGCATAATGACGAACAAGTTGTTGGGGCTGCTGTAACTCTTCCGTATGATGCTGTGGAAGGGATTCGGGCGCATCTTAATAACACACTGTTTGGGTATTTCATTGGGAAGCGTCTTGCGTTTCCGTTGGTAGAAAATTATGTGAAGAATGTATGGGCCAAATATGGTTTAAAAAGAGTTAAACTTCAGGATGAGTTCTTTCTTTTTCAGTTTGATTCTAAAAGTGGTATGGATAGGGTGTTGGAGAATGGTCCGTGGTTGATTCGACATGTTCCGTTAATTCTGAATGTTTGGTCGTCTATTATGGATTTGCATAAAACAGAGATTAAGAAGGCACCGGTGTGGGTGAAACTTCATCATGTGCCTATTGATGCTTATTCGGAGATTGGTCTTAGTTTGATCACAACTCAAATTGGAAGACCTATTATGCTTGATTCTTATACTAGCAGCATGTGTATCAACCCGTGGGGTAGGAGTACTTTTGCCCGTGCTCTTATTGAGATTTCGGCTGATGATGCTTTAAAGAAGTCGTTGGTCATTGCTATTCCGATTGAGAAGGATAGAGGGCACAAATTGAAAACTATTGACATCGAGTATGAGTGGACACCTCCTAGATGTTCTACTTGTCTTATTTTTGACCATATTGATGCTAAATGTCCTAGGTTGCCTAAACAGGTAGTGGTTGAGAAGGTGGTTAGCAGGGAAGATCATAAGGTTGTGGAGGATGATGGTTTTCATGTAGTTAAGAACAAGAAGAGCAAGGGGAAGAATAAGCAGCAACAACAAATTTCTGGCATTAAACTTACGAAACCAGCCCTTAATATTAAGTATCGTAATGTTGAGAGGGGTGAAACGTCAAAGACAAGTGATACCGGTCAGAAGAAGGCAACTCCCCTGCTTAAGAAGGGTTTCTTGAATAACAAAG
The DNA here is from genome assembly GCA_025667525.1 of Glebionis coronaria. Lineage (NCBI taxonomy): Eukaryota > Viridiplantae > Streptophyta > Magnoliopsida > Asterales > Asteraceae > Glebionis > Glebionis coronaria. The sequence continues at coordinate 69,846 of JANFOE010000893.1, forward strand.
CCTCGAGTTTTGTTGCTAAGCCTAATAATACGGAGAAGAGTTCTCAAAACTCTTTTAGTGCTCTTTGGGATAAGATAGATGATGGAACCGATTGGGAAGATGGTTCTAATATCAAGGAAGATGTGGTTAATGCTAGTGATAGTGAGGTTGAAGAAGTCATATCGATTGATGATCGGCATGGTGCTCGTCAGCCTGATGTTCGTTCTAAGTGTTAGCCTTGATGTCATTTTATTTTCATTGTTCATGCACCTTTAGGTGGTTTTTTCCTATTGGTGTTATTTGTTTTGTAATTGTTTGTAGGATCATATGGCATGTCATATGATTTAGTGGTTGTTCAAGCTTTTGCTTGAGGTTAATGTAGCATTGCAGCTACATTCCATTGTACTTCAACGCTTTTGGGAATATATTTTACCGGGGTCTTGATTCCCCTTTACCCAAAAAAAGATGACTCACCTCTTGGAAAAAGAGGCTCCTTTCATTTTTAACCAAGATTGTTTGGACTCTTTTGAGACTCTTAAGGAGAAATTGACTAAGGCTCCCGTTTTGGTTTCTTCAAATTGGGAATTACCTTTTGAGCTTATGTGTGACGCTAGTGACTATGCGGTGGGGGCCGTCTTAGGATAAATAGTTAATAAGCATTTTTAACCTATACACTATGCGAGTAAAACCATGACCGGTGCACAACTTCATTACACTACCACGGAAAAAGAGTTACTTGCTATAGTCTATGCTTTTGAGAAATTTAGACCATACCTTGTGCTCTCCAAAACAATAGTGTATACGGATCATTCCGCTCTCAAGTATCTTATGACAAAACAAGATGCTAAGCCTAGGCTTTTGAGATGGGTTTTGTTGCTTCAAGAGTTTAAGATAGAAATTCGTGATAAAAAGGGCCGAGAATTTAGCGGCGGATCACTTGAGTATACTTGAGCATCCTTTTCAAGGAGATTTTCCACATCAAGAAATCAATGAATCCTTTCCATTAGAGGAGCTCATGTCTATCTCTTCCCAAGAGGATGCCACTCCTTGGTTTGCGGATATCGCAAACTATCTTGTGGGCAATGTGCTTATTGAGGGTCTTACTTATCAACAAAAGAAGAAATTTCTTAAGGAAGTTAAGTACTACTTTTGGGATGATCCTTATCTTTTTAGGCAATGTGCGGACCAAATCATTAGACGATGTGTAGATGGGCCCGAGGCATTTAAGATCTTAGAAGCGTGTCATAAAGGACCTACGGGTGGACATTTTGGGCCCAACTATACCGCCAAGAAAGTCTCTGATTCGGGTTACTATTGGCCTTCCATTTACAAAGATGCCCATGAAATGGTTAAATTTGTGATGTGTGTCAAAGACAAGGAAAAATAACGTAACGTGATGACATGCCACAAAATTTTATTCAAGAGTGTGAGATATTTGATGTATGGGGCATTGACTTCATGGGACCTTTTCCATCTTCTAAGGGAAACAAGTATATACTTGTGGCGGTGGATTATGTGTCCAAATGGGTGGAGGCTAAAGCGTTACCTACCAATGATGCTAGAGTTGTTGTGAAGTTTTTAAAGCAATTGTTTGCTAGATTTGGTGTACCTCGGGCCATCATAAGTGATCGTGGTACGCACTTTTGTAATGATCAATTCACGAGAGTTATGAAGAAATATGGAGTTAACCATAGACTTTCTACCGCGTATCACCCTCAAACCAATGGTCAAACCGAGGTCACAAATCGTGGTTTAAAGAGAATTTTAGAGAGAACGGTGGGAGAGCATCGAGCTTCTTGGTCGGATAAGCTTGATGATGCTTTGTGGGCTTTTAGGACGGCTTTTAAGACACCAATTGGTTGTACTTCTTATAGGCTTGTCTATGGTAAAGCGTGCCACCTCCCATTCGAGTTAGAACACAAGGCATCTTGGGCTCTCAAGTGGGCTAACTTTGATTTAAACCAAGCCGGCTCACATAGGAAAGATCAACTTAATGAGATGGATGAATTGAGAGCCAATGCCTATGAAAATTCTTTGCTTTACAAGGAAAAGACTAAGAAATTGCATGATGCTAAGATCAAGAACCGTGAGTTCAAAGTTGGAGAGCCGGTTCTCCTCTTTAACTCAAGGTTGAAACTTTTTGCGGGCAAGCTTAAGTCGAGATGGTCCGGTCCATTCACTATTGCTCAAGTGTTTCCATATGGAACTATTGAGTTGTCACAACCCGATGGTCCAAACTTTAAAGTGAATGGTCACTGTGTGAAACATTACTTTGGGGAGGACATTTCCGTTGAAATGGTCCAAGAGATCCCCATTTTCCCCATTAATTAATTCATTGAGGGACGAGTCGAGCTAGAGACTCATTAACTCAAGCATCATATAACTAGGTTTAGAGTGTTGTAGGTTAGCAATAAAGGTATAGACTTGGAGATAAGTGTAGGGGAGACCTTCTTTTGTCTTCATGATTGTTTGTAGGGTTGCTCACTCATTTCATGCTTTGAAGCTTATGGAGGAGGCCCTTGTATCCGGTTCACTTCGTTACTATTGTGATCTTTCATTGACACCTTGTGCTTAAACATGAATTCACTAATAGTTGTCCTTTCCTTAACTTGGGTTAAGCAACTTCTATCCATTGTCATAAGTGTAGGGGAAATTTTTATACTTCCATGCTCTTAAACATTGAGGACAATGTTTAGCTTAAGTGTAGGGGGGTCTTCTATCGAAGTGACCTTACCTAGAACTTGTCATTGTCTTTCATGATAAATTGGGAAAATTAATTTTTCAAACAATTTCCAAATTTTTGATCTACTTTGACCACCAAGAATATGCATTCATAATTTTTGCATCAATCATTTTTCATAACACATTTGCATTGTATATATTTCTTCTTTTATTTTTCTTCAAAAGTTGGAAAAAGGAAAAAAATATAATAAAAACATGGTTTAACAAGTTTAGACTTCCTTGACATATTAGGCCCGCCATGGATATTTTGACTCAACCCGAGTTTGCTTATCTAAGCATTCTCTAGCTAGTATCCTTGACCATGTAGTCCTTCATTGGTCTATTAGGCTAAGCATCCACCAATCTCATTATTTGATATTTTAAATTTGTGGAGAATAGGAAATGATAGAGTTGAAGCAAGTATAAAAGGGCTAGATAAACTTCATGATAATTACTTGTGGCTAAACCCTTCTCTTCTTTACCTCTATTTTCTTCGCATGTATATATGTTAATAAATAATCAAGAACGGTTTTAATTGGTTTGTAATCTCTTATGCATTTTTGTCTAATCATTCATGGTTGGTATGAGTACGTTTTAAGAATCTAAGTTAGAACGTTTTATGTGTACTAGACTTATGTCATGCTCAATATTTAGCGGGTGTTTTTCCTTTTGTTCTTTTCAAATTTCTTAGTGAGGAATAAAGAAAAATAAGAGCGGCTTATAAAAAAATGAGTGGCTAGAAAAAAAGAAAGAAAAAGAAAAAAAAAATAATTATACAATACTCCCAAGAGAGGCAGTGTGGTGTTAATTATAGTGACTATTGAGTTCCAATATTACCTTGACGGGTTGCGGGGATTCAATAGATTGCTCCAATCCAATATTACCTTGACGGGTTGCGGGGTTGAAGATCCAAAGTCTCAAAAAGGCGAGGATATAAATTATTGCGTGAGTTTTATTTTCTTTCCTTAGCGAGTGTGTAGCTACTTATGAAAGCATGACATGAGGATTTTACACATAAGGCGAATGACTTATTACTCTTGAAACGGACTTGTATTAATTGTGAGCGGTTTTTCAAGTAATGGATGAGAGGATTACTTAGGATTAAAACCGTGCTTCCTTATTTTTGGATTTTACACTTCTTATACTTCACACTTGAATAAATGACAAATTTGCCTTCAAGCAATTTGCTCAAATAATAACCGGTTCCACATTTAATTGTCATGAATAAGTTGCACTTTTTACTTGTGAATACAATGATACTATTTTTATGCTTGGTATGGGGAAAGTGAAACTTGAGGGTGATAAATGTCCATGGTACCCAAGCCCTAATCAAAGTCATTGAATTCTTTATGAGTTATTTCCATCATAACCATTTCAAGAAAAACCAAAAAGATATAGATAGAATTGTATTTTGTTCATTGCATTGTTAAAAGTCAAAATCATGCATCATTTAGTTTAGAGTAGTGTAGATGCATTCCATAATGGCCAAGGTGGATTAATTATGAGGAGAATGTAAATTTGTGCTTTAAAATATATAGCATTGCATGAGGACATGACAATGTTCAAGTGTAGGGGATTTTATATGAGCAAACTCATATCAATTTATCAACAAATCACCCTAAAACACAAGAAAAATACCTAAACTTTGTGCTATAAAGCGGAATTATGTGGTATGTTTTGTGTTTGTGCTCAAATAGGTAAGAAGGATACATTTTCAAGCAAACAAAGGAAAATCAAGCTTAATTTGATGAAAAAGACAAAGAAGGATCAAAAGTGACAAGACTTTGAAGACAAAGGACCTATCTTGACAATCTGCCAAAGATGAAGGACCAAAAGTGTAAATAGGATAAAGTCAAGATCAAAGTCAAATCTGGTCAACTCTCAAGTCAACTCAGTCAAAGGATTAAATTTGTTCAAGAATGAAGTTTGAAGGACTAAATATGCCAAAGAAATGAAGTTACTAGCTCAAATTTACAAACTGCCAAGTTCAAGGGCTTATTCTGCCAATTTTGGAAAGATATATAAGTTCAATCCGTGTGAGAAGTTCTTGTCCAATGAGAAGCCAAGAAATATTAAACATGGATTGCCAACTCAGTGCAATTAATACACTTCAGCCGCCAGCCATTTATTGGTCACAATCTCAACAGTAACTTCCACTATCTATTTTTCAACCAATGGTAGTGTGACATGCAATAATCCATTTATCCAAAACGGATAGTGATCCGCAACTTATGCTGAGAACCAATAATACCTTCCACGTGTCATCTTTATCAAAACGCATTGCCAGGATCGACTTTGAGCTAGAGTGGATTTCAGAAGATGATTTAAACATCAAACTTGCTCATTTTTGAAGGACGAATTCATTTGTCACAACCAATTAGGCTGAAATGAACTCAAGATAAAACCCCCAAATCTGTTCTTCATCAGCAAAATCTAATATGCAGATTTTTGACACGTAGAAGCCTGGGATTGGTTCCAACACGTCACCAACCCCAACTGCTCTACTCCTGAAGTCTATAAATACATGTTTAGTTCTCATTTCTTGTAGTTGTAGAAAGTGTGAAATTTCACACACTTTAATTTTCCTCTCAATTCATTTCTAGTTTAGCTTAACAACTCAAGAGCTTGACACACTCTTGAGTCTGTTATAGTTAGTTGAAACAGCTTAACTACCCTTGTAACTACTTTTTCACTCAATAAAATTCAAATTCCATTTTCCCTCCAAAACTCTAATACTACTTACTGTTCATCTCCTACTTCATTGAATCATCTTGTTGCTGTTGTTAGTTTGTTATGACCATAACCTGATCATAACTGACTAAGATTGAAGAGTGTAGCTGTTTTGATCATTCAGTTCAGATATAGAAGAATTTTATGAGTTCCAGTCAGATATGGTGATTCTTGTTGATTGATTATTGTTGATTTGGTTGTTGATAGTGTGATCTAGTGCTAAGGTGGTGGTTAGCACTAGAATAGAGAGCTCAGCGCTCCTCTACTCCCCAAAGGAGGCCTTTGCTTAAGGTTTTAAGTTTCTGATTTATCAATTCCTCTAAACAGTTGATGCCTGCTCAATTCTTAGATAAACTTGTTTGTTTGCATGATCAAAGTTGTTCTAGTCTGTTTCTGATCTGATTTCAGTGAGTTGTTAGCTTAATTGTAGATCAATCCTGCTTATTAGTTTTGTTACTTAACCTGTTTTCAGCTTACTTCAGTAACTTTAGCTTTGCTATCCATTTTGTGCTTTAGTTTGGTTCATTTCTTGTTACTAGCTCTAATACACTTCATTTTGGTTCCTAAATTTAGTTTGATAAAGCTTTAAACTCAGTCTTGTCATTTGATTAAAAAATCTTCACAAAAATTCCAAAAAGATTATAAAGTGGTGTTTGGCATTAGCCTGTCTTTGATAATCAAGTGTTAGAAATTGGGAGATTTTGGTTCATTTCTAGTTAAACAGTCATAACAAATAGCTTTTGATCATTTTCTAGTCAAGTGTTAAGTCAAAAAGGCAAAAGGTCATAAAAAAGTCTGGGTCACTTCTATACTAGTTCCTTATCAGAAAGTTGTCAAATTGATTTGTCTGGCATTTCTTTTCTACTTGATAAAATTACTTCAAACCAACTCTCATTTCTCAGTCAATATATGAATTTTCAAACTCTATAAGGAAATTGTACAGTATTAGGTATTAAGCTGGGAATAAGCAAAAGTTTAAGACATTAAGCAAATGCAAGTTACTGTAACTTGACCAACTGCTTTTCCATATCTCAATTTCTACTTCATCAATTGGTCAATTTTCTTTCACATAATCATTTAGTAAGTGTTCCTGGTTAATTTTTGAGATTTTGAGCTTATTGAAAAAATATTGGTCAACGTTGGTCAACATAAGCACTCTTTTTGCTTATTTTAGAATTCTGAGCTTATTACTTGATGATTTCTCATGAGACTTGATTTCCCGTTCTTATTTTGAGCTTACTAATCGTTTTCATCACTAAATTCTAGTTGTGCATGTCTAGATTAGCTTATAGCTTATTTTGTGCTTATTGAAACTAGCTTATCAGCTTTTTAGTCACTTTTAGCAAATTTCCTTGGACAAGTCTAGCTTATTTATGATTTTGAGTCATTTGCAAGTGGTTTGGTCAAATTTGGTTGAGTAATAAGCTCAAACGAGCTTATTAAAGTTTGTAACCCGTTTTTGGTTAAAGTTTTGAAAAAATTTCACTTTGGTCCTTGAAGTATTAAACTATTTGTAATAATGGCTAAACTTGCTAATTTTTAGGGTTTGCAACTAAGCAGTCCCTATACTTTTATGGTTGTTAAAATTCAGTTAGAAAGTTTGAATTTTGTTGAGAATTAGTTAAGTTGTTTGGATAGTTTTCATTTTCAGTCCTCATAGTTAACTGTTTTTACATATTCAGTCCTTATACTTTTCAGCCTTACATTTTGAGCATTTATATTTCATAGAATTTACATTTCTAGTCCTTATAGTTTATAGAATTTACATTTTGTATTTTAATTGAATAAAAACTTGGTATGTGCACTATATTTTACATATAAGTAGACGTTATTTTTCATTTTTGCAAGGCTTGTTTGAATTAGCAATAGAATATCCAAAAAATATTACCAACCAAGAACAATTAAAAACCCGATATTGTTAGGACTTTCAATTTGTTAAGAGCTGAGAAAAACGAACTTCAACTATACACATTTCACTAGACCATTCAAGTTCTTCAATATCCTGACTCAAAGTGATCGGTTTAAGGAGGTGGTTATGGATGGGTGGTCTTTGCATGTTAGCGGGTTTTCTATGTTTCAAGAGACGCAAAAGCTTAAAAATCTTAAGGAACCCCTTCGGAAGCTACTGATTCATAAAGGTAATATTCATGGTAATGTCACGAAGTTGCGGGAGGAACTTGATAAATTACAGGTTGCTTTGGACGCGGATCCTAATAATGGTGATTTGCGTGAAATGGAAGCTACGGCTGTTGGGTCTTTTAATCAGGCTCTACTTATGGAGGAGCGTTTTTTGAAGCAAAAGGCTAAAATTACTTGGCTTAAAAAGGGGGATACGAATTCTGCTTACTTCCATAAGGCAGTTAAAAGCCGAATTAGTAGAAGTCGTATTGATGTTGTAACTAGGCTAGATGGTACTATTTGTGAGAATGAGCAGGTGGCCGCGACGTTTGTTGAACATTATGAATCATTTCTTGGTCTTGCGGGGGATACGGGAGGCTTTAATACGATGGACCTGTTTCATTCTCGGCTATCTGATGAGGTTGCATTAGACATGGTTTCAGATGTCACTAGTCAGGAGGTTAAACGTGCGATGTTTGATATGGGCAATGATAAATCGCCAGGTCCGGATGGGTTTACCGCTGCCCAACCAGTTTATTAAATAAACTGGTCAAACCCCCCCTAATTATGAAGATTGGACCTCCAAGTTTGAAGAATTGACACTTTACACCCTTGTATCTTCATAATTACAAGTTTGGTCCCTAAAGTTTGTCAAAATTACAAAAAGGACCCTTAACTTTGAAGAATTGGCAAATTTAGTCCCTCAACAAAACTAAATTGTCAATAATGGTCCTCCAAGAAGTCAACAAACAAGTCAAAGCCTTAAAGTATGAAGACATGTCAAGAACAGTCCTTGAAGAATGAAGAAATTGCATGTTTAGTCCTTGTTTGAAGTTTGGAAACAATATGTGCCAAAAGTGACAAATTGCCAAAGATAAATACAAAGGGAATGAAAGTTTGTGCTGTTTTATATAACATGAAAGAGTGAAAGAAGCTTGGGGGCCATTATTGCCAAGACAACCAAACCTCCACAGCCAACCAAATCATGACACCTCATCATGACCCACCCAAATACCCAATAACCCTACCCAACCCGTAGCCCACAACCCATTACCCACCCAGTTTATTAAATAAACTGGTCAAACCCCCCCCCCCCCCCCCCAAGTCAACACACCCCCCACTTTCCCTCCTAACACCTAATTTAAAAACGTTTTTTTCCCAATTTGGATTAAACCCCCATCCTAATCACCCCTAGAACCCTAATTATCCCAGGTGTGATTAAGCCAAAATCAAAGGGGTTTTTCCCCTTTTTGTCCAGATTGCTAATTAACACAACCCTAACCCCATCCCACCTCCCAAAAAGTGTCACCCTCACCCTCACATGCCTCTCCAACCCTCCCCTGCCCCACATTTTGGCTCCAAGACAAAGATGACAGCCAATCAACGCTTCTTAGCAGTTTTCGTGCTCCCAAAGAAAAGATGGACGTCCTAGATCGTTTCTACATCACTGGCATCTCATAAACCTCCAAGAATCATCACATGATCTCTTGACGAATTCAAAAAAATGGCATCAACATGGCATCTTCAAATATTCTCCAAGGGCAAAGTTGGAAGTTCAAATCATTAGGGTTTAGAGCTTCTATTCACTTCTAGAACAGTTGTAGCCTATTATATAAAGGCATATAGGACTTTAGTTTTAGCTGTTCTTTTTTCTTCTTCTAGGTCAAAACCTTGTAAAGCCAGTTTTGTTTAAAAGAAATGAAATGGTATTGAGTTTGTGATGAGAAACAAAAGAGCCCATTTACTTTACCTTTCATTTTTTAAATTTATCAAGTTAAGATTTCAGTATAAGTTTCTGTTTAAAGTTGTTAAGTTTTAAGCATTGGGTCCAAGGTTTTAAGCTGATCACATAAGCCTGACAATCTTGTTGATTATCAAGCTTAAGTGAGGGGTAAAACCTTGTTGATATATTTGTTACTCAAGTTTTAAGAAAATAAAAAAAAAATCAGTTTTTTCTATTTTTTAGTCAAATAAGCCATAGGCAGCTTAACTAATAAGCTGGCTTATAGCTTATTTGCTTTGTGACCAGCTCACTTTACTTGTTCTTTTCCTGGTTTAGTGGTGAATGTGCGGGGTCATAACAAAATCAACCATCATCATCATCATTATTTCCATTTGTTCTCAAACAACCAAAGAGGTTCTGCACAGACCCCAGTCTGTATGGAGATGGCAAAGCAGCCATTGTTGGGCCTGGATGTAGGCCCAACAAGGTAGAATCCTTGTTCTTTTTTTCTTTTTTCCAAGTTTTTATTAAGGTTTCAGTTATTTGTGATGTTGCTTGATTTTGCTTAAAAACTGGTTAAGTGTTGTTCTTGTGGTTTGATTTGAGTTAACTGGTTGTAATATGCATGTTTAGAGTCATTAGAATCAGTCTGGTAGAATTTGAAATAGATTTGATGTGTTAATTTACATTTCAGTAAGTTTAAAGGGGTGTTTGGATCTAGTTTTTAACTGAGATTGGTAAAGGTTTGTGAGTTAAAACCTGTTTAGACACACTCATTAGGGTAGTAATAGGTGGTATTTGTACTTGTCTTCCATTTTGAAAAGCTTTTAAAACAGAATGTATGCTTAAAATATTGAAAACATTGCCTTAATCAGAAAACTGTCTTTTCTGCTTGTTTTGTTGAATTTGATCCATCAAATTGTGAAGTTTGATAGATTATAGGTTGTTTAAGGGTTTGTGATCTCTTGTATGCTACCTAGTATCATTGTGTGCCTTGATTGAAGGTTGTAATTTCATTTTTTTTGCCAAGTGCATCAGCAAAATACATATCAGAAACATGAGTATGCACATTTGATTGATTTTTTTGTGATAGAGCTTGCTTGATTTTGTGCATTTCTTGACTCCTTATACTCCAAAGAGTATAAGGGTGCCTTCTTATCCAACAATCATCCACAAATAGCAAGGATCAAGTCCTCTTGATCATTTCTTCACAAGTGAAGATAACACATTGTCTGTGTTCATCAGAAAGTGCAAAACTGGGCACGTTTTTGGATTTTTAGGGCTTAATCTTTGATAACTTGGATTTGGAATTGTGTTTTAGTGAGTAAAAAGGTCACTGCTTTGTGTTTTTAAAGTTTAAAAAAAATAAAAAATAAATAGCAAAAACTCACCTGGCCTGGGCTCGAACACGCGACCTCCCGTTTGGAGGATTAACGTGTTTACCAGTGATCCGGATGGTTTTTTACGTTATAGTCTCATTTCATTATCTATTTAAGGGTTGTTGGTTTTATAGCTTATTTGATTAGCAGCTTTTAAATAAGCTTTTTCTAGCTTATTTCTTTTAGGTTTTCACTGTTTAGCATTTTTCCTAGGATTATATTAGGGTTTTTGACTTTTCTGAGCAAAAAGTATATTTTTCCCTTTATTAATTAATTTATTAGGATTATTTTAAGTTTTTATTTTAGAAAGTCATTAAAAAATAGAAAAAGGTAGTTTAAAAATCTGAAAAAATAGTTTTTAGGTTTTGAATTATATTCTTGAGGTTTTCAGTTATTTAAGTTTTCAAATTAGTTTATTTTTGATTTTATTGGATTTTAGGGTTTTTAGCTAACTTTAAAATTTAATATAAAATTATTAAATAGGTTTCAGAAAATTTGGATTGCATTTTTGTTTTAGTTACATTATTTAGGATTTTTGGTAATTTTTTAGAATTATTTAGTGAACTTTGAATTTTTTTGAATTTTTTTGAATTTTTTAATATTATTTTATTATTAAAAATTGAAGTTTTATCTTTTTTAGTTTTTACATTTTTCCTAGGTTAAGGACACTTAATTAGGAGTTTTCTCACTTTCCAAATATTTTTAAGACTTTTCAATTAATTTCTAGAATTAATTTAAGATTTAATAGATTTTAATAGTTTTTAAGTGTTTAAAAATAGTTTAATTTGGTTTTAAAATTTTTAAAAATAGTTTTTAGCTTTATTAGGATATTTTTGAGGTTTACAAACTATTATATCTTGTTTAAGGCTTTTTGATAATTAAAAGTGATTTTTAGGGCTTTAATTAGCATTAAAAAGTCATTATCTAATTAATTAAAAGGTTTTAGCAAGTTTGGATTTTTTGTAAACTCTTAGAATATTATTGGGGATTTTTAGAAATTTTTAGGAATTTTTAGGTTAAAATTTTAATTTTGGCACTATTTACGATTTTACGTGTTCGCCTTTTTCGTCGTAGTTTAATCCGTTTTCGTAACCGTCTTTCTCTTCTAATCCCATTTCTTTCTTTCTTTTTCAATCATATAATCACAAATCAATATCAATTCAACACACAACGCACTAGCCTCCTCGAGAACGAACTCACTTAGGGTCATTCACACACGGTTTTCCTAAATCGTCGTGCACACTTGCCCTATTTTACGTTCTTTTTCCTAAAAGACGTATTTCTACAACTATCATTTTGGCGCCGCTGCCGGGGAGGCGTGTTGTGTTTTGGTTGAACAATTGTTGTTTTTATATATAGCCATAAAAGTAATTGTATTAGTAGCACTCTACTAATACGTATTATCGGTTTTTCGTTTTTTTGTGAATACTATTACTATATTGTATACGTAGAACAATAAATTTACAAGTACTCCAAATACGTGAGAAATCACAACCTTGACTTGGGAGGTCATTACCCAATCATTGTATTCGAATCTCAAACCAAAGAAAAAGGCAAAAATAGATAAATACTTTCGTGAAGCTCGATTTTGAGAAATACAAACTATAAGGTGGGTATAAGGCGGTTGTATTTCACGACCTAAAGGAAAAAGGCTCTTAAGTGCTTCGCGCCGCCTCGTTTCCTCCGCTCGCTTGTGCGTATTTTTATTTTGAAAGCTAATCGAGGGTTTTGCCGCCCAAAGTATTACTAAGTATCATATATATTTTCTTGGTTTCTATTGATTAAACCCTCTTGAACGATTTGGTGTTCCACCATCGTTCTAGAGTCATCGAAGGCGTTCAATTCACGTGATCGTTTTCATTCCTTGAGGCTTCTTTAATCGAAAGATTTGATTAAGGAGGAGATTTGTAGATTTGTGTCTACTAATACATTCCAAAAATCCAAAAAAAGTAAAAACAATCAAAAACCACAAAAAAAATTTTGAAAAAGTAAAAACACCAAAAAGAATCTTCTTTGCTCGCCTTCTCGTTGTACGTGACGTTTATGCAAACTCGCTCTAAAGCAAGACGTGATCGTAAACGAAGAAACAAATCAATCACTCCTTCTAGTGAGGAGTCTCCTATTGACGAACCCATTGTAGTGAAAGAAGCACCCATGGCTAATCGAACTATGATGGAGTTGCTTCAAGCACCCACCGAGGGTTATGGAGAAGCGATTGTGATTCCCGCTATCCTTGCGGAGAATTTTGAGGTTAAGACGGGTTTGTTGTCCATGATTCAAAACAAGTAGTTTCGAGGTGACGAAAAGGACAACCCTCATAATCACATTCGCCAATTTAATCGTCTCACCGCCACATGCAAGTTTAAGGACGTCTCAAACGACTCGATTAAGATGATGCTTTTTCCGTATTCCTTAGCGGGGCCCCGCAAAAATTTGGTTAGAGAAAGAGCCACCCAATTCTATATTGACGTGGAAGGATCTCGTTTCAAAATTCGTGAACCAATTTTTTCCGCCCTCTAAGACTACGCACTTGAAAAACAAGATTTCAAAGTTTTCACAAGAGCATAATGAGAGTTTTTCAACGGCTTGGAATAGGTTTAAGGAAATGTTGCACGAATGTCCTCATCATGGTTTTTCCGACTTGCATCAAATTGACACGTTTTACAATGGCTTGAACGATCATGAGCGTGATTATCTTAATGCCACCGCGGGTGGTAATTTTTTTGTAAGACGGTCGAGGAAGCATTGTTAATCATTGAGAATAGGTCTAAGGTCTATAGTCCTCGTAGCACGTCAAGTGTTCATAAGACTTCGTCTACACCTTCGCCTTCATTGTCGCATACCATTGATGCTTGCCAAATCGAGGCTAATTTGGAGAACAAAATTTTTGATAAGTTGAAAGGATTGTTAATTGAGTTTAAAGTTGGTGAACAACCCGCTCCTGCTACGATTAAAGCGGTTGAGGTTTCTTGTATGTATTGTGGTGGAGCTCACAATTATTCCGAGTGCATTACCAACGGTGGTAACACTTCGAGTGCCTTCGCGGCCGCGGGAACTTATAACCAAAACGGTCAAGTTCCTCGCACTAATCAATTGACTCCACCGGGTTTTCCACCAAATCAAAATGCTAACAATTATCGAAACAATCAAGTTGGTTACCAAAGCAATCAAAGGAACAATTACAAGGGTAATAACAACTATGGGAATCAAGGAACTAGTAGCCAATTGCAAAATCAAAATCAAAACCGTAATTTTCAAAACACAAGTCAAGGTCTTCAAAATGTTTACACAAAAGAACTTCCAATGGACTTTTTGAATTACGCCACGGCAAATGATAAGATTTTGGAAAACATTCAAGAGCAATTGGCTAGTCAAGCTAGGGACCACGGCTAAAAACACTAAGGAGTTGGCTAACTTTGTGAAAGAAAATCTTAACATGAGAAACGAGTTGAAAACTGATTTTGCTAATCAAATTAGAGGTCAAAACAACAAGATAGAGCAAAGTCATGCTAGGCTTGAACAAAGAATTGACCAAAAAGCCGCTAGTCAAGATTTGAAGTTTAATAGTCAGGATGCTAAGCTTAATGCCATTTTAGAAGCCATCATGGGGAACAAAGCCTCTACTTCGAGTGGTCTTCCTAGTAACACCGTTTCAAACCCGAAGGGAGAGATGAAAGTGATTACCACACGAAGTGGTAAGACACTTAAAGAACCGACTCCTCAACCAATTACTCCAACAGTGGAGGAAATTGAGGAAGAACCCGAGGTGGTGGTCGAAAAGGAGCATATTTCAAGCCCACAAAGTACCGCTCGTGCCACACCTACGGTTGACCCATTACCAACATTGGAACCCGAGATTCCAAAGGCTATGCCTATGCCCCAACCCACACCACCCTTGCCTTACCCATCGAGACTTAGGAGGGAGAAACGAGAAGAGCGCGATAACTACCAATTTGAGCTTTTTATGAAAATGTTTCGTGAGTTGCACCTTAATGTGAGTTTCGCCGATGATTTGGTCATGATGCCTCGATTTGCCGCTAACTTTAAGAGTATGTTGAACAACAAGGAGAAATTGCACCAAATGTCTAGTTGTTCGTCGAGTTATCTTAATCGCATACCTCAAAAAGTCGGTGATCCCGGTAAATTTTTGATCCCTTGTGCAATTCAAGATATGGAAGAATGCTATGCCTTGGCCGATTTTGGTGCTAGCATTAACTTGATGCCACTTGCAATCTTCAAGTCGCTCAATCTTCCTAATCTTACTCCTTCACGAATGTCTATTGAGTTGGCCGACCATTCCACGATTCTTGCATGTGGTTTGGCGGAAGACGTTTTTGTGAAAGTGGGGAAGTTCTACTATCCCGTAGACTTTATCGTTGTTGATATCCCCACGGATCCTCAAGTTCCTCTTATTTTAGGTCGTTCGTTTTTAGATACGTCTATGGCTCTAATTGATGTGCATACTAGAAAGACCACCTTACGTTTCAACGACGAGGAACTTGTTATAAACGCAACTCAAAATTCTCAACTTTCTCATGTTTATTCCGTTGCTACCATAAACCTCGTTCATATGATCGACGTGGTTTGCGAGGAATTTTCACAAGAAGTTTTAGGGTTTGGTGATGAAGAAACTAGTGGCAATCCCACTATGTTAGATCCAATCCTTGATAACTCGACACCAACCTTCACTCCATTTGAAGGTGGTGGTTTTACGTTGGAAGAATGCAATGTTCCACGTACTTGTGACGAAGACCTCGACAACGATGAGGACTTCTCGATTATCAAGGATTTTCTCAATGATTTCCCATTTCCTCCACCCGAGGAGGTTATGAGTATCGAGCCCAAATCTTCACTTGAGGAACCACCTATCCTCGAGTTGAAAGATTTACCTCCTCACCTCGAATATGTCTATTTGGAGGAGGACGACAAGTTGCCGGTTATTATTGCGAAGGATCTTTCGAATGATGAAAAAACCGCACTTGTCGATGTTCTAAAGGACCACAAAGGGGCGATTGCGTGGAAGTTATCCGACATTAAGGGAATCGATCCCAAGTTTTGTACCCACAAAATCTTAATGGAGGAGGATTTCAAGCCCACAATCCAAAGTCAAAGGAGGGTAAACCCCAAAATTCACGACGTCATCAAAAAGGAGGTCCTTAAACTCCTTGACGCGGGAATGATTTACCCTATTTCCGATAGCCCTTGGGTGAGTCCTATTCATTGTGTCCCTAAAAAGGGAGGGATGGCCGTTGTGCCAAACGATGCCAACGTGTTAATTCCCACTAGACTCGTTACCGGATGGAGAGTGTGCATTGACTATCGAAAGTTGAATGAAGCCACTCGAAAAGACCATTTTCCCTTGCCCTTCAGGGACCAAATGTTGGAGCGTCTTGCGGGAAACGATTTCTATTGCTTTCTAGATGGTTTTTTCCGGTTACTTCCAAATCCCCATCGATCCTCGTGATCAAGAAAAAACTACGTTTACGTGTCCATATGGAACGTTTGCCTATCGTAGAATGCCATTCGGACTTTGCAATGCACCGGGAACTTTTCAACGATGCATGATGGCTATTTTTCATGACATGATCGAGAAGACGATGGAAGTCTTCATGGATGACTTTTCCGTGTTTGGTGATTCTTTCACTTCGTGTTTGTCGAACCTAGAGAAAATGTTAAAACGTTGTGAGGAAACCAACCTTGTGCTCAATTGGGAAAAATGTCATTTTATGGTTAAGAGTGGAATCGTCTTAGGGCACAAGGTCTCGAAAGCGGGGATTGAGGTAGATCAAGCTAAGGTAGACGTCATCGCCAAATTACCTCATCTCAAAACCGTCAAGGGAGTTAGGAGTTTCCTAGGCCACGCGGGCTTTTATCGTCGATTCATCAAGGATTTTTCAAAGATTTCTCGACCCATTACACATCTTCTTGAAAAAGAGGCACGTTTTGTCTTTGACGAAGATTGTGTACGAGCCTTTGAAATCCTTAAGAGGAAACTTACCGAATCTCCCATTCTTGTTGCTCCCAATTGGAACCTCCCCTTCGAACTTATGTGTGATGCAAGTGATTACGCTATTGGGGTCGTTTTGGGGCAACGTCATGATAAGCACTTCTTGCCTATTCACTATGCTAGCAAGACGATGACCGAGGCTCAACTTAAATACACTACAACGGAAAAGGAGTTCCTTGCCGTGGTGTATGCATTTGAGAAATTCCGACCTTATCTCGTCTTGACGAAATGCATAGTGTATACGGACCATTCGGCTATTAAGTATCTCATGGCAACGCAAGATGCTAAGCCTAGATTACTTCGTTGGATTCTCCACCTTCAAGAATTTGATCACACCATCGTTGATAAAAAAGGAGCCGAGAATCTAGCGGCCGATCATCTCTCTCGTTTGGAAGATCCTCACCAAAGTGTTTACGAGCCCAAGGAAATCACCGAAACATTTCCGCTCGAGACACTTGGTGTAGTGAATTCTAAGCTTGATTCTTCTACCCTATGGTTTGTGGATTTTGCAAATTACCATGCGGGTAACTTCATCATTAAGGGTATGACGACTCAACAAAAACGAAAATTCTTTCGTGACGTCAAGTTCTACTTTTGGAACGACCCTTACTTGTTTCGAACTTGTGCGGATCAAATCATCCGACGTTGTGTATTTGGCACCGAAGCTTCTAACATCCTTAGAGCTTGCCATGAGGGACCCACGGGTGGTCACCACGGTGCTAATCTCACGGCTAAAAAGGTGTTTGATGCCGGCTTCTTTTGGCCTACTATTTACCGAGATGCACAAGATCTTGTGAAGTCGTGTGATGCATGCCAACGACAAGGAAAAGCCTCACAAAAAGATGAAATGCCACAAAATATCATTCAAGTATGTGAGATCTTTGACGTTTGGGGTATAGACTTTATGGGGCCGTTCCCATCATCTCGTGGTAATAAGTACATACTCGTTGCGGTTGACTACCTTTCTAAGTGGGTGGAGGCAAAGGCCTTGCCCACCAATGATGCTCGTGTGGTAGTCAAGTTTTTGAAGCAATTGTTTTCTCGGTTTGGAACCCCTCGTGCTATCATAAGCGATCGTGGAGCCCATTTTTGTAACGACCAATTTGAAAGGGTCCTAAGGAAATATGGGGTTACACATCGTCTTTCTACGGCTTATCACCCACAAACGAGTGGGCAAGTCGAGGTTTCAAACCGAGCGTTGAAGAGGATCTTGGAGAGATCCGTTGGGGAAAACCGACAATCATGGTCGGATAAGTTGGACGATGCTTTATGGGCCTTTAGGACCGCTCATAAGACGCCCATTGGGTGCACTCCCTATAAGCTTGTGTATGGAAAGAATTGTCATTTGCCTATCGAATTAGAACACAAGGCTTATTGGGCCCTAAAGCATTGTAATGATGACATGGAGACCGCGGGAAAACACCGGAAAATGCAATTAAATGAATTGGATGAATTGAGAGACATTGCTTATGAAAATTCATTGATTTATAAAGAGAAAACTAAAAAGTTGCATGATTCTAAATTTAAAAACCGGGTTTTTAACATTGGGGATCAAGTTTTGCTTTTTAATTCAAGATTGAAAATCTTTTCTGGTAAATTGAAATCCCGTTGGTCCGGTCCATTCACCGTGACTCAAGTATTTCCGTATGGGACCATCGAGCTAGCTCAAGATGATGGTCGTAACTTCAAGGTGAATGGACATAGGTTGAAGCACTACTTTGGCGGGGAAGTTCCATCCTTGAACTACCTTGACCAAGTCACCTTCCCCAATGATAATTAGTATTGAGGGGATCGAGTCGAGCTCATGACTCGGTAATAAAAAACGAGGTGCCTCGTGGGGGAGTCCCATGCTTATCCTATGTACATATTATCGCTTTCTAATGTAGCTTACGTGTGGGGATTTGTGCCCTTCCAACCTTTGTTCCGTGGTTGTTTGTGAATTGTGAACTTTAGATGATCATGATCTTCACGATTGGAGCCTCTCGTGTTCGTTTTATGGGAGCACTCGATCGTTTGCTTTGGAGACTTTCTCAATATCCATGATATATCCTTTTGATGTTCTAACCTTAGGTTATTAGCACACTTCATAAACGGCTATTAATTTATTGGTTACACCCTTTCCATGCTAGATTCGGCATTCGACTAAGTCTCTAGAATGGGGGTGTTTGCACCCCTAGACTCGAAACATTGAGGACAATGTTTAACTTTAGTATGGGGGGGGGGGGGGTGAATAGATACTTGCCTTGCCAAACCTTCACGCTTTCCAAAGTTTATCTTTTTGTTTATCGTTTTTGTTGCAAAATAAGGCTAAAAATGGCCAAATTTTAAATTTTTCTCATGTTTTATAAGTGTTTGAAGACACGAATGTAGGTTTTCTGATGGCGAGAATAAGAGTAATTTTTGACTCGACTGTGCGTGTTGAGCACTTAGCTTTGATTCCTTAACTCACATTAGGCTAAGTCTCTTAAATGAGGATGAGAAATGATAGAGTTAATTATAAGTTACTATGCTAAACGTAGAGTACTCGTATTCTTTCAAAAACTCATGTGTTCTCATTGTTTGCTTATTCTCCCTTCGCTTGTAAATATTTTTTGCTTAATAAATATTGACTTAGCGGTTTAGTTAGGATTGTTGGGTTTCTAGTCTTTTCTAGTAGCTTCCGTGTAATTAAATTGGGAAGACATTAAGGTATCGCCAGCGTCACGGTTTTGAAGTATTGGCACCCCAATAATCGAAAACTTCACCCAATAATAAGATTTCAAGTGCTCACCTAAATCAAGCAAACAATTTGAAGCCCCACAAGGCCGAAAAATCTATGCAAAATTAAAAGTGAATCAAGCCTTAATCTTCGAAGCTTTAAAGATCCA
Source organism: Glebionis coronaria (assembly GCA_025667525.1). Taxonomy (NCBI): domain Eukaryota; kingdom Viridiplantae; phylum Streptophyta; class Magnoliopsida; order Asterales; family Asteraceae; genus Glebionis; species Glebionis coronaria. The sequence goes on from JANFOE010000893.1 coordinate 89,370, forward strand.
AAATTCGCTTTAGCGTGAGGATATACGTCTTTGGCTAATAAAACCACCGATGAGGCGGATAATAAAAGGCAAGGCAAGACCGAAGTCATAATAAAAGCTTCATGGCGAAGTTGAATAAAATATGGAGGTAAACCAAAGATAATAAGGTCCTTCCGTTAGGGGGCGTATAAAAGTCTTGGTAATAAGTCTCATGTTCAAAACCGTTATAAAACCGTGTTTATCGATTCTTCTTGTCAACTTAATTTTTTAACATCGTTGTCTATTAGGAGGGGTTATTGATTTGATGGTCTTAGTTACACCGTTAGGACTCTATTTTTAGACCTAAATCTCTATTATCGCATAAGTCAAACAATGTATCCTCGTGAAACATTCAAGACAAAATAAAATATAAGAGATATAACTTAGGAATAATGGGAGGATAAGTACGTGATTAGGGCATATGAGTAGTGTTAGCATTACTAACTTATAATGACAATGATCTCGTTGCACGCTTGGCATGGAATTAGGGTGAAAATTGAGGACGATGAAATTATTTCTAACGAAGCATTCACGTGTTCTTATTCTATGAACCTAAACGTCCCATTTTGTGATGAAAATCATACATTATGTCTAAAACGCAAGTAGTAGTAATAGTAGTAGTGTAGCTAGTTTATCATTCAATAAAGTGAATAAAAATGAATTTTGGAGGTGCTACGATACTTTATTCTAGCATTGCGTGAGGGCACGACAATGGTTTAGTATGAGGGAGTTATGAGACTGCTTTTATACATAGTCTCATCGTCCAAATTGGGCTTAAAATGCATTAAATATCATCAAAATACCCAAATATATGCTTGTGTTTGTTGCTTGTGTATTTTAGGTACGGATATTGAGAAAATGACAAAAGATCACAAGAATCATGCAAAAACGAACACGGGAAACGAAGCCGCACGATGAACCAAGCCCTAATGAAGAATTTTCCAAAGAAAACCCTTGAAGATTTGAAGAATTATGAAGATTGGACCTCCAAGTTTGAAGAATTGATACTTTATACCCTTGTATCTTCATAATTACAAGTTTGGTCCCTAAAGTTTGTCAAAATTACAAAAAGGACCCTTAACTTTGAAGAATTGGCAAATTTAGTCCCTCAACAAAACTAAATTGTCAATAATGGTCCTCCAAGAAGTCAACAAATAAGTCAAAGCCTTAAAGTATGAAGACATGTCAAGAACAGTCCTTGAAGAATGAAGAAATTGCATGTTTAGTCCTTGTTTGAAGTTTGGAAACAATATGTGCCAAAAATGACAAATTGCCAAAGATAAATACAAAGGGAATGAAAGTTTGTGCTGTTTTATATAACATGAAAGAGTGAAAGAAGCTTGGGGGCCATTATTGCCAGGACAACCAAACCTCCACAGCCAACCAAATCATGACACCTCATCATGACCCACCCAAATACCCAATAACCCTACCCAACCCGTAGCCCACAACCCATTACCCAACCAGTTTATTAAATAAACTGGTCAAACCCCCCCAGTCAACACATCCCCCACTTTCCCTCCTAACACCTAATTTAAAAACGTTTTTTTCCCAATTTGGATTAAACCCCCATCTTAATCACCCCTAGAACCCTAATTATCCCAGGTGTGATTAAGCCAAAATCAAAGGGGTTTTTCCCCTTTTTGTCAAGATTGCTAATTAACACAACCCTAACCCCATCCCACCTCCCAAAAAGTGTCACCCTCACCCTCACATGCCTCTCCAACCCTCCCCTGCCCCACATTTTGGCTCCAAGACAAAGATGACAACCAATCAACGCTTCTTAGCATTTTTCGTGCTCCCAAAGAAAAGATGGACGTCCTAGATCGTTTCTACATCACTGGCATCTCATAAACGTCCAAGAATAATCACATGATCTCTTGACGAATTCAAAAAAATGGCATCAACATGGCATCTTCAAATATTCTCCAAGGGCAAAGTTGGAAGTTCAAATCATTAGGGTTTAGAGCTTCTATTCACTTCTAGAACAGTTGTAGCCTATTATATAAAGGCATATAGGACTTTAGTTTTAGCTGTTCTTTTTTCTTCTCCTAGGTCAAAACCTTGTAAAGCCAGTTTTGTTTAAAAGAAATGAAATGGTATTGAGTTTGTGACGAGAAACAAAAGAGCCCATTTACTGTACCTTGCATTTTTTAAATTTATCAAGTTAAGATTTCAGTTTAAGTTTCTGTTTAAAGTTGTTAAGTTTTAAGCATTGGGTCCAAGGTTTTAAGCTGATCACATAAGCCTGACAATCTTGTTGATTATCAAGCTTAAGTGAGGGGTAAAACCTTGTTGATATATTTGTTACTCAAGTTTTAAGAAAATCAAAAAAAAAATCAGTTTTTTCTATTTTTCAGTCAAATAAGCCATAGGCAGCTTAACTAATAAGCTGGCTTATAGCTTATTTGCTTTGTGACCAGCTCACTTTACTTGTTCTTTTCCTGGTTTAGTGGTGAATGTGCAGGGTCATAACAAAATCAACCATCATCATCATCATTATTTCCATTTGTTCTCAAACAACCAAAGAGGTTTTGCACAGACCCCAGTCTGTATGGAGATGGCAAAGCAGCCATTGTTGGGCCTGGATGTAGGCCCAACAAGGTAGAATCCTTGTTCTTTTTTCTTTTTTCCAAGTTTTTATTAAGGTTTCTGTTATTTGTGATGTTGCTTGATTTTGCTTAAAAACTGGTTAAGTGTTGTTCTTGTGGTTTGATTTGAGTTAACTGGTTGTAATATGCATGTTTAGAGTCATTAGAATCAGTCTGGTAGAATTTGAAATAGATTTGATGTGTTAATTTACATTTCAGTTAGTTTAAAGGGGTGTTTGGATCTAGTTTTTAACTGAGACTGGTAAAGGTTTGTGAGTTAAAACCTGTTTAGACACACTCATTAGGGTAGTAATAGGTGGTATTTGTACTTGTCTTTCATTTTGAAAAGCTTTTAAAACAGATTGTATGCTTAAAATATTGAAAACATTGCCTTAATCAGAAAACTGTCTTTTCTGCTTGTTTTGTTGAATTTGATCCATCAAATTGTGAAGTTTGATAGATTATAGGTTGTTTAAGGGTTTGTGATCTCTTGTATGCTACCTAGTATCATTGTGCGCCTTGATTGAAGGTTGTAATTTCATTTTTTTTGCCAAGTGCATCAGCAAAATACATATCAGAAACATGAGTATGCACATTTGATTGATTTTTTTGTGATAGAGCTTGCTTGATTTTGTGCATTTCTTGACTCCTTATACTCCAAAGAGTATAAGGGTGCCTTCTTATCCAACAATCATCCACAAAAAGCAAGGATCAAGTCCTCTTGATCATTTCTTCACAAGTGAAGATAACACATTGTTTGTGTTCATCAGAAAGTGCAAAACTGGGCACGTTTTTGGATTTTTAGGGCTTAATCTTTGATAAATTGGATTTGGAATTGTGTTTTAGTGAGTAAAAAGGTCACTGCTTTGTGTTTTTAAAGTTTAAAAAAAAATATATAAATAGCAAAAACTCACCTGGCTTGGGCTCGAACACGCGACCTCCCGTTTGGAGGAGTAACGTGTTTACCAGTGATCCGGATGGTTTTTTACGTTATAGTCTCATTTCATTATCTATTTAAGGGTTGTTGGTTTTATAACTTATTTGATTAGCCGCTTTTAAATAAGCTTTTTCTAGCTTATTTCTTTTAGGTTTTCACTGTTTAGCATTTTTCCTAGGATTATATTAGGGTTTTTGACTTTTCTGAGCAAAAAGTATATTTTTCCCTTTATTAATTAATTTATTAGGATTATTTTAAGTTTTTATTTTAGAAAGTCATTAAAAAATAGAAAAAGGTAGTTTAAAAATATGAAAAAATAGTTTTTAGGATTTGAATTATATTCTTGAGGTTTTCAGCTATTTAAGTTTTCAAATTAGCTTATTTTTTATTTTATTGGATTTTAGGGTTTTTAGCTAAATTTAAAATTTAATATAAAATTATTAAATAGGTTTCAGAAAATTTGGATTGCATTTTTGTTTTAGTTACATTATTTAGGATTTTTGGTAATTTTTTAGAATTATTTAGTGAACTTTGAATTTTTTTTTAATTTTTTAATATTATTTTATTATTAAAAATTGAAGTTTTATTTTTTTTAGTTTTTACATTTTTCCTAGGTTAAGGACACTTAATTAGGAGTTTTGTCACTTTCCAAATATTTTTAAGACTTTTCAATTAATTTCTAGAATTAATTTAAGATTTAATAGATTTTAATAGTTTTTAAGTGTTTAAAAATAGTTTAATTTGGTTTTAAAATTTTTAAAAATAATTTTTAGCTTAATTAGGATATTTTTGAGGTTTACAAACTATTAGATCTTGTTTAAGGCTTTTTAATAATTAAAAGTGATTTTTAGGGCTTTAATTAGCATTAAAAAGTCATTATCTAATTAATTAAAAGGTTTTAGCAAGTTTGGATTTTTTGTAAACTCTTAGAATATTATTGGGGATTTTTAGAAATTTTTAGGAATTTTTAGTTTAAAATTTTAATTTTGGCACTATTTACGATTTTACGTGTTCGCCTTTTTCGTCGTAGTTTAATCCGTTTTCGTAACCGTCTTTCTCTTCTAATCCCATTTCTTACTTTCTTTTTCAATCATATAATCACAAATCAATATCAATTCAACACACAACGCACTAGCCTCCTCGAGAACGAACTCACTTAGGGTCATTCACACACGGTTTTCCTAAATCGTCGTGCACACTTGCCCTATTTTACGTTCTTTTTCCTAAAAGACGTATTTCTACAACTATCATTTTGGCGCCGCTGCCGGGGAGGCGTGTTGTGTTTTGGTTGAACAATTGTTGTTTTTATATATAGCCATAAAAGTAATTGTATTAGTAGCACTCTACTAATACGTATTATCGGTTTTTCGTTTTTTGTGAATACTATTACTATATTGTATACGTAGAACAATAAATTTACAAGTACTCCAAATACGTGAGAAATCACAACCTTGACTTGGGAGGTCATTACCCAATCATTGTATTCGAATCTCAAACCAAAGAAAAAGGCAAAAATAGATAAATACTTTCGTGAAGCTCGATTTTGAGAAATACAAACTATAAGGTGGGTATAAGGCGGTTGTATTTCACGACCTAAAGGAAAAAGGCTCTTAAGTGCTTCGCGCCACCTCGTTTCCTCCGCTCGCTTGTGCGTATTTTGATTTTGAAAGCTAATCGAGGGTTTTGCCGCCCAAAGTATTACTAAGTATCATATATATTTTCTTGGTTTCTATTAATTAAACCCTCTTGAACGATTTGGTGTTCCACCATCGTTCTAAAGTCATCGAAGGCGTTCACTTCACGTGATCGTTTTCATTCCTTGAGGCTTCTTTAATCGAGAGATTTGATTAAGGAGGAGATTTGTAGATTTGTGTCTACTAATACATTCAAAAAATCCAAAAAAAAGTAAAAACAATCAAAAACCACAAAAAAAAAATTTGAAAAAGTAAAAACACCAAAAAGAATCTTCTTTGCTCGCCTTCTCGTTGTACGTGACGTTTATGCAAACTCGCTCTAAAGCAAGACGTGCTCGTAAACGAAGAAACAAATCAATCACTCCTTCTAGTGAGGAGTCTCCTATTGACGAACCCATTGTAGTGAAAGAAGCACCCATGGCTAATCGAATTATGATGGAGTTGCTTCAAGCACCCACCGAGGGTTATGGAGAAGCGATTGTGATTCCCGCTATCCTTGCGGAGAATTTTGAGGTTAAGACGGGTTTGTTGTCCATGATTCTAAACAACAAGTTTCGAGGTGACGAAAAGGACAACCCTCATAATCACATTCGCCAATTTAATCGTCTCACCGCCACATGCAAGTTTAAGGACGTCTCAAACGACTCGATTAAGATGATGCTTTTTCCGTATTCCTTAGCGGGGCCCGCAAAAATTTGGTTAGAGAAAGAGCCACCCAATTCTATATTGACGTGGAAGGATCTCGTTTCAAAATTTGTGAACCAATTTTTTCCGCCCTCTAAGACTACGCACTTGAAAAACGAGATTTCAAAGTTTTCACAAGAGTATAATGAGAGTTTTTCAACGGCTTGGAATAGGTTTAAGGAAATGTTGCACGAATGTCCTCATCATGGTTTTTCCGACTTGCATCAAATTGACACGTTTTACAATGGCTTGAACGATCATGAGCGTGATTATCTTAATGCCGCCGCGGGTGGTAATTTTTTGTGTAAGACGGTCGAGGAAGCATTGTTAATCATTGAGAATAGGTCTAAGGTCTATAGTCCTCGTAGCACGTCAAGTGTTCATAAGACTTCGTCTACACCTTCGCCTTCACTGTCACATACCATTGATGCTTGCCAAATCGAGGCTAATTTGGAGAACAAAATTTTTGATAAGTTGAAAGGATTGTTAATTGAGTTTAAAGTTGGTGAACAACCCTCTCCCGCTACGATTAAAGCGGTTGAGGTTTCTTGTATGTATTGTGGTGGAGCTCACGATTATTCCGAGTGCATTACCAACGGTGGTAACACTTCGAGTGCCTTCGCGGCCGCGGGAACTTATAACCAAAACGGTCAAGTTCCTCGCACTAATCAATTGACTCCACCGGGTTTTCCACCAAATCAAAATGCTAACAATTATCGAAACAATCGTCGTGCACGAACTCACTTAGGGTCATTCACACACGGTTTTCCTAAATCGTCGTGCACACTTGCCCTATTTTACGTTCTTTTTCCTAAAAGACGTATTTCTACAACTATCATTTTGTCATAGTCTCATCAGGCAATGATAAATCGCCAGGTCCGGATGGGTTTACCGCTGCGTTCTTTAAGGAGTCATGGGATATTGTTGCCAATGATGTGACTAATGCGGTTTGTGAATTCTTTTCTAATGGGAAACTTCTTAAGGAGGTAAACCATACGATTATTACTCTTATACCCAAAATTAATGCCCCTAATAGGATTAATGATTATTGTCCTATTTCTTGCTGTAATTTATTATTTAAATGCATTACAAAGATATTGCTAATCGGATTAAGGGTAGTTTGAAGGACCTTGTGAGTCTAAACCAATCAGCGTTTGTTCCGGGACGTCATATTGCTGATAATATTCTACATACACAAGAATTGATGCATAACTATCATTTGGATCGTGGGAGTCCTCGTTGTGTATTTAAAAAGGATATTCAGAAAGCTTATGATACTATGGACTGGAATTTCCTTCGTGAGGTTCTTATTGGTTTTGGTTTCCATCATCGTATGGTGACTTGGATTATGGAATGTGTGACTACGGCATCGTTTTCTATTAGCATCAATGGTTCGCTTCATGGTTATTTTAAAGGTAGGAGGGGCCTTCGTCAAGGTGACCCTCTTTCTCCTTATTTGTTCACATTGATTATGGAGGTTTTAACGCTTATGCTCAAACGAAGGGTTCGGGATGCTGAGTCTTTCACGTTTCATAGATACTGTTCGAATATGGAATTGATTAACCTATGTTTTGTTGACGATTTGTTCTTGTTTACGCATGGAGATGTTAGTTCGGCTATGGTTATTAAGGAGGCACTGGATGAGTTTCAACATGCTTCGGGGCTTACGCCTAGTCTTCCAAAGAGTACTGCATTTTTTTGCAATGTTCTGAATCATGTAAAAATCTCTATTCTTCAGGTCTTACCGTTTGAGGAGGGGCATCTTCCAGTGAAGTATTTGGGGGTTCCCCTGGTTTCATCTCGTCTGATTATTAGAGATTGTCGTGAACTAGTGGATAGGGTGCGGACTCGTGTGCAAGATTGGAAGAATAAAGCTTTATCAGCAGCAGGTAGGCTGTAATTGGTCCAATCTGTTATCGGTTCTATGCATATTTATTGGGCGTCGGTCTTTGTGCTTCCTTCTCGTGTCTTGCTTGATATTGAGCAGATTATGCGTGGTTTCTTATGGTGCCATGGAGATATGAAGAAGGGTAAGGCGAAAGTGGCTTGGGAAGTGGTTTGTCTTCCTAAAGATGAAGGTGGTTTGGGTATTCGGCGATTGGATATCTTTAATAAGGCTCTCATGGTCTCGCATATTTGGAAGCTCTTAATTCTCAAAGAATCTCTTTGGGTGAAGTGGATTCATGAATATAAGCTTAAAGGTAGGAATTTTTGGGAGATTCCATGCCATGGTAATATGACATGGGGATGGCGCAAAATACTTCAACTGAGGCCTATTATTAGGGAATTCATCTGGTATAAGATCGGTGATGGGTCTAAGGTATCGGTATGGTCGGATATGTGGTGTCCGGAGAGTCCGTTAACTACCACTATTTCATCTAGAGATATTCATCGTGCGGGCTTTAATTTCAAAACTAAAGTTAATGATGTTATCCGTGATGGTCATTGGTTATGGCATGGTTTCTTTAGAGGTAAATATCCCTTTCTTGATAATATTGGTATGCCAAATATTCGTGAAGGTGTTTTGGATAGTTTGCTATGGAGGAGTGACGGAAATGCTCTTCAACCATTTTCTGTTGCTAATGTGTGGTCTTCGATACGTCCTCGGGATTTAAAGGTGCCATGGTATGATCTTGTGTGGTTTTCTTGTTGTATACCAAGGCATTCGTTTAATTTGTGGTTGGTGATTAAGCAAAAGCTCAAGACGCAGGATAAGGTTTACTTGTGGGACGTTTCGGGCGCTTTGGCTACTTCATGTTCTTTATGTGAAATGCAGCCGGATTCCTATGATCACTTGTTTTTTGAGTGTTTGTTCTCGCAGCAGGTTTGGAATAGAGTTCGAATGGTTGCTGATTTTCGATGCTCTAGTCCGCATTTCAGTCAAATTATGGCGCACATTCTTCCTTGGGCAAGGCGGAGGACTACTAGGAGCGTCGTCTCAAAGATGATTCTGTCTGCAGCGGCGTATTTCATTTGGCAGGAAAGGAATTGGCGTTTGTTCAAATTGGTGAAGAGGACGGTGGACCAAGTTTGTGAGTGCATTATTTCAACGGTTCGGTTGAAGATGCTTTCTTGCCGTTTTAAACAATCTAGAGATGGGACTCGGTTTACCCACCTCTTAAGTTTACCTGAGTCTTATCTTATTTGATGTTTGTTTTTAGGTTTGTTGGTGTATGTACCATTAGGTGGTTTTTCCCTATTGGTGTCATTGGTTATGTAGTTTTTTAGATTCATATGGCATGTCATATGAATTAGTGGTTGTTCAAGCGTTTGCTTGAGGTTAATGTGACACTTCAGTCACATTCCATTGTACTTAACATAGTTGATGTGCTAGATGAGGTGTGTGATGAACACTTTCATGATGCTTGCAAGAGTACTAGTGATGAGATGCCCCATGTTGAAACCGTGGCCTCAATTGCTCCCTCTTTAACACCTTTTGGAGAGAGTGATTTCCTCTTGGAGGAATTTGAGTCAAACTTTCTTGGTGATGATGATTCTCCCATTAATTGGGAAGAAGATATTCTTACGATCCAAAAGTTACTCAATGAGGACCCCATTCCTTCTCCTATTCCACAAGAAGCTACCAATGAGGATCCTTCCATAGTAAAACCTTCCATAGAGAGTCCACCTCCAATTGAACTTAAGGACCTTCCATCCCACTTAGAGTATGCTTTTTTAGAAGGCAAAGACCAACTACCCGTGATCATTGCTAAAGAGTTAAAAGAGGATGAGAAGGAGCAACTTATTGAAGTCCTTAAGAAACACAAGAAAGCCTTAGCATGGAAAATATCCTACATAAGGGGAATTGATCCACATTTTTGTACACACAAAATCCTTATGGAGGATGACTATAAACCCGCCATTCAAAGTCAACAAAGAGTTAACCCAAAAATCCATGAGGTCATTAAGAAGGAAGTGATTAAACTCCTAGATGCGGGTATGATTTACCCCATTTCCGACTCTCCGTGGGTTAGCCCGGAAAATTGTGTTCCAAAAAAAGGTGGAATCACCGTAGTGCCTAATGAGAACAATGAGCTTATTCCTACGAGACTTGTCACCGGTTGGAGAGTTTGTATTGACTATAGGAAACTCAATGAGGCTACTAGGAAAGACCATTTCCCATTACCTTTTATGGATCAAATGCTTGAACGCTTAGCGGGAAATAAGTACTATTGCTTTCTTGATGGCTTTTCGGGTTATTTCCAAATACCCATTGACCCTAAGGATCAAGAAAAGACCACATTCACTTGTCCCTACCGTACATTTGCTTACAAGAGGATGCCTTTTGGTTTATGTAATGCACCGGGGACGTTTCAAAGGTTCATGATGGCGATTTTCCATGATATGATAGAGCAAACTATGGAGGTTGTTATGGATGATTTTTCCGTCTTTGGAAATTCATTTACCTCATGTCTCACCAATCTAGAGAGAATGCTTAAGCGCTGTGAGGAAACACGTTTAGTGCTTAATTGGGAGAAATGTCACTTTATGGTGAAAGCGGGAATTGTTCTAGGACACAAAATATCCAACAAGGGATTAGAAGTGGATCGAGATAAAATTGATGTGATTGCTAAGCTTCCCCCACCCACCTCGGTTAAAGGTGTGAGGAGTTTCTTAGGTCATGCGGGATTTTATAGGCGCTTTATACAAGATTTTTCTAAGATAGCTAGACCGATGACTCACCTCTTGGAAAAAGAGGCTCCTTTCATTTTTAACCAAGATTGTTTGGACTCTTTTGAGACTCTTAAGGAGAAATTGACTAAGGCTCCCGTTTTGGTTTCTCCAAATTGGGAATTACCTTTTGAGCTTATGTGTGACGCTAGTGATTATGCGGTGGGGGCCGTCTTAGGACAAAGAGTTAATAAGCATTTTCAACCTATACACTATGCGAGTAAAACCATGACCGGTGCACAACTTCATTACACTACCACGGAAAAAGAGTTGCTTGCTATAGTCTATGCTTTTGAGAAATTTAGACCATACATTGTGCTCTCCAAAACCATAGTGTATACGGATCATTCCGCTCTCAAGTATCTTATGACAAAACAAGATGTTAAGCCTAGGCTTTTGAGATGGGTTTTGTTGCTTCAAGAGTTTAAGATAGAAATTCGTGATAAAAAGGGGCCGAGAATTTAGCGGCGGATCACTTGAGTATACTTGAGCATCCTTTTCAAGAAGATTTTCCACATCAAGAAATCAATGAATCCTTTCCATTAGAGGAGCTCATGTCTATCTCTTGCCAAGAGGATGCCACTCCTTGGTTTGCGGATATCGCAAACTATCTTGTGGGCAATGTGCTTATTGAGGGTCTTAATATCAACAAAAGAAGAAATTTCTAAAGGAAGTTAAGTACTACTTTTGGGATGATCCTTATCTTTTTAGGCAATGTGCGGACCAAATCATTAGACGGTGTGTAGATGGGCCCGAGGAATTTAAGATCTTAGAAGCGTGTCATAAAGGACCTACGGGTGGACATTTTGGGCCCAACTATACCGCCAAGAAAGTCTTTGATTCGGGTTACTATTGGCCTTCCATTTACAAAGATGCCCATGAAATGGTGAAATTTTGTGATGTGTGTCAAAGACAAGGAAAAATTACGCAACGTGATGAGATGCCACCAAATTTTATTCAAGAGTGTGAGATATTTGATGTATGGGGCCTTGATTTCATGGGACCTTTTCCATCTTCTAAGGGAAACAAGTATATACTTGTGGCGGTGGATTATGTGTCCAAATGGGTGGAGGCTAAAGCGTTACCTACCAATGATGCTAGAGTTGTTGTGAAGTTTTTAAAGCAATTGTTTGCTAGATTTGGTGTACCTCGGGCCATCATAAGTGATCGTGGTACGCACTTTTGTAATGATCAATTCACGAGAGTTATGAACAAAATATGGAGTTAATCATAGACTTTCTATCGCGTATCACCCTCAAACCAATGGTCAAACCGAGGTCACAAATCGTGGTTTAAAGAGAATTTTAGAGAGAACGGTGGGAGAGCATCGAGCTTCTTGGTCAGATAAGCTTGATGATGCTTTGTGGGCTTTTAGGACGGCTTTTAAGACACCAATTGGTTGTACTTTTTATAGGCTTGTCTATGGTAAAGCGTGCCACCTAACATTCGAGTTAGAACACAAGGCATCTTGGGCTCTCAAGTGGGCTAACTTTGATTTAAACCATGCCGGCTCACATAGGAAAGATCAACTTAATGAGATGGATGAATTGAGAGCCAATGCCTATGAAAATTCTTTGCTTTACAAGGAAAAGACTAAGAAATTGCATGATGCTAAGATCAAGAACCGTGAGTTTAAAGTTGGAGAGCGGTTCTCCTCTTTAACTCAAGGTTGAAACTTTTTGCGGGCAAGCTTAAGTCGAGATGGTCCGGTCCATTCACTATTGCTCAAGTGTTTCCATATGGAACTATTTAGTTGTCACAACCCGATGGTCCAAACTTTAAAGTGAATGGTCACTGTGTGAAACATTATTTTGGGGAGGACATTTCCGTTGAAATGGTCCAAGAGATCCCCATTTTCCCCATGAATTAATTCATTGAGGGACGAGTCGAGCTAGAGACTCATTAACTCAAGCATCATATAACTAGGTTTAGAGTGTTGTAGGTTAGCAATAAAGGTTTAGACTTGGAGATAAGTGTAGGGGAGACCTTCTTTTGTCTTTATGGTTGTTTGTAGGGTTGCTCACTCATTTCATGCTTTAGAGCTTATGGAGGAGGCCCTTGTATCCGGTTCACTTTGTTACTATTGTGATCTTTCATTGACACCTTGTGCTTAAACATGAATTCACTAATAGTTGTCCTTTCCTTAACTTGGGTTAAGCAACGTCTATTCATTGTCATAAGTGTAGGGGAAGTTTTTATACTTCCATGCTCTTAAACATTGAGGACAATGTTTAGCTTAAGTGTAGGGGGGTCTTCTATCGAAGTGACCTTACCTAGAACTTGTCATTGCCTTTCATGATAAATTGGGAAAATTAATTTTTCAAACATTTTCCAAATTTTTGATCTACTTTGGCTACCAAAAATTTGCATTCATAATTTTTGCATCAATCATTTTTCATAACACATTTGCATTGTATATATTTCTTCTTTTATTTTTCTTCAAAAGTTGGAAAAAGGAAAAAAATATAATAAAAACATGGTTTAACAAGTTTAGACTTCCTTGACATATCAGGCCCGCCATGGATATTTTGACTCAACCCGAGTTTGCTTATCTAAGCATTCTCTAGCTAGTATCCTTAACCATGTAGTCCTTCATTGGTCTATTAGGCTAAGCATCCACCAATCTCATTATTTGAGATTTTAAATTTGTGGAGAATGGGAAATGATAGAGTTGAAGCAAGTATAAAAGGGATGGATAAACTTCATGATAATTACTTGTGGCTAAACCCTTCTCTTCTTTACCTCTATTTTCTTCGCATGTATATATGTTAATAAATAATCAAGAACGGTTTTAATTGGTTTGTAATCTCTTATGCATTTTTGTCTAATCATTCATGGTTGGTATGAGTACGTTTTAAGAATCTAAGTTAGAACGTTTTATGTGTACTAGACTTATGTCATGCTCAATATTTAGCGGGTGTTTTTCCTTTTATTCTTTTCAAATTTCTTAGTGAGGAATAAAGAAAAATAAGAGCGGCTTATAAAAAAATGAGTGGCTAGAAAAAAAAGAAAGAAAAAGAAAAGAAAAAAAAAATAATTATACAAGACTCCCAAGAGGGGCAGTGTGGTGTTAATTATAGTGACTATTGAGTTCCAATATTACCTTGACGGGTTGCGGGGATTCAATAGATTGCTCCAATCCAATATTACCTTGACGGGTTGCGGGGTTAAAGATCCAAAGTCTCAAAAAGGCGGAGGATGTAAATTATTGCGTGAGTTTTATTTTCTTTCCTTAGCGAGTGTGTAGCTACTTATGAAAGCATGACATGAGGATTTTACACATAAGGCGAATGACTTATTACTCTTGAAACGGACTTGTATTAATTGTGAGCGGTTTTTCAAGTAATGGATGAGAGGATTACTTAGGATTAAAACCGTGCTTCCTTATTTTTGGATTTTACACTTCTTATACTTCACACTTGAATAAATGACAAATTTGCCTTCAAGCAATTTGCTCAAATAATAACCGGTTCCACATTTAATTGTCATGAATAAGTTGATGCACTTTTTACTTGTGAATACAATGATACTATTTTTATGCTTGGTATGGGGAAAGTGAAACTTGAGGGTGATAAATGTCCATGGTACCCAAGCCCTAATCAAAGTCATTGAATTCTTTATGAGTTATTTCCATCATAACCATTTCAAGAAAAACCAAAAAGATATAGATAGAATTGTATTTTGTTCATTGCATTGTTAAAAGTCAAAATCATGCATCATTTAGTTTAGAGTAGTGTAGATGCATTCCATAATGGCCAAGGTGGATTAATTATGATGAGAATGTAACTTTGTGCTTTAAAATATATAGCATTGCATGAGGACATGACAATGTTCAAGTGTAGGGGATTTGATATGAGCAAAAACTCATATCAATTTATCAACAAATCACCCTAAAACACAATAAAAATACCTAAACTTTGTGCTATAAAGCGGAATTATGTGGTATGTTTTGTGTTTGTGCTCAAATAGGTAAGAAGGATACATTTTCAAGCAAACAAAGGAAAATCAAGCTTAATTTGATGAAAAAGACAAAGAAGGATCAAAAGTGACAAGACTTTGAAAACAAAGGACCTATCTTGACAATCTGCCAAAGATGAAGGACCAAAAGTGTAAATATGATAAAGTCAAGATCAAACTCAAATCTGGTCAACTCTCAAGTCAACTTAGTCAAAGGATCAAATTTGTTCAAGAATGAAGTTTGAAGGACTAAATATGCCAAAGAAATGAAGTTACTAGCTCAAATTTACAAACTGCCAAGTTCAAGGGCTTATTCTGCCAATTTTGGAAAGATATATAAGTTCAATCCGTGTGAGAAGTTCTTGTCCAATGAGAAGCCAAGAAATATTAAACATGGATTGCCAACTCAGTGCAATTAATACACTTCAGCCGCCAGCCATTTATTGGTCACAATCTCAACAGTAACTTCCACTATCTATTTGTCAACCAATGGCAGTGTGACATGCAATAATCCATTTATCCAAAACGGATAGTGATCCGCAACTTATGCTGAGAACCAATAATACCTTGCCACGTGTCATCTTCATCAAAACGCATTGCCAGGATTGACTTTGAGCTAGAGTGGATTTCAGAAGATGATTTAAACATCAAACTTGCTCATTTTTGAAGGACGAATTCATTTGTCACAACCAATTAGGCTGAAATCAACTCAAGATAAAACCCCCAAATCTGTTCTTCATCAGCAAAATCTAATATGCAGATTTTTGACACGTGGAATCCTGGGATTGGTTCCAACACGTCACCGACCCCAACTTCTCTACTCCTGAAGTCTATAAATACATGTTTAGTTCTCATTTCTTGTAGTTGTAGAAAGTGTGAAATTTCACACACTTTAATTTTCCTCTCAATTCATTTCTAGTTTAGCTTAACAACTCAAGAGCTTGACACACTCTTGAGTCTGTTATAGTTATTTGTAACAACTTAACTACCCTTGTAACTACTTTTTCACTCAATAAAATTCAAATTCCATTTTTGCTCCAAAACTCTAATACTACTTACTGTTCATCTCCTACTTCATTGAATCATCTTGTTGCTGTTGTTAGTTTGTTATGATCATAACTGACTAAGATTGAAGAGTGTAGCTGTTTTGATCATTCAGTTCAGATATAGAAGAATTTTATGAGTTGCAGTCAGATATGGTGATTCTTGTTGATTGATTACTGTTGATTTGGTTGTTGATAGTGTGATCTAGTGCTAAGGTGGTGGTTAGCACTAGAATAGAGAGCTCAGCGCTCCTCTACTCCCCAAAGGAGGCCTTTGCTTAAGGTTTTAAGTTTCTGATTTATCAATTCCTCTAAACAGTTGATGCCTGCTCAATTCTTAGATAAACTTGTTTGTTTGCATGATCAAAGTTGTTCTAGTCTGTTTCTGATCTGATTTCAGTGAGTTGTTAGCTTAATTGTAGATCAATCCTGCTTATTAGTTTTGTTACTTAACCTGTTTTCAGCTTACTTCAGTAACTTTAGCTTTGCTATCCATTTTGTGCTTTAGTTTGGTTCATTTCTTGTTACTAGCTCTAATACACTTCATTTTGGTTCCTAAATTTAGTTTGATAAAGCTTTAAACCCAGTCTTGTCATTTGATTAAAAAGTCATCACAAAAATTCCAAAAAGATTATAAAGTGGTGTTTGGCATTAGCCTGTCTTTGATAATCAAGTGTTAGAAATTGGGAGATTTTGGTTCATTTCTAGTTAAACAGTCATAACAAATAGCTTTTGATCATTTTCTAGTCAAGTGTTAAGTCAAAAAGGCAAAAGGTCATAAAAAAGTCTAGGTCAGTTCTATACTAGTTCCTTATCAGAAAGTTGTCAAATTGATTTGCCTGGCATTTCTTTTCTACTTGATAAAATTACTTCAAACCAATTCTCATTTCTCAGTCAATATATGAATTTTCAAAGTCTAAAAGGAAATTGTACAGTATTAGGTATTAAGCTGGGAATAAGCAAAGGTTTAAGACATTAAGCAAATGCAAGTTATTGTAACTTGACCAACTGCTTTTCCATATCTCAATTTCTACTTCATCAATTGGTCAATTTTCTTTCACATAATCATTTAGTAAGTGTTCCTGGTTAATTTTTGAGATTTTGAGCTTATTGAAAAAATCTTGGTCAACGTTGGTCAACATAAGCACTCTTTTTGCTTATTTTAGAATTCTGAGCTTATTACTTGATGATTTCTCATGAGACTTGATTTCCCGTTCTTATTTTGAGCTTACTAATCATTTTCATCACTAAATTCTAGTTGTGTATGTCTAGATTAGCTTATAGCTTATTTTGTGCTTATTAAAACTAGCTTATCAGCTTTTTAGTCACTTTTAGCAAATTTCCTTGGACAAGTCTAGCTTATTTCTGATTTTGAGTCATTTGCAAGTGGTTTGGTCAAATTTGGTTGAGTAATAAGCTCAAACGAGCTTATTAAAGTTTGTAACCCGTTTTTGGTTAAAGTTTTGAAAAAATTTCACTTTGGTCCTTGAAGTATTAAACTATTTGTAATAATGGCTAAACTTGCTAATTTTTAGGGTTTGCAACTAAGCAGTCCCTATACTTTCAAGGTTGTTAAAATTCAGTTAGAAAGTTTGAATTTTGTTGAGAATTAGTTAAGTTGTTTGGATAGTTTTCATTTTCAGTCCTCATAGTTAACTGTTTTTACATATTCAGTCCTTATACTTTCAGCCTTACATTTTGAGCATTTATATTTCATAGAATTTACATTTCTAGTCCTTATAGTTTATAGAGTTTACATTTTGTATTTTAATTGAATAAAAACTTGGTATGTGCACTATATTTTACATATAAGTAGACGTTATTTTTCATTTTTGCAAGGCTTGTTTGAATTAGCAATAGAATATCCAAAAAAATATTACCAACCAAGAACAATTAAAAACCCGATATTGTTAGGACTTTCAATTTGTTAAGAGCTGAGAAAAACGAACTTCAACTATACACATTTCACTAGACCATTCAAGTTCTTCAATATCCTGACTCAAAGTGATCGGTTTAAGGAGGTGGTTATGGATGGGTGGTCTTTGCATGTTAGCGGGTTTTCTATGTTTCAAGAGACGCAAAAGCTTAAAAATCTTAAGAAACCCCTTCGGAAGCTACTGATTGATAAAGGTAATATTCATGGTAATGTCACGAAGTTGTGGGAGGAACTTGATAAATTACAGGTTGCTTTGGACGCGGATCCTAATAACGGTGATTTGCGTGAAATGGAAGCTACGGCTGTTGGGTTTTTTAATCAGGCTCTACTTATGGAGGAGCGTTTTTTGAAGCAAAAGGCTAAAATTACTTGGCTTAAAGAGGGGGATACGAATTCTGCTTACTTCCATAAGGCAGTTAAAAGTCGAATTAGTAGAAGTCGTATTGATGTTGTAACTAGGCTAGATGGTACTATTTGTGAGAATGAGCAGGTGGCCGCGGCGTTTGTTGAACATTATGAATCATTTCTTGGTCTTGCGGGGGATACGGGAGGCTTTAATACGATGGACCTGTTTCATTCTCGGCTATCTGATGAGGTTGCATTAGACATGGTTTCAGATGTCACTAGTCAGGAGGTTAAACGTGCGATGTTTGATATGGGCAATGATAAATCGCCAGGTCCGGATGGGTTTACCGCTGCGTTCTTTAAGGAGTCATGGGATATTGTTGCCAATGATGTGACTAATGCGGTTTGTGAATTCTTTTCTAATGGGAAACTTCTTAAGGAGGTAAACCATACGATTATTACTCTTATACCCAAAATTAATGCCCTAATAGGATTAATGATTATTGTCCTATTTCTTGCTGTAATGTATTATTTAAATGCATTACAAAGATATTGCTAATCGGATTAAGGGTAGTTTGAAGGACCTTGTGAGTCTAAACCAATCAGCGTTTGTTCCGGGACGTCATATTGCTGATAATATTATACTTACACAAGAATTGATGCATAACTATCATTTGGATCGTGGGAGTCCTCGTTGTGCATTTAAAAAGGATATTCCGAAAGCTTATGATACTATGGACTGGAATTTCCAACGTGAGGTTCTTATTGGTTTTGGTTTCCATCATCGTATGGTGACTTGGATTATGGAATGTGTGACTACGGCATCGTTTTATATTAGCATCAATGGTTCGCTTCATGGTTATTTTAAAGGTAGGAGGGGCCTTCGTCAAGGTGACCCTCTTTCTCCTTATTTGTTCACATTGATTATGGAGGTTTTAACGCTTATGCTCAAACGAAGGGTTCGGGATGCTAAGTCTTTCACGTTTCATAGATACTGTTCGAATATGGAATTGATTAACCTATGTTTTGTTGACGATTTGTTCTTGTTTACGCATGGAGATGTTAGTTCGGCTATGGTTATTAAGGAGGCACTGGATGAGTTTCAACATGCTTCGGGGCTTACGCCTAGTCTTCCAAAGAGTACTGCATTTTTTTGCAATGTTCTGAATCATGTAAAAATCTCTATTCTTCAGGTCTTACCGTTTGAGGAGGGGCATCTTCCAGTGAAGTATTTAGGGGTTCCCCTGGTTTCATCTCGTCTGATTATTAGATATTGTCGTGAACTAGTGGATAGGGTGCGGACTCGTGTGCAAGATTGGAAGAATAAAGCTTTATCAGCAGCAGGTAGGCTGCAATTGGTCCAATCTGTTATCGGTTCTATGCATATTTACTGGGCGTCGGTCTTTGTGCTTCCTTCTTGTGTCTTGCTTGATATTGAGCAGATTATGCGTGGTTTCTTATGGTGCCATGGAGATATGAAGAAGGGTAAGGCGAAAGTGGCTTGGGAAGTGGTTTGTCTTCCTAAAGATGAAGGTGGTTTGGGTATTCGGCGATTGGATATCTTTAATAAGGCTCTCATGCTCTCGCATATTTGGAAGCTCTTAATTCTCAAAGAATCTCTTTGGGTGAAGTGGATTCATGAATATAAGCTTAAAGGTAGGAATTTTTGGGAGATTCCATGCCATGGTAATATGACATGGGGATGGCGCAAAATACTTCAACTGAGGCCTATTATTAGGGAATTCATCTGGTATAAGATCGGTGATGGGTCTAAGGTATCGGTATGGTCGGATATGTGGTGTCCGGAGAGTCCGTTAACTACCACTATTTCATCTAGAGATATTCATCATGCGGGCTTTAATTTCAAAACTAAAGTTAATGATGTTATCCGTGATGGTCATTGGTTATGGCATGGTTTCTTTAGAGGTAAATATCCCTTTCTTGATAATATTGGTATGCCAAATATTCGTGAAGGTGTTTTGGATAGTTTGCTATGGAGGAGTGACGGAAATGCTCTTCAACCATTTTCTGTTGCTAATGTGTGGTCTTCGATACGTCCTCGGGATTTAAAGGTGCCATGGTATGATCTTGTGTGGTTTTCTTGTTGTATACCAAGGCATTCGTTTAATTTGTGGTTGGTGATTAAGCAAAAGCTCAAGACGCAGGATAAGGTTTACTTGTGGGACGTTTCGGGCGCTTTGGCTACTTCATGTTCTTTATGTGAAATGCAGCCGGATTCCTATGATCACTTGTTTTTTGAGTGTTCGTTCTCGCAACAGGTTTGGAATAGAGTTCGAATGGTTGCTGATTTTCGATGCTCTAGTCCGCATTTCAGTCAAATTATGGCGCACATTCTTCCTTGGGCAAGGCGGAGGACTACTAGGAGCGTCGTCTCAAAGATGATTCTGTCTGCAGCGGCGTATTTCATTTGGCAGGAAAGGAATTGGCGTTTGTTCAAATTCGTGAAGAGGACGGTGGACCAAGTTTGTGAGTCCATTATTTCAACGGTTCGGTTGAAGATGCTTTCTTGCCGTTTTAAACAATCTAGAGATGGGACTCGGTTTACCCACCTCTTAAGTTTACCTGAGTCTTATCTTATTTGATGTTTGTTTTTAGGTTTGTTGGTGTATGTACCATTAGGTGGTTTTTCCCTATTGGTGTCATTGGTTATGTAGTTTTTTAGATTCATATGGCATGTCATATGAATTAGTGGTTGTTTAAGCATTTGCTTGAGGTTAATGTGACACTTCAGTCACATTCCATTGTACTTAACTGCTTTTTTGGGATTAATATATTTTACCGGGGTGAAGTCCCTTTTACCCAAAAAAAAATATCGAGAGGAATGACCTTACATTGGGGGAGATTGTTAGCCTCAAAATACTGAGTCAAACAAGAATGTTCGGTCATAGGTTTATATTGTAACATTTAGTAGAACGTTTTAATAGTTAGTTAAAATAGTCGTGACATTACGGGCTTGATTGCTAGCTTAAAAGGCCTCTTTCAAGGTACTAAGCATTTTATTCAAGCCCGACTCAATCAAACATATAGCCCATTAAGCCACATGTAGGCTAGGCTATAAATATCCTTCGTAGCATGTTAGGAAGGGTGTTGGTTGATAGGTGTGAAAACACCCATCCTTTTACCACTTAATTATAATAATAACCAAGCCTAAACGTGTATTTAATGTCGTATAAGTCAGAATTATGCGTGGTTTGTGTTTTTGTTGTGATTTAGGACCAAAATGTGAAAAGGGAAGAAAACATGGGCTTTCACGGACTTTTATCGAAGAAAAACACAAAAGACGAAGTCAAAAGATCAAGAGTGCAAAAAGAACGGAAGTCAAAGGCCTATTCTGAAGATTTATCGAAGAAAAAGACCAAAGACGGAAGTTTAACGAAGTAATTAATGAAGAAATTAGAAGACGAGTTCATTTTATCTATCGACAAATCCCGAGACAAAGTCGAGAATGATGAGTTTATTGTCAAAGACGAAAGAAGAAAAGACAAAAGAAAGAAAGAAAGAAGCACAACCGCCATACACTCCCCTTCCCTATAAATACCACCCTTAACCTCATTTTAGAGGTGTTTGCTAATTTCACCAATTAGTTCTCCACTTTATTTTATACACTTTTCATATTGTCATTTAGATACCTGTCTTAATTTTCAAGTTATTTCATGTAAGTCTTTCAATCTTGTTTTGAATCTTAATCTTTTATTTCAAGCTTTTTAATCATCTCATTCTACCTTTCATCTTTGTTTGATCTTAATCTTTTTCATCATCTTTGTTCGTGTTGATTTTGTGTTCTTTATTCATCCATTTCGTCATCTTTTTACATAAAGTTCATAGCTTTTTACGTTTCTTGGTTCGTGTTTAAAGTTTTTATAAGTTTTATCATTCATCTATAAGTTGTGGTTAGCTTATTGGTGTTTTTGTTAGCTTATTGTCCTTCAAAAGTTGCGAAAATAGTGCTTAAATTCGTCCTTTTACGAGTTCCCCTTTTTTAGGAAAAGCTGATTCAATTTAGCAATTTTTGTGTATTGCGAAATTGAATCTTTTTCGTGTATTGCGAAATTGTGTCACCTTGTGCATTGCGAAACTGAATCCATTTTGGATTGCGGAATTGCAGATTCAATTTTGCAATATTGTGAAACTGTGTCACCTTGTGCATTGCGAAATTGATTCCATTTTGGATTGCAGAATTGCTGATTCGATTTTGCAATATTACGAAATTGTGTCACCTTGTGCATTGCGAAATTGAATCCTTTTTGGATTGCGGAATTGCTGATTCAATTTTGCAATATTGCGAAATTATGCCTTTTTCGGTATTGCAAATTTTTAACATTTTTTGTTCAAGTTTAATTTCAAACTTATTTTTTTCGGCCATTTTCTTTAAGCTTTATTTTAATTGTCTTGCCTTTGATTTATTTCAAGTCATATTTTTATTAAATTTTCAAATTTACTTTTAAATGTTAATATTTCGTCATTTATATTAAAGTCTTAATTTTTAGTTTAAATTTTAAAGCTTTCGTTTTTACTTTATTTTTACCTTTACTCAACGACATTTACATTTTACTTTTTATTTAAAGATAGATAATAATTTTAATTCCTTTCCACCAAGAACAACTGAGTCACACATTTAATTGAGATCAATTCGATTAGACACCAAGAACAAAACGAACTTTGTTGGAAATTCACTTTATGTGACGACATTTAAGAATTCCCATTAGTTATCATAGTCACACACGCATAGACTAGACTAGGTAACGATGTATAGTTTAGGTGTCGTGTGACTATATATATCCCTCCAAGGCTTCCAAGGAGGGGGTTGTTGTTTGTTTTCTTTTCACTTTAATCAAACTCTTTTCTTTCTTTTACACACACAACCTTCTCTACTTTATCCATGGCTACCACCACCATATATCACCCCACTAGACCACCGGATCCTTAAATGGGAAACCCACAATTGGCATCAGAGCCTCGGTTCAATTCTTGGATCGTTAGTGTTTTTATTGTTTGATTCGGTGGTCAAATTGTTTTTGGTTTGTATTTATCATTTTTTGTCAGTAGTTGTGTTTACTTTCAATATTCACAAGTTCCTTGTCATAATCACAAGTTCTTTGTCACGTTATATTACTTGTCCATCTATACAGTCCATCAAAACATTTCACATCTGGTCCAAAAGTTGTCTCATATGGTCTTTTTTGTCTCACTGGTTATCATATAATGGTCAAAAGTCAAACCTGCCATATTTCTTTAATCAGATATTGATTTTGTGACTGGATTTGTGTTATTATCATTTTCTGAGAATTTATTTCTGGTAATTTTCATGCACCTGATGATGAAGATCTTGCCCCTAGAAACCCAGATTTCCCAGAAAAGCAAGTTCCTTGAAAAACGGAAAAAGGACAACTTTCGGATAAGATTGCATTGACTACAATGGCTGGACTGCGATGGGTCGTTGCGATGGTACCATTGCGACGGAACCATTGCGATGGAACCATTGCGATGGAACCACTGCGATGGTGTCCATCAGGGTGTGATGGGGTGTTGACTAGACTGCGATGACATGTATTTAAAAGGACTGTGATGGACTCATTTTTTAACATTGCGACAAGACTGAAATCATTGCGATGGATTTTTTAAAAATCATTGCGACCTGACCATATTTAAAAAAACTTGCCGAGACCTTAAAAGACTTGACCATAACCAATATATCTCCAACCTTTATTTCCACAACAAATCCATCATAACTAACCTATCCCATCGTCACCTAAATCCCCATCGTTTCTAGACTCGAACTTAACAGAAATCAATACAATCTCAGATCACTTTTCGTGATTGGTCATGTAAAGCGAGATCTTTTAAGATCTATAACCATGAATTTATATCATCATAGATCTAATATTGGGTTTTACCCATTTATTATTTGAATAATAAGAAAGGTGTTTAACAAAACTGTTAAATCTTTTCTTTGGTTCGATTTGACACAAAAACGACATGCAATTAACCTTTCACCCTACCTGAGATCCTAAAATGAACCTTGATGTTGTTATTAGACAACGATGCTCGATTCTTCGTGGCTGTCAGAAGTTAATTCGTATGGTTAAATAGTTTAAGATGATGAGATGTTTGAAGATTGAAAGAGATTGAGTTTTGGTAGCTGGGTTTGTGGTTTGAAATTAGATGAGATTAAAGGTGTTGGTGGATTTTGGGGCAGATGAAACGAGATTGGGTTGGGAGAAAAGTTGGAAGAAAACGGTTTTATGTGTTTTGATGAGATTAGGTGAAAATGAGATTAGGTTTTGGGGACTAAATACCTAATTTTTAGGTGTTACTTAATTTGGACCGAGTATTATCCAACCATGTTTCAGGTATTGTGTTCGAGCTGAGTGGTTTATATTAGAGTTTCATGAGATATTTATGGACCGAATTTTACAAATTCATTTGGGCCTAAAGTTTCCTATTCGGTAATTTGAATTTGATCATTCACGTAATGAATTTGATCATTAACATATTGGTGGGCCACATATTTCATATAGATTGGCATAAGAGGGTTGAAAATGGAGCATGCCTTTTGTCAACATATAAGTTATATTATCTTTATAATGATTCACATTAATCCGAGTATCAAAATTTATATTGAACAAATTTTTAGCCAAAATTCTTATTTCGAGACGTGACAAAGTGACGAGACAAAAAGACGTGACAAACGTGACAAAAATTTATTTTGACGAGACCGAAGAAAAATGGCTATATTTTTAGTAGCTACAGATGTTTGATCGGGTATTAATTATATGAAGTTGATGACGGATTTTTCGAAGGCTTGTACTTATTTTATCTTTCAAAGATAACTTGCTCGTGCTTAATCTTAGAATAAAGACTTGTTTATCTAGTTTCCGGGTTCGGGATGGTTGGTTGATGACTTGGATAACTATCACTTAAAGGAGTTACATTGTTGTACTCAGTGTCACGCGCATAGTCGAAGTGGATATTTTCAAGAGGTGTTGTGCTTATATACTTCTTTCGGCAAGGTATTGGGTACTTAGAGATTTCTCCACCGTTCCTCATTCAACAATAGTGCAAGATTAAGTCACAAGATCGATGGATTCTTATTCAGTTTCACGTTTGATATATCTGGCTCATTCTATTAGTGGTCACTTCAAATTGCCTACAAGGGGGTTGGAAAGATGGCCATGGAGACTTTATGAGTAGAGAATTCCGATCAGCAGCTGATTCTCACAAAATATATAATTCAGTTATTTATTATTCTCACGAGATTTCAGGTACATGTGCGTACGATTTATTGATGGTTCCGAGGTTTCGAAACCATCAAAGGGGAAGAAGAAGACACATTGAATGCACAACGAGTACACATGATGAACTTCATACCTTCTTTTGATTTGAAGACATTCCGGGAAGACAATTGTCATAACCGCAGAGAAAATCAATGTTTTAACTCGTGGCGTTATCAATCTCTAAACGGTACACTACTGATTCGATGTTTAATTGTTTTGATGTTGCAGTTATTCATCATCATTATCCTATATGGAGAGATATGCACTTTTGGGACTTAATTGACTTTGGTGCATCTCCGGAAGAAGATATGTGCATTTCCGGGACTTAATTGACTCTGATGTTACGATGTCAACTTCATGAATGGGATAAAGTGTCTACTTCAGTATTTGAGCTTCATACTTGGGATTGTTTTACTTTCTTCAACTACGTGGGGGAAGAAATGTCTTGATTCTTTCTAGTATGCATAACTTGAACTCTCAGAGGGAAGAAAAATTCAGAAGAATTATTCAAGCGTGAGAAGAGAAGTTGTTGATCCACTTGGTGTGCCCCTAACTTTCAATCACTCATAGCAATATTATCATTTCATATGATGGGGTTTGCTTGTTAAATTCCGATGTGCGCTTAATCATTCTAAGCTTTTTTTAAAGCTTTGAAGTTGCTTATGAGGATTGTCGGTTTAGGGGGAAGCTATTAAATGCTTCTACATCAAGTTTATGTGGCATGAATTAGGGGGAAGTTAATTCAGAAGCTTCTCCTTAACCCGAAGTACATGGATCACTTAGCTCGTGCCGTTACAGTATTTATACTACAAGTTACTACAAAGATGGGTCATTTTGAAGTGAAGACTTGAAGTCAAAAGCCTCAGAAGACTTCATCAGCATTGGACGCTTCATGGAAGCTTTTTAATTATGTACTTGTTAGGAAGAATATTGTAAGGAATTCTACACGTCTTCCCATAGGGGAAGATTGTTGGAAATGCACTTTATGTGACGACATTTAAGAATTCCCATTAGTTATCATAGTCACACACGCATAGACCAGACTAGGTAACGATGTATAGTTTAGGTGTCGTGTGACTATATATACCCCTCCAAGGCTTCCAAGGAGGGTGTACATGTGAGCGGTGCGAAAATGATATCGACAATACACAATTTGGATTTTGTCCATTTTGCAATTCAACCAATTCATACTTCACCTCCACTGACACTATCGCAACCTCCCCCATATATGACGATCCATATCAGCAAAATGCACCGGGTTTTTCTCTATACCCGTGTTGCAACAATTGTGGGGGCCCTCATGATACCTTTTCTTGTCGCCGATGAATTATTATGAGCCAAATCCGTGTTCTAATTCTTCTCTTCCGATGAACTATTATGAGCCACATCCGTGCTATAATTCCGGTTTTAAAAATTTTTAGCCCCCATAATACTCCCTCGATCATCAACCCTCTTTTGCAATTCCTGCCGAGCACCTAGCCACTCTTTTGAATCAAGTTCTTAACATTAATGAATGTTTTACTAAATATCTCGAAAAACGTCAAGAGAGAATTCAACAAGAGCAAGTATCTAATCTTAGTGATTATACTCCTCCTCTTGTGCGTCCATACTATTATGATGATGATGATGATGATGAGAATACTATTTCCTGGAATGATCTTGTTGCTCAACATCCTAGTGCAATTGTAATTCTCTCGATATCCCAAATGCGTCTAAGGATTGTGATTCATCGAGTGAGATTAGTGAATTTGGTCTCGACGACTTATTTGAGGAGGTTTGTGATGTCCCTACTTTTGCTGAGCTTACAAACGAGGTCACTCTTAATGATGATTTTTCTCCATGCTATGAGAATTTCACCTTTGAAAATTCTCAATCTCCTCCGGGAGATGAGGGCGATGTTGATTTATTCTCTCCGACTTACGAGAAGTTCACCACTGAACTTGGTCTTGTAGATGAGGTGGAAGACGTTATTCTTCGCAACAAATTACTAAAAGTTCATCTTCTTACTGCTAAAATTGAAGCATTAAATTCTTCTTCTAATACCGAGTCTTTACCCCCGTCTTTTACTCCAGTTAAGAATGATGATACATTTATGGAAGAGATCGACATTCACTCAATACCTCCGGGTATTGATGATGATGACACGGAGGAGGATATTCTTTTTGATACCTTAATGCCTGAAGCTATTATCCCAAGTCCCCCTCACAAGCACCTCTTATCCCATACTTTGGAGACCATTACTAAGGATGAGTGCTTTGACCCAGAAGGTGACATTGACCATTCTATGATTGACATCTTTACGGCTTTGCCGCTCAGTGATACTCATATGTCTTTTGGGGATGACATTTTGATTCCTTTACCCACCCCACCTCCTGTGGATCAAGACTTCAGTTATTTTTCTTTTATTGAGAGGACTTTTCTGCTATTCAAGACTTATCCTCTGGCCTCTCCTGTTTGATTTTCCTCTGGGAACGAGGACAAGGTCTTTGATCCTGGTATTACATTATAGGCTTCCCCATGGACCATTTAATTCGGGGACGAGTCGGGCTCGTGACTCGGTCAAACAAAACAAGCGTTTTTAGGGAGGCAACCCGAGTATCTATCCTTTTTATCTGTTTTTATAATAAGTGTAGGGGAGACCCTAGTATGTGTTTGTTGTTTTATTTCTTATGATGTAGAGGGATTGAAGCTTCAAAGATTCACTTTTGATGACTTTCGACGAACCGTGATCCCGTGTACCCGTCTTCTCGGTTTTATCCTAAACTCTGTTGATTCACTATTTTATATTTTTAAATATTAAAATATGAATCACTTTAGTTGTCTCTTCCTTAGCAAGATTTAAACAACGTGCACAATGTCCTAAGTGTAGGGGAGTTTACTCCCACATGCTTAAACATTGAGGACAATGTTTATCTTAAGTGTAGGGGGGACTTCTATCGAAGTTAAGTGGGCTTTTACATTAATTTATCCTCATTTTAACCGGAAAATTGATTTTTCGACATTTTTCAAAATTTTTGATCTATTTTGGCCTATTAGTATTTTTACTTTGTTATCGTTAATTTTCTTTCATTAGAATAAATTTTAATAAATGGTTTTAATAAGTTTAGATATCTGTGATATATTAAACCCGTCTTGAATCTTTTGACTCAACCCGAGTTTACTTATCGAAGTTTACTCTAGCTAGTATCCTTAACGTGTTTAAATCAAGTTTTGCTAGGCTTTTATATAGGGAACTTTAAAACGCGAAAGTCTTAACTCTTACGGGTTAAGAACAAGAACTTTTCGCAAGTTCCTATAATTGATCCTAGAAAGTCGTTTATCAAGGGAACTTTAAAATACGAATTCTAAACTTGAAAAAGTCTAAGAAGTTGCAAGATCCTATAGATGACTTGAAAACCCAAAACTTTGATTTAATAGGCTAAGCATCCACGAGTCTCACTCCTTGAGATTTTAAATTGTGGAGAACGAGAGATGATAGAGTCAATTATAAGTTTGGTATTCTTTCATGAATTTATGTGAGTTAATTATGAGCTTTTTCTCCCATCGCTTGTTAATAAATATAATTGCAATAAGTAAGGTCGTACGATTTGAAAAGTTACTTAGCTTCTAGCACAAGATCGTTTAAAAGTTGCTCGATATTAATTAGAATTCATAGTCAAGGCATAACTTATTGAAGCGGGATGCGAAGATTGGCGAGTCCGAAAAGATCCTAACAAGGCATGAGGGCTACATTTTGTTGCTAAAGATCCAAAGTGATGTGAAGAATCATTTATCAAAAATCAATATGAAGGATCGAGACACACGACGAAAAGCAAATACTCCCCAAAAGATCACGGAGAAGTCTATCCGAAAAGACCCTAGCAGGGTATGAGGATAAATAGATCCAAGTCCTAAAAGGAGGCGGATCGTTGTATATCAAAATCCCAAATAAAGATTGGATAAAAATGAAGAAGTCGTGGTCCAAGTATGAAGAATGTCTCAAAAACTTCAAGTGAAGAAATTCCTATTATGAAGAGAAGACCATTATTTCAAGATCATCTCTCAAGATTCGAAGTATGAAGTCAATGCCAAATATCGATCCGAGAAAGGTCTCAAATCGTGAAGCGAGTTATGCCAAGATATGAACTCTATGAGGTCTCGAGAAGAAGATTTAAAAGATTTTGTCCTCTAGCTAACTATTGATTAAATCGTCCTACTTTATTTTCAGCCTAAATAACTATCGAAATAAGTCAACAATGCATCCTCGTGATCATTCAAGACAACAATAAAATATAAGTGATACACCTAGGAATAAGGGAGTCTAAGTGAATAATTGAGCCACATGAGTGAGTGTTAGCTTACTAACTTATAATAACAATGATCTCGTTTTTAAGCTTGGTATGGGGAACGTGAAACTTGAGGGTGATAAACGTTCATGACATCCAAAGCACTAATGTAAGTCTTCGATCTCTTAACTTTTTCTTCCTTTAAATACTTTGTTATATTCTATCTTTTTAAGTTTCCTTAATATCTTGTGTTTAATAAAGGCCAAGGTGGATTAATTATGATGGAAAATATAAAACTTTTTTTGTAATTAATGCATTGCATGAGGGCATTGCAATGGTCAAGTGTAGGAGATTTGATAGGTGTGAAAACGCCCATCCTTTTACCACTTAATTTTAATAATAGCCAAGCCTAAACGTGTATTTAATGTCGTAAAAGTCGGAATTATGCGTGACTTGTGTTTTTGTTGTGATTTAGGACCAAAATGTGAAAAGGGAAGAAAACATGGGCTTTCACGGACTTTTATCGAAGAAAAAGACAAAAGACGAAGTCAAAAGATCAAGAGTGCAAAAAGAACAGAAGCAAAGGCCTATTCTGAAGATTTATCGAAGAAAAAGACCAAAGACGGAAGTTTAACGAAGTCGAAGAACCAAATCTAATTAATGAAGAAATTAGAAGACGAGTTCATTTTATCTATCGACAAATCCCGAGACAAAGTCGAGAATGACGAGTTTATTGTCAAAGACAAAAAGAAAAAGAAAGAAAGAAATAAGCACAACCACCATACACTCCCCTTCCCTATAAATACCACCCTTAACCTCATTTTAGAGGTGTTAGCTAGTTTCACCAAATAGTTCTCCACTTTATTTTATGCACTTTTCATATTGTCATTTACATACTTTTCTTAAATTTCAAGTTATTTCATGTAAGTCTTTCAATCTTGTTTTGAATCTTAATGTTTTATTTCAATCTTTTTAATCATCTCATTCTACCTTTCATTTTTTTTATCTTAATCATTTTCATCATCTTTGTTCGTGTTGATTTTGTGTTCTTTATTCATCCATTTCGTCATCTTTTTACATAAAGTTCATAGCTTTTTACGTTTCTTGGTTCGTGTTTAAAGTTTTTATAAGTTTTATCATTCATCTATAAGTCGTGGTTAGCTTATTGGTGTTTTTGTTAGCTTATTGTCCTTAAAAAATTGCGAAAATAGTGCTTAAATTCGTCCTTTTACGAGTTCCCCTTTTTTAGGAAAAACTGATTCAATTTAGTAATTTTTGTGTATTGCGAAACTGAATCTTTTTGTGTATTGCGAAATTGTGTCACCTTGTGCATTGCGAAATTGAATCCATTTTGGATTGCGGAATTGCTGATTCATTTTTGCAATATTGCGAAATTGTGTCACCTTGTGCATTGCGAGATTGAATCCATTTTGGATTGCGGAATTGTTGATTCGATTTTGCAATATTGCAAAATTATGTCAGCTTGTGCATTGAGAAATTGAATTCATTTTGGATTGCGGAATTGCTGATTCAGTTTTGCAATATAGCGAAATTACGCCTTTTTCGTTATTGCAAATTTTTAACATTTTTTGTTCAAGTTTAATTTCAAACTTATTTTTTCCGTCATTTTCTTTAAGCTTTATTTTAATTGTCTTTCCTTAGATTTATTTCAAGTTATATTTTTATTAAGTTTTCAAATTTACTTTTAAAGATTTAATATTTCGTCATTTATATTAAAGTCTTAATTTTTAGTTTAAATTTTAAGGCTTTCGTTTTTACTTTATTTTTACCTTTACTCAACGACATTTACATTTTACTTTTTATTTAAAAATAGATAATCATTTTATTTCCTTTCCACCAAGAACAACTGAGTCATACATTTAACCGAGATCAATTCGATTAGACACCGAGAACAAAACGAACTTTTTAACTAGCAAAAACATTGTATTATTGGTTGTCTCATTTTCTAATCTAATCTCACAAAAGTTTAATACACACTTCTCTCTACTTTCTCTCTCTAGAAATCTTCCATCTTTTATCTACCTTTCTTTCTTGTTTAAACATCACAAATATAAGGAACCAATATTTTGAGAGTCCTCGAAGGTATGACACACGTCAACGTGATGAAAGTCCTCCTAGGTATGATCGATGTAATCCAACACATGTTGAGGATTGCTTTTGAAACCCTCTAGAACTCAAACCCGACTATTTTGTCATTTAGTGAAAAAGTTCTTTTCAAAGTTCTGGCTTATTACTTGAGCTTTTTCAAAATTTCTTTTTGCAGATTGGTTTAGAATCTCAATAAGATGTTGTGTGTTCAATTAGAGCTTATGGCATTAGCTTATAGCTTAATGGTCCAAAAAGCCCATTAAGAGTAAGTTGTTGACTTATTAAGCTATAATAAGCACATTTTCAGCTTTTAGACCTTTAGACTTTTGTGTTTAAAATTGAATTTTGAGTTAGACTGGTGATTTTCAGCTTATTTGGTTGAGTTTGATTTTATTGGGGGCCCAATAGGGGAATTTTGGTAATTTCACTTTCATTTTCTGCTTATTTAAGTTAAAATAAACTAGTTTGCAAGTTTTTAGAAATTTTTATAATTTTTGGATTTTTAATATTATTTTATGATTATTTTATTATTAAAAATTGTTTTTAGGGTAAAAACAGTATTTTTGCAACTTTTACATTTTCCAAAGTCAAATACATTAAGTTAGGATTTTTAAAACTCTTAGATTATGTTTCTCATCATTTATTTCATTTTTAGGATTATTTTAATATTTTAATAGTTTTTAATCATTTAAAAATAGTTTTCATTAGTTTTAAATTACATAAAAATAGTTTTTAGTTTAATTAAGTCATTTTAGAGTTTTACAAATTGAAAAACCTTTATTTGGGCTTTTTATTAATTATTTGGATTTTAAGGGCTTTAATTAGCATTTAAAAATTAATATTTAGTTAATTAAAAGGTTTGAAAAAGTTTTGATAATTTGTAAACTCTT
The DNA here is from genome assembly GCA_025667525.1 of Glebionis coronaria. Taxonomy (NCBI): domain Eukaryota; kingdom Viridiplantae; phylum Streptophyta; class Magnoliopsida; order Asterales; family Asteraceae; genus Glebionis; species Glebionis coronaria. Next base: position 121,805 of record JANFOE010000893.1, read on the forward strand.
ATTATATTTTTAGCTATTTTTGGTAATTTTTGGGAATTTTTAGAATTAATTTTAATTTTGTCACTTTTTACGGTTTTACGTTTTGTCGTCGTAGTGTAATTTTAACGTATCCGTCATTCTCTTTTCTCGTCTTTTCTTTCTTTCATATTAATCCAAAATCATTACGAATTATTCACACACAAATATCTCCTTGGGAAATGAACTTTCACCTTTGTGTCATTATCACTTGATTTTCCTAAATCATTTGTTTAATACTTACCGCTTTTACGCCTTTTTCCTAAAAGGTCGTATTTTACCTACAATCAGTTGCTCTCTTTCATTTTATTCTTGGAGCTTATGGAGGAGGCCCGTGTATCCGGTTCACTTCGAGCTAGTTTTTTTATTGTGATATTCAAAACATTGTGCTTAAAATGAATACACTTTAGTTGTCTCTTCCTTAGCTCGAGTTAAGCAAAGTACGCAATGTCATAAGTGTAGGGGGAGTTCACTCAAATATTCTTAAACATTGAGGACAATGTTTATCTTAAGTGTAGGGGAGACTTCTATCGAAGTGACCTTGCCTAGACCATTGCCTTTGACTTCATGATAACTTAAAAATTATTTTTCAAACATTTTTCAAATTTTTGATATACTTTGGCCACCAAAAATATGCATTCATAATTTTTACATTAATTATTTTTCATTTGCATAACACATTAGCATTGTATATATTTCTTCTTTTATTTTTCATCAAAAATATATAAAAAGGAAAAAATATAATAAAGGATATGGTTTAACAAATTTAGACTTCTTTGACATATTAGGCCCGCCGTGGATAATTTGACTCAACCCGAGTTTGCTTATCCTAGCTTACTCTAGCTAGTATCCTTAACCATGTAGACCTTTATTAGTTTATTAGGCAAAGCGTCCACTAGTCTCATTATTTGAGATTTTAAACCGTGGAGAACAAGAGATGATAGAGTTTGAAGTAAGTGTAAAGGGCTAAATAAGCCTCATATTAATTAATTGTGGCTTTTATATCCCCTTTCGTAACCTTTACTTTCTTGTCAACGCATGTATATATGTTAATAAATAATCAAGAATGGTTTTAATCGGTTTGTAGTCTCTTATGCATTTTAGACTAATCATTCGTGGTTGGTATAAGTACGTCTTAAGATTCTAAATTAGAACGTTTTATGTGTACTAGACTTATGTCATGCTTAATACTTAGCGGGTGTTTTTCCTTTTATTCTTTTCAACTTTCTTTGTGAGGAATAAAGAAAAATAAGAGCGGCTTATGAAAAAAAAAATATGAGTGGCTAGAAAAAAAAGAAAATTTTTTATACAAGACTCCCAAGAGGGGCAGTGAAGTGTTAATTATAGTAGCTATTAAATTACAATATTACTCTCACAAAGGTTGCGGGGATTTGATAGTTGCTCCAATCCAATATTACCTTGATGGGTTGCGGGATTGAAGATCCAAGGTCTCAAAAAGGCGGCGGATATAAATTATTACATGAGTTTTATTTTTCTTTCCTTAGCGAGTGTGTAGCTACTTCTTAATGCATGACATAAGGATCTTACACATAGGGCGAATGACTTATTATTTTGTGTCGGATTTATATCAATTGTGGGCGGTTTTTCGAGTAAGGGATAAGATGGTTACTTTGGATTAAAACCGTGCTTCCTTATTTTGAGATTTTACATTTAATAATGACAAATTTGCTCTCAAGCAATTTGCTCAATTAATAACTGGTCTTAGAGGCATAATAAGTGGGGGTATAATAGTAACATAATTAATCTATATGAATGAGTTGATGCACTTTCACTTATGAATAACAATGATCTTGTTTTTAAGCTTGGTATGAGGAAAGCGAAACTTGAGGATGATAAGTGTTCATGGTACCTAAAGCCCTAATCTAAGTCTTTGATTTCTTTATGAGTTATTTCTATCAAAACCATTTCAAGAAAAATCCAAAAATATACAAATAAGATTGCTTTCTTTGCATTTCATTGTAAATATTCAAAATCATTCATCATGTAGCATAACATAGTATATTAAATCATAAAATGGCCAAGGTAGGTTAATTATGAGAAAAATATACTATAGAGCTTTGAAATACTGCATTGCATGAGGCCATGGCAATGGTCAAGTGGAGGAAAGTTGATAAGTGTGAAAACACTCATCAATAATGATCCAAAAACCACTTAAATGCAGCCAAATACATTATATTTAACTGTAAAATATCAGAATTACGCGTGTATTTGTGTTTTATGTGTTTTCAGGTAAAAATATACATTTTGGAGCAAATACGCATTTTCAAGGGATTTATATGACAAAAGACGAAGAAAAGGACGAAAGATACTTCAAGGACCAATCATGCCATATTTTCAAAGATCAAGGACTTAAGTTGCTGAAATTAAAAAGATTACGCCTTTCGAATGCAAGTGATAAAAGATGAAAGTTTGGAATTTCAAAGTGCAACAATAATGGAAGTTCAGGGACTAAAAGGGAAATAAACCTTTTAATAACAAATAAATAAATATAAAGAAAAGAATTGAAAAAGTAAGTATTTAACTTGGTCAAAGACCAAGTCATAAAAACACGTTTCATCTTCTACGCAACAAAAGAGAGAGAAACAAAGATAAGCAGACGTCCCATCCTTTTTATCACCACATAACTTCAAATCAGATTCAAGAAAAATCAAGAAGGATTCAACTGATGCTTCAAACTACAAAAGTGCTCCTTATCCTCTCCTCTACTACAATTTTAATTGAACGTTATTAATACTTGTACTACAGTTACTTAAATAAACACAGTAACATAAATATATTGTCTAAAAACTGTATAAGCATGCACATATGTTTCATGCATTATTTACTTAGACTGTACTATTTAATTAGCCAGTTGACTGTGACGTGTGCATTATCTGGATTTCATTTATTGTACAGTTATTACAAACTCTAACGTTAGTTTATAGCCCCACACAAAATATTGATAAACTTTTCCTCTATGGAGGTGAAAACATGCAACTTATTTTATGGACATAAACAGAACTGTATAAACTTTGATTACGATTGCCTATTGTAGAAACTGTTAAAATTATTGCAATTGCCCGAGTGTTATAAATAGATCTATTTGGGATTGACGATCCCCATCTGGGTGAGTAGCGCTCACTGTGCCTTGGCCTGGACAACAGATGTATACCATGTTGGAACTGGAATTGGGAGCCTTTTTGTAAAGCAACGGGGTCCTCATCTGTTGAGAACCATGGAAGTTAAGCCTCAGTTTTGGGCAATAGGGAATGTAATTACCTTTTTAGTATAAATGCTTTGTGCATTGCTACTACTGGGTTCGTTTATTGTCCAAAGTTATTTAATTAAACCTGTAAATTCACCAACTTTATGTTGACCCTCTAAGCATGTTTTTCTTAGGAAAATGAAGCTAGTACGTGGTGTGTGCATGGACTCAAGCATCATAATAGACTGCATTGTAGTACTCATCAGGGGTTTCCATTTGAGAAAAACAAACAATTTTTTTTGATTATGCTAAGACAATATTTATAAATTTGTAACACTGTTCATGTAATATATGTAGGATAATCTTTTATCCTATGCTCTATGTACTATTTGCTATCAATCCACCCCTGTGACATCCAAATATTATTTCCGCTGCTTTGACCCGACCCGGGGTATCACAGAGAATGGTATCAGAGCGATAGTTATAGAGAACCAGATCAATTTAAATAAAATAAAACATAAAATAATTTTTTTTATTTAAACTCGACTATAACTAAACAAAAATCTTTTGGGGATTTTTTTGGGGACTATATTAGTTAAGCATGCAGAACGTAAGGCATATATATATATATATATATATATATATATATATATATATATATATATATATATATATATATATATATATATATATATATATATATATATATATATATATATATATATATATATATATATATATATATATATATATATATATATATAATGTGAACTAAGTGTGCATTGATTATTAACAATCCGGTTAATTAATCTTATAAGTATTAACGTAACCTTAAAACATTGCGTTGTATGTTTAAAAAGGATATACACTATAAACTTGTAACCAAATTTTTTTTCTTTTGTTTGTAAGCTTATACTTACGTCAAATTTAAAATAATACTATTTTCAGAGTATCATGACTCCACCTGCTGCATCCAGGACTATTCTACCAGAGGTAGCCCCCGCTCCAGCTATCTCTACGTTACCACGATCCGTACACTGTGGATGGCTGTCGGCCTCAGATTCCGAGGACAGCCAGACTGCCGGAGTTGCATTTCCTGATGACTCTCTCACTGCTCCACCATCAGCTACACTGGTCCCCGTCACTATAGAGGAGGACCAGATGACTCCCGACCTACCACCACTAGCACCGCCATCGTTGCTACAGGGCTACATTCTCGGGTCTCTACTTCCCCGTAAGAGGAGGTACGAAGCTACTCCCGACTCCACTTTTGAAGTCAGAGAGGGTTCCGGGACGGGACATGCTGATACGGTCCAAGCCCGGATTGCCGCTCTGGCCGCACGCCAGGAGCAGGACATGTCGGATGTCTATAGCTTGTTGACAGCAGGCCAGGCAGGGTACACTGTAGTGTATGAGCGTATAGACTCTCTCTCTCTCTCTCTTGGACCATGTGGGTAGAAGCCCAGGCAGCCAGAAGTGTTCGAGCTGTGACCGATGAGGCCTTACAATGGTTGTTGGAGGAGAATTATTGTCTCCATCAGCATATTCACACCTTGGAGGGCTTTCAGCACCAGACCCATGCTACTCTCACTGCACAGGAGCAGTCCTTGTCCACCTTCTTTGACCTTGTAGCTATACGGCATGATGGAATGACTGCAGAGACCGCCTATCTCCAGGGAGCAGTTGACAGACCTTAGTCCCAGTTTCTGACTGCACTCCGTCTGCTTAAGGAGACTCGACTGGCAGTTCAAGCATTACAGAGTACCAGGTCAGCGCTTGCAGCTTCACCAGCCCCACCAGCACCAGCCTCATCCAGCAGACCTGCTAGGCAGGATTAGAGTATATGTACTAGACTTCTTGTACATCATGATAAGCTTTTGGGTTGTATCCCAGCTATCATGGTATAGGACTTTTTGTAGTTTTATTTTCTTCTAGCTTTTGTGACATATCGTTGTACTGTACTCTTTTGAATAGGTGTTTTGATGTGATATACTTAAGACTGTGTGTACCACTACCCTGGATAAGGCCTGTTGAGCCTTTGAATTGGATTTGTTATGCTCGATGTATGTTTAATTTCTTACGGAAATGGCATGTAATCACTTTCTTTTGTTATATCTATAATGTGTTGTATTATATTATGAAATCTTGACAGGTTATCCAATTTGTTATGAAATCTATGCATGAAATTTCCCCGTGCAATTGATATAAAAATTGTATTAACACTTAAACTAATGATCTCATTTTGTGTATGATTATAGACAAATGGCGATTACTCGATCGAACCCCAACGATGTAACAACCTCAAATGCCACAAATACCGACCATACTGAAGCTACTCAAAATGTCACTGCTACCCAACTTAGGGAAATGATTAATGAGGGCATCGCAGCAGCCATGGCAGCCAAAGGAGCTGACCGGAATATGAACGATGGTCAAAACCTTAATGCACGCAGAAACAATGCCAACAAGGATTGCTCTTACCCTGACTTCCTGAAATGCAAACCCTCATACTACCAAGGAAAAGAAGGAGTTGTGCAACTAATGCAATGGTTTGACAGGTTGGAGACTGTATTCCGCATTAGTGACTGTGCTGATGTGAACAAAGTCAAATTTGCCACCTGCACACTACTTGAGAGTGCCCTTACTTGGTGGAACTCAGTTGTTGCTACCCTTGGGCACGATGCTGCTTATACTCTCACATAGGCCAACCTTAAGGAGAGAATGACAAAAAATTACTGCCCAAGAGACGAAATGAAGAAATTGGAGATTGAACTGTGGGACCTTAAGTGCAAGAACAATGACATCATTTGGTACAACCAAAGATTTCAAGAATTAATCTTGATGTGTACCAGAATGTTTCCTCAAAGGGAAGAAAAGATTGAGAAGTATGTCAGTGGACTCCCTACCGCCATTCATGACAGCGTGCTTGCATCACGACCCACTACGGTTGAAAGTGCTATGGAGTCTGTAACTGAACTGATCAACAAATGAGCCCGTAACCTATCGGAAAGGCAAACGGAGAACAAAAGAAAGTCGGATGAAAACTTCCGTAGCCAGCATCAGCAACCTCCCAAGAAACAGGGCATTGGGCAAGTTTACGGTACTACCCCCACAACCAGCACCAGGAACTACTCAGGCTCCAAGCCTAAGTGCCCAAAGTGAAACTATCACCATCTTGTTGGAGGTCAGTGTCATGGTGCTACAAGTGTGGTCAACCAGGCCATTTTGCTCGTGATTGTCAAGCCAATGCCGTTACCCTAGTTCGACCTAGCAGCAACCCTGGGAACAGCAGTAGAGGCGGATCCAATGCCCATGGGAGCGAGAGCGGACAACAGGGAAACCGTAACCCCACAGGAGGAAACAATAATGGTCCGAGGAGAGCAGTAGTGTGTTATGAATGTGGAGCCCATGGACATGTGAGACCAGATTGTCCCAAGTTGACCAACCAGAAAAGGGACGACAAGGGAACCTCATCATGAGTGTACTGGATTCCAACATCGTTACCGGTACGTTTCTACTAAACCATCGTTATGAATCCATTTTATTTGACATCAGAGCAGACTGAAGTTTTATATCGACTGAATTTAGTAATGTATTGGAAGTCACCCCATCAGTTTTAGACCCCCACTACACCGTAGAATTAGCCGACGGAAAAATTGTGAAAGCTGATGCTATCATCCGAGGTTTTACCTTAAATCTTTCCAATCACCCGTTCAACATTGATCTGATCCCGGTAAATCTTGGTAGCTTCGATGTCATTATTGGCATGGATTGGTTAGCAAAATATCGTGTAGTTATCGTGTGTGATGAAAACTTGGTTCGTTTACCATGGGTAAATGAAACCTTGATTATACGAGGGGATGGTAACCCGGACATAATCAACACTAGGCTTAGTGTCATCTCCTGCACCAAAGTCCAGAAATGTTTGGTAAAAGGGATGCCCCATCTTCTTAGCCCGCTTCTCCCAAAATGATAAGGTGGGTAAACCTAAACCTAAAAGACATGTCCAACTCACAATGGGTGTATTTTGTAGGGTTATGTTTGTCATCCAAGGCAAACCTAAACCTAAAAGACATGTCCAACTCTCAATGGGTGTATTTTGTAGGGTTATGTTTGTCATCCAAGGCAAACCTAAACCAAAAGACATGTCCAACTCACAATGGGTGTACTTTGTAGGTTTGTGTTTGACATCCCCCAAAAAGATATGTTGGATGTCCTCTACTTTTGAACAATCCTCTTCCTTTTGGGTCCAATTAGTTCGACAATACCATCACCCAACAAGCCCTGAAAAGAATGACTTCCTTCTTTTAGAAGTCAAAATTTGTGCAAAATTTTGAACCACTAACAGTGGATGCACGACCCTTTTCAGCATCCCACAAGAAGTGCACTTCTTTATTCTTGGTATCTTCTTTCGTTTCCACCATTTGAGGTGTTTATTTTCTACGCCTCTTACGCGTAGCCCGGCCACAAATGAAGCAGATTCTTTGCAACTTCCTACCCAACCACCATCAACAATAATCTTAACCATTCCGTTGAGTGGAGTTTTAGTATCATTAACTAATCTTTGCTTTCCACAGGCTTGAAGTATACCAGAAAGTCTTTCGCGTATAGTTGTTGACACAAGAGTGGTACCAGTTAAATTTTTTTTTTACCCACAACTTTTCACCATCAGGTGTAGAGATATAACATATCTTTTCCCATAAAGAAGGATGCAGGTATAGTGCATCTCCAGATTTCCCAGCATATAAAACATGTTGACGTACCCTCCTCATATCAAAAACCATTTGCAATGGATTTTCCTTCCTAGCCAAAGCCACAACACCATTGGTCTTCTCCCAGATTTTGAAAGAATGTGACCATGACCCCGTTGAAAAAGCCCTCGTAAGCCCATTCTTTTTTTTTGGTAATGGGTTTCCCCGTTAAATAGATTAACCAAAAAACAGTGAAGTACAAATGGAATGTGGCTAAAGTACCACATTAACCTCAAGCTAAAAATAGCTTGATAAACACCTAAATCTAGTGCTTATGATAGGCCATAAACACTTACAAAACACCTAGTACACAACGAAACAAACCAAACTAGCTAACAGCTGCCGTGAAGGAGTTTCCACCTGCATTTGTCTTAGAGAATAATTTGGTTGTTTCATCATATACCATTTCAACCTCGTCATCTTCATCATCATGATCCAAAACAGTGTAAGTATTTGATGTAGATAAACTAGCACCTGGCGATGACGTAACAATAGACTTCAACTTGGGCAAAGAACCAGTCTTCACACTAGTCACCCCCTTCTTCGGGTTACTAATTGTAGCTTTAGGCACAAATTTGACATTCGGTTGAATCGATGGAACAGTAAACTTACCACCCTTAATAGAATTCGGCATATTCGTCTTTTTCTTTCTTTTGGTCACCGTTTGGAAACCATCCTTATTCTCAACAACAGGAATAGCAACAGAAGTAGATGTACCAGTACTAGTAGTAGGAACTATAGGATAAATAACCACCTTATTAGAGCATTTATCAAGAGAGTGACCAAAAGTCTTACACTCAGCACATCTAGGAGGTCTCCATTCATATTCAATATGGATAGTTTCCTTTGTAAAACCCTCCCCCGAAAGAGAAGGGACACCAATTGTAACAACATCCACAAAATCAGCCTCAGCATTAACCTCAATTAAGCATCTGGCAAAACTACTCCGACCCCATGACTCCTTACACATAGAACTAGTATGGGAATCTAGCATTACAGGTTTACCAATGAAAGAAGCAATCAAACTAATTCCATCTTCTTCAAAAACTTGAATAGGCACATCATGTAATTTTACCCAAACAGAAATACGAGTCAATTCTTCTTTGATCAACCTAGTATCTATCGACCATTTTTTGAGAATGATCGGAGATTTATGAATCAACCACGGGCCCTCTTCTAACACAGCTTCCAACCTAGCAAGTGACTTGAATTTGAAAAAGAAAAAACCCTTAGAATTCACCATGATCCGTGTCAACCCATGTTTCACCCAGTTGTTTCTAACAAAATAATCCACCACCGAGAAAGCCATTCTCTTTCCAATAAAGTAACCATATAGAGTATGTTCAAGACGATTACTGACCTTCTGAACCACTTTACAAGGAATAGAGACATTTACACCTTCAAAAACATCTTCTGACACCAAGTGACGGAAACTACCAACGTCTGCGGACTGCTCCTTTTCTTTTGCACTAGTATCATGACTGCAAGTAGAAGCAAGCGTATCCATTTTATTAGAAAAATCAGCGGTAATATCCTCAATCGACTGTATACTTGCACCATCCAGAGTCAGACCAGTAGGCACATCATCAACCTTCGACAGGAAATTCTTACTCACACTGACACCTTCTTCACTAGATATAGACACAGACATACTAACAAACTCATCTATTTGCTGCGAACCTAGCCCATCATGCTCCTTTCGAACCACAAATCCCTCACTAGCAAACGATGGTCCCTCACGCTCATGCAAACCCATAATAGGTTTTCCATCCATCTGCGACAAACCAGCATCCCCATCTAGGAATTGAGAAACCATAGAAGAAGACATAGTAACAAACTCATGTTGCTGCACATCAAATGACGGGTATGAAACCCTAACCGGTTGCGTGTTTGAGGAAACCCTAGTCTGATCAATCCCCTCCTTCGCAAGCAAACTGAATTCATAAGAGCACAGCATATTAAATACTTCTTGGGATCAAGCACTAGACACCAAGGACCAAAAGTCATATTCATTTATCTTCAAGCTGCGCATAAAATCATGCACGTCGCTAGCAGTTGCCAGTTGCACCCCAAACACCTTCCTAATCACATCCATGTTACAGGACTGCATACTGTTGATAGAAGCAGCCTTGCCTCTTGAATCCAAACTCGCATAATCAATAGAATCCATCACGAAAAAGAAACCCTAAATCGAACAGTAACCAAACCCTAACCAAACGAAACACAATCACAATCACAATCGCACAGGGAGGACAAGACAACGAATCACAAAATAAGGAATTAAGACCTCGAATAGATGCGACAACTGACCTAATTAAAAACAAACAAACGTTTTCACTATAGCAGCAAAAAAGAAAAAAAGAAACCGATTAAAAAAACCCTAAGATCTATCAACCGAATAAAAAAGTCTGTTAACTCAAGAGAGGTCGAGAAAACATCCTTGTTAGACGGTATTCAGATTAAAGAGTATAAGATAATCGATTTTTTTATGAGATAAATTTTTGCCGCCATGGATGAAACTGGGGTTTTTTTAAGATCATGTCAGCCCCTCGTAAGCCCATTCGTAATAGTAGCAGCATCCAAATACTGCTCAATCGGATGTATAGTGTGATCTGGATAAAGAACTATTTGCATTGCCTTCACCATTCGTTTCCGAGCATATCTGAGATGAACTTTTAGATCTATAACATATTTTCACTTAACATATGACAACTTTCTTAGTAGCTTTGAGAACAAAGCTAAAATAACGGGGTGGTACTGTAAAATCCATGATTTTACCATTATAAAATATAATAATTTTGTACCCAATAATGCTAGAACATTTTCTCATGTATTACATTTCTATAAATATGTGAACATGCTTTATGTGTACTTATATACTTGCATTTTTTTATAATTACATAACACTTACCTTGTAATTATACATGGATAAATAAAAAAATGCATACATTTGTGATTATACACAATACTTAACAAAACTTAAAAACATGTCTACCCTACCTTTGTGTTCTAGCCGTGTATACCCATGATACATGCATACACATCCCTTGAAAAATATACAAGTATGCACATTGCCTTTTTAGTTAATCCTCACAACACTTGGCAAACCTTTTTGCCTCCCTTTTTGATCACCCTCACACGACACCTTGAAGAGTTCAAGGGGGTGTCTTGTTTTTGGTGAAGAAACACTACACTTGGAAAGAATTGTTTTACCAAGGTGATGATTATTCATTCCCTCTCTCCTCTTTAACCGAAACACACACATCAACACACTCACTTCACATGCAAAACAAATCTAAACTTTCTCTCAATATCTATCTCTCTCAATCATTCGGATATTCTCCAAGATACATCCAAGAACACATTAACTCACTTCATCTTGTCTTCATCCTCTTTACTCCTAATCATTTGGTAAGATCTTTACCAACTTGAACCCCATAAACAACCAAGTAAATCCTAGCAGAACCAATCTAGGTCACGGCTTGGATTTGTTTTTAGGGTTTCATCATCTTTAAGATTGAACACTAATCACCTTAGTCCTCTTGGTCTTTCTTGGTAACTTTAACTAGAAGGTATTACTAATCTTACTTTTCTTCATTTACTTATATTTTCTTTGCATGCATTATCATTCACTTGATAAATACATATGATGAACTTATAAAAACTCAAGATTTAGAAAAACCATGACCTATATAGGTCACGGACATATTTGTGATATGTCATAACACATGTATAAATTTTTTTTAAAATAAACATATGATTATGTATTTATGATAATCTTGGAAAAGATCATTCATTTGATAATCATATATGAAGGACTTGTTGGGAAAAAAAAAGAAAAAACCATGACCTTAATGGTCACGGCTTATTTTTGTACACACCAAGGATTTGTGTAACAAGGTTTTACATAATGGAACATGTAATTAGCTATGTATAATGACCTAATAAAAATCATCAAACCATTTTATATATTTAATTATAACTGTGGGCTATATCCTCATGGTTGGATTTTTGATGAGCATGCAAGCCTATGATAAACCTAGATCTCTTGTTTAAACTTTAAATTAACTTTTAATCATGTAATAAACATAGATCTTATAATGGAAACACATGGAAAATACTATAGCCGTGAGCTATATAAGTTCATAATGAACTTGTGATGAACTTGTAAACATGTAATAAGTCTAGATCTTATTTTTGGTCTTGGTAAATTATTTATAAACCTATAACAAGCTTAAACCTAATTTTGGAACACCAAGATTTAATATAGCCGTGGGCTATATAGTTCCTAGTGAACTTATGGTTGACTTATAAACTTATAAACAACCTAGATATCATTAAGGGACTTTTAAACTTACATGCAAACATATAACAAGCATGGACTCTATCTTGAAATGCTATAAATAATTATAGTCGTGGGTTATAAGCTTATATTAAGGCTTAAGACTAACATGCAACCTATAACTAACCTGGATCTTATTTGAATCACACCAAATAAAAAACATGCCGTGGGTTTTACTACTCTCTATTTAGAGATCTTGACATAATTATTATAAACCAATAATAAGCTTGTAAAAATCCATAGATTCTATACCTGATAAATGGTTAAGTTTTATTAATAGACTAATCAAGCCCATGTAACATTAGCCCAAAACCTAAATAGGCCCAATAAGCCCAATACAATATAGCCATGTATATGTAAGAGCCCACTAGGCCCATTTAATGCCTTGTAATCCCACTAGCTAATCCTAGTTTATTAACGGACTTAAAAATTGTTTAGGCCCATTGGATAGCCCATTAACCCTTTTGACACATTTAATAATCCACTTGTTATTTTAATACTTAAATAAAGTTTTTATAACAAAAATATAACTTATAAAAACTTTTAGACTAAAAATGCAAATTCATGAAACTTATGGATTAAAACCGTGACATTTGAAACTTGTTTTGATAAAACATTAAGTACAAGGACTAGTATTGTTAATATCCAAAATTTTATGGGTTCATTAATTCCATTCGAGACTTATTAAACCCTAGGGACCATATTTGTAAATTTCCTAAAGTTGAATTATCATTTTATAACCCTAAGGACTAATTATGTAATAAGCTAAAACATTTACAAGCCCTAGGGACTATTCTTGTCATTTAATGAAAGTTATAAAACCTAATTATAACTAGAGGGAATATTTTTGCCATAACCCGAAAGTATTACAAGCCCTAGGTAATAAAAGAGTAAGATCCGAAAGTTTTACTTTAATAAAAATATGGAGGGACAAGTATTACTGATAGGTGTGAAAATACCCATCCTTTTTACCACTTAATTACAATAATAACCGAGCCAAAACGTGTATTTATGCCATTTATGTCAGAATTATGCGTGGTTTGTGTTTTTGTTGTGATTTAGGGTGAAAAGGTGAAAAGTGGAGAAAACACGGCATTCACGGGCTTTTATCAAAGAAAAAGACGAAAGATGAAGTCGAAAGATCAAGAGTGGAAAAAGAACGGAAGTCCAAGACCAATTCTGAAGATTTATCGAAGAAAAAGTCAAAAGACGGAAGTTTACTAAAAGCTGAAGAAATCGAGTCTTATTTATTAAGAAAATACAAGACGAGTTTGAAGAAATCCCAAGACAAAGTCCAAGTATTAAGAAGATTAACAAAAGATTAAGAAGATCAAGGACCTAAGTGTGCAATTAAGAGAAAGAAGAAAGAGGGAGGAAGCTTCCTAAGCTCCTCCCTAATCTCCCTATATATAGTGACCAACCTCATTTGTTTAGAATGGTTGGGTGGCTTGACAAACCACCCCTTCCACCATTTTCATTCCTTGTTATTCTTATTTGTATTTGCACTTTTAATCTCTTTCCTTGAATTCAAGTAAGTATTTTTAATTTTGTTATCTTAAATCTTCTTTACCTTTGATCAAGCTTTTAATCTTTCATCTCTCATCTTCCTTTCTTGATTCTAGTTTACTTTTAGTGCGAATTACATATGATCCGTGTTGTTCATTAATGTTTTCGCGCTTAAAAAGTTCATCTTTTTATAGTTTGATTTCAAAGTTTGTTTATTTAAGGTTTTGATAAGTTTTTATTTGTTCTTATTCGTTCCGTTTCATTTTAGATTCGTTCTAGTTTTGAGTTTGAGCTTATTACCATAGCTTATTTCCCCTAGCTTATATTTCGGATCATCATTGTAATCGGAAAAGGTGTTAAAACCCTTTTCCGATCACCATTATTCTGAGCAGACCCCCCTTATTCCGATCACCCGATCGGAAAAGGGTTTTCGTATTCCGATTGGTGGAAGTTTCCACATTCCGATTGTACTTGTTTCCCTTTATTCCGATTGGATCCTTTTGCCATACGTTCCGATCTGAAACATTTTTTAGCATTCCGATTGTACTCTATTTTCCATATTCCGATCATGTCCTTTTTAAGACATTCCGATCAACCGATCGGAATATATTCCGATCAGTACTCTTTTTAACATTCCGATTTTCAGTCTTTCCGATGGGTACATTCCGATCAATTCCGATTGGATTCCGATCGGGTGTATTCCGATTGGGTATTTTGTTTTGTTTTAATATTTTGTTAAAGTGTCAATTTTCCTCGTTTAATTTTTAGTTTATTTTAATTTCGTTTTGTATTTTAATTTAATTGTCAATTTACTTCTCGTTAAGTTTTAATTTTACGTCATTTAATTTCTCGTCATTTACTTTCGAAGTTTTAAATATTGCACCGTTTATGTTTCACTTAGTTGTAGTTTTAATTACTCGTCTTTTAATTTTAAGTCTTGCACATTTATTTTACAACGACCAAAATATTGTTTTCACCAAGAACAACTAATCTCACTCAATTAACCGGAAATCAATTCGAGAAGATACCGAGAAACGAACTTTTCCAACGAGTAAAATCCAAATTTCAAATGGCGCCGCTGCTGGCTCTTTTCGTGAAGATTACCGGTTTTTTGTGAGAGACGCGTTGGCTTTTGGGACCCGTTCACTTGTGAACGTTATTTTCCGTGTCTAAAAATTTTCAAAAATCACAAAAACATTTGTAAAATCATAAAAAGCATTTCTTTTTCAAAGTTTTGCACCAAAAATATTCTTCTTGCTTATCTATCTTTCTTCATGGATTTTTATGTCCATTGCGTCCGGTGTGGGAAACAATTATCTGGGAACGACTCTTGTCAATGGTGTACATGTGAGCGGTGTGGAAACGATATCGACAACACACAATTCGGATTTTGTCCCTTGTGCAACTCGACTAATTCATTCTTTTTGAACCCACCTCCTGTTCCCCCGTGCATCTATTGTGGAAGCGATTCTCATTGGCATGTTTCGTGTCCGGTTCAATACCCGTATGGACACGGGCAAGAACCGGGGTACAATTATGACAATGATAATAGCTATCCACAAGACGCACCTGATTTTTCTCCATACCCGGTTTGCAACAACTGTGGGGGTCCTCATGATACCTATTATTGTCAACCAACGAATTATTATGAGAAAAATCTGTGTCCTCAGTTTTCTTCACCAATGGATTATTATGAACCAAACCCGGTTTATAATTCTTCTCAACCGATGAACTACTATAAGCCACAACCATGCTATAATTCAGGTTTTCAACATTTTGCACCCCCACAACACCCCATCGATCATCAACCCTCCTTCGAACAATTGAGCTCCAATGAACAATGGGACATTCTTGTTAAGAAAAGTCAACAAATTCAAGAAGCTTGCAACAAGTTCATCGAGAAATGTCAAGAGGATCATCGACAGGAGCAAATTTCAAATATCGAGACTTATACTCCTTCCCCGGTGTATCCATACTATTATGATGATGATGACGATGAGCCTACTATTTCTTGGAATGACCTTACTGCTCAATGTCCTAGTGCAATTGTCATCCCTCCTCTCAATTTCCCAAACGTGTCTAAGGAGTGTGATACATTGAATGAGCTTAGTGATGTTGGTCTTGATAAAGTGTTTGATGATGAGGTTTGTGACATACCGGCTGCTATGGAGCTTGAGGACGACGTTGCTCTTACGGAAGAGGTCGATCCTAATGATGTCGATTTTTCTCCAAGCTATGAGAAATTCACTTTTGAAATTTCTCAATCTCCACCGAGAGATGCGGGTGATGACGATTTATTCTCTCCGGTTTACGAGAAGTTCACCGATGAACATGATCTTGTGGATAAGGTGGAAGACGTGCTTCTTCGTGATAGATTACGGAAAGTGCACCTTCTTATTGGTCAAATCGAAGCGTTGACTTCTCCTCCTCTTTCCGAGTCTTTGCCTCCATCTATTCCTCCCGTTGAAGATAATGACCCATTGCTGGAAGAAATTGACATTCACTCCATACCGCCTGGTAATGATGACGATGATATGGAGGGGGACATTATTTTTAATAATTTGCTGCAGGAAAATATTGTCCCAAGTCCCCCTCCCGAGCACCTTTCATCCTCCCCTTTAGCCACTATCACGGAGGATGAGTGCTTTGACCCGGGAGGTGACATAGATTATGCTATGATTGCTACCATTACGGCTTTTCCGCTTGCTCAACATCCATTGTCTTTGGGGGAGGACAATGTGCTTACTTTACCCACCCCACCTCCCGTGGACCTTGATTTCACATACTTATCGTATGTTGAAAGGACCTTTCTACCATTTAAGACTTATCCCCCCGCCTCTCCTTTGTTGATGTCAACCGGGAACGAGGACAAGGTCTTTGATCCCGGTATTACATTCGAGGCTTCCCCATGGACCATTTAATTCGGGGACGAGTCAGGCTCGTGACTCGGTTAATATAAACAAGCGCTTTTTGGGAGGCAACCCAATTATCTATCTATTTTCACCATAAGTGTAGGGGGAGCCCCGTGGTGTTTCTTACTTTCTTTCTTATCATGTGCAGGGATTAGAGCTTCAAAGACACACTCTTGATGACTTTTGACGACCCGTGCTTCCGAGTTTCCATCTTCCCGGTTCTATCCTAAACTCTTTTCGATTCACTATTTTATATTTCTCAATATTAAAATAGGAATCTCTTTAGTTGTCCTTTCCTTATCAAGATTTAAACAAAGTGCACAATGTCCTAAGTGTAGGGGAGTTTACTCCCACATGCTTAAACATTGAGGACAATGTTTATGTTAAGTGTAGGGGAGACTTCTATTGAAGTTAAGTGGCCTTTTCCTTGTATTTGTCCTCATTTTAACCGGAAAATTTGATTTTTCGACATTTTTCAAAATTTTTAATCTATTTTGGCCTAGTTGTATAGTTGTTTTTACCTTTGTATAGTTATTTTCTTTCCTTATTAGAATAAATTTTTAATAAGTGGTTTTAAATTTTCAAACGTTATGAATCTTTTGACTCAACCCGAGTTTACTTGCCTAAGTTACTCTAGCTAGTATCTTTAACGTGTTTAAGTCAAGTTTTGCTAGGCTTTTATATAGGGAGCTATAAAAGGCGAAAGTCTTAACTCTCACGGGTTAAGAACAAGAACTTTTCGCAAGTTCCTATAATTGATCATAGAGTGTAACACCCCATTTTGGAAATGGAATATTACGCATAATCATGGCGTGTCATCAAAGCATACAAGGATAAATGTCTAAGCATTATTCAACCATAAAAGGGAAATACCGGAATCAAACATCGGTACCCCAAAGTAAAGCTCATCACACACAAACATAAATACTGTAAAAGGAAAGGACGAAACAATGTCCATAGCAACTGTATCAAAGTAAAGGAAATGCATAAAGTAAAGAAAGACAGTAAAGCTTCCAATCCATATGCACGTACGTTTGAGATCTACGAGCGTCCCTGAGTACCTGCCGTTTTGGGAACATGAAAAGGAAAACGGCTGAGCAAGACGCTCAGTGCACGGATGTACAATATAGCATGAAATAGGATAAGCATGTAACATATAACAGCGGAAGACTAAGTACTGAGTAAACTGGTTAAGTATCAAGAAAACTGGTTTTATAGTTTGAAAAGCCTTATGTTTATCTTGTGAAAACTGTTTTAACATATATATACCATAGCCCATATAGGTCATGAAAAGGTCACGTGCATGAATACTTGGAGGGGTGACCTCATCATGCTGATTAGAGGGGATGCCTCTAATCAATATACTGGTTTGGGTAGGAGGGATCAACTCCTTGTGAAGGGTGCAAGGCACACACCACATTCACCATGATAAACTGAATAAAACATGTAACTAGGATGCACCCATACGCCCCACATGATATAATAATATGGCCAAAACTGAAAGGGACGCCACGAGCAATCACTCTGCCGTGGGGAAGTCATAACATCGGTGCCTCCAATGCTATGGTTATGGTACCTCCATAACTAGGTGAAACTGGTCATGCTTGTATATGGCTATAGATTATGCTAATTAAACATAAGCAGTTCAAAACAATAAAACAAATACTGGGGAAAACAGTTGGCTGCATACGGGGAAATCCTAATAAGGAAAGAATGTCCATACTAAAAGGACGGGAATCCGTACCTCAAGTCCAGTGAATGAACGGAAGAAAGACTCCTACTTCTGGATCACTAACGCTACATGAATACACACGTGTATAAGTATCGATTCACTGATTACGTACTGGGTTTTGTGTCTCATTTTAGCTGATTTGGTATGTTTTAGGTCATGGTTCACTGTTTAAAACCTTAAACTGTGTTTATCTAGTATTCTGATTAATCTGATTAAGTATTACTGGTGTTTCATGTATTATTATACTTACTGTGTAATAATAAGTAACTTTCCAAAAATAGCAGGTTTCCAAAAATAGAAAGTTTCCAAAAATAGAAAGTTTCCAAAAATAGAAAGTTACCAAAAATAGAAAGTTTCCAAAAATAGAAAGTTTCCAAAAATAGAAAGTTTCCAAAAATAGAAAGTTTCCAAAAATAGAAAGTTTCCAAAAATAGAAAGTTTCCTAAAATAGAATTTACTACTTAAAATAGATTAGTTTCTAAAAATAGAAAGTTTCCAAAAATAGATCAGCTGCCTTAATTAAATAAGTTTCCATATATAGAAGGTTTCCATAATTAGATTAGCTGCCTGAAATAGATAGATTTCCATATATAGAAGGTTTCCATAATTAGATTAGTTGCCTTATTTAATTAAGTCTCTATAAATAGAAGTTTCCATATTTAGAATTAAGCTGGTTACATAAGCTAACATATAAGTCTAAGTGTTTATAAGCTTATTTCTTAAGTCATATGATATAGTGTATAGTTTAATTATTATTTCATGTATTTTAATTAAACTATAGGTTAAGCATTTTAATTAAGGTATAACATGTATTAATTAAAATGGAATAAAATACTTAGGTTAAAATGTGTATTATTATGTATTAATAATCATAACCTAAGTCATGTCTAAATTAATTAATTATAGGCATGTTTTAAATAATTAATTAATTATAACTTATAACATAAAATACTTAGGTTAAATTAATGTCATGTTAAACTAATAATTAAAATAACCTAAGTCATGATTTAATTAATATTTCATGTTATTAATTAATTATATCCTAAGTTCATAATTCATAAAAATTAACATGTAGCATAAATCATGATTTAACCAACGAACCATGAATCGGGCATGAATTCGACACCGTACCCCGAGCCAAACTCGGGGCACGTGTGCCTCCTTGCTGCCGTGGGTCCCACATGAGCCAACCAAGACCAAAAATGGTCTTGGTGGTGGCGGGCAATAGCAAACCAAACCCCCCTCGGGTTTGTTTTGCTAGGCGGCTAAAAACAAACACCCCTTTAAATCAATCTTTGATTTTAATTAACCCCAAAACATGTTAGATCAATGATTAATTACCATGTTTTAATAAGAAAATAATAACATGTTCATGAAAATAATCAAATATTAAAAGAATTAAAAATAATTAAAAAGAAGGGTTAGAAAGGTATACCACTATGTAGCTTGGAAAAAGGATGAACAAACACTGATTATAACAATAGTTTTTGAGATCAAAATCAACCAATCACCCTCCTATGGTGATGTTAAGGTGGCGGCACAAAGAGGAGAAAAGGAGGAGGAGAAAACTCTTTTTAGGGTTTTTTGTTTATTTCTTGAAAGTGAAAAATGAAAACATGTTTTTACCATAACCCCCCCTTTACTTGTAAAAGTCCATGGGCTAAGCCCATCTTGTATATGTGCCGTGGGTATGGGGGCCCCACATGGGGTACCCGTACCTTTCTCGTGTCCCGATGTTTCGTGTTCGTTCGTGGTTAAACGTGTTCGTGTCTGAAGCGTTTCTGTTTATTTTATCATGTAGTTACCGTAATCTTAACGCTCGTAATTATATTATATGTATTTACGTAAGTATTCTAATTTGTATTTTAAATGGTGATCATGATTTAATTATGTTCACGTGATATATTTATTAACTGTTTATCATGAGTTCGTACGTAATCGATACTTGTCATGTCATACACGTATGCACTTGCTTGATTATTAGCACATGAATGTGATCAATACTAAATGAGGTAAGTTTTAATCTAGAACGTACGATCTTAAGGGCACTATTCATGGTAAAAGCATGCGGGTTTTACAATTCTTCCCCCCTAAAAAGAATAATTCGTCCCCGAATTATAGATAAAGTAAGCTGAAAAGAAGTGACATACCCGAACTCAAAATATGAAGTGAGGGTAAGAAGCCCGGATAGACTCCTCTGTTTCCCAAGTGGCTTCCCGCTCGGTATGGTCCCTCCAAAGAATTTTGACGAATGGAATCGTCTTCCTTCTCATGACTCGTTCTTGCCTGTCGAGTACTCGTTCGGGTTCTTCTATAAAAGTGAGATCTTCACGTATCTGTTCCAGTGGATACTGAACCATGTGAAGGGGATGATAATTGTACCCTCTGAGTAAGGACACATGGAACACGTTATGCACGTGTGAAAGCTGAGGAGGTAACGCCAATCGGTAAGATGCTTCGCCGATTCGTTCAACGATATCAAATGGTCCGATGAACCGAGGACTGAGTTTCCCTTTGATCCCGAAGCGTTTAACACCACGTGCCGGCGAAACCTTGAGGAAGACGTGATCTCCCACATTAAAATGTATGTCCCTACGATGCTTATCGGCGTAACTCTTCTGACGTGATCGTGCTTCCTGCAGTTTCTGCTTAGCTACTTCGATCTTCTCGTTGGTCATTTCTATAATCTCTGGTCCTTCGAGTGTTCGCTCTCCCACTTGATCCCAGCAAGTTGGAGCGCGACACTTTCTGCCATACAACATTTCGAAAGGAGCACATTTGATACTTGCGTGCCAGCTGTTGTTGTATGCAAACTCGACTAAACAGATGTAATCGTCCCAATCACCTGTCCATTCCAACGCACACGACCTTAACATATCTTCCAATGTCTGAATTGTTCGCTCTGACTGTCCGTCCGTTTGAGGATGAAAGGCCGTACTCAGCTTAAGTTGTGTACCCCAAGCTTTTTGCAGACCTTTCCAGAATCGCGACGTGAAACGAGGATCTCTGTCTGAGACGATGCTGGAGGGAGTGCCGTGGAGTCTCATGATCTCCCTTCTGTAAGTATCTGCGAGTTTACTTACCGGATCTTCCTTGCGTATCGGTAAGAAATGAGCTGATTTGGTGAGACGATCAACAATGACCCAAATAGCATCGTGCTTCTTCTTGGTAGGCGGAAGACCGGTAACAAAATCCATGGTGATTTTGTCCCACTTCCACTCTGGAATATCCAACGGTTGAAGGAGACCGCCCGATCGCTGATGTTCAATCTTAACCTGCTGGCAGGTAAGACATTTGGAGACATACGTGGCTACATCCTGTTTCATACCACTCCACCAAAAGTGCTGTCTGATGTCATGGTACATTTTTGTCGACCCAGGATGTATAGAAAATGGGGAGCTGTGAGCTTCAGCTAACAATGCTTCCCGGAGTTCTGGATTGTCAGGAACACAAAGTCTCGTGCCCTGCCAAACGATACCGTCTGCGTCCATTCTGAATTCTGTCTGCTTCTCCAAATTCTGAATTATCGCCCACATCTCTCCATCATCCTTCTGCGCTTCCTTAATCCTAGTCAGTAACTCAGGTTCTACTCTAAGATTCGCCCAGTATCCGTGCTGCCCACGTACCATGATTTCGATGTCTAGTCGCTCCAAGTCTCTTATGTTTTGTTCCTCGATCTCAATGCCGTTTATCATTCCGGACTTTCTGCTGAGTGCATCTGCTACTACATTAGCCTTCCCGGGATGATACTGTAGGTTAATATCATAATCCTTCAACAGTTCCAACCATCTCCTTTGTCTCATGTTCAATTCTCGCTGTGTGAAGATATACTTCAAGCTCTTGTGATCCGTGAAAATGTCGCATGATTCTCCGTATAAGTAATGCCTCCATATCTTCAATGCGAACACCACTGCAGCAAGTTCCAGGTCATGCGTAGGGTAGTTTTCTTCATAGGGCTTAAGCTGCCGTGAAGCATACGCGATCACTTTCCCATGTTGCATGAGAACACAGCCCAGTCCCTTCCCCGATGCATCGCTATAGATCTGAAATCCACCTGTACCAGATGGGAGAGTAAGAATAGGTGCAGATACTAACTTCTGCTTTAGGTCTTCGAAGCTCTTCTCTTGTTCTTCTGTCCAGACGAATTTCTCTCCTTTTCGCATCAGTTTGGTGAGAGGCAATGCCAGGCGGGAAAAGTTCTCCACGAATCTTCGATAATATCCAGCTAAGCCTAAGAAACTGCGGACTTCTGTCGCTGATGTTGGTCTTGGCCATTTAGTGATAGCCTCAACCTTCGCTGGGTCCATAGTGATCCCTTCTGCTGATACAATGTGACCTAAGAATGCCACCTTGTTTAACCAGAACTCACACTTGGAGAATTTCGCATACAACTGCTTCTGACGAAGAATCTGTAGTACAGTACGGAGATGATCTTCGTGTTCCTCCGTGGACTTTGAGAAAATCAAGATATCATCGATGAATACAATGACAAATTTATCAAGGAATTCATGAAAGATTCTGTTCATCAGATCCATGAATACTGCTGGAGCGTTAGTCAGGCCGAATGGCATGACCACAAACTCATAATGGCCATAGCGGGTACGAAAAGCAGTCTTGGCAATATCCTGCTCTTTAACCCTTAGCTGATGGTAGCCTGACCTTAGATCGATCTTTGAGAAGTGTTTGGCTCCTTGAAGTTGGTCAAACAGATCGTCTATACGTGGCAGTGGATATCTATTGCAGATGGTAATCTTATTAAGTTCACGGTAGTCAATGCAAAGTCGCATGCTGCCGTCCTTCTTCTTAACGAACAAGACCGGTGCGCCCCATGGAGATGCGCTTGGTCTAATGAACCCTCGTTCAAGAAGTTCCTGCAGTTGGTCCTTCAGTTCTTTTAGCTCTATGGGAGCCATACGATACGGAGCCTTAGAGATTGGCTCAGCTCCTGGAACAAGGTCGATGTTGAACTCCACTTCTCTTGCAGGTGGTATGCCTGGAAGTTCATCTGGGAAGACGTCTTGAAATTCCGAAACTACTGGTTGATCCTGAATCGATGGGGATTCAGCATCCATTTCATGAACCGTAGCTAGATAACCTTCGCAGCCATGTGACAGTAATGCACGTGCTTGCAAGGTAGATATGACTTGTACAGACCACCCGGGTATGAACCCGTTATGGATGTACTCTGGTGCATTAATGTCGCCGAAGATCACCCGATATGAGTGGCAGTCTATGGTATCATGGTGCCTAGATAGCCAGTCCATGCCAAGAATCATATCAAACTCAATCATGTCCAGGGGAAGTGCATCTACTGCACGAACTCTATCGTCAAACTCTAGAGGAAGACTCTTGTATACATGAGTTATTAATACAGAGTCCCTCAGAGGCGTGGAAATGGTAAGCTTATTTTCTAATGGCAAGGGAAGTGTCCTGATGTTCTTAGCATAAGTAGTGGAAATAACTGAATGAGTGGCACCCGTGTCGAAAAGAACACATGCAGCCTGGCCGTACATATACAAAATTCCAGTAATGGTACCTGTAGATTTGTTTGCCTGATCACACGATGTCGTGTAGACACGCCCAGTGGTAAGAGGCGGTTTAGTATCAGCATGACCCGAAGTACCCTCCATTTCACCCTTACGGCAATCTCTCATACGATGGCCAGGGAGGCCGCACTTGTAGCACGCGTCGGAATCACGACGACATGGGCCAGGGTGTCTGCGATGGCAAGTGCTGCAAAGAGGATGAGTGAATCCTCCAGCAGGAGTCCTTGCTTGCTGAGGGCCTGCTGATGACAAAACGTGTTAAGAATAAAGTATATGCACGAGTATAGGACGTAAGCGTCATAAGATGCTTACCAGTGTTAGCTGAACGGTTAGGCTGAGAACCCCTGTGGTTCTGGTCCCTTCCGTTACCGTGGTTCCTGGTAGAGATTAATATAGTGTCAGCATGGGAAATATAACATGAAATCATAAGAAGATGCGTAAATAGTAGGACTTGCTGTTGTTGGAGTGTCCCGCATTGTTACGGTAATTATCATTACCGTTGCGCCTTTCCACAACAGAACGGTCGTTAGTGTGACCGTTTCCTTTGGGCTGATTAGGCTGCTGCTGAGTAGCCGGCTGAGACCGGTCCCCAGTTTTCTGCCTGGAAGATACAGTTTAAGAGATGATTATAGAACATATAATGATAGGATGCGGTCTGGTTAACGCTAGAACACGAAATGTTTTACCTCTTGTCGGGTCTTTCAGCTTCCCCGAACTCATCGCGTTCCTGCAACATCTCAAGCTTCCTTGCTGCGTAAGCCACTTGTGCCACAGTATCCAACGGGGCACCCGATAAATCATTGGCAATCCTTGGATTAAGGCCCCAACGAAAATGTAGTGCTTGTTCTTCAGTGGTGCCTGCGGATGCCCTCAGGACAGCTGTGTACCCAAGGAACCTCTGCATGAACTGACCACAATTCTCGTCGGGTCTCTGTCTCATGGCGTAGTATTCCCTCATGAGTCGATTCCTTCCTTCCATGGGAAAAACGATAGGTGGGGGAGGATATTCGTCGTCATGAAGAATGGCGTCTTGCCTTTCTGCCTCCATGTCTGCGAATAACTCCCAGAGTTTGTCTGTGTTTGCCATCTGACAGTATAACATAAAACATATGATTAACAGTTCAAACATAAAATATAAAAAAAATTTATACCAAAATTTCATGAGAAAAATTTTATGCAAGAAAAATCTTTGTGTGAATGCATGATGCAGTTTTATGAAAACTTTTGGTGCTCGAGAGTGAACGCCCCAGGTCAGTTCACTCAAAATAAAAGACATATCGAGGGGACGCCTATGGGTCGGGCCCAAATCTAAAAGTTTCGATAAAACACATGCGACTAAATAGGGCCAGTCCTGTACCAACCATTACTTAGTCAAAAACCCTGTAACAATGACATGTATATGTATGCTTAAAAATGATGAATGCATGAAAACAACTGTCAGTTCTAGGAAGACCGTAGTGACTACCCACTAATCACAGGTCATATTTGAGAGCCTACAGGTCGAAACCTTGGGCTCTGATACCATAATTGTAACACCCCATTTTGGAAATGGAATATTACGCATAATCATGGCGTGTCATCAAAGGATACAAGGATAAATGTCTAAGCATTATTCAACCATAAAAGGGAAATACCGGAATCAAACATCGGTACCCCAAAGTAAAGCTCATCACACACAAACATAAATACTGTAAAAGGAAAGGACGAAACAATGTCCATAGCAACTGTATCAAAGTAAAGGAAATGCATAAAGTAAAGAAAGACAGTAAAGCTTCCAATCCATATGCACGTACGTTTGAGATCTACGAGCGTCCCTGAGTACCTGCCGTTTTGGGAACATGAAAAGGAAAACGGCTGAGCAAGACGCTCAGTGCACGGATGTACAATATAGCATGAAATAGGATAAGCATGTAACATATAACAGCGGAAGACTAAGTACTGAGTAAACTGGTTAAGTATCAAGAAAACTGGTTTTATAGTTTGAAAAGCCTTATGTTTATCTTGTGAAAACTGTTTTAACATATATATACCATAGCCCATATAGGTCATGAAAAGGTCACGTGCATGAATACTTGGAGGGGTGACCTCATCATGCTGATTAGAGGGGATGCCTCTAATCAATATACTGGTTTGGGTAGGAGGGATCAACTCCTTGTGAAGGGTGCAAGGCACACACCACATTCACCATGATAAACTGAATAAAACATGTAACTAGGATGCACCCATACGCCCCACATGATATAATAATATGGCCAAAACTGAAAGGGACGCCACGAGCAATCACTCTGCCGTGGGGAAGTCATAACATCGGTGCCTCCAATGCTATGGTTATGGTACCTCCATAACTAGGTGAAACTGGTCATGCTTGTATATGGCTATAGATTATGCTAATTAAACATAAGCAGTTCAAAACAATAAAACAAATACTAGGGAAAACAGTTGGCTGCATACGGGGAAATCCTAATAAGGAAAGAATGTCCATACTGAAAGGACGGGAATCCGTACCTCAAGTCCAGTGAATGAACGGAAGAAAGACTCCTACTTCTGGATCACTAACGCTACATGAATACACACGTGTATAAGTATCGATTCACTGATTACGTACTGGGTTTTGTGTCTCATTTTAGCTGATTTGGTATGTTTTAGGTCATGGTTCACTGTTTAAAACCTTAAACTGTGTTTATCTAGTATTCTGATTAATCTGATTAAGTATTACTGGTGTTTCATGTATTATTATACTTACTGTGTAATAATAAGTAACTTTCCAAAAATAGCAGGTTTCCAAAAATAGAAAGTTTCCAAAAATAGAAAGTTTCCAAAAATAGAAAGTTACCAAAAATAGAAAGTTTCCAAAAATAGAAAGTTTCCAAAAATAGAAAGTTTCCAAAAATAGAAAGTTTCCAAAAATAGAAAGTTTCCAAAAATAGAAAGTTTCCAAAAATAGAAAGTTTCCTAAAATAGAATTTACTACTTAAAATAGATTAGTTTCTAAAAATAGAAAGTTTCCAAAAATAGATCAGCTGCCTTAATTAAATAAGTTTCCATATATAGAAGGTTTCCATAATTAGATTAGCTGCCTGAAATAGATAGATTTCCATATATAGAAGGTTTCCATAATTAGATTAGTTGCCTTATTTAATTAAGTCTCTATAAATAGAAGTTTCCATATTTAGAATTAAGCTGGTTACATAAGCTAACATATAAGTCTAAGTGTTTATAAGCTTATTTCTTAAGTCATATGATATAGTGTATAGTTTAATTATTATTTCATGTATTTTAATTAAACTATAACTTATTAAAAAGGGGCATTGTGAGCCTTTGAAGCCCCTCGCAGGCCAGGTGAGGGGTAGGTTAAGCATTTTAATTAAGGTATAACATGTATTAATTAAAATGGAATAAAATACTTAGGTTAAAATGTGTATTATTATGTATTAATAATCATAACCTAAGTCATGTCTAAATTAATTAATTATAGGCATGTTTTAAATAATTAATTAATTATAACTTATAACATAAAATACTTAGGTTAAATTAATGTCATGTTAAACTAATAATTAAAATAACCTAAGTCATGATTTAATTAATATTTCATGTTATTAATTAATTATATCCTAAGTTCATAATTCATAAAAATTAACATGTAGCATAAATCATGATTTAATCAACGAACCATGAATCGGGCATGAATTCGACACCGTACCCCGAGCCAAACTCGGGGCACGTGTGCCTCCTTGCTGCCGTGGGTCCCACATGAGCCAACCAAGACCAAAAATGGTCTTGGTGGTGGCGGCAATAGCAAACCAAACCCCCCTCGGGTTTGTTTTGCTAGGCGGCTAAAAACAAACACCCCTTTAAATCAATCTTTGATTTTAATTAACCCCAAAACATGTTAGATCAATGATTAATTACCATGTTTTAATAAGAAAATAATAACATGTTCATGAAAATAATCAAAGATTAAAAGAATTAAAAAGAATTAAAAAGAAGGGTTAGAAAGGTATACCACTATGTAGCTTGGAAAAAGGATGAACAAACACTGATTATAACAATAGTTTTTGAGATCAAAATCAACCAATCACCCTCCTATGGTGATGTTAAGGTGGCGGCACAAAGAGGAGAAAAGGAGGAGGAGAAAACTCTTTTTAGGGTTTTTTGTTTATTTCTTGAAAGTGAAAAATGAAAACATGTTTTTACCATAACCCCCCCTTTACTTGTAAAAGTCCATGGGCTAAGCCCATCTTGTATATGTGCCGTGGGTATGGGGGCCCCACATGGGGTACCCGTACCTTTCTCGTGTCCCGATGTTTCGTGTTCGTTCGTGGTTAAACGTGTTCGTGTCTGAAGCGTTTCTGTTTATTTTATCATGTAGTTACCGTAATCTTAACGCTCGTAATTATATTATATGTATTTACGTAAGTATTCTAATTTGTATTTTAAATGGTGATCATGATTTAATTATGTTCACGTGATATATTTATTAACTGTTTATCATGAGTTCGTACGTAATCGATACTTGTCATGTCATACACGTATGCACTTGCTTGATTATTAGCACATGAATGTGATCAATACTAAATGAGGTAAGTTTTAATCTAGAACGTACGATCTTAAGGGCACTATTCATGGCAAAAGCATGCGGGTTTTACATAGAGAGTCGTTTATCAAGGGAACTTTAAAACGCGATTTCCAAACTTGAAAGAGTCTAAGAATTTGCAAGATCCTATAGGCGACTCGAAAACCCAAAACTTTGATTTAATAGGCTAAGCATCCACGAGTCTCATTCCTTGAGATTTTAAATTGTGGAGAACGAGAAATGATAGAGCCAATTATAAGTTCGGTATTCTTTCATGAATTTATGTGAGTTAATTATAAGCCTATTCTCCCATCGCTTGTTAATAAATTTATCTACAATAAATAAGGATGTACGATTTGAAAAGTTACTTAGCTTCTAGCCCAAGATCGTTTAAAAGTTGCTCGGTACGGATTAGAGTTCATAGCCACGGCATAACTTATTTAAGCGGGATGCGAAGATTGGCGAGTCCGAAAAGGCCCTAACAAGGCATGAGGGCTACATTTTGTTGCTAAAGATCCAAAAATGATGTGAAGAATCATTTATCGAAAATCAATATGAAGGATCGAGACACACGACGAAAAGCAAAAACTCCCCAAAAGTCATGGAGAAGAGTATCCGAAAAGACTCTAGCAAGGTATGAGGATAAATAGATCCAAGTCATAAAAGGAGGCGGATCGTTGTATATCAAAGTCCAAAATAATGATTGGAGAAAAATGAAGAAGTCGTGGTCCAAGTATGAATCTCTCAAAACTTCAAGTGAAGAAATTCCATTATGAAGAGAAGACCATAATTTCATGAACGTCTCTCAAGGTTTGAAGTATGAAGTCGCTGCCAAATATCGGTCCGTGAAAGGTCTCAAATCGCGAAGCGAGTTATGTCAAGATATGAACTTTATAAGGTCCCGAGAAGCAGTGTTAAAAGATTTTGTCCTTTAGCTAACTTGATTAAATCGTTCACTTTATTTTCGGACTAAATAACTATCGAAATAAGTCAAAAATGATTCCTCGTGATCATTCAAGACAACAATAAAATATAAGAGATACCCCTAGGAATAAGGGAGTCTAAGTGAATGATTGGCCCGCATGAGTTCGTGTTAGTTTACTAACTTATAATAACAATGATCTTGTTTCTAAGCTTGGTTTGGAGAAAGTAAAAACTTGAGGATGATGATCATTCACGACATTTTCAAAACCCAATGTATGTTTTTTATTTCTTTACTTTGTATGTTTATAATTTTATATCTCTTTAATAAAGGCCAACGTGGATTGATTGTGATGAAAAATGTAAAAGTGCTTTGTAACTAATGCATTGCATGAGGATATTGCAATGGTTAAGTGTAGGGGATTTGATAGGTGTGAAAACACCCATCATTTTTACCACTTAATTACAATAATAACCGAGCCAAAACGTGTATTTATGCCATTTATGTCGGAATTATGCGTGGTTTGTGTT
Organism: Glebionis coronaria; assembly: GCA_025667525.1. Taxonomy (NCBI): domain Eukaryota; kingdom Viridiplantae; phylum Streptophyta; class Magnoliopsida; order Asterales; family Asteraceae; genus Glebionis; species Glebionis coronaria. Next base: position 151,839 of record JANFOE010000893.1, read on the forward strand.
TTTGTTGTGATTTAGGGCAAAAAGGTGAAAAGTGGAGAAAACACGGCATTCACTGGCTTTTATCGAAGAAAAAGACGAAAGATGAAGTTGAAAGATCAAGAGTGGAAAAAGAACGGAAGTCCAAGACCAATTCTGAAGATTTATCGAAGAAAAAGTCAAAAGACGGAAGTTTACTAAAAGCTGAAGAACTCGAGTCTTATTTATGAAGAAAATACAAGACGAGTTTGAAGAAATCCCAAGACAAAGTCCAAGTATTAAGAAGATTAACAAAAGATTAAGAAGATCAAGGACCTAAGTGTGCAATTAAGAGAAAGAAGAAAGAGGGAGGAAGCTTCTTAAGCTCCTCCCTAATCTCCCTATATATAGTGACCAACCTCATTTGTTTAGAATGGTTGGGTGGCTTGACAAACCACCCCTTCCACCATTTTCATTCCTTGTTATTCTTATTTGTATTTGCACTTTTAATCTCTTTCCTTAAATTCAAGTAATTATTTTTAATTTTGTTATCTTAAATCTTCTTTACCTTTGATCAAGCTTTTAATCTTTCATCTCTCATCTTCCTTTCTTGATTCTAGTTTACTTTTAGTGCGAATTACATATGATCCGTGTTGTTCATTAATGTTTTCGCGCTTAAAAAGTTCATCTTTTTATAGTTTGATTTCAAAGTTTGTTTATTTAAAGTTTTGATATGTTGTTATTTGTGCTTATTCGTTCCGTTTCATTTTAGATTCGTTCTAGTTTTGAGTTTGAGCTTATTACCATAGCTTATTTCCCCTAGCTTATATTTCGGATCATCATTGTAATCGGAAAAGGTGTTAAAACCCTTTTCCGATCAGCATTATTCCGAGCAGACCCCCCCTTATTCCGATCACCCGATCGGAAAAGGGTTTTCGTATTCCGATTGGTGGAAGTTTCCACATTCCGATTGTACTTGTTTCCCTTTATTCCGATTGGATCCTTTTGCCATACATTCCGATCTGAAACATTTTTTAGCATTCCGATTGTACTCTATTTTCCATATTCTGATCATGTCCTTTTTAAGACATTCCGATCAACCGATCGGAATATATTCCGATCAGTACTCTTTTTAACATTCCGATTTGCAGTCTTTCCGATGGGTACATTCCGATCGGATTCCGATTGGATTCCGATCGGGTGTATTCCGATTGGGTATTTTGTTTTGTTTTAATATTTTGTTAAAGTGTCAATTTTCCTCGTTTAATTTTTAGTTTATTTTAATTTCTTTTTGTATTTTTATTTAATTGTCAATTTACTTCTCGTTAAGTATTAATTTTACGTCATTTAATTTCTCGTCATTTACTTTCTAAGTTTTAAATATTGCACCGTTTATGTTTCACTTAGTTGTAGTTTTAATTACTCGTCTTTTAATTTTAAGTCTTGCACATTTATTTTACAACGACCAAAATATTGTTTTCACCAAGAACAACTAATCTCACTCAATTAACCGGAAATCAATTCGAGAAGATACCGAGAAACGAACTTTTCCAACGAGTAAAATCCAAATTTCAATTACACATATTCAAAACTTAAACAAACCCTAAACCCTTATTTCCTTTAAATTAGTAAAACTTGAATAAATCTTAAACTATAAGGACTAAAACCGTAATTCCTTAAACTTGTAACTTATAAACTATTTAGTAAATGTTGGAAACTTTTAGGGACTTTAAGTTAAATAAAATATTTATATTTTACTTTATAAAATAATTATATAAACTATATATATAAATTAAATACAAGTATACTTATACAAAAATTGTAAGTATAACATTTTTACTTAAACAGGAAATTTGTTTACAAGTTTAATTAAACGTTATTAATACTTGTACGATAGTTACTTAAATAAACACAATAACATAAATAAATTGTCTAAAAATTGTATAAGCATGCACATAAGTAACATAATTAAAAGTTATTAATACTTGTACTACAGATACTTAAATAAAAACAGTAACATAAATAAACTGTCTAAAAATTGTATAAGCATGCACATAAGTTTCCTGCATTATTTATTGAGAGTGTACTATTTAATTAGGCAGTTGACTGTGAGGTGAGCATTTATTGCACAGCTATTACAAACTCTAAGGTGAGTTTACAGCCCCCCACAAAATATTGATAAGATTTTCCTCTATGGGGGAGAAAACATGCAACTTATTTTATGGACATAAACAGAACTGTTTAAACTTTGATTACGATTGCCTATTGTAGAAACTGTTAAAATTATTGTAATTGCCCGAATGTTATAAATAGATCTATTTGGGATTGACGATCCCCATCTGGGTGAGTAGCGCTCACTGTGCCTTGGCCTGGACAACAGATGTATACCATGTTGGAACTGGAATTGGGAGCCTTTTTGTAAGGCAACGGGGTCCTCATCTATTGAGAACCATGGAAGTTAAGCCTCAGTTTTGGGCAATAGGGAATGTAATTACCTTTTTAGTATAAATGCTTTGTACATTGCTACTACTGTGATCGTTTATTGTCCAAACTTATTTTATTAAACCTGTAAATTCACCAACTTTATGTTGACCCTCTAAGCATGTTTTTCTCAGGAAAATGAAGCTAGTACGTGGTGTGTGCATGGACTCAAGCATCATAATAGACTGCATTGTAGTACTCATCAGGGGTTTCCATCTGGGAAAACAAACAATTTATTTTGATTATAAGATAAATTTCATAAATTTGTAACACTGTTCATGTAATATATGTAGGATAATCTTTTATCCTATGCTCTATGTACTATTTGCTATCGATCCACCTCTGTGACATCCAAATATTATTTCCGCTGCCTTTTACCCGACCAGGGGTGTCACACTACCCTCAATCACGTTAACTTAGTTGACGTGGTTTGCGATGAGTTTACACAAGAAGTGTTAGGTTTTTCCGATAGTTCAACTAGTGGCAATCCCACTATTATGGATCCAATTCTTGCTATTTGTACACCAAATCTCACTCCATTCCAAGGAGGCGATTTTATTTTTAATGAAATCGACAATGAAGATGAGGTAACGATTAGTGAGGATACTCTCATTCCACCATATTTTCTGTCAATGGAAATTATGAGTGTTGAACCGAAATCTCCCATCGAGGATCCACCAATCCTAGAATTGAAAGATCTTCCACCTCACCTCGAATAGGCATTCTTCGAAGGTGTTGACAAGTTGCCAGTTATTATTGCAAAAGATCTTGCTAATGATGAAAAAACCGCACTTTTGAAAGTCTTGAAAGCTCACAAAAGGGCAATTGCGTGGAAACTTTCCGAAAAGGGTATTGACCCAAAATTTTGTACACACAAAATTTTAATGGAGGAGGACTACAAGCCCGCAATTCAATGTCAAAGAAGGGTAAACCCTAAAATTCACGATGTCATCAAAAAGGAAGTCCTAAAACTCCTTGACGCGGGAATGATTTACCCTATTTCCGATAGCCCTTGGGTGAGCCCAATCCATTGTGTCCCTAACAAGGGAGTAATGACCGTTGTGCCCAATGAAAACAATGAGTTAATTCCCACTAGTGTTGTGACCGGTTGGAGAGTGTGCATCGATTATCGTAAACTTAACGACGCTGCTCGAAAAGACCATTTTCTCGTGCCCTTCATGGATCAAATGTTGGAGCGACTTGCGGGAAACGATTTCTATTGCTTTTTAGATGGTTTTCCGGTTACTTTCAAATTCCCATCGATCCTCGTGATCAAGAAAAAACTACGTTTACATGTCCATATGGAAGGTTTGCCTATCGTAGAATGCCATTCGGACTTTGCAATGCACCGGGAACCTTTCAAAGGTGCATGATGGCTATTTTTCATGATATGATCGTGAAGACGATGGAAGTCTTCATGGATGACTTTTCGGTGTTTTGTGATTTGTTCACTTCGTGTTTAGGAAACCTTGAGAGAATGTTAAAACGTTGTGAGGAAACCAACCTTCTGCTTAATTGGGAGAAATGTCATTTTATGTGTAAAGAGGGAATCGTCTTAGGGCACAAGGTCTCGAAAGCAGGGATTGAGGTAGATAAAGCTAAGATAGATGTCATCGCCAAGTTACCTCATCCCAAAACCGTTAAGGGAGTTAGGAGTTTCCTAGGCCACGCGGACTTTTATCATCGATTCATCAAAGATTTCTCGAAAATATCTCGGCGTGTGACACACCTTCTTGAGAAAGATGCTCCTTTCGTCTTCAATGAGGATTGTGTTCGAGCTTTTGAGATTTTGAAAAGGAAACTAACCGAAGCTCCCATTCTTGTTGCTCCAAATTGGAACCTCCCCTTTGAGCTAATGTGTGATGCTAGTGATTAAGCTATTGAAGTCGTTTTGGGGCAACGTCATGAAAAACACTTCTTGCCTATTCACTATGCTAGCAAAACGATGACCAAGCCTCAAATGAAATATACCACAACGGAAAAAGAATTACTTGCCGTGGTGTATGCTTTTGAGAAGTTGCGACCTTACCTCGTTTTGACTAAAAGCATAGTGTATACGGACCATTCGGCTATCAAATTCCTCTATAAACTTGATGGAAAGCCGAGATTGCTTTGTTGGATTCTCCTCCTACAATAATTTTATGTCACAATACTTGACAAAAAGGGAGCCGAGAATCTTGCGGCCGATCATCTTTCTCGTTTGGAAGATCCTCACCAAAGTGTGAACGAGAACAAGGAAATCCCAGAAACATTTCCTCTCGAGACACCTGGTGTAGTGAATTCCAAGGAAGACTCATCTACCCCATGGTTTGCGGACATTGCAAATTACCATGCGGGTAATTTCATAATCAAGGGTATGACGACATAACAAAAACGAAAATTCTTTCGTGACGTCAAGTTCTATTTTTTGGACGACTCTTATCTCTTTCGAGTTTGTGCGGATCAACTCGTTCGACGTTGTATGTTTGGTGCCGAAGCTACTAAAATCCTTAGAGCTTGTCATGAAGGCCCTACGGGAGGTCATCACGGTGCTAATCTCACGGCTAAGAAAGTGTTTGATGCCGGCTTCTTTTCGCCTACTATTTACCGAGATGCACATGCACTTGTCAAGTCATGTGAATCATGCAAACGTCAAGGAAAATCATCACAAAAGGATGAAATGCCCCAAAATATAATCCAAGTTTGTAAAATCTTTGACGTTTAGGGAATTGATTTTATGGGTCCCTTCTCATCATCTCATGGTAACAAGTATACCTCGTTGTGGTTGACTACTTATCAAAGTGGGTGGAAGCTAAGGCTTTGCCTACAAATGATGATCGTGTAGCGCTCAAGTTCTTCAAGCAATTGTTCTCTCGGTTTGGAACCCCTCGTGCTATTATAAGCGATCGTGGAACCCATTTTTGTAATGACCAATTTGAAAAGGTTCTAAGGAAATATGGGGTTAGACATCGTCTTTCTACGGCTTATCACCCACAAACGAGTGGGCAAGTCGAGGTTTCAAACCGAGCTTTGAAGAGGATCTTGGAAAGAGAGAACCGTGCGTCTTGGTCCGACAAACTTGATGATGCTTTATGGGCCTTTCGTACCGCTTATAAGACCCCAATCGGGTGCACTCCTTATAAGTTGGTGTATGGGAAGAATTGTCATTTGCCTATCGAACTTGAACACAAGGCATATTGGGCCCTAAAGCATTCAAATTTTGATTTGAAGACCGCGGGAGATCACCGGAAAATACAACTTAATGAATTGGATGAATTACGTGATAATGCTTATGAAAATTCATTGATTTTTAAAGAAAAGACTAAAAAGTTTCATGATTCAAAGATTAAAAACCGGGTTTTTAACGTTGGTGATCAAGTGTTACTTTTTAATTCTCGTTTGAATATATTTTCTATAAAACTAAAATCTTGTTGGTCGGGTCCATTCACCGTAACACAAGTGTTTCCCTATGGGAACATCGAGCTAGCTCAAAATGATGGACCTAATTTCAAGGTGAATGGACATAGGTGGAAGCACTTCTTTGGTGGGGAAGTCCCTTCTTTGGACGACCTCGACCAAGTCACCTTCCCCAATGATAATTAGTATTGAGGGGATCGAGTCGAGCTCATGACTCGGTAATAAAAAACGAGGTGCCTCGTGGGGGAGATCCCATGCTTATCCATGTACATATTATCGCTTTCTAATGTAGCTAATGTGAGGGGATTTGTGCCCTTCCACCTCATTGTCTCATGGTTGTTTGTAATTGTGTTATCTAGATCATCATCATCGCCTCGATTGAAGACTCTCGTGTTCGTTTACGTGAGCATCGATCGTTTCTTGAAGAAAGTTTTCACGAATCCATGACATATCCTTTTATCGATCTAACAATAGGTCTTATTAGCACACTTTATAAACGGCTTAAGATTTAATTGTTACTTACCCTTTCCATGCTAAATTAGGCATTCGACTTCGTCTCTAGTATGGGAGTGTTCCACCCTTAGACTTAAAACATTGAGGACAATGTTAAACTTTAGTATGGGGTGAATAGATACTTGCCTTGCTTACGCCCTCACGCTTTCCAAAGTTTATCTTTTTTTTATCGTTTTGTTGCAAATAAGGCTAAAAATGGCCAAATTTTAAAAAATTTCTCATGTTTTCATAAGTGTTTAAGGACACGAATGTAGATTTTCCAATGGCGAGAATAAGAGTAATTTTTGACTCGACCGTGTGTGTTGAGCACTTAGCTTCGGTTGCTTAACTTATGTTAGGCTAAGTCTCTTAAATGAGGACGAGAAATGATAGAGTTAATTATAAGTTATTATGCTAAACGTAGAGTACTCGTATTCTTTCAAAAACTCATGTGTTCTAACTGTTTGCTTATTCTCCCTTCGCTTGTATATATATTTTTTGCTAATAAGTATTTGCATAGCGGTTTAGTCTTGATTGTTGGTTTCTAGGCTTTTCTAGTAGCTTCCATGTATATAAATTGAGAAAACATTAAGGTATCGCCAGCGTCACGATTTTGAAGTATTGGCACCCCGAATAATCAAAAGCTTCACCCAATAATAAATTTAGTGCTCACTCACCTAAATCAAGCAAAAATTCGAAGCTCACAAGGCCAAAAAATTATGCAAAATTGAAAGTGAACAAGCCTTAAACTTTGAAGCTTTAAAGATCCAAAATTCGCTTTAGCGTGAGGATATACGTCTTTGGCCATAATAAACACCTCATGGCGAGGTTAAATAAAAGGCAATGCAAGACCGAAGTCATAATAAAAGCTCCATGGCGGAGTTGAATAAAACATGGAGGTAAACCTATGATAATAAGGTCACCATCCGTTAGGGGGCGTATAAAAGTCTTGGTAATAAGTCTCATGTTCAAAATCGTTATAAAACCGTGTTTATCGATCCTTGTTGTTGACTTAATTTTTTGACATCGTTGTCTATTAGGGGAGGTTATTAATTCAATGGTCTTGGTTACACCGTTATGACTCTGTTTTTTGACCTTAATCTCTATCATCGCATAAGTCAAAAATGTATCTTCATGATCATTCAAGACAAGAATAAAATATAAGAGATACCAATTAGGATTAAGGTAGTCTAAGTACGTGATTAGGGCATATGAGTAGTGTTAGCATTACTAAATTATAATGACAATGATCTCGTTGCACGCTTGGCATGGAATTGGGTGAAAATCGAGGACGACAAAATTATTTTTAACGAAGCATTCACATGTTCTTGTTCTATGAACCTAAACGTCCCATTTTGCGATGAAAATCATACATTATGTCTAGAACACAAGTAGTATTGCAAGTTTGCGTTTCAATAAAAGTCAATGAAATATGAATTTTAGAGATGTCATGATACTTTATTCTAGCATTGCGTGGGGGCACGGTAATGGTTTAGTATGGGGGAGTGATGAGATGGCATTTATACATGATCTCATGGTTCTTTTTGGGCTTTAAAATGTATAAAATGACATAAAATACCATATTATGTGCTTGAATTTGTTACTTGTGTATTTTAGGTATGGATATCGTGAAAAAGACAAAAGATCACAAGAAACAAGCAAAAACGAACACGAGAAATGAAGCCGCACAATGAACCGGATCCAAGTTATGATTTTTCAAGAAAAAGTCCTTGAAGATTTGAAGATATACAAGAAAGGTCATTCATCATTGAAGAATTGACACTTAATACCCTTGTATATTTATAATTACAAGTTTGGTCCCTTAAGTTTGTCAAAATTACAAAAGAGTCCCTCAACTCTGAAGAATTGGCAAGTTCGGTCCTCACAAAATGAAGACTTGTCAATAGTAGTCCTCCTCAAAGTCAAATAAACCATGAAGACCTTCTTGATAAAACTAAGAACAAGTTTGGTCCTTCAAATATCAATAAATGACAAAACAAGTCCTTTAAATATCTTTTGGAAAGTTTTTGGGGCAAAAGGGAAAAACCCTAAGTGCTCTCTAATGGCTGCCAAGTACTACGTTTCCCTTAATTCTTAATTCGATCTATTAAATTCCTATAGTCGGTACATAACAAAGTGTATTTATTGGATTATAATCGCATATTCCTATAAGTTCTTTGTTTGTCGATTAGTGTAGGATTTAATAAATTGTTATTTGACTTAGGGTTTCGTAGGTTAGCCATATTGGGGTGTTATTCTGATTGCTGCTGACGGGTCCCACTCCTTCATTAATTCGTTATATTTGCTGAGTTAGGGCACATTTGTAGTTTTTTGGAGTCTTGTTATTACTTTTTATTGTGACTAGCAATCATTAGTTTGTAGGGTTACGATTGGTGGATTGTTGGTGGATTATTCTACTTTTTATCGTGACTAGCAATCATTAGCTATCCTCCTCAAGATTCGTTTCTTTTTATTTGCTTGGCGATTTGGTGCTATTGGCTGTTTTATTAGTATGAACATGGATTCGAGCAATGAAAGTGATAAGCCATTGTTTACAGGTTGGAATGATGTGATTAAGGTGTCTAATCTTAAGGTTTTAGTAACGTTAGAGGATATATCTAATTTGTTTTCTGTTCCTTTGAATACTGTGCGTGAAATTGAAGTGTTTGCAAATGGTGTTAAGGCAAACAAATTTCCTAAATGGTCTACTTTACCTAAGGAGACCACTATGCTTTATTATGAAGTTTTGTGTGAACGCCAAAAGAATCTAACTAGCAGAACTTCTTCACTAAGTTCAGGTGGTTCGAGTGTGCACTCTGCACAAATGGCTAAGGAAACAGATGACCCTATTACAAATGTTACCTCTTCTTGTAATGTATCTTTGGACCTTGCAGCTAAGGCTGCAACCATTAATGGTATGCAACCGTGTAATCTACATGAGGTTTTGAAATTATTTGGTGTAACGATTCACACGGTTGGTGATGCGGGTGAATTTATGCATGAATTAAGAATGAAGAAACATCCTTTGTGGGAATTGATCTCACATGACCGTGCTAAAGAAATTCTTGAGTTACTTTGCAAATTTGAAGCTGATATTGTTACGTCTACTAATGGAGGTATTAATGCAGTCTCTTCTTCGTTTAATTCTGAGAATGTTTGTGAAGGGGTTAATATCTTTATTCCTAGGAAGGTCGTTGAAAAAGTAAATACTCGCTAGCACAACACTTTATATGGTTACTTTCTTGGTAAAAGGATTGCATTTCCTGTGGTTGAGTATTTTGCTAAGAATAACTGGGCAAAACATGGTCTTAAGCGTATCATGATGAATGAGAAAGGTTTTTTCTTTTTTCAATTTGGGTCTAGTGAGGGTCTTAATGCTGTTCTAGAAGGTGGTCCATGGATGGTTCGTAATTCACCAATTTTTCTTAAGAAATGGACTATGAAAACGAATCTTCTAAAGGAGGAACTAACTCGTATTCCGGTATGGGTCAAGTTTCATGATGTCCCGCTACAGGTATTTGAAGAGGAAGGTATTAGTTTAATTGCTTCGTTTCTTGGTAAGCTTATTATGATGGATAATTATACTGATAATATGTGCAAAGAGTCTTGGGGTCGTAGTAGTTTTGCTCGTTGTCTTATTGAGATGAATGCTGATTCGAAGTTTATAGATAACATTACTATTGGTGTCCCTGATCTTGAAGGCTCTGGTTGTACTAAGGAATTAATTCGTGTTGAATACGAATGGAAACCGCCTAGATGTCATACTTGTAATATTTTTGGTCATTCCTTTGATTCTTGTCCGAAAAATGTTAAACCTAAAACGGTTGAAAATGTGACAACTCATGTTGATAATGATGGATTCCAACAAGTGCAAAGTAAGAGGAAGAAGTACAAAGGTAATTTAGGGAATCAAATTCCGAGAGGTGTTGCATTGAGCAAGGGTTTCCAAACAGGTAAGACGGTTGCTTTTCGTCCAAAAACTCACGTGGATACTATAAGTACGAGTGGTGATAATAGTAGAAAGTTGAATACTAAATCTGGTCAGTCGCAGCAGTCTAGCAATCCTAATGGTCCGAACAAGGGTAAAGCTCAAATGAGCAGTGTTTCTACATCTAATAAATTTTCATCTTTGTCCATGCCTGGTATTGACGAAGGGGTTCAAGCAAGCGAGGAAGGTAATGAGGAGGAGGAGGAAGTCGAGGTCGTGTTTGATGAATCGGTGAATCTTCTCAACACTAATTTTGGGGCAAGCACTCCTACTGGCTGATCCCATGTTGATGTTTTATTATTTTCCTAGTAACTTTATGTTATCGTCTTGGTTTTTGTCTAGTTTATATATTTCCAGTATTCTAGACTAGTTAATGTTTATGGCCTGTCATAAACATTTTGTTTAACAAGCTGCCTGTAGCTTGCGGTTAATGTGGTATTTCAGCCACATTCCTTGTACTTCAACGCTTTTTTGGTTCTATTTACCGGGGTCACTGTTACCCTTTTACCAAAAAAACAATATAACAAAGGAATTCATCTTTGGTTGTTTTAAACTTGAAATGAAACAAAGAAGAAAGGGGAAGGGTTAAACCTGTGAGACAACCAAACTTACCTTAACCAATATATTGCTGCCACTTCACAACCTACTAACCCGTTTTATAACTAATTATTAATTAGTTTTAATAAATTGGCGCCTAACACCTTTTCAAACCTTAATCAAGATCAAAACCACTACTATTCACTCCAGAACACAAATTGGGTATTTGTGATTAAGCAACAATTAGACCATCATAAGCTCCAGATTTATGATTTACCACATGCTTAACAAACCCCAAACCTCACTTTGGTCCCCCCATCACCCAAGAAGGCTACACGTGGCTCCCCTACTCACACCTCATTCGTCTTCAACATACAACCATAACAAAAAGGTTCATCCAACGACCAAAGGCATTTTCTTGGTCCCTACACCTCATTGGATGACTAAGATCACCCCAAGACACCTCATCATCAACAAAATGCCAAGAATTCTTCACATGATAGCCAAAGTTCAAAATCACCAAGGGCATACTTGGAACTTCAGTAGCTAGGGTTTTATTGTTTCCTTAGAATTCAAGAACTATTGTAAGGTCTATAGAAGGCCATTAGTTGAGTAGCTTAGTTCTTGTTCTCAGTTTTTCTTTTGTCAAGCCTTGTAAAGCCCTTTTCTGATTTATGAAAGTGTGGTATTGTGTTGTGATTAAAAATTGAGTTCCATTATCTTGTTGTTGTGTTAAGTAGTTGATTGTCACGTTTTTTTACTTAATCAAAACCTTGAACAAGTCCAAAACCTCTTATAAGCCCGTCAATCCCTTTGTTCTTTCTATGGTAAAGAAATTGTGTTGTGCTTGGAGAGGATTGTTCATTGAGGTGTTTCCTTAAGTGACATAAGTCACATTCAATTAGCTTAAGCAATATTGGAAGTTGGTTATATGTTTTTTAACAAAAATCTTTCTAAATTGTTTGCTAAGAACTTTTGGTTCCACAGCTTGTAGTTTGAACTTAAGGGTGATCATAGCCTCTTAATCTTGACTGATTAAGGGGTAGTGAGGCCTTAAGGAAAGATACAAGGCTTGTGAGAGCCTAAGTGTTACAAAGACTTAGCCTTTTGTCACCATATTTTAGTTTACTTGTGCTAACCTAGGTTCAAGCCTTTGGTTGTGCCTTTTTCTTGTTCTTAGCAGTGGAAAGTTGGTGCTTGTTAAGCTAGCACCTCAGCTCATTGATTCCAAAGTGTGGATGTACATTTTGGAGGTTTGAATACTCAATCCTCATTTTTCTGATTATGATTTGTATGCTATGTGATTTGGAGTTCTAAGCTTGAAAGTTGTAATCTTTGTGCTTAAATCTGTCACTTAGGTCTATAGAAACTTAAATCAGTCATATAATTGCATGCTTAAAGGTTAAAATCAAAACTTACTTTGAAATCAGTTATTTAAAGGGTTGTTTGGTTTTGCCTGTTGTTAGGGTTTAAGGCCTTGGGCCTTTGTTACTTGTTCTCTTGCTTAATTTGTGTGGTAAAATTAAGTGTTATTTGGTACATGCTAAGTCTTGAAAACAGATAACAAAGAATTTACAAGTTAACCATTTATTCACTTAAAACAAGGTCAAACATATCAGAGAGGATAATTTGTTTGTTTGTTTGATTTAGAGTTGAAACTTGGTTTGCTTATAGTTCCTGTTGGTGTTCATCTCTACATAACCTAGTTTCACATTTTGGTGGCTTATTGAAAAAATTTTAGCTTATTAAATCTCAACTTTTGGTCAAGTACATCAAGGATATGCATGCTATGTGATTTTGCTATTCTTGAACTAAGTTGTGTGGTTTTTTGCTTTATACTAGTTCATTGTTGCCTACTTGTTGTGTGCTAAGTGTTTACAGCTTATTTTATCAGCCCATAAGCTCACTGGCTTATTGGCTTATTTTGTACCAAAACTAAAATCATTTGGCTAACTGGCCTCATTGATTCAAAGGATTCACCCTTGAATCCTTCACGAAAAGTGCTCAAAACAAGCTCTTAAACAAGCCCTGTAAATTTGGAAACATTTGGGATACTTTGACTTTTGGTCAAAAAAGCTTAATTTTGCTTATTTTCAGTTTAGATTATTGGTGTGTGCAACAACTTATATTTTGTGATAGGTCTTATTTTTCTCAGCTTATTATTAATATTAGAAGTTTGCAGCTCATTTGGTTACGGTTTTACTAGAAAACTAGCTTATTTTGCTTTTCTTAGAGTGCTTATTTGCTTCTACAACTTATTTGAATTGGCTTTTTGAAAATTTTATCATTGTTTATTCTTAGTTAAGCCATTTAGAACATTTTCAAAAATAATCAGCTCTTGAATCAGCCTAGAACTCGAAAACGACTATTTTGTCGTTTTGTGTAGAGAGCTTTTGCTTATTTCAGGCTTATTTATTGAGCTTTTTCAAAATTTCTTTTTACAATATGCTTTAGAATCACAAGAGATGAATGTGTGTCAATTTTCAGCTTATGGCTTAGTGGGCTTATTGGCCCATTAAGAATAAGCTGAGTGCTTATTAAGCTGTGATAAGCTCACTTTCAGCTTTTAGGCCTTTAGAGTTTTTTTTAAATCAAATTTTAAGCTAGACTGGAACTTTTCAGCATATTTGGTTGACTTTTTGCTTATTGGGCTAAAAAACCCATTAAGGTGGACTGTTTTCATTTTTAGCCCATTTGGAGGCCCATTAGGGGTATTTAGGTAATTTCACTTTCATTTTATGATTATTTAGGTTAAAATAAACTAGTTTGCAAGTTTTTAAATTTTTTAATAATTTTTGAAGTTTTTATTATTAAAAATTGTTTTTAGGGTTTCTAAATAGATTTAATAGGTTTTAAATTTTCGAAAAATAGTTTTTAGCTTAATTAAGTTATTTTTGAGGTTTACAAATTTAAAATCTTTATTTGGGCTTTTTATTAATTAAATTGATTTTTAGGGCTTTAATTAGAATTAAAAAAGTAATGGTTAATTAAATAAAAGGTTTGAAAAAGTTTTGATTGTTTATAAACTCTAATTACATTTTTAGGAATTCTTGGAAATTTATTGGGAATTTTTAGAGTAAATTTTTATTTTGTCACTATTCACCATTTTACGTTTTTTACGTCTTAGTGTAATTTTCACCGTAATCCGTCATTTTCTTTTCCCCTTTTTCTCTCATCAATATTAATCCAAAATCATACAAATTAAACACACACTTTTTTCCTTCTTGGTGAACGAACTTAAATTGGGTCATTAGCATATGATTTTCCTAAATCATCTCGCTTAATACTTACCATATATACGTTGTTTTCTTAAACACGTATTTTTACCACAATCAGTTAGGATTGATGTTAGGTTTAAAGTTCTCTCTTTGTTAATATTGATAAGCATAGCATTCACCTTGAAAGTTTTGAACTTTATCACATTGTAGGTATGAGTGAGGACCTCCACATGTCTCACAACTTAAGGCAATGGCACTCACATCATTGGAAGAGGAATTGTTCAAGGACAATTTCATTGTTGTCAATCCCACTTTAATCCATAACACAATATAAGATGATATTAAAAAGAGAGAAATAGATGAAGGTAGAGAGAGAAAGTAGAAAGATTATGGAAGGTTAAACATTGCTTAGTGAGAGAAACTAATGTAACCAACACCCTCTTCCACACATGGAAGAGGGTATATATATGCCACGGCCTTAAGGCCTTAGTGGGCTTGTTCATGGGTCGGGCTTAGCTTTGCTTGGGCTTACGCCCCTAACTTATACAATATTAGCTTAAATACCAAGCCCGGTTAACCCGACTAACCTATTACAATACAAGACCAATAACGACTAAGATGACCTATTACATTCTTGTTCGACTATATAAAATATAAGGCTAACAATCTCCCCCAATGTATCGGTCATCTTTAAATGCATAAGATGATTGAGTGAGTACATCTTTGTGGAGGTGATCTTCATTCTTTGGTCTTGTATGTTGGTCTTAATCTTGTTTGCAATGGCTTTGTTCCTTCATGCTTTTGTGATCTTTATCTTGAGCCTTTGTCATATGACTTTGAGTGCTTGAGATCTTCATCTTTTGCTCCTTGTGACTAAGATGACCTATTACATTCTTACATTCTTAGGTATCTTGATTATCGTCATCTTGTGGTCTTGTGACTTCTGAATTGACATCGGTTAGTACATAGTTACGCCACCTTCTTGATATGCAGCAACATATATAGACACGGATAAAATGGCTTTGAACATTTCATCCTAACTCGGTAGCGTTTTACCTCCGGTCGGTGAAGACCGTTAGACGGTATCAGATACCGTACCTGTGATCGGGTAGATTCGATTAAGAACCTCCTTGACAGGGTTTCCCGGCGGTAGTAGCCATTTCTCTTTACTCGACCGTCTCAAAGCAGACTACGAACGTAAAGAGTGAATCATAAGGATAAATTTTCCGTCTGATTAGAGTCGTCAATTTCAAATTCCTGGAACAAGTTTGATTTTATAAGAATCGCACCATTGTTGCTTTCCAGTTTGTCACAAGCTTAATTCATAGAGAATCTTGCGAGTTACCTACCGCAGTGCTGTTTAATATTGACACTGGAAGGATTTCCATTCGTCACAGTGAACACTAATGAGTGTCACTCTCAATGTTCTGGCAAGATCACACGGATTTTGCGAAGAAACCTGGAATCAAGTTTGAATCAATTAAGAATCGAAACTTAGTTGTTTTCCAGTTCTCAAAAGTTTGATTCATGTAGAATCGTAGAAGTTACCTACCATGAGCTTGTTTAATGCTGGCTCAAGCAGGATTTCCATCTTCATTGTGAATCGTATCACTCAAATGTTCTGGCAATATCACAAGGATAATGCGTAGGACTCGATTGTGTCCTAATGATATCTATTTTGGCTCTAGACTCAATAAGTGCATTTTGGTAATCGGAGGCTGGAGCAGACTGCCACCTTTTCAATATTAACTAATTCGGAGTGAGAAAGTCAATAGATACGTGTTGATCTCCGTGACAATGAGACAAGTTTCTTTTGATAGAAACTCGAATGGCTGGGAAGGGTTGTGCATTGCATCACTGGGTCCATGATGACTTGTCTTCAATAGATGTATTGACCCGGTTTCTACCTAAGTTGCATAGAATATTCAACTCCTTCAATGATTACCAATACGTCATCACTAGCACCTTGTTGTGATTGTTCCAGTGCTAACTTAAGTAATTGGTCCGCATTCAGCTTCATTCAACTCCATCTTTCCTAAGGACAACTATTTCTAGCTATGAAATGTCCTTGGGTAGATCCCTCCGGTTCTGGTTGGATCATAGGACTTTGTTTCCTATCCTAAACCACCTTTTGACTCCAACGTTTCGTCGTGGATAGTAGGTTGTTTTGGGTATAGATCGTAACCATAAACAATTGAAAACCATTCAAAGTGCTTGTTAAAAATCAAAACTTTTAACACTCTGAAAGTTATATATTTCCAAAAAGCTCCCCTTACACACATGCATCGATATTCGAAATAGTTTAGCATGTGAAGGAAAGAGTTGCACTTGAGTCTTTAAGATCACATGTTGCGATATATTACATTTTAAACAAATTTTCTCCCCCTATCTCTAATATAAAAAGATAATATTAGAGATACCAATTGATTAAAATATGTCAATTTTCTAAAAATCGACGGCAGAGAAATATGTGTGCACGCATGAATCATGGAACTTTTTTCAGTCGGGAAGCTCCCCCTCAACAATATATGTGTGTCTTAAAACAAAAATTTGACAATATTTTGGAAAAACGACACCACAAAATATGTTGAGGTACGGAGTTGAGATGCCTTGTCCGATATAATTTATTACTTATGACAGTTTTAAACCATTTTCGAAATGTGTTGGATACATAAAATATGACAATTTCTTAGAGGTACCCAACAGCATTAAAGGCTTGATTTTAAAACGCTCCCCCTCAAAAATTGGTCAAAATAACATATGACATTTTTGAGATATAAAAACCATATTATAAGGAAGGGAGTGTTGAACACACAATTTTGAAAGATTTAGAAAAACCTTTTGAGAAATTCTTGAAAAATTGTGTTTAACAGTTTTAATATAATCATGATAGAAGACTTCTCTTCTGTTGTTTAGGGAAAGCGCACTGAAACGTACACTTCCCTTTCGGGTCCGATTTTCATGAGCTTAAAACGTTGATTGTTTTGTGACTAGCTCATGACCGAGAAAAATAAATTTCCCTTGTGAAGGATAAGTTATCATCCGTTATAAACTTTCCTTAAGTTGAAGTTCGAGTTCTAAGCTGACATTTACTTAGAAGTCGGTTTTTCATGAACTTAAAAACTTTGAATGTTTTTATGAGAAGCTCATGACCGAGAAATATGAATTTCTCATTGAGAAGGATAAGTTATCGTCTGTGATAAACTTTGCTTATTTGAGGTCCGAGTCCTAAGCTGTGATGCGCTTAGAAGTCATTATGAGAGAATATCAAGTAGCTTCATTTGCCAAAACCTCCAAATCTTCTGGAGTCATATACTTCATACCAAGACGGCTAACGAGATACTGAAACCTATTTTGGGATAGGGCTTTAGTAAACAAGTCTTCTATATGGTACTCATTTATGAAAAAGTATAATTCCACGATACCACGTTCCACTTGTTCCTTGATGAAGTGATATCTGACTGCGATGTGCTTGGTATGGGAGTGTTGAACCGGATTGCAAGAGATGGCTATGGCCGACTTTGAGTCACAATACATACGTATTTTATCAAAGTGGAAGCCACAATCTGTGAGTTGAGTTCTCATCCAGAGGACTTGAGCTCAACACGCGGATAGAGCCACATATTCTGCTTCAGCTGATGAGAGCGAAGTACAATCCTGCTTCTTTGACGACCAACTGACAAGTTTGTCTTCCCCTAGAAATTGTACGCTAGCAGAAGTGCTTTTTCGACTATCAAGGCAACCTGCGTGATCAGAATCTGAAAAAGCTTTTAGATGAAAACCGGTTCCCTTTGGATACCAGAGTCCTATGTGAATGGTATTCTTAAGGTACCGAAAGATCCATTTAACCTCTTTGAGGTGATTTTGAGTAGGTCTGGCTTGATATTGTGCATAATAGCATGTGGAATGATGAATATCAGGCCTGCTGGCTGTAAGGTATATAAGTGACCCGATCATACTGCGATATCACGTTTGATCTACGGGATATGAGTACAAGTCAGCGTCTAGGGATTTGGTCGACAATGGTGTACCAACGCGAGCACATGAGGACATACCATTCTTTTTAAGTATCTCTTGAGCATACAGCTTGGTTTATGAAGATACCACGTGGGGATTGATGAATCTGGAGGCCTAAAAAGAATTTTAGCTCCCCTATCATTGACATTTAAAATTTGTTGTGCATTAATTTTTCAAAACGTTTTGAAAGCTTTGGGTTCGTAGAACCAAAAATAATGTCATCAACATAAACTTGCACCAGCAGTATGTCATCCCTATATTTATTAATAAAGAGAGTAGGATCAATAGAACCTTTGGAGAATCCTTTGGAAACCAAGAAGTTGGATAGTTCTTCGTACCATGCCCTTGGAACTTGTTTAAGTCCATATACAGCCTTCTTGAGACGATAGACTTTGTCAGGATCATGAGGATCGATGAATCCTTCCGGCTGATTCACATACACTTCTTCCTTCAAATGACCGTTGAGAAAAGCAGTTTTAACGTCCATCTGAAAAACTGTGAAGCCCTTATGTGCAGCATAAGCAAGGAATATCCTGACTACTTCCAAACGAGCGACTGGAGCGAATGATTCATCGAAATGTATCCCTTATTGTTGACGATATCCCTTAACCACAAGACGAGATTTGTTTTTGATGATGGTTTGTTCTTCATCCAGTTTGTTTTTCCAGATCCATTTGAAGTCTAAAAGTGACATTCCATAGGGTCTGTCAACAAGTTCCCAAACATTTAGGCGTTTAAACTGATGATTTTTGTCTTGCATTGATTCAATCCACTCATGACCAGTCATGGCTTTCTTGATGTTTGTAGGTACAGTTGAACTCACGATGAGTGCATACATACACACATCGCCATCGGTGTTGAGTTGTTTGCGTGTTCGAACCGGTTGTGAAGGATTTCCAATTACTTGCTCCAATGGATGATCACGAGTCCAATGGTTAGTGGATGGATATCTTTGGTAGAATGTATGCATGTTGGACGGATCAACATGTTGAGTAGAAGACTCTCCGACTTCGTGTACCAGTGTACCAAACGGATTGATAAATTCTTCTTCGTCAGGTTGTGCATCGACTGCTTGATTGTTGTTTCCTCCTTTAGCATTGACGGTTGGTGATGTTGGTTGTATGACAGTTTCTTGAGTTTGTTGAGTATCCACTGGAATTGTCTCTTTAGCAACGGTTGCTGAAGTAGATGCAGTTGTGTCTTGTTGACTTGGTTCGGGTGCATCAGCAGTATTTTCAGCGGAAGGCTTTGACACAAATTGATTGTTTCCATAGTAGTATTCATCAAACATTGGATCATATAAATCAACCAACTCATTCATTTGTGTCATATCCGTCGAGTCTGCTGTAGGAGTACTTTCTTGACATTCTTTCACGGGACGTACACTATTTTGTGTAGGTGCCATTGCTGGACAATAAGGTGAGGGACTTGAGCTGTTGTGTTCAAGTACCATTTGTGGCAATTCGTCAAAGTTCACATGAATTGTTTCTATAATAATCTTTGTTCTCTTGTTGTAAACTCGATATCCTTTCGACAATGTAGCATACCCCACAAAAATACATGCAACACCTTTTTCTTTCATCTTGTTGAGATTCTCACCGTCTTTAAGAATGTAGCATAAAGATCCAAATACGTGAAAGAATTTAACCGTAGGTTTCCTGCCATTGATGATGTGGTAAGGTGTCTTTTCATGTCTAGGGATGACGAGAGAATGATTCTGAGTATAACAGGCGGTTGCAATAGCTTCAGCCCAGAAGACTAGTGGTAATTTTGAAGCAGAAAGCATTGTTCGAGCTGTCTCTACCAAAGTGCGGTTCCGTCTTTTGACAACGCCGTTTTGTTCAGGAGTTTGAGCAATAGACGTTTGATGTTCGATGCCTTCTTCTTGAAAGTAAGATTGCAAAGTATTGTTCAAAAATTCAGTACCCCTATCCGTTCTTACGGTTAAGAGTTGAGCTTGAAGATTGCGTTGTATCATCTTGAGAAAGTTTTTGAGAATCTCTGGTGTTTCATCTTTGGACCTTAAGAAGAAAGTCCATGTGTATCTAGAGTAATCATCAACAATCACGAGAATATATTTGTTCTCGTTAATACTCTCTACACGCATGGGACCACATAAATCCATGTGTAGAAGTTCCAATCGTCCTTTTGAGCTTGGGGTAGTCTTTGTTTTGAAAGACTTACGTTTTTCTTTCCCCAACTCACAAGAAGAACAAAGATGGTCTTTGACGAATTTTAACTTAGGAAGACCGGTCACAATTCCATTCTTTGAAAGCAAGTAGATGGTGTCAAAGTTGAGATGTGACAAACGTTGATGCCATAACCATGCTTGAGAGGATGTAGCTTTCGCCATTAAGAAAATTAGATTTGTTGAAGATGTATCTTGAAGAGTTACTGTGTAGAGATCAGAACCACGAGAACCTGTAAGAAGGTCATTCCCATCGTAGTCTCTAACATAGCAAGTAGTTTTCTGAAAAGCCACTTTAAAATCCGCATCACAAAATTGACCAACCGAGAATAAATTGTGATTCAGTCCCTCAACGTAAAAACACGTTTTATAGTGATATTCCCTTGAACCAAATCTCCATATCCGAGTATCGGTGCAAACTGATTATTTCCAAACCGTACCGTACCAGAAACTTCTCCACGAAGTTAATTAAAAGCTTGAGATTGCCCGTCATGTGCTTTGTGCACCCAGAGTCTATTATGAAGAGAATGATCTTGACGAGCTGCATAAGCATTAGAAGACAATGTAGAGTTTGACAAATGGGAGCCCTTGATAGAAGTGGGTTCCAAAATATTAGTAGGCATAGACTCTAAAGGCAAACTAACATTCATAGACCCAATTAGAATAGTGGTTGTCTTAGGTACCCATTTGTATCCAGGTGGTGTAAATCTTGAGTACCCCTGTTTACATTTCCTACTCATGTTCTCATAAAGCTTCTTTAACATGTTTTGTTTATGTAGAGTAGTGGATTCTAACGCACTTAGTTTTTTAAGTGGTTGAGCAATGGATTGGTTTAAAGCTCTTGTGGGTCTTCTAGTACTAGTGGGCACAAGAATAGGCTTCCTAGTTCTAGCATTCACGCCATTATGATTAAAAGCACAAGCATCATGATTGAAAGTACGAACACATTTTCCATATTTAACACAAACAAATTCAACATTCGAAGTCTTAACATTCAAACTGTCATTACATGCAGTTACAAACGTTTTATTCTTAGAAAACTTAAAATCCTACGGTGATCTTCTACTTCCTTCTTCTTCCCTTGACTATTGTTAGGCATGAATCTATCTACAATTATAGTGCTCTTAAGCTGTGGTCCGCAAACGCTAGTAGTGGGAGTTACTCCTGTAGAAGAAGACACACGTTGATGAGATTTCCTAGTATTCTGAGGTAACCGCGATGTTCCAGTTTGAGTGGACCTAGTGTTCATCTTATACATTCCAGGTGCTATCACATTTGTGCTCTTATCAGTTCCTAACTTAGGCAAAGTCTGTGGAGGTTTGCCCAAAATAGATGATTTAGGGCATTTAACCGCATTCGGTTGACGAACAACGGATGGTTTACGCAAATCAGACTTTCCTTTCAGTTTCGCAATGAGCTTTTGTAACTCACTGATTGCTATGTCTCTTTCTTGTAGTTGAGCATTCAAATCATTTATTGCAAAATCTTTTTCATTTAAAGTACGAAACGAAGATGCTGCCATTTCGTAACATTTTTATGATTATGAGATTGATCATCACTTTGTGAAGCAAGTTCAAGGGTGTGAAAACTTTTCTCAAGATTAAAAAATGTTTTCTCAAGTTCTTTGAATGACTCAACCTTTTTTGAAAGCTCAACCCCAAGATTTTGACATTCATAAAAAACTATAACATTCAGATGGTCTATACGATAATATTCTCGCGAAAGTCGATCAATTTCGTTAGAAATATGGGTTTCCTGTGTCTTTAATTTAGTTTGAAGAAAATCAACTTCATCTTCAAGAGATTTGACATATCTTAAATCAGTTGTCATTTCCTCAGTGAGAGCATTATAAAACATTTCCACAGTGTTTGAAAGATCATCGATGGTTGGGGCAATACATTGTTGAATGACGACTTCTACTTGTGGGTGAGGTTTAATATTCCAAACAGTACCTCTAGAAACTTTTTCATAATCGACAATACCTTTGTATAAATTTAGAACCCCTTGTTTTATAAACTCAAATTGCTGAACACTTTTACATTTTTCATCCCATTTACGTTTTTCATCCAAAATTCGCTTTTCTAACAAAATTGACTGCTTTTTAAGACCCCTTTTTGAAGAAATTTTCGTTTCCGTGTGATTATACGTTGGTGGAATATTTGGAAAATACTCTTGTTCAATTAAATGCTCTCTTTGAGGGACAAAGTTAATGACATGTTTCTCATTCCATGCGGTATAATCATAGGGTGTGATAAAAACATGTAGGTTGGATTGACGTTCAGCGTCACGGTGAAGGATTTCTTCGGAGTCAGGGGAAAGCATAAGGGCAAGAGTATCATTATAGCAACCGATATCATAAAGACCAGGCTTGATTGTTTGAACGTTCTTGAGATAGTCAGGCTTAAAAAAACTCGTTTTCATGTTTCTATTGAGCATATTAATAGTTTGAATTGACTGACCCATTTTGTAAACAATGTTGTTTAACGTGTCGACTCTCTTTTCCAAAGCAAGAATTTTTTCAATATCCTTTTCTTCACGAGTTTAATAAAGCTCAGTTTGTTCTTTGTTAACCAACTCTAATTCAGTAATCTGGAGTTTATGTAGTAGCAGTTGTTATTCAAGTTCTGATATCTTTTGTTTTGACATATGAATTTCATGTGTTACTTCAGAACAATATTGTTTGTTGAGCACCTTACGTTCATATACCAAACCATTAGCTATTTCAACTCGTCGATCAGCTTCTTTTACATAATCACACTTTTTAAGCCTGTCTATCTCCTCGGTTAAGGAGGTGTTTTCTTGCTTCAAACGTTTATTAGACATATGCTGTGAATCAATTATAGACGCAAGCAAATAACGGTCCTCATCCGAGTCAGTATCCTGAGCAGCATTACCGTCATCATTATGTTGGGAATAAATTAAGGCCAGATCACTTGAACGCTGACAAGAACAAATCAAGCGTTGACAGGAACAAAGCAAGCGCTGACAGCTCAAGCGTTGACAAGTTAAAATCAAGTGTTGACAGATTGAAGACAAGCACTGATGGAAGATATAAGCTACACGTTTATTATATTCTAGAATACTTCTAGTAAGGATAGAAACGACAATGTATTTTCTATGTTTATCTTTACCTAGAATAGTTGATACGTAGCTTATTGTACAAGGCTTCTTAATCTATAAAAGAAGGCCTTTAGGTTAATGTTCAATATCAAGTTTTATATAAGTTTTCATTCATAAACATCTTTCATTGTAAGCAAGTTCGACATTCATAATCAAAGTGAAAGTTTTGTTTACATCTTGTGTTCTTGTTTAAGTGTTAAATTCCGCATAACACTTAGATTCACAAAGCATATAACAAAGGTTTCTCTACGTGTTATACTTGATCTAATCTCGTATACACAAAGCTAATCGATCTAAGTTTGGGATCAACAAGTGGTATCAGAGCTTGTTGAGGAACTTTTTGATCTTTGAAGAACACCAGAACCATACACGAACACCAAAACCCTAATTTTCTCAGAAACCTTAAAAACACAAAAACCCTAACAACATCATGTCTGAAGCAATAACCTCCTTCTCCTCAGCCTTACCAAACATCAAGATTCCCATGCTTGATGCAACCCACTTTGACTTATGGAAGTTCAACTTTGAACAATATCTGGGGATCTATGACTACACACTCTGGGAGATTATTGAATATGGAAACTCATTCAATAAGGCTCAAAAGATTCTTGATGCCATTAGTCAAAGAACAACTGTTGAAGGATGCCCTGAAGAGGATAAGAAAGAAAAACCTAGAGATGGTAGAGCTGTAGGTGCTGAAGATATTGCAAAGAAAAGGGTTGACATGAAAGCCCTAAATATTCTAAAAGTCTCTTTGGGACAAGAAAACCAGCACAAATATAGAGGCTATGAATCTGCTAAGGATCTTTGGGAAGCACTTGAAGTTGCATATGGTGGCAATGCAGACACTAAGGAAGAAAAGAAAAAGCAACTTCTGCATGATTATGCTGTCTTCAAAGCTCAGCCCAATGAGAAACTGAGTAGTGTGAGAAGCAGATTGCTTGACATCACAAGCAAGTTGTCCTTCATGGGGACACAAGTTGGTGATGTTGACACCAATGCTACCTTTCTGAAAAGTCTTGGTGAGGCATGGAAGATTGAGGCAAGATCTATTCTTGCCAATAATACTTACAAGAGCTCCTCGTTTGATGACATCTACAACAAACTAAGACTGTTGGAGGATGAAACTCTTTCAGATCATGGAAGCAAATCAAGCACCAGCAACATGGCCTTCTTCTCTCATAGTGAAGGTCAATTCAATCAGAAGGACTCTTATATGCATCCAGTTACTGGATCATCATATGTTAGCGCTTGAACAAGTCCTGTCAACGTCTCTTTTTCAGACGCTAACACATTCATGAATGACTCCCCAAGAGTTAAACCTGCTGGTTTGGATTTGGATACTGTGTGTGCTTACATTGCTTCTTTGCCCAATGGTTCAGTGATTACATATGAGGACCTTGAGCAGATAAGTGATGAGCACTTGGAAGAGATGGACATCAAGTGGAACATGGCTCTTGCTAGTATAAGAGCAAATAGGTGGAATAGAAGGTTCAAGAAGAAGATGACCTTCAATGCTAAAGACACAGCTGGATTTGATAAATCCAAAGTTGAATGCTACAACTGTCATCGTATGGGGCACTTCATGAGGGAATGCAGATCTCCTAGAAGATCTGATGCTGGTAAACCCTCAAGTCAGGTTGTTAAAGCTCAAGATTCCAAAACCATGGTTGCAGTTCAAGGAATTGATGGTACTGGATGGGATTGGAGCTATCTGGCTAAGAATGCTGAAGAGGACAAAGCTTTAGTTGCTGATATTGAAGAAGAAGAGCATGTTGAATATGCTCTCATGGCACACTCCTCCTCTTCATCTGATAATGAGGTATATGATGATGCTTTTTGTAGCAAAGGTTGTAGGTTAAACACTGATAGACTTAACAAAGAGGTGTTAAAACTAAAAGATGATATGAGCACTGAAAGGTGTAAATTGTCCAATTACCAACTAGCTCTAACTGAAACTGAGAAAACCGTTTCTGAATACAAGAAAATGGAATTTTATTTAAAAGATAAGATTAATATCTTAAAACATGAGCTAGAGGGTAGTATGGATATTAGAAATATCATGACAAAGGTCAATAGAGACCTACAGGCTAAGTTAGATGAGGCCATTAAGAGTAAAGATAATGTTGACCTCAAGATTCAAAGATTTGATAGAGCCACCCAAACCCTAGGAGACTGTGTAGCTAAACAAAGGGATCCTAAGGACATGACTGGGATTGGGATGAATGATTACTCTCTGGTTCCACCACCAGCTGGTGACTTCTATGGTGTCCTTAGAAAGGATTTATCTTGGACTGGTATACCAGAATGCCAAGAAGAGGAATTCATTCCTCCACCAAGAGTTGTCACTCCAGTGGAAGAGTATCAACAAAAACTGACTGACCTAAATGAGTGGAAGAAAGCTAACCCTACTTTATTTGTTAAGGGAGGTTTGCTATGTGAAAGTCCCAATGAACCACCCATTAAGGTTACTCATCCAATCACTGGTAAAGCTGTTGACCTAGGCTCAAACACTGTTAGAAGACCTACCATTAAATATGCAGAGATGTATAGGAATAATAGGTCACCCAAGAGCCAAGTTAACAATCATGGAACAGGTTTCTTCTCTTCTAGACCTAAGAGTGTGTCTAAGAAAGCCTGTTACACTTGTGGTAGCTTTTCACATTTGGCATACAAGTGTGTCTACGCTCCCAAAGCCAGCGCTGATAGGAACAATTTCAGCGCTGATAGGAAGAAAGTCAACGTTGTTAGGAAGTCAAACGTTGTCAGACCCAAACCTTGTGTGCAACAAAGTCCACAAGTGATTAGACCTGCCCCATTCTTCTCTAGAAGGTCTAACACTCATGGACAAAGACCTTTTCAAAAGACAAACACCTGGTCAAATAGGCAATGGGTTCCTGTAGCAAACCCTAGGTTCAACGCTGACGAGGGTAATTTCAGCGTTGACAGGACAAAATCCAACGCTAACAGAAACGTGACCAGACCAAAATATTTGCAACCACAAGGTAAGGGGTCTAAAGCCTCTTCAAGCTTAACATGGAGACCCAAGAAAGATCAAAACCCTAATAATAATGGAATTTCAATGACTTGCAATAGGTTTAATTACATTTCAAAGGTCATTACAAAACCTATTGGGGTTAACTGGGTATTTCATCCTAAAAAGGATGAGAATGGGGTTGTTGTGAGAACTAAGTCTGTTCTTATTGAACAACCAGATAAATCCAAGTCTTCTGAGACTTGGGTTCCCAAAGAAAACTAATTTGTTTTCTTTATGTGCAGGGCATTCAAAGACAGATCAATGATTATGGATATTGGGATAGTGGATGCTCAAGGCACATGACAGGAAAGGAAGACTATCTGACGAATTTCACTCCTATTAAAGATGGTGATAAGGTATACTTTGGAGGTGGATATGGAACCATTACAGGCAAAGGAACCCTTCTCACCAACAATCTGCGTTTTGAGAACGTCTTCCTGGTAAAAGAACTGGATTATAATCTGTTTAGTGTATCACAAGTTTATGATAACAAAAATAAGGTTCTTTTCACTGATACTGAGTGTTTGGTGTTAAGCAAGGATTTTAAGATCCCTGATGAGAAGTATATTAAGTATAGAACACCTAGGCATAAGGACATATATAATGTGAATTTAAATGGGATTAAAGTGAATACAAATATGTCTTGTTTTTATACTAAGGCCTCAGTAGATGAAAGTAATTTGTGGCACAGGAGACTAGGGCACATAAATTTTAAAAATATAAATAGACTTGTGAGGCTTGGTTTAGTTGATGGTTTGCCTGAGAAGGCCTTCCACAATGACCACTCTTGTGTTGCATGTCTTAAAGGCAAGCAACACAAGGTCTCATTCAAGTCCAAGCATGTGCATACTAGTTCCAGACCTCTTCATATGCTTCACATGGACCTCTTTGGTCCAACAAATATAGAGAGTTTGAATGGCAAGTCATATTGTTTTGTTGTAACTGATGACTTTTCTAGGTTTACTTGGACATTCTTTCTAGCTATGAAGAGTGACACAGCTGATGTTCTTATTGAATTTATCACTCAAATTGAGAAAAGGTCTGGCAATGAGGTTAAGATGCTTAGGAGTGATAATGGTGGAGAATTTAGGAACAAGAAGCTAGATGATTTTTGTGCCAGGAAGGGAATTACTAGGCAATTTAGTATTGCTACAACCCCACAACAAAATGGGGTTGCTGAAAGGAAGAATAGAACCCTAATTGAAGCAGCTAGAACAATGTTGGCTGATGCTCACTTTCCTATAGCCTTTTAGGCTGAAGCTGTTAATACAGCATGCTATGTGCAAAATAGAGCATTGGTTAACAAAATTCAGAACAAAACACCTTATGAGTTACTTTGGGGAAGAAAACCTAATATTGGTTTTCTCAGACCTTTTGGATGTCATGTAGTAGTATTGGACACTAGTGATGCCTTAGGGAAATTTAGTGCAAAAGGTGATGAAGGTTACTTCATGGGGTATTCAGTCCAGAGCAAGGGTTATAGGGTTTATCTTAAAGAGGACAAACGTATTGTTGAGAGAGTACATGTTAGGTTCTTAGAAAATAAACCTAGTGATCCTGAAAGTGGTCCTAATTGGTTGTTTGATTTGGAACCCTTATCTAGAACTTTAAATTATATGCCTGTTACTAATCCAGACATTGTGAAGGTAACTTCAAATTTTGTGGAGGAACAAGTTGTTGATGTTTCAGGTACTCAGGTTAATGAGAGGGTTGGATCACAAGCAGAAAAGGCATCTCCTACATTTGAATATGTCACAATTCCCATTTGGACTGATGCTTTTGCTGCTGCTGCTGCTGCTGGACAAGATAATGGTGGTTTCCAAATACCACCAGATACAAACATGCATGGTTCTTCAGGCGCTGACAAAGGCAAATCTAGCGCTGACAAGACCAATTCAGACGTTGACAACAACATTTCAAGCGCTGTTAGCCCAGACGCTGACAACCAAGATTCAAACGTTGACAACACTTATGGGCATCTTTTCTCTTCCAGTTTTGAACAAGGTGGACCTTCCAATGTTCATGAAGAGATTCCTGTTGCTCAAAGAGAGTCTGATGAAGAAGATATTGGCAACATGGAGCGTGAAGTTGAGGACACCAGACTTTTTGAAGGAGGAGTTCTCACTTCCACAATGAAGAATCATCCCACATCTCAGATCATTGGTGATATTATGACTCCAGTTCAGACCAGAAGATCTCACCAAGGTCTTGGTGGGTTTATTGCCAATATACACAAGAAGGTTGATACCCCTCTTGTGCAAGCATGTTTGTTTGCATGTTTTCTGTCACAAGAAGAACCCAAGAAGATATTTGATGCTCTCAAAGAACCAAGTTGGGTGGAAGCAATGCAGGATGAGCTTCACCAATTTGCAATTCAGGATGTTTGGGAGCTGGTTGATTGTCCTAGATATGTCAGACCTATAGGGACAAGATGGGTTCTCAGGAACAAAAGAGATGAAAGAGGTATTGTGGTCAGAAACAAGGCAAGGTTAGTGGCTCAAGGTTATACACAAGAGGAGGGGATAGACTATGAGGAGGTCTTTGCACCAGTTGCAAGGATTGAAGCTATTAGGATTTTTCTAGCCTATGCATCTTGCATGGGCTTCACAGTCTATCAAATGGATGTGAAGAGTGCATTCTTGTATGGCACCATTGTTGAGGAAGTTTATGTCATGCAACCTCCTGGTTTTGAGGATCCAGAGCATCCAGATAAAGTGTATAGAGTCAAAAAGGCTATGTATGGCCTTCATCAAGCCCCTAGAGCATGGTATGGTACTCTGTCTACCTATTTGGTGGACAATGGATTCAAGAGGGGCACCATAGATCAGACACTATTTACAAAGAAGAAAGGCAAAGATGTGTTGCTTGTGCAGGTCTATGTTGATGATATCATTTTTGGGTCTACTGATCCAAAGATGAGTGAGGATTTCTCCAAGCTTATGACAGACAAATTCAAGATGAGTGCTATGGGGGAGATGAACTTCTTTCTTGGTTTACAAGTTCAGCAGAAAGAGGATGGTATCTTCATCTCCCAGGACAAATATGTTGCTGAGATCTTGAAGAAGTTTGGCTTTTCTCCACATGAAAAGAGGGCTACTACTCCTATGGATAGAGAACACCCTTGGGGAAAGATTGGAGATGGGAAAGATGTTGATGTCAGGCATTATAGATCCATGATTGGATCCTTGATGTATCTTACTGCTTCCAGACCTGATATCATGTTTGCTGTGTGTGCTTGTGCACGTCATCAAGTGACTCCCAAAGAATGTCACCTTTATGCTGTGAAGAGGATCTTTAGGTACCTAAGATGCTTTCCCAGTCTTGGTTTGTGGTACCCAAAGGATTCACCATTGGAGCTGATTGCATATTCAGATAGTGATTATGGAGGTGATAAGTTTGATAGGAAATCCACAACTGGTGGATGTCAGTTTCTTGGGAGCAGATTAATATCTTGGCAATGCAAGAAACAAACAGTGGTGGCTAACTCTACAACTGAAGCAGAGTATGTGGCTGCAGCAGCATGTTGTGGTCAAGTGTTGTGGATTCAGAACCAGCTGTTGGACTATGGGTATAATTTCATGCATACTAAGATATTTGTTGACAATAATAGTACTTTATGCATCATTAAGAATCCTGTACATCATTCTAAAACTAAACACATAGAAATTAGACACCATTTTATAAGAGATTGCTTTGAGAAAGGTTTAATACAACCAGATAGGGTTGACACTGAGGAAAATGTGTCAGATTTATTAACTAAACCTTTTGATACTGGAAGATTTCAATACTTGGTAACAAGTATTGGAATGGTTAATCTCTCTTAATATGTGTTTTGGATTCTTTTTGTAAAAGTATGTACAGGATGATGCATTATTATTATTGGTCTTATTGATGATTTAGATTTTCCACTATATTTTTCTAACACTGACAAAGGTTGTTTGAACACTGATAAGTGTTTTTGCAATGTTGTCAGCAATATAATTGTCTAACGCTGACAAAGCTTCCTTCAACGCTGTTGTGTGTTATCGGGGCGTTGTCAGCAACAATGTTAGTTTTGTGGTTTTTAATCTAAATGTGCAGATGGTGTTAGCAGTATACCATTGGATACAGAGTTGCTTATGGATCAATGGAATAGCATATGGACAAGTTTTTATTTATGGATGATGGTTGGAATGTTTCATTCCTATCTTGACATAAATTTTTTATGTTCATGCATGATTTTAGCAAACTTTATGTATCAAAGTTTAAGGGGAGGTTTTAGGAACCTTTAGGATGTTTGGGTATCCATATGATACTCTTATCACAATTCTAGATTGTGTCCACAGGTGAGTATGGGTTAGTTTTACTAAACCATGAGGCACTGTAGCATGCATAGTATATCAACTTTGCATGCTGCCAAGACATTTTTGGCCTAGAATTGGTTGTGGTCTGTTGGGAGACTTGGGAATGATTTTGATATGGGATTTACCTGGGAGTAACAAGGATTTTATAAGGTAACTTTGTTGTTAAGAGTTTTGGGTAGCAAGGGACACTAGAGGACTGTTATGTCTATCTTGCTTATGCAAGTGTGCATAACTGGACAGTGCTTGCCGCCCTATAATAATTATCAGCTGTTGGTTATCTTCTCTAGGATAAATTACTTGTTAAGGTCATTTTTCACTTTTTAAAACAAGTTTATTTTTGGACGCTGACAAGATTTTTCCAAGCGTTGTTGTGACCAAATTGGACGCTGACATGGCTTTAGGCGAACGTTGACAAGATTATAGCCGTTGGGCGTTGATAGGTTATTTTTGACCGTTGACACTCAATGGGACCTACCCAGTTGTTACTTTTTGACATATTTTCAAGCCGTAATTTTAGGAGTTGTTACTTTCATTAAATGCATGAGATAACTTATAACTTTTTCAATATTTTCATGATTAGTTTTTGAAAATCTTTGCCTATTTTTGGGCCAATCACATGCATTCTTTATCTCCTATAAATTTGGCTCCTATTTTTAAACAGGGTATCTATAATTCTTGTCTAACACTTTTCTCCTATCAACTTCATCTTCTACACTTCAAATTAACAGCTTTCATCAATGGCACCAAAGTTTAACTCGACAGAATTGGATTTGGGGTTCAAATCTCAACACAACATGATTGCTTATCTTGTTGCTGATAATGATTTGTTTCCTCAATACACACAAATGGTGGCGTATTTGAATGCATCCCCATTAAGGTATGCTCTTTCTCATGCACCACTCATTCCAGTCACACACATTAAGCAGTTTTGGAACACTGTCAGTTCCTCAACAGTTAATGGAGTGACCACATTGACTTCTATTGTTCATGGGAGATCTTGGGTTGTTACTGAGGCCTTGGTACGCCAGGCCTTGCATCTTGATGATGCTGATGGTATAGCCATCCTTCCCATAAATGAAATAGAACAAGGGCTTCGGGCTTTGGGATATCCTTTTCCTGATGAAGGTACTCTCAATAAGTATCATAAGCAGGAATTTCCCCCAGCCTGGAAGTACCTCATTCACATCCTCCTTCAATGTTTGAGTCCCAAATGTACTGCACACAATGAGATCAATAGATCCATTGCCAGTGCTATTGTGTGCATTGCAACAGGGCAAAAATATAACTATTCTAAAATGATTTTTGAAGGGATGTGTAAAAACAAGGGGACAAAAATGACTTTAGCTTATCCCCGTTTTCTGCAAATGATTTTTGATGATCAAGGTTATTGTTCAAGGGATCACAATGATTTTTATAAGATCCCTGAACAAAAGAAAGCTATTTTTACAAAGATGAATTCACCACCTCATAGAGACTTACCTTTAACCCCAGCCATGCTTGCTGTTATTGCAGCAGCACAACCCCAACCAGACCCTCAACCTCAAATTGACCCTCAACCACAACTTGAACCCATTCCTGAACCTTTACCCTCACCTGAACAAATGCAAATTGACCAAGAACCCTTTGACGCTGACACATCAAATGTTGGCGTTGATGTGCCTATTTCCAACGCTGACACCCAACTTTCACAATCCCAAACACCCCTTAACCAACCCACATCTACCCATTCTTCCACACCATCTTCCACACCACCTGAATATAGGTTGATAAAACGCCGAAGGACTACTGGAGTGTTCTCCTCTGGTGGTCCTAGCCATGAAGCAGAGAGAACCACCACCACAAGTGTGGCTGGTGACCTGGATGAGGCTGGGACTATTGGTTCTGGCTTAGATGCTGGCCAAGGCAGTCCCACCATCATTAAGTCCTCATCCTTGCCCAATGAACCTGACTTGGGAGGTCAAATCCCCATTTCAAAAGAGGGCAGACTGGAACCAATGACTCTTTTGGAATTGACGGCAGTCTGCATTAGCTTGCAAAAGCAAAATGCAGACTTAGTACAAATTGTCAGCTCACAAGGCCTTGAACTCAAGCAATTGAGGGAGAGGATTGTTGTTTTGGAGAGTGATCATGCTAGGAGAGGTATGGAGGAGTCTTCCAAAGGGGAGAAAGATCAAAGAAATCTGAGTGATAAGGGCAGCCAAGATGGTCAATCAATGGATGTTGCTGAAGCCCTTACAACTTTGAAGGAACAAACAGGTTTTGATACGTCCTTAATCTCTCCAACCAATCTAAATTTATCATTTACAGCTATGTTGAGAGAGGTTACACAAGGCGCTGAGGAAAAGTACTTGAGCGTTGACAAGACAAATTTGGACGCTGATAGAAGTATTTTGGGCGCTGATAGAGGAAATTTGGGCGTTGACAGACCTGCACATGAAGGTGATGTATTCCAGTCATCATCTATCATCAAAGAAGTTTCTACTCAGGTATTACCATCTACCTTACCAACCATTGCACCATCAGATAAGGGTAAGGGTAAATTGGTAGAAGAAATTGTTCCAAAGAATGCAGCCCAAGTTGAATTTGATAGAAGATTGGCTGAACAAATGATGGAACAAGGTGAAAAGGAAAAGTCACATTTGTTGTGACTTCTGAAGAAGAAAGTGATGGAGCTAGCTGATACTCAAGTGTGATGATTATAGAACCAGAAAGGCTTGAGTATGGTGATGAGCTTTCTAGGGAAAAGTTGAGAGACTTAAAATTGCAGGTTGACTTTGAGATGCCAGAGGTGGTTCAGATGTACAATTCTTGGGAAGAAAGCTGCATGGATAATCCAGACTTGACCATTTCAGATCAAATATGGGGTTTGGAGCTTCTTCTTAGAGTTCAGAAGGATTGTAAGGTGATTTTGAAGCACAAGGCAAGCAATATTCTCTCAGAATTGAAAAGGGATAGAAGAGAGCTCTACTTTATGTTGCTCAGATGTCATGGAGTTGGATGGACACATCAGAAGTTGAAGGCTTTGACATTTGATAAGTTGGAACATAGGGCTTATCCTATTTGGGTGAGAGTGCAGGAAGCAAACACTCTCAGACTTCTTTTAGATGAAAGAAAGGAGCAACTTGCAGAAGAGATGGAAATCAAGAAAGCTATGATAGTTCCCAGGCCAGTGAAGAAGGGATTTAAACTTGAGTTTCCAAAAGATATGAATCCACTATATCCAAGTGAAGCAGTTATTAGAAAGAGCCTCAAGCTCTCCCCATTAGAAGCTTCAGATATGGTGCAAGTGTTACCATTAGATTCCAGGAATCCAATTGTGAGTTATGATGAGGATGAATGTGGATTCTGGAAGATTGGCAGATTTGGCAAGGAGGTACACACTTTTACCACTCTCATATCTTTATTTGCAAGTTGTGATAGAGAAGACTTGGTGGACCTTTGGAGGTTACTAGAGACCAAGTATGAGGCTGAAGCACCAACTTCAGCTAATGGAATAAAACTTTGGACCACATTCAAAAGAATGTGTGGGACAAATGAGGAAGATCCTGAAATATGGAAGGATCTTGAAGATGACCTCAGTGGTCTTCAATGGAGGTTATATTCAGCTGCTGGTGTATACCATTTGAGTTCTACAAAGTTTGCTGAGTATCTACTTGTGGATGCTCAATATTTCATATCCAAGGCTGTTTTGGAAAAGATGAAGGACACTCAGCTGGAGATAGATTATTCAAGTGACGTGGCAAAGAATTTGATCAGATTTATTCATTACCAATATGAGAAGGTTTGTCAGACTCCTCCAAGTTCTTAATGTTTATTCAGAAACTTGATCATAAGAGTGGATATCAAGTTTAGGGGAGGATTGTTGGGAATAAATTAAGGCAAGATCACTTGAACGCTGACAAGAACAAATCAAGCGTTGACAGGAACAAAGCAAGCGCTGACAGCTCAAGCGTTGACAAGTTAAAGTCAAGTGTTGACAGATTGAAGACAAGCACTGATGGAAGATATAAGCTACACGTTTATTATATTCTAGAATACTTCTAGTAAGGATAGAAACGAGAATGTATTTTCTATGTTTATCTTTACCTAGAATAGTTGATACGTAGCTTATTGTACAAGGCTTCTTAATCTATAAAAGAAGGCTTTTAGGTTAATGTTCAATATCAAGTTTTATATAAGTTTTCATTCATAAATATCTTTCATTGTAAGCAAGTTCGACATTCATAATCGAAGTGAAAGTTTTGTTTACATCTTGTGTTCTTGTTTAAGTGTTAAATTCCGCATAACACTTATATTCACAAAGCATATAACAAAGGTTTCTCTACGTGTTATACTTGATCTAATCTCGTTTACACAAAGCTAATCGATCTAAGTTTGGGATCAACACATTACACATATGTTGTGAATCCGTAGAGATATTGCTATCCTCCGTGTCCATTACATATGTGTCATTGATGCTTTCGGGTTGCTCAGGATGCCGTCGTTCATTAGCAAACACATTATAGTTATCATATGTTGGTACCTTTTCAATTGGCTCAGTATCAAAGACAGGTCATGAAGTATCAGCAGTCTCTGGAAGCACTTCTTGAATCTTTGCCATGTACACATAATGTGCCTCTAACTCTTGATCATCGGCTTCATCATCAGTGTCATCATGCCAGTCAACTTCATCTGCTATGAGTGGAATTCCTGCTTCTTCTTTCTTACACAACAACATCTTTTCCTTGTGATATCCTGAATCCTTAACCCGTTTTGGCTTCTTGCATTCCCTAGCCATGTGCCCAAATCCCTTGCAATTGAAGCATTGAATCCCGGTCTTCTACACAACCGGAGTGCCTACAGTATCTCTAGCCCCAACTTGATTCGGCATCCTCTGATTATCATACCTAGCCTCACGATCATACCTAGGTGCATGATCAACTTCCTTATATCGAGCATTGGATGATGATCTGAGGTTGTTGTTGGTAGGTTTGTAGATCTTCTTATAAGTTGTGGTGAGTAAAGACATGAGTTCTTCAATCTTCTTGTCCCTTGAAGTTTGTTCATCATCACTATCTCCATCTGACTCGGTGTCATACTTTGGAGGTGGAGTGGGGACAATTGCTTTTGCCTTTTTAGCAGTAGCTGGAGGTTTGGTGGATGAACTTGATGACTTTGAGAAATGAGTAGGTGGTTGTTGACGGTGTACGGGTTTTGTTGAAGTAGCAGCCACAAAAGCAATAGAGTTAGCAGACCGTTCTGCCTTTTCAGCCCTTAGTTCATTCACTTCATTCTGATGTTTTTTCAGGATATCATAAAGTTTGTGATAGGAGATGGTCTTGATATCTTCCCTTTGTTTAACCAAAGTCACAAACCTTTGCCATTCCGGTTTGAGTTGAAGTAGAAACTGAACATTGGCATGATGATTGGAGATGGTGCACTGATTTCTAACAAGCTCATTCTTCATTTTGTAGAATCTCGAGTAATATGAGTCAATGGATTCACCATCTTCGGATGTGAATTTTCCAACTCCCAAATTAAATTAGTCTCGAGATCTTAAACGTTGATTGACTCACCTTGCTTCAATCGATGAATTGCATTCCACATTTCCATCGCATTAGGACATGCATCAACCGTGGAATAGATATCGTTATCAATCCTAGTGAGTATGTAGTTCACAACATCAGCTTCAGCTTGGAGGAGTTTCTTTTTCTCAACAGGACAAGTATCGAAATTCTCCTCGTGTAGTTGATGAAGTACCATCCTCTGTTTGTGTGGTAATGGGTCTGAATTCAAAAACTGGAGGTGGATTCTCAAGGCAGTGATGAAGAGCTGTTCGGTTCTCTTTCCCATCGAGAAATCTAAGAAAGCGAGATCTCCATTGAACATAACAACCGGCAGTGAGCACAGGTGGATTCCCATTGCCACCTTGTTCCAAACGAATTTGATTTGCAGTCGTATTGATGATATTATTGTTAGACATTGTCGATGATTGTGAATGGAATAGGATCTTAGTGGATGTGTTGTGATGAGGTGTGGTTGATGTTGTTGAGAAAAGATGTTAAAACCCCCTAAGAATTGTCTCTCCAGAAACCAAAAATTCCAAGGCCAAAAAATTGCTATGTTCGGATAATTGAGTATTTTCGGATAATTGAACTTCGTCGGAATAACTGAAATCTTCGGAAAATAGGTTGATCTTCGGAATATTGACAATCTTCGGAATAGTGAGCAGTCTTCGGATAAATGAGGTTTTTCGGAATACTTGAGTTTTTCGGAAAAATTGGGTTTTCGGAATAAATGGGTTTTTCGGAATAAGTGAGTTTTCGAATAAAATGGGTTTTTCGGAAAAATTTGATTTTTTGGATAAATGATGATTTTCGGATAAAGGGAAGATTTTCGGATAAGTGGTATTTTCGGAATAACTGGATTTCTTCGGAATAAGTGAAATCTTCGAAAAAAACCACCCCTTTTTCGGAATATATCTTCGGATAAACACCACTTTTTCGGAAAGAAAAAAACTTCGGATAAAACACCACTATTTCGGAATAATGCTGTTTTTCAGATAAACACCCCTATTTTGGATTAAATCTTCGGATAAACAACAAATCTTCGGAAAAAAGAAACCCTTTTCCGAAAATATTTTTTGGGAATAAACCCACTTTTTCGGATAATCAAAACCCTATTCCGAATATCCAACTGTTGATCGAGAAACCACTTTTCTCGGAGCAAACTTGTAAAAACCATAACTTTTTGCCAAAAATTGATCCAAATATCCAAAATTTTTGTATTTTTAGCCAAAATAACAATACCAAATCTCTACCACAACTACGTAGATGATTTGTATAAAAAATAAACCATAAAAAACACAAAAAAAAAATTTGGATCAAGGATTATGGATCAAATACCTCACAAAATCAATAAGAACACAAACCACGGATCTTCAATCACCTATCCACTATAGGCTCTTGATACCAAATGTTAATCCCACTTTAATCCATAACACAATATAAGATGATATTTTAGAGAGAGAAATAGATGAAGGTAGAGAGAGAAAGTAGAAAGATTATGGAAGGTTAAACATTGCTTAGAGAGAGAGAGAAACTAATGTAACCAACACCCTCTTCCACACATGGAAGAGGGTATATATATGCCACGGCCTTAAGGCCTTAGTGGGCTTGTTCATGGGCCGGGCTTGGCTTTGCTTGGGCTTACGCCCCTAACTTATACAATATTAGCTTAAATACCAAGCCCGGTTAACCCGACTAACCTATTACAATACAAGACCAATAACGACTAAGATGACCTATTATATTCTTGTTCGACTATATAAAATATAGGGCTAACAGTTGTGACTCTTGAGGAGTTGATTATCAATGGATGTATGAGCACTCTCTTGAACAACATGGACTACCTCATCTCTTTGGTTATTTGTTTGAACCATGGATTTTGTCTCAATGATATCACATGCATTTTGTGTGGATTTTGAAAGAATGTTCCCACCCGCGGCCGAGTTAAGGGAATCTTGATGGTGAGGTCTCAAACCATTGTAGAAGGTCTCAAACGATTGTAGAAGGTGTTGATTCGGTTAGGGCTTTTGATGTTTCATAGTCTTTGTTAACAAGCTGCATGTAGCTTGAGGTTAATGTGGTATCTCAGCCACATTCCTTTGTATTTAAACGTTTTTTTGGTTAATATATTTACCGGGGTAACCCATTGTAAAAAAAAGGATAGTGATGAAGATCAAGCTCAGAAGAATCGGGAAATGAAACAACAAATTGCTATCATTATGAAGACCTACCAGAAAATCTTCAAACCCACCAACAACAATCTTTGAACATCATCCAACACAAAGAACCAATATGTTGAGAATCCTCCAAGGTATGACACACGTCGACGTGCTGAAAGTCCTTCTGGGTATGATCGACGTAATCCAATACATGTTGAGGGTTCTGCAAGGTATGATCTACAAACTGCCAAGTATGATACTCAGAGGATTGCTGCTGCTACTGGGAATAGGGAAACTGTTGGAACGCAAGTGGTTTTCAGTGTTATAATTGCCAAGGTTATGGGCATATGGCAAAGGAATGCAGAAAGCCGAAAAGGGTTTGGGACTCTAGCTATCATAAAGATAAGATGTTGTTATGCAAGAAGATGGAAGCATGGGTCAAATTGTCGGCTGAGGAAGGAGCAATGCTTGATGATACTGATGATGAAGCCTCCGACCAAGAA
The DNA here is from genome assembly GCA_025667525.1 of Glebionis coronaria. Classification (NCBI taxonomy): domain Eukaryota; kingdom Viridiplantae; phylum Streptophyta; class Magnoliopsida; order Asterales; family Asteraceae; genus Glebionis; species Glebionis coronaria. The sequence goes on from JANFOE010000893.1 coordinate 190,819, forward strand.
TTAGAAGCACATTACTCGTAAATGGCAAAGGTTGACGAAGTTCTCAATGTCACTGAAGATGACAATGGCCCTATCTTTGACACTGAGCCACTCGATAAGGTACACACCACTGATGAATATAATGTGTTTGGTGATATTCATGAGCATAGTGAGCTACCCAATGCCACTAATGACACATGTATGACGGAAAAGGTTGATAGCAATACCACACCCGATTCATCAGACATGTGCAATAATGAGTTTGAGGATGATCAACATGCAAATGAGTATGATGATGAGGAGAGTGTCGCGCTTGCTAATTTAATTTCTAGTTTACAAAAAGATGTCAATGAAACTAGAAAAGTCAAAAGAAATTAAAGAAGGCAAACGCAGCGCTCACTCAAAATTTTGAAGAATGCAAAGCCGCACTAATTACATCTAGTGAGACAATTGAACGCTATAAAGATGAGCTTCTTCATAAACCAAAGAGCTTGAGGGGTACAGGGGTAGTGCGTTAAAAAGTCAAAATGACGATCTTGAAAAGAAATACAATGAAACTCTTGAGTTATTAACCAAAGAGAAACTTCAATTTAATGTTTTATTAATGGATGAACGTCAAAAAACGTACCTTGCTACCACCAAAGTTAACGAACTTGAACAATGGCTTTTGATAGATAACACCGAGTCTGCTAAAATTCTTGATGATAAGAAACAAGAGGTTGAAACGTTAAAACAAGATTTCAAAAGTCGACATGAAAAAGATACTGAAAAAGTAACGGAACTAGAAACACAAGTCGAATTTTTGAAGAAAGTTGTTTATAAAACACATGACTCTATTCAAACCGTAAGAATGATAGCACCTCCTTCTATTTTTAAGGGTCAAGCTAGCTTTGAAAGTCCTGATTATCTTGCCCAAGCTCAGGCTGCGAACCCGCGCCTTTATATGGATGAGTCCGAATGGACCGATCCTGAATATCCTCTTGGTTATGATGAGACATCCCTTTGGGAAGAGGAGAGTAGATCACCGGTCAATAAAGAGTTTGTGAAACCATACAATTATGCTTATGAGAATAGTCTATATGGTCTTTTCACTACACAAAAACAAAAGTCTCGTGAGGAATTGTTTTTAGAATGCAAACAAAGAAGAATTCAATGGAAGAAAGCTTTTGCTACTAAGAAAACTAACGTTTCTAAGTTCATCAACTACTTGCCTCTTGATGCTTCTAAAAGAAAGAGTAGGCAGACATTTGGGTTTCTACAACATTATATTGATAATATTAAATCCATTGTTGACAATGAATGGAAACAACGAGAAAATGACGAGTGGAAAAAACCAATTCCTCAAGAAATAACTGTGCATATCAAACAAATCTTAATACCGAACACTACCACATTAAAATAAAATATTCTTGAATTTGAAAGATTAATTCGGTCTGATAAGTTTGATGAATTAAAATATGTTGAGTCTATTGAGAAAGAAATTGACGATCTTCAAATGGACAAGTCCGTTTTTTCAGATGAATATGATTTACTCTTAGAAGAATGTCTCTCCAAAGATATTTTGTGTGTTACTCTTCAATCTTGTGCTGATATCGATGAATATTCTGATGTTGCATGCAAATATCTTGATAAGATCAAAGAATGTGAGCGTCTTGAACTTGAGCTTTCGAAACGTAAAGAAAATGTTGATAAAAAGGCTTTTGAGTTACTTCAACACAAAACTGATTTCCTTCAAAAACATTGTCATTCTCTTGAACTTTCTTTGCAAAAAGACGTTGGTAGTTTTCCACATGATAATAACTTGCAATAAAAACTTTCCAAAACGTTTCGAGAAATAAATGAAAAGAGTTTGGAAATTAAAGGGTTGAAAGCTCAGTTACAAGACAGGGAAATAGCGATAGCAGAGTTGAAGAAACTTGTTGCTAAGATGGGTGGGAAAATTGTGGAACCTAGTGTTAAGAAACATGTTGTAAGACAACCCAACGCGCACAAACTGACTAGACCCTCTGTCTTGGGAAAACCATCTATTTTCCCTAATTCTGCATTTGCAAAACATGCGTTTGCCCCCAAGACGGATGGGAAGTATAGGTTACCACAGAATACTCCCAAAACATATATTCTATCACCAAGCATTAAGAACACAAATGTGATTAAACCAGGGATGTATAGATTGGCCACTAAATCCACACACAACAAAGAAAGTCAATCACCTCAGACTTCTAGAAACACTAATAGACATGTGTCTTTTACTACAGGAGTAATCCCCACTGATAGTGTTAGCCAGCCTCAGCTTAAGATCACTCGCATGAATGAAAAGGTTTGGCAAAACAAAAGTCAAGGGAACATGAAGACAGTAAAAGACCACCCTAGGATTTTTAATGTTTCTAAGAATAAAACGTCTGTAATCACGTGTAATGACGATTTGAATGATTCGACTTTGAATACTTTGTATGTTAAGTTTGTTTGTGTGAATGTGGAAAGTGTGCTAATGCTAATCATGCTATGTGTGTTTCGAATAATGTCAAAGGCGTAGATACTAGAACTAAGAATCAAACTACGATGCCTATTAGTGCTAGAAAACCCAAACGCAAAGTGAACCATTCTGGTGTAACCCCCCTTGGAAAAAGTATTGCATCAGACTCCACCACTAAGACCACTAGAAGCAGAATTAGGGAATTATATGAGTCTGGTAGCAAGTCGTGGAAATAGTGGTTTGCTAATCAATGTCCTCCAGGATATAAATGGACGCCTAAAGTTAGGACAGAAAATGTGACAACAAGTGTTAGTATGCCTTTAAATGTTGCTAAGGACACTAATGATTCTGAAATCACAACTAATGTGGTATCCAATTTAGCAAATGCTCCATCGTGTTCTAACTCTTCTGCAGGTGATACAAATAATTCTCTTCATACTGGACTCCGGATGCACGAAGCACATGACGGGGAATCTCAAGCTTCTAATTAACTTCGCGAAGAAGTTCCTGGGTACGGTCCGATTCGGAAATGATCAATTTGCACCGATCCTAGGATATGGAGATTTGGTTTAGGGGAATATCACGATAAAAAGGGTATACTACGTCGAGGGCTCAATCACAATCTTTTCTCTTTTGGTCAATTCTGTGATGCAGATTTGGAAGTTGCTTTCAGAAAGAAGACATGTTTTGTTCGTGATTATGATGGGAATGATTTACTCACCGGTTCACGGAGTACTGATCTTTACACAATTTCACTACAAGACACAACTTCATCAACTCCAATTTGCTTCATGGCTAAAGCTTCAACGACTCAGGCATGGTTATGGCATCAACGTCTTTCTCATCTCAACTTTGATACCATCAACTTGCTTTCCAAGAAAGATATTGTGAGAGGCCTTCCAAGTTTGAAATTCATCAAGGATCATCTTTGTTCTTCTTGTGAGCTTTGCAAAGCTAAACGGGGTAGTTTCAAGGCAAAGACTACATCATGCTCAAAAGGACGGTTTTTTTTTTTGGGTAAAGGGGAAAATTACCCCGGTAAAATATATTACACCAAAAAAATCGTTGAAGTACAATGGATATAGGTGAAGTCCTATATCACAACCCGTTACATGGGCAACAAACCAGCACTAAAAGCAACAAACAGCCAAAAACCTGCATAAGGATGACAAACCATCCTTAAGAAACTACCAAACATACGAACAGTAAAGAAAACAGACAAATAACCTATTTTCTACCACTTCCTCTCAACTTGAAGTCACGAAAATCCTTGAGAGCTCCTTGAAGATCATCAATTTGGTCTTCATAACCATCATATAAACACAAATCATCATCTTCAAGTTGTTGACCACCACCATAACCGAACTCACCCTCCTCATCAGAAGTGTCCGAAGCATTAACACAATCCTCCCATTTCTTTACCAAAACAGGAGGACTACTAACCTTTTTATCTTTGCCCTTATCACCACAACCAGAACTAGAACTACTGGCCCCCGTATCCTTAGAAGTGCCATGATCATTTGGTTGAGGCATAGGGTCACCCATATTATCACCCTCCATGTTTAAAACATCAAAAGGATTCGACGAATTCAAACCTGAATTTGGAGCACCACCATTAGTAGAAACACTAGGAGAGGCTGATTTAGACCCCCCATTCGTATTCCCACTCTTCTTTTGTTGCCAAATCACCTTGGAATTAGGTTTATTCAGCCGAAGACCCGCAAAAACTTTTGGATCAGCTTCCTTCTTCTTCTTACGACTTTTAACAGTCGTAAATCCATCACTTTTGTCTTCCAAATCAGCAGAGTGCATATCCCTTGCTGATTTAATAGGAACCCCCTCAAGAACACGTTTAGGACACGATTTAGAATCATGACTAAAGCTTTTACATGTATCACAATGTGGAGGTTTCCACTCATATTCAACTCGAACAATCTCTTTACTATAACCATCCCCCTCCTCCGTAGGAATCGCCATACTAACCTCCTTCTTAAAACCAGCAACCGCATCAATCTCAATCAAAGCCCGGGCAAAACTAATTCTACCCCAAGAATCACCACACATAGAACTAGTAAACGCGTCAAGCATAATAGGCTTACCAATTTGGGTTGCAATAAGACTCAAACCATCCTCCGAGTACGCAAGTACAGGCACATTGTACATTTTTACCCAAACAGGAATTTTGGTAACCTCACCTTTCTTTAGAGACACACTAGGTGTCCATTTGGTAAGCATGATCGGTGATTTACGTATAAGCCATGGTCCCTTTTCCAGCACCTGATCCATACCAGACTTAGATGCAAACTTGAACAAGTATACTCCATTGTCATTCCTGGTAACCTTTTCAAAACCAAATTTCCTCCATGTATTCGACGCATATTGTTGAACCACATAGAAAGAAGGATCTTTACCAACAAAAAAACCAACAATGGTATTTTCGTACTTACCTTTGATCTTAGCAGCCACGTCCTTAGGTAAAACACAATCAAACGAGTCCAGCTTAACGTCAGAAATGAGAGTGCGAAATTGTACCTTGGAACTAGAGTCATTAGGGCACACAAGACTAGCGTACGTGCTAGCTGCCTTTGGAGAATCAACTCTAGGACCAATCTGCTCACTCCCAGCAGCTTTGGTCGATATATTATTATCACATCCCACCTCTTTCGACATTGTAGCAGCCTCTTTATTATCCATAGGTTCCACACGAGCCGGTTTACGCAGGATACTCTTAGGCACGGAAGTTTTACCATCAATATTCCTTACCCGCTTAGCAATACCAGCAATAGTAGAATCCACCTCGATTACTGTCTCCGAAACAACCACCTTCTTCTTCTTCTTCTCATTGCTATCAAGAAAACCCCTCTCCATTAACCCTCAACCACAACACCTCAAATCACAGCTAACCAAGTATAACTAAACCAGAAGCGAAACCCTAATAATTAGGGCTCCAAAATGCAGCACCAATGCAAACTACTTGAAATCCATATCATCGACCAATACAGAATGATAGATAGGGTATAACCCTAAATAATGAAGCCCCAAAACCTGTTGACACACCTGAAACACCCGCACCAAGACCTGCAAACCAGCTAGGATACGCACACAAGGTTGAAAACCCTAATGAGCAGCAATACAATAATAAAGATTCAAATGAGCCCTAATCGCTGATTGGCAGGATAATTAAAGAAGCTATGCAGCGAAACCCTAAAACCACGGCTTAGAAAATTAGAACCCAAATCGTTGAACAATCAGTCCTAATCGCAAAGTAATCCTAAAACCAAAGTCGTCTCGAATAAGAACGATTAAGGAATAGGAATCACAACCCAATAAGGAGAGATTGACGATCAGAAAAAGGAATTAATTTAATAAAAGTCGGCTAGGAAAATCACCAGGCAGATCGCCCATAGCAAGAGAGAAAATAGGGTTTTTAGTTACCTATATTATTATTTGCTCAAAAGGACGGTTATATCTTCTTCATATTGATTTGTGTGGATCCATGCGTGTTCAAAGCATCAATGGGAAGAAATACGTTATGGTAATTGTCGATGACTACTCAAGGTACACATGGACTCACTTCTTGAGGTCCAAGGATGAAACACCTGAGGTTATCGCACGGGTACTCGGGTACTCGTGTAGTTAGGACCGATTTTCATATAATTTAGTTATGAAGTATTTCAACCTTTTTTCGTTATGGGGTAAATAATTAACTTCCTTAAGTTGATACAACGTGGTCTTCAAGCTCAAGTAAAAGTGGTACGTACTGACAGAGGCACAAAATTCTTGAATTCAACTCTGAAAAATTATTTTGAAGCCGAAGGGATTGAACATGAAACATCTATTGCTCGAACACCCGAACAAAATAGTGTTGTTGAAAGACGAAACCGTACTTTAGTTGAGGCTGCTAGAACTCTATTATCCGCTTCAAAACAACCATTTCACTTTTGGGCCGAAGCCGTGTCAACTGCATGTTACACACAAAACCGGTCCTTAATTATCCCAAGACACGAAAAGACATCATATCACATAATTCATGATCGAAAACCTTCACTCAAAACCTTCACGTTTTTGGATGTACGTGCTATATTATTCAAGATGGTGAAAATCTAGACAAGATGAAAGAGAAAGGTGATGCATGCATTCTAGTGGGATATGAAACTCAGTCTAAGGGATATAGAGTGTACAACAAGAGAAGAAAATTGATTATCGAGACTATTCATATCAGATTTGATAAATTACAATATATGGCACTTGAACAAAACAGTTTAAGTCTCGTTCCACAACGACAAAAGACTTATGTGCACAACCGCACGAAACTCGGAACTCAAGACCACAACAATGAACCGTCAAGTTCAAAGCTGGTTCCTGAACATGTTCCTAGAGCAGATATGACAGTGGACACGATACTTGAAGAGTTTTAAATGTTATATGGACCAATGTATGATGAATATTTCACGGGGAAGAAACATGTTGTATCGAAGTCTTCCGCTGTCACTCATGATAAGGATGATGATACCGACCATCGTCAACAAAAGGATACAACTTTATCTACTTCAACACGGGTTGCTGCAGATTTATCTCCTCAGAATATCACATCAACAACGACTCCTACAACATCAACAACTACTGTCATTGCTCCAGAGAACACAAATCAAGCAGATAATGCATTATCTGACGAAGACGAATTTATCAACCCATTCGGTACACCAGTACACGAAACTAGAGAGTCTTCTACTCGCCATGTTGATCCATAAAATATGCACACGTTCTACCAACGACATCCTTCAACACATCATTGGACCCGAGATCATCCTTTGGTTCAAGTAATTGGAAACCCTTCACAGCCCGTTCGTACAAGACGACAGCTTAACACCGATGGCGATGTTTGTATGTTCGCACTCGCCGTGAGTTCAGCTGAACCGAAAAACATCAAAGAATCCATAGCTGATCATGCTTGGATTGAATCGATGACGGATGAACTTCAACAATTTGAAAGAGTTAAAGTCTGGGAACTTGTTGACAGACCATACGATGTAATACCATTAAATCTTCGATGGATCTGGAAAAACAAGATGGATGAAGAGAACACGATCATCAAGAATAAATCTAGGCTAGTAGCTAAAGGGTATGGTCAGAAAGAGGGTATTGATTTTGAAGAATCATTTGCGCCAGTAGCTCGAATGGAAGCGGTCAGGATTTTCCTTGCTTATGCTACACATAAGGGCTTCATCGTGCATCAAATGGACGTAAAGACGGCGTTTCTTAACGGTCCTTTGAAGGAAGAATTTTATGTCACGCAACCGGAAGGATTCGTCAATCCTCATTATCCTGACAAGGTGTATCGTCTCCACAAAGCAATTTATAGACTCAAGCAAGCTCCAAGGGTGTGGTACGACGAGCTCTCGAAATTTCTGGTCTCCAAAGGTTTCTCAAAAGGTTCCATTGATCTAACTTTGTTCAATTATAAATATGGGGATGAAATTTTGCTTGTGTAGATTTATGTTGATGACATTATTTTCGGGTCTACAAACCCAAAACTTTCAAAATGGTTTGCAAAAGTCATGCACAGCAAATTTGAAATGTCAATGATGGGCGAACTAAAATTCTTTCTAGGAATTCAAGTTCACCAATCCCCAAGTGGTATCTTTATTAACCAAGCTAAGTATTGTTAAGAGATAATCAAAAAGCATGGTATGACCTCATGTGACCCCGTTGGGATACCATTATCAACCACATCCCTAGATGCTGATTTGGAGGGAGATGCAATAGATCAAACGAAATATTATTCCATGATCGGCTCCCTCATGTACTTAACAGCAAGGCGACCAGATATATCACATGCTACGTGTTATTGTGCACGATATCAAGCATAAGCCACTAAAAAGCACCTCAAGGAGGTTAAACGGATTCTTTCTAACGGCCTATTCAGATTATGATCACGCAGGGTGTCAAGATACACGTAAAAGTACTTCTAGTGGTGCACAATTTATAGGTCAAGACAAGCTTGTGGGATGGTCTTCCAAGAAGCAGGATTGCACGTCACTGTCATTAACCGAAGCGGAGTATGTGTATCTATATGCGTGTTGTGCTCAAGTTCTATGGATGAGAACACAACTCACGGATTATGGCTTCCACTTTGATAAACTACCTATATACTGTGACTCAAAGTCCGCCATAGCCATCTCCTGCAATCTTGTACAACACTCCCGCACGAAGCACATTGATGTCAGATATCACTTCATTAAGGAACAAGTTGAAAGGGGTATCGTTGAACTATACTTTTTTGGAACTGATTACCAATTAGCTGACTTGTTTACAAAAGCTCTTTCAAAATAGAGGTTTGCGTATCTAGTTAGAAATTGGTATGAGATGTTTGACTCCAGCAGAACTGGAGATTCTGGCAAAGAAGCCTGCTTGATTCATCTATCAAACATCTACCTGTAAATATCTTTGAAAAAGCAAAATACAAAAATATAAAACACATAAAAGCAAAACACAAAACTAAAAAATCTTTCAAAAAACCAAAAAGATTCTTCTCGACATGTCTTTCAGTATCGATAATATGGACATACCTAGAAATTTCGTGCAATAACGACACGGGTGTGTACATAAAGCTCGACTAAAAGTTGTAAATATTTTTCAAAACATGTCATTTCTTTTAATAAAGGAAATTTTCTATTTTGGACAATATTTCCAAACAACGGGTAGAGCAATCTATCTTGGGTTGAGCTTGTCCCAAAACATTCAACGTTTTGAGCTCAACACAATGGCTTGTAATCACTTTCAGATTGCAACCCGGATCTATATTCACGGGGGAGTGTACACTTTAGTGCCCTTACCCTCAACAAAAGAAGAGAATTCTTCTTATACTTGAGTGGATTCGTCAAGACATTCAAAGTCTATGAACTCAAGTTTATGCTTTAGAAAAACCTCTTCGCCAAAAAGAAATAGGATTTTTCAAAAAGCGTTGAACACAATTTTTTTTTCAAGAATTTCTCATTGATTATTCAAAATCTTTCAAAAATTGTGTGTTCAACAACTCCCATCCTCAAAAAGCGAAATGCGGATCAAATCCTCACAATAACAATTCAATTGGATCATTTTTTTAGGGGGAGCATTTCAACTTCATGCAAAGATTGACACATCTTTCTCCCAAAGATTTTCAAGACTATTTTTCAAAATATATTTTAATCAAATTTGGTATCCCTAATATCAAAAGATTTTATATACTAGAGATAGGGGAGAAAATGTGATTGAAAGTGATCTAAAGACTCAAAAACTTTAAACTCTTATCCACATGTGTTAAAATGTCTACATAAATTCTTTCGCATTTCTATGCACATGTGTAGGGGGAGCTTTTCTGAAACGACAAAACTTGCAAGGTGTTAAATGTTTTTTTTCAAACACTTTGTTAGAATTTAAAGTGGTTTTTATGGTGACGATCAAATACCCACAACATCTTTAATTCATGACGTTATTGGTGTCAAAAAGGTGATTAGGTTTAAGTCCTATGATCCAACCAGAACCGGAGGGATCTTCCCAGGGACAATCCAATAGATTATTAGAAGTCCTTAGGAAAGATGGAGTAGAATGTGAACGTAGCTGAATGCCGACTAAGTACTGATGCTAGCACTGGAACAATCACAACAAGGTGCTAGTAATGATGTCTTGGTAAGTATTGAATGGGTTGAAGAATTAAAAAGATATGTAAGGATAAAGGGACTAAAGAAGGAAGCCCTCCATACAACTTAGGCAGAACCGGGTTAACACATCATGAAGACAAACTCATCATAGACCCAGTGATGTACGCAAAACCCTTTCCTATCTACTCAGGCTTCTCTCAAAAGAAGTTTGTTTTATTATCACGGAGAACAACATGACTTCTATTAGCTTTCTCATTCCAAGATAGTTGATATTGAATAGGTGGTATCTGCACCAGCCTCCGACCACTAAAAGTGCACAAATCGAGTCTAGAGCCAAGAGATCAATCAAATCTCGTTAGGACACACAGATGATTAACAAGAGAGTCCTACGCCATATCCTTGTGATATTTCTAGAACACTCAGAGTGATATACTTAGTATTTACAATGATGAGTGGAAATCCTTCTAGTGTTAACATCAAACAGCACTGCGGTAGGTCATATGTAAGATTCTTTATGAATTAAACATATGTAGAATTGGAAAGCAACAGTGGTTTGATTCTGAATTGATTCAAACTCATTTCAGGTTTCTACGTAATATCTTTATGGTCTTTCCAGAAAATTCAGAGTGATATTCATTAATATTCACAGTGGCGAATGGAAATCCTTCTAGCGTCAACATCAAACAGCGCTACGGTAGGTGACTTGTGAGATTCTTATGAATCAAGATTGTGTCAACTGGAAAGCAACAATGGTAAGATTCTTTACCAATCACACTTGTTCCAGGAATTTGAATTGACGACTTTAATCAAGCGGATATCTATCCAATTGATTCACTCTTTATGTTCGCAGTCTTGCTTTGAGACGGTCGAGTAAAGAGAACGGCTAGTACAGCCGCGAAACCCTGTCAAGGAGATTCTTAACTGAATCTACCTATCACAGGTACGGTATTTATTATCGTATAACGGTCTTCACCGACCGGAGGTAAAACGCTACCGATTTAGGACGAATGTCAAAGCCATTCAGTCCGTGTCTATGTTTTGTCTCAAGAAGGTGGCGTCACGGTGTACTCAGCAAAGTCAAAGATTCAAAACCACATACTCATGCCAAAAGACATATTCAACAATTAATAGCGTGGGCATGTGGATGAAGACACAAGATTGCAAGATGGCAAAGACAAGTCAAGGATAATTTGAAGATCTCAAGATCAAAAGACAAAGTCGAAAGACAAGTTCTCACACACTTCTCTCTCTTTTCTCTCTCTAGTTTCTCTCTCTAGAAATCTTAATTCTTTTCATCTATTTTCTATCTTTAATCATCTAATATTATGGGACAACAGAACATGAGAATCATCTTTTAACGATCCTGCAAATTCTTCGATAGGAGAAAAATTATATACGCAGCTTTCCAGATGTGAGTTCTAGATGAACAAGGTGGCATTTCTGAGCCATCCTATTTCAGCAGAAAGAAATTTTAGACAGTCCTGCGAAGATGAAGACCATCACCAGCTGGTCAAGTTCGACGCATGTGACTAAAGTACAAAACTTTCTAGAACTCAGTTGACTGATACCGTAGAAACTGTGGACAGTTCCCACGATTAGCCTTCCATGGCTAAGCTTACGCATAAAGGAGAGGACCTACACTAAAAATTTGTATCACATAAGATCCTACGCTAGGAGAGATCTATTTTACCTAGACTTAAATTCTTTCATGACTATTCACCCAGATTCCACCAAAATGTACCATAATCCCAGGCAGAATCTTGATAGAAGTAGTATAAAACAATTGATGCAGCTATGTTCATATCTAGATACTTGACATACCGCAGGTTCAAGATAGGACACCGACATGCTAATGAGTTATTACAACCATTAGAAATTTCTGAACAGAAATGAGATACGATTCCATGGAGGTTATTGTCAGTTACCACAGACTCAGACTAAGCATGATGTTATCTAAGTCGTTGTTAACCAGTTAACCCAGTCTACACGTCTTCTTTTATCTGAAATGATTACGCATTAACAAATCTGCAGGAAATTCAGCAATAGATCGTATGATTCCAAGGTATTCCATCAACAATCTTGTCAGATAGAAATTAGCGTTAGTAAATCACGCTCACGTTCATGTTCACGATCACGTGTACGTTCGCATTCACGTTCACGTTTATTTTCACTTTCACGTTTATGTCTCATTCGCAGTATGATGCTGTTTCAGTTCATGTTTTTTCTTATCTCATGATTTAAGCTCACGTTAGCATTCATAACATTGTTCACGTTCAAGTTCATGTGCCATTTCGCGATACACGTTTCACAGTTTATTATAGAATATGGTTACAGAAAGCTTGAGAAACCAGACTCATGTTTAGCACAACTATTCCATAACCAGGCAGACGTTCACATCTCAGGCCGTATCGTTTGGCATTCCTTCCTTTGTCAGCATACGTTCATGATATGTTCTAGTATCACGTCCACATTATGTTTCACGTATCACATTCATGATATATTTCATGCACAGTGTTCCTTTTATGATCGCGAACCACGTTCATAATTGCTCACGTAGCACGTTCACAATTGTTCACGTAGTTCATCCCTATATATTTTCAGCAGCCTGCCCAGAGATATAATTGTTATCTCTTCAGGATAATTGTACGTACCTTTTCATGCTATGGCTTGTTCATTCTATTAGATTCAAAAAAATCCATCTTAAGTATTGAACTAGAAACTATTTCATCATTCATCAGGACAGGGTCATCATGATCAAGATTTTCATTGTGTTTAACCTTTGAAGGAGTCGTTTCGAGTGGGAAGCCACTCAGAACGGAGGAGTCCATCCATACCTCTCATTTTTTATCCTTCAATAATTCATTTAAGTTCTTCCAGACATGTTACGTTTCATGTTCTCTTCAGCCATGTCACGTTCCATGTTCACTCTAGTCATGTCACGTTAGACCCTTTCAGCAGCAGTATGTTCTAAATCAAGGGTGAATGGTCTTTCAGCTTATATGTTTTTCAGCTCTCATGTCCTTTCAGCCTATGTGTCTTTCAGCTTATATGAACCTCATCAACTTATATTACTTTTAATTCGAGGACGAATTTTCTTTTAGAGAGGAAGAATTGTAAAATCGCAGCATAATCTCATCCTTAATTCAAGGACGAATTATTTTTTTTAGAGGGGAAGAATTGTAAAACCCGTATTTAAAATCCTCGAATATTAAATACGCGTAGTCTCAGCTTTAACTTTAATTAAACGTAAATGGTAAATACGCAGTCTTAGTTTATTAATACGTAGTCTCATTTTATATAAATACTACAAATAAATAATTATTCAGAAAATAATTATTAAGTTTCAGAAAATATTACGTATGTATTATTACACGGAAAAGAATTATTAAGTTCGGGAATTAAAAACACGAAAAACAAATACGAATGCACGTGAATAAATTTAGTGTCGTAAAGCAAAATGAAAACCAAAACATATGCTACATGTATATGGGCTTCGGTCCATTTAAAAAAGTATGGACCTTGGGGCCCGGCCCTTTTTGGGAAAGAAAGCATACGGGAACCCTTTTTTCACTATATAGTAATCGAACAAAAAAAAGAGAAACGGGTTTAGGGTTATTGTGACTGCCGACAGAAAAAGACAAGAAGAAAGAATGGATCGAGTGTTGTTTTCTTCCCCATTGATGCGTGTGTACTCGTATTTCATTCTAAATCCCTCAAAGGTAATCATTCGTTCTCATTTTTTCACAGATCATAAGTGTATGTCCTTAAAATCCTTGGATTGTCTATGTGTTGTAATGATCTGAAGAGATGGAGAGAGATGAAGAAATAGAGAGAGAAAGTTAGAGAGAGGTTGGAGAGAATAATGAAAGATTATGTTGTCCCATATATTTAGATGATATAACACGAATTTAAGAAAGAAAATAGATGAAGAAGATGAATTCTGGAGAGAGAAAGTAGTGAGAGAAAGTAGTGAGAGAAAGTAGAGAGAGATGATTAACTTGGTGAATATTAGATTAGAATAATGAGAGTACTAATGACCATCCACCCTTCCTAACATGCTAGGAAGGGCTTTATATAGTTGGGCTTACATGTAACCATAATGGGCTATATTATTTGGACCGGGCTTGTCTTTTGGGCTTTAAGTAGCTTAAATACAAGCCCGTGAACCATGACTATTTAACTATCTATTACAACGTTCTGATAAATATTACAATAGAAACCTATGACCGAACATTCTTGTTTGACTCAATATTTTGAGGCTAACAATCTCCCCCAATGTGAGGTCATTCCTCTTCGATATTTGGATTCCAATGGAGATTTATGAATTTCGTCATAAATGAGTCTTGAACGTGTAACAGTAGTTTTGTTCCTTCATGCTGTGATCTTTGAGCCTTTGTCATTGTCTTTCGACTTAGTCTTTTATCTTGAGATCTTCAAATCATTCTTGACTTGTCTTTGCCATCTTGTGATCTTGTGTCTTTATCCACATGCTCACACTATTAATTGTTGAATAAGTCTTTGGGCATGAACATGTGGTTTTGAATCTTTGACTTTGCTGAGTACACCGTGACGCCACCTTCTCGAGACAAAACATAGACACGGACTGAATGGCTTTGACATTCGTCGTAAATCGGTAGCGTTTTATCTCCGGTCGGTGAAGACCGTTATACGATATTAAATACTGTACCTGTGATTAGGTAGATTCAATTAAGAATCTCCTTGACAGGGTTTCGCGGCTGTACTAGCCGTTCTCTTTACTCGACCGTCTCAAAGCAAGACTGCGAACATAAAGAGTGAATCAATTGGATAAATATCCGCTTGATTAAAGTCGTCAATTCAAATTCCTGGAACAAGTTTGATTCATTAAGAATCTTACCATTGTTGCTTTCCAGTTGACACAAGTTTGATTCATAAGAATATCACAAGTTACCTACCGTAGCTCTGTTTGATGTTAACGCTAGAAGGATTTCCATTCGTCACTGTGAATATTAATGAATATCACTCTGAATATTCTGGCAAGACCATAAAGATATTGCGTAGAAACCTGAAACGAGTTTGAATCAATTCAGAATCGAACCACTGTTGCTTTTCAGTTTTTCATATGTTCAATTCATAAAGAATCTTGCATATGACCTACCGCAGTGCTGTTTGATGTTAACAATGGAAGGATTTCCACTCATCATTGTGAATACTAAGTAGTATCACTCTGAGTGTTCTAGCAATATCACAAGGATATAGCGTAGGACTCTCTTGATCTTCATCTGTGTGTCCTAACGAGATTTGATTGATCTCTTGGATCTAGACTCGATTTGTGAACTTTTAGTGGTCGGAGGCTGGAGCAGATGCCACCTATTCAATATCAACTATCTCGGAGTGAGAAAGTCAATAGAAGTCGTGTTGATCTCCGTAACAATAAAACAAACTTCTTTTGAGAGAAGCCTGAGTAGCTAGGAAAGGGTTGTGCTTCACATCACTGGGTCCATGATGAGTTTGTCTTCATGATGAGTTGACCCGGTTTCTGCCTAAGTTGTATGGATGGCTTCTTTCTTTAGACCCTTTATCCTTACATTTCTTTTTCATTCTTCAACCCCTTCAATGCTTACCAAGACATCATTACTAACACCTTGTTGTGATTGTTCCGGTGCTAGCATCAGTACTTAGTCGGCATTCAACTACGTTCACATTCTACTCCATCTTTCCTAAGGACTTCTAATAATCTATTGGATTGTCCCTGGGAAGATCCCTCCGGTTTTGGTTGGATCATAGGACTTAAACCTTACCACCATTTTGACACCAATAACGTCGTGAACTAAAGATATTATGGGTATTTGATCGTAACCATGAGTGCTTGAGTCTTTAGATCACATTTTAACCACATTTTCTCCCCTATCTCTAATATATAAAATCTTTTGATATTAGAGATACCAAATTTGATTAAAATATATTTTGAAAAATAGTCTTAAAAATCTCCGGGAGAAAGATGTGTTAATCTTTTGCATGAAGTTAAAATGCTCCCGCTCAAAAATTGATCCAAGTGAATTGTCATTGTGAGGATATGATCCACATTTCGCTTTTTGAGGATGGGAGTTGTTGAACACACAATTTTTTGAAAGATTTTGAATAATCATTGAGAAATTCTTGAAAAATTGTGTTCAACGCTTTTTGAAAAATCCTATTTCTTTTTTGCGAAGAGGTTTTTCTAAAGCATATACTTGAGTTCATAGACTTTGAATGTCTTGACGAATCCACTCAAGTGTAAGAAGATTTCTCTTCTTTTGCTGAGGGTAAGGGCACTAAATCGTACACTCCCCCATGAATATGAATCCGAATTGCAATCTGAAAGTGATTACAAGCCATTGTGTTGAGCTCAAAACGTTGCATGTTTTGTGACTAGCTCAACCCGTGATAGATTGCTCTACCTGTTGTTTCGAAATATTTTCCAAAATAGACAATTTCCTTTATTATACGAAGAAATGTCATGTTTTAAAAAATATTTACAACTTTCATTCGAGCTTTATGTACACACCTGTGTCGTTATTGAGCGACATCTCTAGGCACGTCCATATTATCGATACTGAAAGACATGTCGAGAAGAATATTTTTGGATTTTGAAAGATTTTTAATTTTGTGTTTTGTTTTTATATGTTTTATATTTTTGTATTTTGCTTTTTCAAAGGTATTTACAAGTTGATGTTTGATAGATGAATCAAGCAGGCTTCTTTGCCAGAATATCCAGTTCTGTTGGAGTCAAACATCTCATACCAATTTGCCTAACAAGATACGCAAACCTATCTTTCGAAAGAACTTTTGTAAACAAGTCAGCTAATTGGTAAACAGTTCCAACAAAGTATAATTCAACAATACCCTTTTCAACTTGTTCCTTAATGAAGTGATATCTGACATCAATGTGCTTCGTGCAGGAATGCTATACCGGATTGCAGGAGATGGCTATGGCCGACATTGAGTCACAGTACATAGGTACTTTAGCAAAGTGGAAGCCATAATCCGTGAGTTGTGTTCTCATCCAAAGAACTTGAGCACAACACGCAGATAGAGACACATACTCCGCTTCGGTTGATGACAATGATGTGCAATCCTGCTTCTTGGAAGACCATCCCACAAGCTTATCTTGACCTAGAAATTGTGCACCACCAGAAGTACTTTTACGTGTATCAAGACACCCTGTATGATCAGAATCTGAATAGGCCGTTAGAAAGAAACCGGTTTCCCTCGGATACCAGAGTCCCATATGAATGGTAATCTTAAGGTACCGAAAGATCCGTTTAACCTCCTTGAGGTGCTTTTCAGTGGGTCGTGCTTGATATCGTGCACAATAGCATGTAGCATGATGAATATCAGGTCTGCTTGCTGTCAAGTACATGAGGGACCCGATCATTGAACGATATCTCGTTTGATCTATGGGTAATCCCTCCAAATCTGCGTCTAGGGATGTGGTTGAAAATGGTGTCCCAAAGGGGTCACATGATGTCATACCATGCTTTGTGATTATCTCTTGACAATACTTAACTTGGTTAATGAAGATACCACTTGGGTATTGGTGAACTTGAATTCCTAGAAAGAATCTTAGTTCGCCCATCATAGACATTTCAAATCTAATGTGCATTACTTTTTCAAACCATTTTGAAAGTTTTGGGTTTGTAGACCCGAAAATAATGTAATCAACATAAATTTGCACAAGCAAAATGTCATCCCCATATTTATAAGTGAATAAAGTTAAATCAATGGAACCTTTTGAGAAACCTTTGGAGACCAGAAATTTCGAGAGCTCGTCGTACCACACCCTTGGAGCTTGCTTGAGTCCATATAGTGCTTTGTGGAGACGATACACCTTGTCAGGATAATGAGGATTGACGAATCCTTCTGGCTGCGTGACATAGACTTCTTCCTTCAAAGGACCGTTAAGAAACGTCGTCTTTACGTCCATTTGGTAGACAATGAATCCCTTATGTGCAACATAAGCAAGAAAAATCATGACCGCTTACATTCGAGCTACTGGTGCAAATGATTTTTCAAAATCAATACCCTCTTTCTGTCCATACCCTGTAGCCACTAGCCTAGATTTATTCTTGATGATCGTGTTCTCTTCATCCATCTTGTTTTTCCAGATCTATCGAAGATTTAATGGTATTACATCGTATGGTCTGTCAACAAGTTCCCAGACTTTAAGTCTTTCAAATTGTTGAAGTTCATCCGTCATCGATTCAATCCAAGCGTGATCAGCCATGGCTTCTTTGATGTTTTTCTGTTCAGCTAAACTCACGACGAGTGCGAACATATAGACATCGCCATCGGTGTGAAGCTGTCGTCTTGTACAAACGGGCTGTGAAGGGTTTCCAATTACATGAACCAAAGGATGATCTCGGGTCTAATGATGTGTTGAAGGATGTCGTTGGTAGAATGTATGCATATTTGACGGATCAACATGGCGAGTAGAAGACTCTCCAAATTCGTGTACCGGTGTACCGAATGGGTTGATAAATTCGTCTTCGTCAGATAATGCATCGTCTGCTTGATTTGTGTTCTCTGGAGCAATGATAGTAGTTGTGGATGTTGTAGGATCGATTGTTGAATTGATATTCTGAGGAGGTAAATCTGCATCAACCGGTGTTGAAGTAGATGAAGTTATATCCTTTTGTTGACGATGATCGGTATCATCATTGTTATCATGAGTGACAGCGGAAGACTTCGATACAACTTGTTTCTCCCCCGTGAAATATTCATCATACATTGGTCCATATAACATTTCCAACTCTTCAATTGTCGTGTCGACTGTCATATCAGCTCTAGGAACATTTTCTAGAACCAGCGTTGAACTTGACGGTTCATTGCTGTGGTCTTGAGTTCCGAGTTTCGTGCGGTTGTGAACGGAAGTCGATTTTCGTTGTTGATCGGGACTTAAACTGTTTTGTTCAAGTGCCATTTCTTGTAATTCATCAAATCTGATGTGAATAGTCTCAACTATCAATTTTGTTCTCGTGTTGTACACTCTATATCCCTTAGACTGAGTTGCATATCCCACAAGAATACATGCATCACCTTTCTCTTTCATCTTGTCCAGATTTTCACCATCTCGAATAATGTAACACGTACATCCAAAAACATGAAGGTGTTTGAGTGAAGGTTTTCGATCATGAATTATGTGATATGGTGTCTTTCCGTGTCTTGGGATAATTAAGGACCGGTTTTGTGTGTAGCATGCGGTTGACACGGCTTCGGCCCAAAAGTATAGTGGAAGTTTTGAAGCGGATAATAATGTTCGAGCAGCCTCAACTAAAGTACGGTTTCGTCTTTCAACAATGCCGTTTTTTTCGGGTGTTCGAGCAATAGATTTTTCATGTTCAATTTCTTCGGCTTCAAAATACTTTCTCAGTTTTGAATTCAAAAATTCTATACCTCTGTCAGTACGAACCACTTTGACTTAAGCTTGAAGACCACGTTGTATCAGTTTAAGAAAGCTGATGAGAACTTTGGGTGTTTCATCCTTGGACCTCAAGAAGTGAGTCCATGTTTACCTTGATTAATCATCGACAATTACCATAATATATTTCTTTCCATTGATACTATGAACACGCATGGGACCACACAGATCCATATGAAGAAGATCTAACCGTCCTTTAGAGCTTGGTGTATCCTTTGTTTTGAAGCTACTTCGTTTAGCTTTACAAAGCTCACAAGAAGAACAAAGATGATCTTTGATGAATTTCAAACTTGGAAGGCCTCTCACAATATCTTTCTTGGAAAGCAAGTTGATGGTATCAAAATTAAGATGAGATAAACGTTGATGCCATAACCATGCCTGAGTCGTTGAAGCTTTAGCCACGAAGCAAATTGGAGTTGATGAATTTGTGTCTTGAAGTGAAATTTTGTAAAGATCAGTACCCCGTGTACCGGTAAGTAAGTCATTCCCATCATAATCACGAACAAAACATGACTTCTTTCTGAAAGCAACCTCCAAATCCGCATCACAGAATTGACCAACCGAGAAAAGATTATGATTGAGCCCTTCGATGTAGTATACCCTTTTGATTGTAATATTCCCCTGAACCAAATCTCCATATCCTAGGATCGGTGCAAATTGATCATTTCCGAATCGGACCGTACCCAGGAACTTCTCCACGAAGTTAATTAGAAGCTTGAGATTCCCCGTCATGTGCTTCGTGCATCCGGAGTCCAGTATGAAGAGAATTATTTGGATCACCTGTAGAAGAGTTAAAACACGATGAAGCATTTGCTAAATTGGACACCACAGTAGTTGTGATAGTAGAATCATTAGTGTCCTTATCAACATTTAAAGGCAAACTAACACTCGTTTTCACATTTTCTGTCCTAGCTTTCGGCATCCATTTATATCCTGGAGGACATTGATTAGCAAACCACCATTTCCAAGACTTGCTAGCAGACTCATATAATTCCTTAATTTTGCTTCTAGGGTTCTTAGTGGTGGAGTCTGATGCATTACTTTTCTTAGTGGGGGTTGCACCAGAATGGTTCACTTTACGTATCGGTTTACTAGCTCTAATAGGCATTGCAACTTGCTTCTTAGTTCTAGTATCTACGCCTTTCACAGGTTTCATAGCACACATAGAATGATTAGCATTAGCACACTTTCCACATTTGACACAAACAAATTTCACATTCATAGCATTCAAATCATTCACAGCATTCAAACCGTCATTACATGCGTTTACAGACTTTTTATTCTTAAAAACATTCAAATTCCTAAGGTGTTCTTCTACTTCCTTCATCTTCACTTGATTCTTGTGTTTCCAGACCTTATCATTCACTTGAGTGCGCTTAAGCTGAGGCTGGCTAACACTAGTAGTGGAAACTATTCTTGTAGTAGAAGACACACGAATATTAGTGTTTCTAGAAGTCTGAGGCGATTGAGTAACTTTGTTTGTGGGCTTAGTGGGCATTCTATACATCCCTGGTTTAATCACATTATTGTGCTTAAGGCTTGGTGCTATAGTATTCCTTATGGGTTGATTCTTTGGTAACCTTTCCTTTCCATCCATCTTGGGGGCAAACACAGGTTTTGCAAACGAGGAATTTGATAAAGCAGATGGTTTTCCCAAGATAGAGGATCTATTCACTTTAGAGGCATTGGGTTGTCTAACAACAGGTTGCTTAATGCTAGGTTCCACGACTTTCCCACCCATTTTAGCAACGAGTTTCTGCAACTCTGCTATCGCTCTGTCCCTGTTTTGTAACTGAGCTTTCAACCCTTTAATTTCCAAATTCTGTTCATTCATTTCTCGAAACTTTTGGGAAAGTTTTTCTTGCAATTTATTATCATGTGGAAAACTACCAACGTCTTTTTGCAAAGCAAGTTCAAGAGAATGACAATGTTTTTGAAGGAAAACAGTTTTGTGTTGAAGTAACTCAAAAGCCTTTTTATCAACATTTTCTTTACGTTTCGAAAACTCAATTTCAAGACGTTCACATTCTTTGATCTTATCAAGATATTTGCATGCAACATCAGATATTCATCGATATCAGCACAAGATGTAAAATAAGCACACATAACATCTTTAGAAACGTATTCTTGCAAGAATAAATCATATTCATCTGAAAAATCAGACTTCTCCATTTGAAGATCATCAATGTGTATCTCAAGAGATTCAACGTATTTTAAATCATCATACATTTCAGTCGTAATGAACTCCTCAAGTTGAAGAACAGTTTCTTTAATCAACGACGTGTTTGGAATTAAGAGTTCTTTCACAAGCAAGGTAATATCTTGAGGAATCGGGCGTTGCCACTCAGCATTTTCACGTTTTGCCCAATCTCTTTCAACAATAGATTTAAATTATCTATGTGGTATTTAAGAATACCTAATGTTTTCCTACTCTTGCTTTTGGACTCATCTAGAGGGAGGTAGTTTATCTATTTGTAAACATTAGATTTCTTAGGGGCAAAGGCTTTCTTCCATTGAATTCTCTTTTGTTTGCATTCTAAAAACACTTCCTCACGAGTTTTTTGAGTTTGTTTGTTGAAAAGACCATAAAGACTATTCTCATAAGCATAATTATATGGTTTTACAAACTCCTTATTGACAATAGGTCGACTATCATCTTCCCAAAGGGCAGTCTCTTCACTATCGGCACTAACAGGCATGTAATCAAGATCAGTCCTTTCAGTCTCATCAAGATAAAGACACGGGTTCGCAGCTTGAGCTTTGGCAAGGTACTCAGGACTTGCAAAGCTAGCTTGACCCTTAAACATCGACGGAGGTGCTAGCATTCTTACGGATTGAATAGAATCATGTGTTTTATAAACAACTGTCTTCAAAAATTCGACTTGTTCTTCTAGTTTCGTTACTTTTTCGGTTTCTTTATCATATCTACTTTTGAAGTCTTGTTTTAACGCATCTACCTCATGTTTCTTATCCTCGAGAATTTTAGTAGAATCGGTAGTGGTCATAGAGAGCTTTTGTTCAAGTTCATTAACTTTGGTATTCGCAAGGTACGTTTCTTGACGTTCATCCATTAAGAAAACATTATATTGACGCTTCTCTTTGGCTAATAACTCAAGAGTTGTATTATATTTTTTTTCAAAAACGTCCTTTTGACTTTTTAACGCACTACCCTTGTACCCCTCAAGCTCTTTGGTTTTCTGAAGGAGCTCATCTCTATAGCTTTCAGTCATCTCAGTAGATTTGATAAGAGCATCTTTGCATTCTTCAAAATTTTGAGTGAGCGTAGCGTTTTCCTTCTTTAATTGCTTTTGACTCTTTTTATTTTCAGTGACATCTTTTTGTAAAGTGGCAATTAAATTAGCAAGTGCAATATGTTCCTCTTCATCATACTCATTTGCATGTTGATCATCCTCAGACTCATTATTGCACATGTCTGATGAATCGGGTGTGGTATTGCTATCAACCGTTTCCATCATACACATGTCATTAATGGCATTGGGTAGATCACTATGCTCATGAATATCACCAAACACATTATAATCATCAGTAGTGTGTACCTTATCGATTGGCTCAGTGTCAAAGATAGGACCGTTGTCATCTTCAGTGACTTTGAGAACTTCTTCAACCTTTTCCATGTACGAGTAATATGCATCAAGTTCTTGATCGGAATCTTCATCATCAGTGTCATCAAGCATTACTCCTTCCTCAGCTATCATTTTAACCCCTGCTTCCATCTTCTTGCATAGCAGCATCTTTTCCTTGTGATAGCTGGAGTCTCTAACCCTTTTCGGCTTCCTGCATTCCTTTTCCAAATGCCCAACCTTGGCAATTAAAACATTGAATCCCACTCTGCTGAACCACTTGACTTCCAACAGTTTCCCTATTCCCAGTAGCAGCAGCAATCCTCTGAGTATCATACTTGGCAGTTTGTCGATCATACCTTGCAGAACCCTCAACATGTGTTGGATTATGTCGATCATACCTAGAAGGACTTTCACCACGTTGTCGTGTGTCATACCTTGGAGGACTCTCAACATATCGGTTCTTGGTGTTAGATGATGTGCGAAGATTGTTGTTGGTGGGTTTGTAGATTTTCTTGTAAGTCTTCATTATGAAAGCAATGTGGTATTTCATCTATTGATTCTTTTGAGCTTGGTCTTCATCACTATCTTCTTTAGATGATGATTCAGATGGTGGTGATGGTGCTCTTGGCACTTTACCTCGAGATCTTGTGGATGATGAAGACTTAGATGATGTGAAAGATCGTGGTGAAGATGATGTAGTGGAATATGACTTAGGAGCACGAGAGTGATGACCTTGAACATGTTGAGTTGTAGTCACTAAAGCAAGTGGATTATCCGTCTTTGCAACATGTTCAGCTCGAATCTCATTTGTTTCATTCTGAAATTGCTTCAAGATGTCAAAAAGTCGATGATATGAGACCTCGTCTAACGTTTCTTGTTGTTTCACCAAAGTGACGAACCATGTCCACTCGGGTTGAAGTTGTTGAAGAAATTGAACATTGACTTGCATGGTGGAGACTTGCATATTATTTCTTGTCATGTCATTCATCATCTTATAAAACCTGGAGTAGTAAGAGTCAATTGATTCTCCATCCCTTGAAGTAAACTTGAAAAATTCCAAAACAAGTTTGTTTTGACATCTTGTTTGTTGAGTGATTCTCCTTGTTGCAAGCGTTAAATAGCAGTCCATATTTCATGTGCTGTAGGGCATGCATAAACCGTGGAGTAAATATCATCTCCAATCCTACTTAAAACCATATAGATGGCTTCCTTCTCCGCATCATGCCAAGCACAATTTTCAGGTGTGAGATCGGCTCTTGTTTCATCACGTTCACTTGCAGGTATTGGATCAGTAGTATCTGTGGCTGCTCTTGGAGGAATTGAGATTTTCTTGAATACATATGGTCCATGAGTAATACATTTCCTCAAGGCATCACCATTGGGTCTTGTATCAAGATATCGTATGAAACGTTATTGCCATTGAGCATACCGACCAGACACAAGCATTGGTGGTCTCTTTGTTACCCGCCACCATTATGTTGTTGTTCGTCACACGATATTCGGCAGTAGAATCCATCTCAATATTCTCTGAAATGATGAAGTGAATATGGATCTTAAGTAGATTTGTTGTGATTGTTGTTGTGGTTAAAATTCCGAAAAGTGCAATTTTTCTTCAGTCCGACAATAAATTTCCCAGTCCGACAAAATGGTAGACCAAAAATTTTGTGATCGACAAATTTTGAAATCGAGCTAGAAATGTCCTAAAACTAGTATGGAAAAAATTTGAATTTAATTGACGGAATATCCCCTAATCGGAATACAATCGGAATGTTCCCTTATCGGAATACAATCTGAATCCCTTCATTGGAATGATGTCGGAATGTCCTAATCGGAATGCAATCGGAATCCCTTTGTCGGAATGATGTCGGAAAGAACCTTGTCGGAATACCAAATCGGAATGCAATCAGAATATGTTAAGTCCAGTCGGAATGGGATCGGAAAAGCTGGTCGGAATGTGATCGGAAAACTGGTCGGAATGTTTAAACCCTTTTCCGATGCAACTGATCGGAATCACTAAACCCTTTTCCGATGACACTGATCGGAATAATAGTACTGTTTTGAGATTTTTCAGTAAAAAGATGAGATTTTCGACAAGAAATCCGCGATTTTAACCAACCAAAAGCAATAAAATCCCTACCACAACTATATAGGAGATGTAAATCAAGAAGTAGAGCACGGAAAGCACAAGAAAAACTTGAATCCGAGATGATTATAGGAGGAAATCACACGAACAAAGTATTATATCAACAACGAATCACAAAACTACCCCATGGCGATTGATACCAATTGTTGTCCCATATATTTAGATGATATAACACGAATTTAAGAAAGAAAATAGATGAAGAAGATGAATTCTAGAGAGAGAAAGTAGTGAGAGAAAGTATAGAGAGAGATGATTAACTTGGTGAATATTAGATTAGAATAATGAGAGTACTAATGACCATCCACCCTTCCTAACATGCTAGGAAGGGCTTTATATAGCCGGGCTTACATGTAACCATAATGGGCTATATTGTTTGGACCGGGCTTGTCTTTTGGGCTTTAAGTAGCTTAAATCCAAGCCCGTGAACCACGACTATTTAACTATCTATTACAACATTCTAATAAATACTACAATAGAAACCTATGACCGAACATTCTAGTTTGACTCAATATTTTGAGGCTAACAGATTAGACTAGAAGATCTAAAAGTGAAACCAACAACCCCTCCTAACATGCTAGGAGGGGGTATATATAGCCCACCCTACATGTGGGCTTTATGGGTTATACTATCATATATTAGATCACGAGCCCATACTACGTATATATCGTTGGAGTGACCGATCCTTCCTAAATACATAAAAACGTATTTCCAACAATCTCCCCCTAAGGGAGGTCACTCCAAGTTACAAAGTCCTAAATAGTTTATAGCTTGTGATCTAAGCTAACAATGATGTGACTGAGACTTTCTTTGGAAAAACGTAATTCCAACAATCTGCCCCTAAGGGAGGTCACACCATTTAACAAAATCTTAAACCTAGCATACTATGCTTGAGTCTTCGATCTTGTTCTTGTGCATATGCTTGTGACACCCTGGGTCGGGTCAAAGGCAGCAGAAATAATATCCGGATGTCACAGGGTGGATCGATAGCAAATAGTACATAGAGCATTAGATAAATGATTATCCAACATATATTACATGAACAGTGTTACAAATTGTTATAAAAATTGTCTTAACTTAATCAAAATTGATTGTTTGTTTTCCCCAAGTAGAAACCCCTGATGAGTCCTACAATACAGTCTATTATGATGCTTGAGTCCATGCACACACCACGTACTTGCTTCAGTTTCCTAAGAAAAACATGCTTAGAGGGTCAACATAAAGTTGGTGAATTTACAGGTTTAATAAAATAAGTTTGGACAATAAACAATCACAGTAGTAGCAATGCACAAAGCATTTATACTAAAAGGTAATTACATTCCCTATTTCCCGAAACTGAGGCTTAACTCCATAGGTCCTCAACAGATGAGGACCCCCGTTGCCTTACAAAAAGGCTCCCATTTTACAGTTCCAACATGGTATACATCTGTTGTCTAGGCCAAGGCATAGTGAGGGCTACTCACCCAGATGGGGATCGTCAATCCCAAATAGTTCTATTTATAATATTCGGGCAATTACAATAATTTTAACAGTTTCTACAATAGGCAAACATAATCAAAGTTTGTACAGTTCCGTTTTTGTCCATAAAATAAGTTGCATGTTTTCTCCCCCATAGAGGATTTTAAAAGTTTATCAATATCTTGTGTGGGCTGTAAACTCACCTTAGTGTCTGTAACAGCTGTGCAATAAAAGAAAATCCAGGTAATGCTCACGTCACAGTCAACTGCCTAATTAAATAGTACAGCCTCAGTAAATAATGCAGGAAACATATGTGCATGCGACGGTTTATTAATGTTACTATGTTTATTTAAATAACTATAGTACAAGTATTAATAACTTCCAATTAAATTTGTTATCAAATTTCATGTTTAAGTAAAAAATGTTTTACTTACAATTTTTGTATAAGTATACTTGTATTTAATTTATATGTAATTTATATAAATTATTTTTATAAAGTCAAGTATATAAATACTTTATTTAAATTAAATTTTAAAGTCCCAAAAGTTTCCAACATTTACTAAATAGTCTTTAAGTTACAAATTAAGAAATTACGGTTTTTGTCCTTATAGTTTAAGATTTATTCAAGTTTTACTAATTTAAATGGAATAAGGGTTTTAGGGTTTGATTAAGTTTCATATATGTGCAAAACTAGTCCCTCCATATTTTATTAAGGTAAAACTTTTCGATCTTAACACTTTTAGTACTTAGGGCTTGTAATACTTTTGGGTTATGGCAAGAATAGTCCTTCTAGTTATAATTAGGTTTTATATCATTCATTAAATGACAAGAATAGTCCCTAGGGCTTCTAAAAGTTTTGGATTATTACATAAATAGTCCTTAGGGTTATAAAATTATAACTTAACTTTAGGAAACTTACAAAAATGGTCCATAGGGTTTAATAAGTCACGAATGGAATTAATGAACCCTTAAACTTTCAGATATTTACAATACTAGTCCTTGCACTTAATGTTTTATCAAAACAAGTTTCAAATGTCACGGTTTTAATCCATAAGTTTTATTAATTGACATTTTTAGTCCAAAAGTTTTTATAAGTTGTATTTTTGTTATAAAAACTTTATTTAAGTATCAAAATACTAAGTGGGCTTATAAAATGGACCAAGAGAGCTAATGGGCTATCTAATGGGCCTAAACATATTTAAGTCCATTAATAAACTAAGATTAGCTAAGTGGGCTTACAAGGCATTAAATGGGCCTAAAGGGCTCTTACATATACACGGCTATATTGTATTGGGCTTATTGGGCCTATTTAAGTTTTGGGCTATTGTTGCATGGGCTTGACTAGTCCGTTAATAATACTTAACCATTTATCTAGGTATAGAATTTATGGATTCTTACAAGCTTATTATTGGTTTATAAAAATTAAGTCAATATCTTTAAATAGAGAGTAACAACCCACGACATAGTTATTTGGTGTGTTTCAAGTAAGATCCAAGTTAGTTACAAGTTTGCATGTTAGTCATAAGCTTTAAAATAAGCTCATAACCCACGGCTACAAATATTTGTAGTATCAAAATAAAGTCCAAGTTTGTCATATGTTGCATGTACGCTAAAAGTCCCACAATGAGATCTAGGTTGTTTACAAGTTTATAAGTCAACCATAAGTTCACTAGGAACTATATAGCCTACGGCTATATTAAATCTTGGTATCCCTAAATGAGGTTTAAGCTTGTTATATGTTCACAAATAATTCACACAGTCCAAAAATAAGATCTAAACTTATTACAAGTTTACAAGTTCATCACAAGTTCAAAATGAACTTATATAGCTCACGACTATAATTAATTACATAAATTTTTTTTATGATTTTTATTAGGTCATTATACATAGATAATCACATATTCCTTTATTAAAACCTTGTTACACCAATATTTGGTGTGTACAAAAATAAGTCGTGACCTTTAACGTCATGGTTTTTCTAGTTTTTGAGTTATACAAGATTGCTCATGAGATTAATGTTTGTAAGTAAACCAATAATTTAAGAATAAGGTCTAGTCTAGTTACAAGTTTATGAGTTCACCAAAAATCAAAAAGTAGGACCTATAGCTCACGACTATAATTAAATCCATAGAATGGTTTTTATGATTTTTACCAAGTTTATCATGAGTACATACTCATATGTTCCTTACTAAAGAGATTAGTGTTTCAAGCTTGAAGATGATGAAACCCTAAAACAAATCCAAGTCGTGACCTAGTTTGGTTCGGCTAGTGTGACAATCCGTCAATTTATGGTTGATATTTTATTCTCAATATTTATTTGAAAACATTATTCCAATGTTACAATATGAACTCACTTATTTTTGGGAAGTAATTTGGATTTACGTCTTGAAGTAGCACCGACTACCTCTAAACCGGAGGATTCTACGTTACGTGCTTACGTTTACATACACCGTTTTTGGTGACAATCCGACATTTCAGAAAAATAAATTTTTCCGTGAATATTATTTTGAGATTTAAATTTGTGTTGGTTCATAAACTCACAAATTTACGAGAAGAGATTAGGACTCACGATTTTAATTTAACGTCCTTTACGATTAAACCGGAAACCTTAGGATTACGTATTTACGTTTTCGAACTCCGTTTTTGATGAGACAATTTTTATTAGATTCGTTTTGTGCCGTTGATTCATAATTTATAAAAACGTTTTTCGTAAAATGACCCGAGGGTACGCAAATCGAGGAAACTAGAATCGAGGAATACCCGTAAATTAGCGGGATGGGACAAAACAAGTTTATCCCACCCCACTAACATAAGGGGCAACCAAGGAAGACACCACATCAAAGATGTGGCATCTTTACACTTAATAAGCTTACACTTGTAAGCATAGCTTCACACTTAAGCTACTTCACCCACCAAAACAAGTAAAACCACTAACCCTTTACCATTCACTCCATTTTTCATGCAAACTACTCTCCTCTCTCTCTCGAATTCGTCCCAAAATCACCAACAACAACCCTTATTTGATCTATTTTAGCCATAAAATCATGTGTTATTCATACACATGATGATGCTCCTTTGAAGCCTTGAAGATTGGAGGTGATCTTAACATGTAAAAAGGAGTTTTCAAGGGACTTTGGGGCTGATTTCTCAAGGCGTTTTCATGAAGAACAAGGGCTGATTTTTGGAGGAATCTACAAATACTTGGTGACCCTAGAAGTGGTGTTGATATCTCATAAGATTGGTTACCCAAAACCAAGTCTTGTTCATCAAAAACCTCATCTTTTCATCACTAATGGTGGTATAGAGATTGTTCTTCCTATCCTATTGTTATTTTGATTATGTAATCTTGTATTTTCTTTATTTATGTATATGTATATGATGATGAATGATGATTAAAAATATTATGTGGAGATTTGGTGTTGACAGATTTGATAAACATGGGTAAAAAGATGGAAAAACAACATGTAAAAATGGTTAAATCTTGCTTAATAAGATGGCTGTATAAAACAGTAAAGAATCATATGATTAACTGATAAAAATGGAATAGATTAATGGATATACAGTAAGTAATATGTCTTGTACACATGTGAGAGTTGGCCATGCAATGGAATCATTAGGATGAGTGAGATATGATCAAAACAAGTTTAGAGTACAAATCTGAGTTCACTGTTTTGGACGATTTTTAGAAAGTACTTAGAGGCTGATTCAACAGTAGCTATAAAAGAGTTAAATGGAGCACATATCATATAGTTCATGTCATAAAAAATTTAGCTTCTATCTCCATATAGAACTCTAGATATGGCAGTTTTGGTGAAAATAAAAATAAAAATCAGATTTTGGGAAATTAAAGTATAATAGTACTATATAAGCACTCAAATAAAAATAGTATAAAATGTGAATTAAAACCCACTAACTTATATAATACATTTATATAAATATGTATAAGGATAAATAAATGGACATTTTATAAAAATAGTAGTTTGATAAGTTTTATAAGTTATAAAAACTATAAACATGATTTTTACGACTTTTTCGGCTATTACCGTAAAATTAACGTTTTTGTTAAATAAAACTTAGACGGTTGGACCCGTCTAATGTAAACTTTTATAAACTCATATACTGATACATAAGCATATATAACAAGTAAAAACCGATAAAACCCGAACTATATAACATACGGACATTAACGGGCTAAGTTAACGTTATTGGACTAATAATACAACAAAATGGGCTAAAACACTTATAAACTTATTTATTGGGCTTAACCCATTTGGGCCCAAAATGTAAAGTGTGATACTGATAATAAAAGTATAATTGGGCTAATATAATATATTGGGCTTGTAATGTGCCTATTGGGCCTAAAACATGTAAATAGGTAAAACTAGTAAACTAAGTAAGAAGTTACCAATACATAAACACTAAAATGAGTAAAAGAGAATATGTAAACCCACTTGATCATCATATATATATAATCATCATATTTATACATAATTGCTATTTTTATAAAGTCATTGGACATGAGTCTAAGACGAGTATTATTTGTCTAGGTTTCCGTGATTGAAGCACGTACCGTACGTCCGAATTGTCGATAACCCGCCTTCCCACATCAACGTGAGTTCATAGCCTCGCACTCTTTTAAATGTTTTTATGAAATGTTTTATAAACCCTCGAGGGAGATAACATGTTAGTTTTTATAAAATAGGACACCATTTGTCCCGATTGTTTGTTTATTGATTTTGACCCGAATGATTGTATGAACCAATTGTATGACCCGATAAATGATTAAAGGACCCGATAGATGAAATAAAATGGATTATTAAAGTTAGGTTATGTCACTAGAAGTCCCATTAGCATGAATTGTGAACTACCGGTATTTGGTAGACGCTTATGCATATAATAGTACTATTTGGGGACGATCACCCCAATTCGCGCCTTGACGTTTGATCCCCGTCGTGCCACATTGATTGGTAAGCGAATTTATGTATGAGAAGATTTCCATAGCGTGACCTTTGTGACGACACGCTAATTTAGATGGGCAAATTGAGTATCGGGCTAGCTACCCGTTGTTTGGTTTTGTAAGGTAACAATGTCATACGGCTTATAATAATCCAAATTAACGAAATACTGCTGTACGCTCCAAATTACGATGTATTGCCTGACTAGCAATACGGGGTCATACTAATGATATTATGTTTGTGTTTTGGTTTTCGTAACCATATTCATATACGGTTTTTATTTAACTTTATACAACGTCGTAAGACGTATAGTATGATGTTTTTACGACATTGGCTCGTATAATGATTTTTAAGGCAAATGCCTATATTATGATTTTCGATAAGGATTTGTATAAAAATGACTTTCGCTATTTTATGGCCTATTAAAATGATTTGTTCAAAATGATTTTCAGTAATAATTTTATACTGATATTATATTGATGGATTTTATTAAACTCTATGAATTCACTCGGCGTTATCGCTGACCTTTTCTTTTAACATGTTTTATCTCAGGTACTTGAAGGTAATTCTCGGGAAGACAACAAGAATTCATGGCCCGCACCTAAATACTTATTTCCATTCAAATGCTTTGTAAAACCTGTATTAAATACAATTACTTGGGACCTATGTAACTTTGATATTTATGAATGGAAATTCTTTATTAATAAACGACGCGATTTTTATGTGTTGTCTATGATGTGAGTAATGTGCTATCCCGTAACACCAACTAGTCTTCCGCTGTATTGAGTTGTATAAATTTGGGGTTGTTACAGTTTGGTACCAGAGCTCTCGTTATAGAGAACGAAAGATTTTTAAAATCAAGGTTTTGAATAAAACATTTCAAAATCTTTTAACTATAAACATTTTTCTAAAATGTCTAAAAATCTTTTGACTATAACGGTGCCGAAGAATTCCCGAGTTACCGACAAGGCCAGACTGAGAAGTGTTATTTTAATATATATAACTTGGATTATATATATATGATGTAATTTTATTACATGATTGTTTGAATGATTACTTTGATATTTATACGAGGTATTTATACGACGTTGATTGTCACAAGAAACCCTAAATCCCCTACTAAATTAATCGAAGCTATTCTCGTAGGAATTCTAGCTATCCTATATCTAAACCAAGTTGTGGATCTTTATGATCCCAACAAATGGTTTATATTCGTAGAAATGTAGATATTAGTTGATTGTGATATTAAGAAGAATTGGCGAAATTAAATCTGATATCGATGTCATGACGATCTTTCCTTATAGAGTGGAGTTTGACAAAACGTTACCACCTGGAAAGGTGTCATCTGATTCGTTGTCATCCAATTCTTAAATTGAAATCGAAAGGGTGAATGTTGCACTTGAGGCTGTCATTGGAACCATTACCCAAAAGCCTCATGCCACTAATACCTTTCCGAGAAGTCTAATTGAATGTGTGAGTCATTTCATACTAGTGACTCATTTGATAATTGTTATTGTAAGAGCTATAGGATTGGAATTGAGCGTTGATCATATCGAGCTTTTATTGCCCTTTTAAGGTTTAAAAATAAAGTTGAAGTATTGGGAAATGAGGTAGGATATTGAATTGAGTATAAAATTGGTTGAAACTTGAATAAAGTAAAAAAATTTAACTTGTATGGAATATGAGATTGATAAGAGGAATTCGTTAAGTTCTTTGATTGAATTATAAGGTTTTAAATGATTGTTAGTTCGTGTTAAGGGTTGTTCCTAGGCCATTGTCCACTAACGAGGATGCCCAGTGTCCAATAAATAAATTGAAGAAATCTTCTTCTAAATTGGGACCGATGGATCTTTCGGGACATGTGGAACACCTAATGACTCTTGTAGATTAGCATTCATTGTGGTATCTTTTGAAAATAATCCTTAACTTAACTGAGACAACAGTTGGTAGGATGAGTTCATGGAATTGTATGACATAGTGACACGTAATGTGTTACGGTACCATTTAGACTTGTTTGTGATTAATGAAAAGACTACCTTTGATTGCTAAATTCTACATGTATCGATGTTATCTATCCTTTATTGCTTCATCCTAATGTTCGCATTAGTGATGCAACCATTGAACAAGTGCTCATCTTGAATTGAGTTACGTTGTGGATTATTCTTTTTGAGTGCCATCAAGGTCATGAACCTCATGATTATTTGGCTAAAGCTCATTTCCTATCATATTGTAGTTAGTTCTTGGTGAACAACTTTTCATCACTCTTTTGCAGATCACTCATTGTTTTCATAAGGTAAAACAGTATCCCTTGAGAAAAATTGAATTTTCATCACTATAAGGATTATTCAAAGAGAGATTTATAAGTGATTGTTATCGAAATAAAGTTGTTTATAAAACACCTTGGAAAGACTTAATTGTTTTCATCATTAAGAAAATCTTTGTAAATTTATTCTTGATTCTTATTTAAGAATTAAGCATGAAAATGTTTTTATTATAAACATGATAATAAAATTTTGACGAACTGAGTATTGCATCGTTAATCTTGAAATTGTATATAGTTGCGCGCCTACATACAATTTTGAATGGACCATGCAAGACTGATTAGTAGTCACCATAAAACTAATGAATAAACACTACATTTTCTTTGAAGATTGTGAAAGATTAAATTTTATGAGATCTGCAAGAAGTGAAAAATAGGGACATATTGATAGGGACACCTACATATGTGCCCGTACTATTCATTCCTCTGAGTTGAATTTAATCATTTGTGGAAATTGTCTTAATTGACAATTGATATTCCCTCTTTGTCCAATTCTCCCGTAGTG
This sequence comes from Glebionis coronaria, assembly GCA_025667525.1. Lineage (NCBI taxonomy): Eukaryota > Viridiplantae > Streptophyta > Magnoliopsida > Asterales > Asteraceae > Glebionis > Glebionis coronaria. The sequence continues at coordinate 225,312 of JANFOE010000893.1, forward strand.
AGATTCTTAGGAAAAGTATCTGATTACCAAGTGTTGATACCCGACTGGATGTATTGATGTTCTTATCATTTCTTATGATTTGATTTCATTTGAATGACCTGGGTAACGATCCGAGGAGCTTTCGAATGCTTACTCAAACTATGAAAACATGGGATATATTCATATTCGTTAAATGTTTTCGTCTGTACCTGATTTGAAATTCTCTCGTGTAGATTATGCCTTGACCTTACTCTCTTAACGATAGTTGTGTCTCCATATATCCTTGAACTTTTGAAGAATTATGAGTTATTATTAGTCTTTTGAGAAGTTCACATCTTATCGACGGCAATAAAACTGGAAAGTTGATAGTGCCAGTAGAATAGATTGATTGATTATGACATGACGACATTGTCTTAATTGATGGGAACTCGAGTAGAATTCCCCTAAATGATAAGATGTTGATTATCAAAAGTGAACTAAATAATTCTTGATGGATGATTATATCCTGCATTTAGACTTGAAGTTATACCGTGAATGGTTGTGAATTAGTCATAGATATTATAATCTAGAAAGAACTTAAAATAAATGTATTAAAAGATGTTCCTGCTATCTGAAACTTTAGGAGGTATTTGCTGGTGAATTACCTAGACTTTTGTCATTAAGGCAAGTTGAAATTGGTATTGATTATATTCTCGGTGCTGCACCTGTGGCATGTGCATTGTACGTCAGCACCATCTAAATTAAAGGAATTACCGTACAACTAAGACAGATGTCGGAGAAAGATTTTACTCTACCAAGCTCGTCATCATGAAGAGCTATGGTGTTATCATTCCTTATATTTATTGATTACCGTGAACTGAGTAAATTGACAATCGAAAACGATATCCATAACTCGAAATGGAAGATTTGTTCGATCATTTACAAGGTTCTAGCGTTTGTTTAAAAGATTTGATCCATGGCATGGTTATTATCGACTTCGCGTCTGCGAAGAAGATTATCTATTCCAATCACTACATCCAGGACTTGTAATGAATATTATGAGTTTCATGTTATGTCATTTGGATTGACTAATGCACATGTAGCATTCATAAATTGGTAAATCACGTGTGTAGGCTGTAATTTTATAAATTCATGCGTGTGATCATTAAGAACTATTTGTTTGACTATAAGAACAAGAATGAGTTAATAATTATTTATAGATTGCCCTGAATTAGCCGAACGATAAAAACTTGTACCTTAAGTATTTAACATGTGATTAAAGACTAAATCCTTTATATTATTAATTAACCGTGTGATTAATAAATAATGGAATCTATATTGACTCTTCAAAAATTAAGAGCCCTTTTAAGACTTTGGGTTTTACCAAAAAGGAAGTGCAATGTGTTTTGACAAATGTTTTAACAAAGAACTTTTGAGGGATTATTCCCTTATAACCAAAACATTTAACTAAACTCCTGTTTAGGGGTAAATGTTTTTGCATACCTTAATACAACCTAAGAAGGATTGAGGAAACTCATTTAAACCATGACTTGAAATTTGAAACGACACTTTTTGTTTTTTAACTAAGAAAATTTTGATCAAAGTATAATCAAAGATTTTTCAAACATTTACGAATCTTATTAATTATTTTCGATAAATCAACAAAAATCTTGTTAATTAAATTCAAATTTATTTTTGAACATTTTTATAATTGGTCGAACTAAGAAAATTAAAATTTTTACGTTATGTTTCATAAATTAAATGTTTATTATTTAATTAGTTGTAATAATTATCGACGCTTTAAACATCGGATTAAGCAAAACGGATAAAAATGATAGTTGAGATAGAACTAAGACTTAGAAAATGTGAAGAAAGAAACTTTGAATAAATACGGATATGATATTTATATCACCAGGAGAGGTGAATTTAGATACCGACGCGTTATGTAAAAAGAATAAAGAATCAATTAGGACATGTTCCTTAATAATGAAGGTGCAAAATAAATTGCCGAACGACATAAAAATAAACAATGTTTGTAAAAAGGATAATATAAATAGTGAAAGGTTTCGTGGCTAATCTGAACCATTAAAATTGAGAAGCCAATGGCGTTAAATGTATAAAACGCCACTTGTGGTTGCCTAAATGTGGAGATTTTGAGATGTAGTCATCTCGTAAGTATAAGTATTCTATTCTTGTCATTTCTGATTTAATGTATCATTATCAGAAGAAGTTATACTGATGGCAGATTATGAAGGCAGACATCGCCTCATACATTAGTAAACGTCTAGCTATTACAAATGTCATCATCTAAATTTGATTTGATTTGGGTCATCGTCGACAGACTAACCAAATCTGCTAATATCATTCTTGTAATGATAGATTCTTGATGAAGAAATTGACTCTTTTGTATTTAAAGGAGTTATGTAAGCATGGTGTGCCTGTATCGATCATATCTATCAAGATCCTCGCTTCGCATCGAATTTCTAGAGATTTTCTCAGAAGTCATTGAGAACGAATCTTGATGAGAATACTATGTACCACCCCAATCGAAGGTACTAGGTAAAGTAGCGATACAAAATACTAGAAGCACTGTTTTATGCTTGAATGATTGACGTTTGGTAATAGACCGTATAATCGTTTTCCTTTGGAGAGATTATCATTAATAATTATCATGTTAGGATCGAGATCAAATCTTGTTAGGATTTATATATTAGAGCATTTGTAAGCAGGAGTTGAGATAAAGACACCCGACATACACCCATTGTGAGTTAGACATGTCTTTTAGGTTTAAGGTTTCCTATGATGGCGAACCTAACCTTACAAAATACTCGACCCACGAGACCTGAAATGATTGTTGAAATTAGGATCTGATTATTGACTGCCGGTAGTGGGTAGGAGGTTATGTGAATATGAAATGTAGATCTTGAAGTGCCAGATGGGTAGCGAAGTTATGCCAAAAATTTTAACCATGGAAAATGAATTGATGATCTGGAAGATCATAGGATATAAGTCCCCGTTGTATGGGACCATTGAGATGATGTAAAAGATTGGTTTGAAAGGCATATAAGCTGGATCTACCCTAGGACTTCAAAGAGCTGCGTGAATTATGTTTCATATATCGAACTTGATAAAATATCTATCAAGTGAAAATCTGAATTCTTCTTAGTAAAGTTTAGATCGGCGAAAAGTTGCATTCATCAAAAACCCGTGAACATCATGGATAGAGAAAGTAAGTCAACATTAAGCCTGATCTTATTCCTGTAGTTATGTTTGATAGAACTCGCGTATTGTAATGAATTACACTTGTGAGAAAAGACCGAATGTGGAGGAAATACCCACATGGCATTAACTCTATAAGAAGCGAGTAGTAAGATGATCTTTGAGGACAAAGATCCTGTTTAGGGGTAAATGCTGTGATAATCCGTCAATTTATGGTTGATATTTTATTCTCAATATTTATTTGAAAACATTATTCCAATGTTACAATATGAACTCACTTATTATTGGGAAGTAATTTAGATTTACGTCTTGAAGTAGCACCGACTACGTCTAAACCGGAGGATTCTACGTTACGTGCTTACGTTTACATACACCGTTTTTGGTGACAGTCCGACATTTCAGAAAAATAAATTTATCCGTGAATATTAATTTGAGATTTAAATTTGTGTTGGTTCATAAACTCACAAATTTACGAGAAGAGATTAGGACTTACGATTTTAATTTAACGTCCTTTACGATTAAACCGGAAACCTTAGGATTACGTATTTACGTTTTCGAACTCCGTTTTTGATGAGACAATTTTTATTAGATTCGTTTTGTCCGTTGATTCATAATTTATAAAAACGTTTTTCGTAAAACGACCCGAGGGCACGTAAATCGAGGAAACTAGAATCGAGGAATACCCGTAAATTAGCGGGATGGGACAAAACAAGTTTATCCCACCCCACTAACATAAGGGGCAGCCAAGGAAGACACCACATCAAAGATGTGGCATCTTTACACTTAATAAGCTTACACTTGTAAGCATAGCTTCACACTTAAGCTACTTCACCCACCAAAACAAGTAAAACCACTAACCCTTTACCATTCACTCCATTTTTCATGCAAACTACTCTCCTCTCTCTCTCAAATTCGTCCCAAAATCACCAACAACAACCCTTATTTGATCTATTTTAGCCATAAAATCATGTGTTATTCATACACATGATGATGCTCCTTTGAAGCCTTGAAGATTGGAGGTGATCTTAACATGTAAAAAGGAGTTTTCAAGGGACTTTGGGGCTGATTTCTTAAGGCGTTTTCATGAAGAACAAGGGCTGATTTTTGGAGGAATCTACAAATACTTGGTGACCCTAGAAGTGGTGTTGATATCTCATAAGATTGGTTACCCAAAACCAAGTCTTGTTCATCAAAAACCTCATCTTTGCATCACTAATGGTGGTATAGAGATTGTTCTTCCTATCCTCTTGTTATTTTGATTATGTAATCTTGTATTTTCTATATTTATGTATATGTATATGATGATGAATGATGATTAAAAATATTATGTGGAGATTTGGTGTTGACAGATTTTATAAACATGGGTAAAAAGATGGAAAAACAACATGTAAAAATGGTTAAATCTTGCTTAATAAGATGGCTGTATAAAACAGTAAAGAATCATATGATTAACTGATAAAAATGGCATATATTAATGGATATACAGTAAGTAATATGTCTTGTACACATGTGAGAGTTGGCCATGCAATGGAATCATTAGGATGAGTGAGATATGATCAAAACAAGTTTAGAGTACAAATCTGAGTTCACTGTTTTGGACGATTTTTAGAAAATACTTAGAGGCTGATTCAACAGTAGCTATAACAGAGTTAAATGGATCACATATCATGTAGTTCATGTCATAAAAAATTTAGCTTCTGTCTCCATATAGAACTCTAGATATGGCAGTTTTGGTGAAAATAAAAATAAAAATCAGATTTTGGGAAATTAAAGTATAATAGTATTATATAAGCACTCAAATAAAAATAGTATAAAATGTGAATTAAAACCCACTAACTTATATAATAAATTTATATAAATATGTATAAGGATAAATAAATGGACATTTTAGAAAAATAGTAGTTTGATAAGTTTTATAAGTTATAAAAACTATAAACATGATTTTTACGACTTTTTCGGCTATTACCGTAAAATTAACGTTTTTGTTAAATAAAACTTAGACGGTTGGACCCGTCTAATGTAAACTTTTATAAACTCATATACTGATACATAAGCATATATAACAATTAAAAACCGATAAAACCCGAACTACATAACATACGTACATTAACGGGCTAACTTAACGTTATTGGACTAATAATACAACAAAATGGGCTAAAACACTTATAAACTTATTTATTGGGCTTAACCCATTTGGGCCCAAAATGTAAAGTGTGATACTGATAATAAAAGTATAATTGGGCTAATATAATATATTGGGCTTGTAATGGGCCTATTGGGCCTAAAACATGTAAATAGGTAAAACTAGTAAACTAAGTAAGAAGTTACCAATACATAAACACTAAAATGAGTAAAAGAGAATATGTAAACCCACTTGATCATCATATATATATAATCATAATATGTATACATAATTGCTATTTTTATAAAGTCATTGGACATGAGTCTAAGACGAGTATTATTTGTCTAGGTTTCCGTGATTGAAGCACGTACTGTACGTTCGAATTGCCGATAACCCGCCTTCCCACATCAACGTGAGTTCATAGCCTCGCACTCTTTTAAATGTTTTTATGAAATGTTTTATAAACCCTCGAGGGAGATAACATGTTAGTTTTTATAAAATAGGACACCGTTTGTCCCGATTGTTTGTTTATTGATTTGGACCCGAATAATTGTATGACCCGATTGTATGACCCGATAAATGATTAAAGGACCCGATAGATGAAATAAAATGGATTATTAAAGTTAGGTTATGTCACTAAAAGTCCCATTAGCATGAATTGTGAACTACCGGGATTTGGTAGACGCTTATGCATATAATAGTACTATTTGGGGACGATCACCCCAGTTCGCGCCTTGACGGTTGATCCCCGTCGTACCACATTGATTGGTAAGCGAATTTATGTATGAGAAGATTTCCATAGCGTGACCTTTGTGACGACACGCTAATTTAGATGGGCAAATTGAGTATCGGGCTAGCTACCCGTTGTTTGGTTTAGTAAGGTAAGAATGTCATGCGGCTTATAATAATCCAAATTAACGAAATACTGTTGTACGCTCCAAATTACGATGTATTGCCTGACTAGCAATACGGGGTCATACTAATGATATTATGTTTGTGTTTTGGTTTTCGTAACCATATTCATATACGGTTTTTATTTAACTTTATACAACGTCGTAAGACGTATGTATGATGTTTTTACGACATTGGCTCGTATAATGATTTTTAAGGCAAATGCCTATATTATGATTTTCGATAAGGATTTATATAAAAATGACTTTGGCTATTTTATGGCCTATTAAAATGATTTGTTCAAAATGATTTTCAGTAATAATTTTATACTGATATTATATTGATGGATTTTATTAAACTCTATGAATTCACTCGGCGTTATCGCTGACCTTTTCTTTTAACATGTTTTATCTCAGGTACTTGAAGGTAATTCTCGGGAAGACAACAAGAATTCATAGCCCGCACCTAAATACTTATTTCCATTCAAATGCTTTGTAAAACCTGTATTAAATACAATGACTTGGGACCTATGTAACTTTGATATTTATGAATGGAAATGCTTTATTAATAAACGACGCGATTTTTATGTGTTGTCTATGATGTGAGTAATGTGCTATCCCGTAACACCAACTAGTCTTCCGTTGTATTGAGTTGTATAAATTTGGGGGTGTTACAGCTAGCGTTTATCTTGGTGGCTTTGAGTATCAAGTTGGTATAGATGATACCAAAAGATTAGTAGTTATGAGGATAAAGACAAGATGTTGTAAAGTTAATGTGTTCTTGGTGGATGAATGTCTCAATCCGAATGATTGAAGAGTTTTGGATGAGAGAAAGTTTGAGATATGTTTTTGCATGAGAAATGAATGGGTGTGAGGGGATATAGACGGCTAGAAAAGAGAGAGAGAGGTGGGGGACAAGATCACATAGGGAAGATTTCCCATGCCAAGTGTTATGTGTCTTTGGCAATAACAAGAAAACCTTTTGGCTATCCCTTCCTTGCCGTGTAGTAGTAACCAAAAGGAGGCAAGGGTTTTGCCAAGTGTTGGTCCTTGAGTATATAGATTGGTTTAGAAGGGTATAAGGGTCATTTCCAAGATTTGCATGAGTGTGCATGTATACATATACACGGCTACATGGTGACAAAAGTGTGGAAGTATTAATTTGTTAAGTGTTGTGGGGATGACAAAGTATATACTTCCATATTTTTAAGAGATGTGCATGCATGTGTAATGCATATACACGGCTAGAACATATATGGAATAGTAGTTTTCTACTTTTTGTTAAATGTTATGTATAAACATATGTCTAGGCATTATTATTATTAGTTGTCCAAGTATAATTAAAAGGTATGTGTCATGTAATTATTTGTAGAAAGCATGTAAGTGTATAAGTACACATAAGGCATGTTCACATATTTTATAGAAATATAACACATGAGAAAATGTTCTAGGATGATTGGGTACAAAGTTGTTATAATTTATAATGGTAAAATCAAGGATTTTACAGCACCACCGTTATTTTAGCTTTGTCCTCAAAGCTAATAAGAAAGTTGTCGTCGGTTAAGTGAATAGATGTGGTTAACAAATTAAGGTTTGGGGATGGCACCGCTCTTGTGTCAACAACTATACGCGAAAGATTTTTTGACATACTTCTAGCCTGTGGGATGCAAACATTAGTTTGGCACTAAGGCTTCACTCAAAGGAATGGTTAAGATTATTGTTGATGGTGATTGGGTAGGAAGTTGCAAAGAATCTGCTTCATTTGTGGCAGGGCTTGGCGTAAGAGGCGTAGAAAACAAACACCTCGAATGGTGGAAACAAACGAAGATACCAAGAATAAAGAAGTGCACCTTTTGTGAGATGCTAAAAGGGTCTATCATCCATTGTTAGTGGTTCAAAATTTGCACAAATTTTGACTTCTAAAAGAAGGAAGTCATTCATTTTTCAAGGCTTGTTGGATGATGGTATTGTCGAACTAATTGGACCCGAAGAGGAAATGGATTGTCCGAAAGTATGGGACATCCAATATCTTTTTTTGGGGAATGTCAAACACAACCCTACAAAATAAACCCATTGTGAGTTGGACATGTCTTTTAGGTTCAGGTTTGCCTTGGATGACAAACATAACCCTACAAAATACACCCATTATGAGTTGGACATGTCTTTTGGGTTTAGGTTTGCCTTGGATGACAAACATAACCCTACAAAATACACCCAATGTGAGTCAGACATGTCTTTTAGGTTTAGGTTTGCCTTGGATGACAAACATAACCCTACAAAATACACCCATTGTGAGTTGGACATGTCTTTTAGGTTTAGGTTTACCTTGGATGACAAACATAACCCGGTTTGCCTTAGATGACAAACATAACCCTACAAAATACACCCATTGTAAGTGGGACATGTCTTTTAGGTTTAGGTTTGCCTTGGATGACAAACATAACCCTACAAAATACACCCATTTTGAGTTGGACATGTCTTTTAGGTTTAGGTTTGCCTTGGATGACAAACATAACCCTACAAACTACACCCATTGTGAGTTGGACATGTCTTTTAGGTTTAGGTTTGCCTTGGATGACAAACATAACCCTACAAAATACACCCATTATGAGTTGGACATGTCATTTAGGTTTAGGTTTGCCTACCTCTTCAATTTTTGGGAAAAGTGGGGTAAGAAGATGGGGCATCCTTTTACTAAATATTTCTGGACTTTGGTGCAGAAGATGACACTAAGCCTAGTGTTGATTATGTTCGGGTTACCATCTCCTCGAATGATCAAGGTTTCATTTCCCCATGGTAAACGAACTAGTTTTTCATCACACACGATAACTTCACGATATTTTGCTAACCAATCCATGCCAATAATGACATCAAAGCTACCAAGGGTCACTGGGATCAGATCAATGTTGAATGGGTGATTAGAAAGATTTAAGGTACAACCCCAAATGATAGCATCGGCTTTCACAACTTTTCCGTCGGCTAATTCCATGGTGTAGTGGGGGTCTAGAACTGATGGGGTTACTTCCAATACATTACTAAATTCAGTCGATATAAAACTTTGGTCTGCTCCGGTGTCAAATAAAACAGATGCATAACGATGGTTTAATAGAAACATACCAGTAACGATGTTGGAATCCGGGTTGGCTTTTGCATTGCCCATCATGTACACTCGTGATGAGGTTCCCTTGTCGTCCTTTTTCTGGTTGGTCAACTTGGGACAATCTGGTCTCACATGCCCAGGTGCTCCACATTCGCAACACACCACTACTTTCCTTGGACCATTATTATTTCCTCCTGTGGGGTTACAGTTTCCCTATTTTCCGTTCCTGCTCCCACGGGGCATTAAATCCGCCTCTACTGCTGTTTCCAGGGTTGCTGCTAGGTCGAACCGTGGTAACAGCATTGGCCTGGCAATCACGGGCAAAATGGCCTGGTTGACCACCCTTGTAGCATCCATGACACTGACCTCCAACGAGATGGTGATAGTTGCACTTTGGGCACTTAGGCTTGGAGCCTGAGTAGTTCCTGGTGCTGGCTGTGGGGGTAGTACCGTAAACTTGCTCAATATCCTGTCTTTTAGGAGGCTACTGATGCTGGCTACGGAAGTTTTCATCCGCCTTCCTTTTGTTCTCCGTTTGCCTTTCTGACAGGTTACGAGTTCGTTTGTTGATCAGTTCAGTGGCAAACTCCATAGCACTTTCGACAGTAGTGGGTTGAGATGCGAGCACGCTGTCGTGAATGGTGTCAGGGAGTCCACTAACATACATCTCAATCTTTTCTTCCCTTTGAGGAAACATTCTGGTACACATCAGGATTAATTCTTGAAATCTTTGGTTGTACAATATGATGTCATTGTTCTTGCACCTAAGATCCCACAGTTCAATCTCCAATTTCTTGATTTCGCCTCTTGGGCAGTACTTTTTAGTAATTCTCTCCTTAAGGTTGGCCCATGTGAGAGTATAAGCAGCATCGTGCCCAAGGGTAGAAACTACTGAGTTCCACCAAGTAAGGGCACTCTCAAGTAATGTGCAGGTGGCGAAATTGACTTTGTTCTCATCAGCACAGTCACTGATGCGGAATACAGTCTCCAACCTTTCAAACCATTGCATTAGTTCCACGACTCCTTCCTTTCCTCGGTAGTATGAGGGTTTGCATTTCAGGAAGTCAGGGTAAGAGCAACCCCTGTTGGCATTGTTTCTATGTGCATTAGGTTTTTGACCATCGTTCATGTTCCGGTCAGCTCCTCTGACTGCCATAGCTGTTGCGATGCCCTCATTAACTATTTCCCTAAGTTGAGCAGCAGTGACATTCTGAGTAGCTTTGGTATTGTCGGGATTTGTGGCGTTTGAGGTTGTTGCATTGTCGGGATTTGATAGAGTAATCACCATTTGTCTATAATCATACACAAGATGAGATCATTAGTTCAAGTGTTAGTACAGTTTTTATATTAATTGCACGGGGATATTTCATGCATAGATTTCATATAAATTGGATAACCTGTCAAGATTTCATAATATAATACAACACATAATGGATATAACAAAAGAAAGTGATTACATGCCATTTCTGAAAGAAATTAAACATACATCAAGCATAACAAATCCAAGTCAAAGGCTCAACAGGCCTTGTCTAGGGTAGTGGTACACACAGTCTTAAGTACATCACATCAAAACAACTATTCGAGAGAGTATAGTACAACGATAGGACACAAAAGCTGGAAGAAAGTAAAAGTACAAAAGGTCCTATATCATGATACTTGGGATACAACCCAAAAGTTTATCATGATGTACAAGAGGTCTAGTACATTTATAACTAGGTTTTAACTTAGTTATGAAAGAGTTATTGTCCGATCTTTTCGAATTGATTACCAGTTAAAAGTGCGACTCAGTCGTTCTTGGTGGAAAATAAATGGTTTGGTTATCTATTCTAAACTAAAAGTAAATATGAAAATGTCGTTGAGTAAAATAAAAACTTTAAAAATTAAACTAAAAATTACTAGAAAAACACTTTGTAAAAACAGAGATTTCGGGAAGAGTGCAATTTTTGGAAATTAAAACGTAATGAATTTAAAACTTGGAAACTTTTTAAAACTAAACAAATAACCCATTCGGAATGCCTTATCAGAATCCCGTCGGAATAAACCGTCGGAATGTGATCGGAATGCACCTAATCGGAATATCCAAAAATGCTACAATCGGAATGTGATCGGAATGAGGCCAAATCAGAATGTAGTCAGAATAATGGCAAGGTTATCGGAATACTGGAAAACAATAGCTATCGGAATGTATAAAAGGAAGTGATCGGAATAAAGGAAAACAATGCAATCGGAATCCAAAAAGGAATCCAGGTCGGAATAACAAAACCCTATTCCTATTGGAATGATCGGAATACAAGTGAAGCTAGTCGGAATGCTAAAACCCTTTTCCGATCAAAGATCGGAATACAATGGGTGGGGGAATCGGAATGTAAAGGCCTATTCGGAATGACAAATCGGAAAGGGGTTTACCCTATTCCGATTACCAACACTTCGAGAAAAGCAATCCAAATAAGCAAAGTTTATAAGCCACTTTCAATAAGCTCAAACCAAGACTTAATCAAATTAAAAATAAGACGAACTAATAATTATAAAATAAGAACTTTTTAAACTTTAAATAAACAAAACTTTTAAATCAAACCATAAAAAGAGAAAAACTTTGTAAGAAAAGTAAAAAGTAAATAAGCTAAACACAAACTAAGCCAATAAGCATGAAAAGCTCAAAACTTAATCCGTATTAAAACTTAGAGATGAATAAAAAGGTAAACTTTATAAACACATAAGCATCAAGAGGAAACAAAATCAAAGATTATCACTAATCAAGATTAACTATAAGAAAGGTAGAAGAAGATTAAAGATCAAAACAAGATTAAACTCTCAAAAGTAAAGACTTGATTCACAAAAGAAAGGAATAAAAAGATGAAGTTTTCCTAGTGAGAGAAAGTTAAACACTTTCTCTCTCTAAAAACTAAAATTACTAAAAGGAAAAATAAACTAGCTAACTAACACCCTCCTAATGTGTCATTAGGAGGGTATTTATAGGAGATGAGGAGGTGCATGTGCTTCCTTCTTTCTTTCTTTCTTCCCGACTCGATTTAAGTTCTTTGTCTTTCTCGACGTCGTCTCGGGATTTGTCGATATAAATTGAACTTGTCTTATAATTTTCTTCTTCTGTTAGACTTGAGTTCTTCGACTTCATTAAAATTCCGTCTTTAGACTTTGTCTTCGATAAATCTTCGGAATAGGCCTTGGACTTCCGTTCTTCATGCACTCTTGATCTTTTGACTTCGTCTTTTCTCGTTTTCTTCGATAAAAGCCTGTGAAAGCCCGTGTTTTCTTCCTTTTTCGTCTTTTGGTCCTAAAACACAATAAAAACACAAACCACGCATAATTCCGACTTTTACGACATAAAATACACGTTTTGGTCTTGTTATTATTGGAAATAAGTGGTAAAAAGGATAAGTGTTTTCACACTTATTAAATCCTCTACACTTGACCATTGCAATGCCCTCATGCAATGCATTAGTTTCAAAGAACAAATTACATTTCTCATCATAAATAACCCACCTTGGCCTTTATTAAATACTAAACTTTAAGGAAACTAAAATGATAGAAATATGTACAAAACAAATAAGGAAATTAAAGACTTACATTTGGGTTTTGGCAGTCATGAATGTTCATCATCCTCAAGTTTCACGTTCCCCATACCAAGCTTAAAAACGAGATCATTGTTATTGTAAGTTAGCAAGCTAACACGAATTCATGTGGCCCAATTATTCACTTAGACTCCCTTATTCTAGGTGTATCTCTTATATTATAATTTTGTCTTGAATGATCACGGGGATGCATTGTTTGACTTATTACAATAATTATTTAGGCTGAAAATAAAGTGGCCCGATTTAAGCAATAGTTAGCTAAAGGACAAAATCTTTTAAAACTGCTTCTCGGGACCTCTTAAATTTCATATCTTGGCATAACTCCCTTCACGATTTGAGACCTTTCTCGGACCGATATTTGGCAGCAACTTCATACTTTGAATCTTTGAGAGACGTTCTTGAAATTATGGTCTTCTCTTCATAATAGGAATTTCTTCACTTAAAGTTTTTGAGAGATTCTTCATATTTGGACCACGACTTCTTCATTTTTCTTCAATCTTTATTATGGACTTTGATATACAACGATCCGCCTCCTTTTTAGGACTTGGATCTATTTATCCTCATACCTTGTTAGGGCTTTTTGGATAGACTTCTCCATGATCTTTACGGGAGTATTTGCTTTTCGTCGTGTGTCTCGATCCTTCATATTGATTTTTGATAAATGATTCTTCACATCACTTTTGGATCTTTAGCAACAAAATGTAGCCCTCATGCCTTGTTAGGGCCTTTTCGGACTCGCCAATCTTCGCATCCCGCTTTAATAAGTTATGCATTGGCTATGAACTCTAGTTAATACCGTGCAACTTTAAAACGATCTTGTGCTAGAAGCTAAATAACTTTTCAAATCGTACAACCTTATTTATTGTAGTTAAATTTATTAGCAAGCGATGGGAGAAAAAGCTTATAATCAACTCACATAAATTCATGAAAGAATACCAAACTTATAATTGACTCTATCATCTCTCGTTCTCCACAATTTAAAATCCAAGGAATGAGACTCGTGGATGCTTAGTCAATTAAATCAAAGTTTTGGGTTTTCGAGTCATCTATAGGATCTTGCAAACTCTTAGACTTTTTCATATTTAGAAATCGCATTTTAAAGTTCCCTTGATAAACGACTCTCTAGGATCAATTATAGGAACTTGCGAAAAGTTTTTGTTCTTAACCCGTAAGAGTTAAGACTTTCGCATTTTAAAGTTCCCTATATAAAATCCTAGCAAAACTTGACTTAAACAAGTTAAGGATACTAGCTAGAGTAAAATTAGATAAGGAAACTCGGGTTGAGTCAAAAGATTCATGACTTAGAATAATTTAAAAACCACTTTATTAAAAATTTATTCTAACACAGAAAGTAAATAACGATAACTAAGGAGAATACTACTATATTACTAGGCCAAAATAGATTAAAAATTTTGAAAAATGTCGAAAAACAAAATTTTCCGGTTAAAATGAGGGCAAATTCAAGGAAAAGACCACTTACTTCGATAGAACTCCCCCCTACACTTGATATAAACATTGTCCTCAATGTTTAAGCATGTGGGAGTAAACTCCCCTACACTTAGCACATTGTGCACGTTGTTTAAATCTTGCTAAGGAAAGGACAACTATAGTGATTTCAATGGGAACATATAAGATATGAAATATTGAATCACGACAGTTTAGGATAGAACCAGGAAGACGGGTACACGGGATCACGGTTTGTCAAAAGTCATCGAGAATGGATATTTGAAGCTTTTAATCCATGCACATCAAAAGAAACAAGACAACAAACACATACGGGGCTCCCCCTACACTTATTATGAAAACGATATAGGATAGATAAACGGGTTGCCTCCCAAGAAGCGCTTGTTTTTGTTAACCGAGTCACGAGCCTGACTCGACCCAGAACTAATTCAAGGGAAACGTGGTGAGGGATAGAATCATCTCATGAGAGATGTCCTCACCAAAGTACAACTTCACGCGCTGGCCATTCACTTTGAAATTAGGCCCATTCGGCTGAGAAAGCTCAATGGTGCCATAGGGGAAGACGTTGGCGACGGTGAATGGGCCAGACCAACGGCTCTTCAGCTTGCCCGAGAAGATCTTCAACCGAGTGTTAATGAGTAAAACTTGATCACCAATGTGGAACTCTCGGTTCTTAATCCTTGCATCATGGATGATCTTGTTCTTCTCCTTGTAGATCAATGAGTTCTCATAAGCTTCATTCTGTGACAATCTAACATTTTCAGGTAGTGAAATATTTTCTCGTATAATATTTTGAAACTTATTTTTGTGTTGGTTGACGAACTCATAATTTACGGATTTAAATTTGGGCTTACGTGCATAATTTAGCGTCTTTTACGACTAAACTGGAAACCTTAGGATTATGTATTTATGTTTTTGAATTCCGTTTTTGATGAGACAATTTTTATTGGATTCGTTTTGTGACGTTGATTCATAATTTATAAAAACGTTTTTCGTAAAACGACCCGAGGGCACGTAAATCGAGAAAACTAGAATCGAGGAATACTCGTAAATTAGTGAGGTGGGACAAAATACATTATCCCACCCCACTAGCAAGCATGGGATGGCACACATGACACCACATCTAAGGATGTGGCATCATGTTAGCTAAATAGTTACAAGTGTAACTAAGCTTACACTTTAAGCTTACATCTTTCCACTTCCTAGCTAAAACCATCAACTAACTTCACATATATCATTTCCATACATGCAAACAACCTCAAACTCTCTCAAAAACCTTCACCTTGCCGTCCACTTTTGAAGAACAAACACCCCTATTTGATCTTTTCTAGCCATGAAATACATGTTATCTAGCTCTATCATGGAGTTATCTTGAAGCCTTGATCATTTGGTGGCTATTTAACAACATAGGAGGTGATTTTCTTGAGTCCTAGGGCTGATTTATCAACTATTGTTCTTGGTGTTTGATGATCTTGGAGTTACTTGTGGTGTTCATCAAGTTCTTGTCTTCCAAAAACAAGAAATACACTTGGTTGGTAAAGAAGATCATCCTCTCCATTTTCTCTTGTTATTTTTGTAAAGATCAAATGTATTTTATTTCTTGTTGTATATGTATATGATGAATATATGATGATAAAAATGTTGTGTGGGGATCAAGTGTTGATAAATATGCTTAAAAAGGTTAATAACCATAAGAAACAAGGCTAAAATCATGATTATTTAGTTGGCTGTATAAAAACAGTATATAACTAAAACTTGAACTGATAAACTTGCATGGTAGAATCCATTTACAGTAAGTAAAAGATGTTATACACATGTGAGAGTTGGCCATGCAATGGAATCATTATAATGAGTGAGATATGATCAAAACAAAATAAGTGTGCTAATCTGAATAAGCTGTTTTGTAAGGACTGTTAAGCATAGATAAACTTAAAATGAACAGTAGCTATAACTAAGTTAAATGTAGCACATAATATGAAGATCATGTCACCCAAAAATGAGATTCTAATTCGTTATAGCACTCTAGATATGGTAAAAATGGTGAAGATGAAAATAAAAATCAGATTTTGAGAATTAATGTTTATTATTATTATATAAGCACTCAAAATTTTATTGTATAAAATGTAAAATAAAAACCCACCAACTTATGAAACTTAATTATATAAATATGTAAAAGGTTAAATAAATGGATAAATTATAAAAATGGTAGTGGAATAATACTTATAAGTTATAAAAACTATAAACTTGATTTTTACGACTTTTTCGGCTATTACCGTAAAATTAACGTTTTTCGCCAAATAAAACTTAGACGATCAAACCCGTCTAATGTAAAGTTTTTAAAAGTCATATACTGATATATAAGTAACTAATACAAGTAAAAACCGATAAAACCCGAACTATAGGACATACGGACATTAACGAGCTAACTAAGCATATTGGACTAATAATTGGACTAAATAAGATAAACACATATAAAAAGAACTTATTGGGCTTAACCCATTTGGGCCCAACATGGAAAGTATAGATACTGATAATATAGGTATAAAATGGATTAAAACAATTTAAAGAACTTATACTAAGCTTATTGGACTTAAAATAGGTAAATAGGTAAAACTAGTAAACTAGTAAAAAGTTACCAAAATGTAAACACTAAAATGAGTAAACAAGGATGTATAAACCCACTTGATCATCATCATATGTACAAAATCATCATATGTATATTGTTATTTTGATAAAAGTCATTGGACAAGAGTCTAAGACCGATTATTATTTATATAGGTTTTCGTGACCGAAGCACGCCCGTAGCCGATAATCCGCCTTTCATTATCAATGTGAGTTCATAGCCTCGCACTCTTTTAAATGTTTTATAAAATGATTTGTAAACCCGCGAGGGAGATAACATGCTAGATTTTGATAAAAATAGAACACAAGTAGTCTCGATGGTATGCTTAATGATATGGACCTGAATGATGCTATGACCCTATAAACGAGACTAAAAGGATTATTAGTAGTTAGGTTATGTCACTTAAAGTCCCATTAGCATAAATTGTGAACTACCGAGATTTGGTAGACGCTTATGCATTTGATAATACTATTTGGGGACGATCACCCCAGTTCGCGCCTTGACGGTTGATCCCCGTCGTACCACATTGATTGGTAAGCGAATTTATGTATGAGAAGATTCCATAGCGTGATTTTTGTGACGACACGCTAACTTAGATGGGCAAATTGTTTGTCGGGTTCGCGGCCCGCTGTTTTCATAGTAAGGTAACAATGTCATGCGGCTAGTAATAATCCAAATCAAATCAAATGAATCCTATATAATATAAATATCCGATATGATAACGACGCTAATAACGATGAAAATATTACCTATCATGGTAATATTGAGACTACGGTCTCATGGACTGTTTAAGATGTATGCTTGATATATATATTGCATGACTAGCAATACGTGGACTTACTTCCGATATTATACTTGTGTTCTGATTTTAACGATTGTTTTATATAACGGTTTTTATTAAACTCTATGAATTCACTCGGCATTCGCTGATATGATTTTTGCAAGTTTTTATCTCAGGTGCTTGAAGGTAATCCGGATGGAGATCGACTCTGATGGCCCACATAATGTTAAAAATGTTCATTCGATCTATGTTTTGTAAACTTAATGACCTATATAATTTGGGACCTGTTGTACACTTTAAAACTTTTTATCGAATGAATGTATGTTGAACCTTGTACAACCATTTTTATGTCTTGTCTATCATTGGAGTTATTGTGCTATCCCGTAACACTCTAAAAGACCCTTCCGCTGTACCGATACGAAAATTGAGAGTGTTACAGTTTGGTACCAGAACTCTCGTTATAGAGAACAAAAGATTTTAAAAACCAAGGTTTTGAACAAAACTTTTCAAAATCTTTTAACTATGAACATTTGAGAAAATATTTGAAAAATCTTTTGACTATAACGGTGCCAGAGATCTCCGACGTTACCAACAAGCCCTATTGAGAAGATATATATTTTGATATATATAATTTAATTTATATATATGTATATATCGTGATTTCAGTATGTAATTGCTTAACTAGTATTTTATCCTAATACGAGATATATATATAAATGCAGATTGTCATGGCTGACCCTAATATTCCTGTAGAAAACCATGCTATTCCCGAACCTAATGTAGATGATGATCCTTATTTAGACTTAGTAGATTATGATATGGATGATGAGGAGGAACCATTTGAGGATCCCGAGCCCGAGTTAGGACTAGGAGATCAGATTGCCCCTCAGGTTGACTTGGTAGAGAATGAGATTGAGAATGATGATGAGATTGGGTTAGATAATTTAGATGATGAGATTGACGACGAGGATGTCGAGGAGGATGTAGGTATAGACGTTGAGGTCGATGATGATGAGGAAGCTGAGCTTATTTATCCTTATGATGTTCCAGAGGGCGAGCCTTTACCCCCACCAGTTTATTTGTCTGATTCTGAGGTTGAGCTACCTAGGGATGAAACGTCTGAATCGTCTGAATCTGAGTATGAATCCGAGGAGGATGAGGATGATGATGCACCTGACGATACTGATGGTATTGCTACTCGTAGATGTGAGATAGGAGAGTCGTCTAGTGCTCGAGAGGCTACTCATATTGATGGTCTTGCACCATTGGCCTTGAGACGTGATCTAGATGCTTCCCGTGTTAAGAGTTGTATAACAGAGGTTGGATTAGGTGTTGTTCAAAGTCAAGTTGCTTATTTGGAGTCGAAGACTAAGGATGGTGAGAAAGAGCGGGAATTGCTTAGTTTGGATTTGACTGATGTAGAGCGTGGTTCGAATGAGGCTTTTAGGAGGTTATCGGTGTTGGAAAGTGGTGAGTTTGCTGCTATGAAGAGAAAGGTAAATTCTATGGAGATTCAGTTGAGTGTAGCTCGTGCGATGCGTGAGAAAGCTGAGAAGGATCTGAATATATCCGTGGGTTGGAACAGTAGATTTTATGCTGACATGGTTGAAAGAGGAGTGATCCGTAAGCGCCCAGCTGAAGATGTGTCTAGTGATCGTCCGACGAAGATTCAGAAGACGATGGATGATGGACCATCTGGCGGTTCTCAGTAGACCAGTCTGTATTTAGTAGTGACCTTTGTATCTTTTGCGCTTTTGTAGCTTTGACTGAACCGACTTGTTGGTAGTGGAGCTGGCGGTAGTGGAGCTGGCGGTAGTGGAGCTGGCGGTAGTGGAGCTGGCGGTAGTGGAGTTGGCGGTAGTGGAGCTGGCGGTAGTGGAGCTGGAAGTAGTGGAATTGGCGGTACTAATGTGAATGTGAATGCTAATAATGTGAATGCTAATGCTGGAGGAAATGTAGGAGGATTTAGAGCTAATGCACCTGAAGTTGGTGGATGTACTTATGTGACGTTCATGAAGTGTGAACCTCTACCTTTTAATGGAACTGAAGGTGCTGTAGGATTAAGCCAGTGGATTGAGAAGATTGAATCGGTGTTTAGGATTAGTAAGTGTAAGGAGGAAGATAAGGTGACTTTTGCTATGGCTACTCTTAAAGGTCGTGCGTTGACTTGGTGGAACGGGAGAATTGCTTTCATGGGTCTTGATGCTGCTAATGCTACTCCTTGGGCTGAAATTAAGAAGTGGATGACTTTGGAGTTTTGTCCTCGTAGTGTGATCATTAGGTTAGAACAAGAGTTGATTCATTTGAGAATGAAAGGTGTGGACATTGATAGTTACACAAACCGATTCCATGAGTTGGCCTTGTTATGTCCTCGATTGGTTAAACCCGAAGAGATCCGAATTGAGCAATATATTAAAGGGTTAACCAGGAATATCCGGAGGGACGTGACATTATCTAAACCACTGACCATTGATGATGCTGTACGAATGGCTTACCAACTCATTGGACAGATAATTCAGGATAGGGAAGATGAAGCCCGTGTTGGTGAGAAAAGAAAGGGAGACGGTGATCGTGTAGATAGAGGTGATAATAGGAAGAATTTCAATCGCCGTCAGAACCAGAGAAAGAGGAATGCAAATGCTCTTACCAACAATACACCGCGCAACGATGATAGATGTCCTAAGTGTGGCAACAAGAGGCATGCTGGCGACTGCTGGAAGTGCCGAAATTGCGGAAAGCTTGGACACAAGGTTAAAAGATGTAAGAAGAGAACCATTTGCTTCAACTGTAATGAAGAAGGTCATAGGAAATCGGAATGCCCTAAGTTGAAAGCGATTGTGCCTGGAAGAAACCCCCAGGGTGGTATCTATCAACTTGGAACAATTGAGGTGAAGAAAGAGGATCCGAATGTCGTTACCGGTACGTTTTTACTCAACAATCATTATGTTGTTGCTTTATTTGATTCGGGTGCTGATAGGAGCTTTGTATCCACTAAATTTAGTGCCCTTATTGAAATTAAACCTGTTGAGATAAGTACCAGTTACGAGGTGGAATTGGCTGATGGTAAATTAGTGAAAACTAATAAGCTATTAGAAGGATGCTCTCTAAATCTCTTAAACCATTCCTTTCCGATTGATTTGATGTTGATAGAATTAGGTAGTTTTGATATTATTATTGGTATGGATTGGTTGTCGTTGAATAATGCTACAATTTTATGTGGAGAGAAGAAAGTTAAGATTCCTCTTAGGAACAGGACGTTAGTAATTGATGGTAATCGAGGTGAATCCCGTTTAAAAATCGTTTCATGTATAAAAGTCCAAAAGTACATCAGGAACGGTTGTGAGTTATTCTTAGCTCAAGTGACCGGGAATGAGTCTAGGGAGAAACGACTGGAAGATGTACCTATTATTTGTGAATTTCCTGAGGTATTTCGTAACGATTTACCCGGACTTCCACCGATAAGGCAAGTAGAGTTTCGAATCGATTTAATTCCTGGTGCTGCACCGGTGGCACGTGCGCCTTACCGATTAGCCCCTTCTGAATTAAAGGAGTTATCTGAGCAACTTAAGGAGTTGTCTGATAAAGGTTTTATTCGACCGAGCTCGTCGCCTTGGGGAGCTCCAGTCTTGTTCGTTAAGAAGAAGGATGGATCTTTTCGTATGTGCATTGATTATAGGGAACTGAATAAGTTGAAAATTAAAAATCAATATCCTTTACCTTGGATTGATGATTTGTTTGATCAACTACAAGGATCTAGTGTATATTCTAAGATAGATTTGCGGTCAGGATATCACCAACTTCGCGTCCGTGAAGAAGATATTCCTATAACTGCCTTTAGAACTCGTTATGGACACTATGAATTTCAAGTAATGCCATTTGGGTTAACTAACGCACCTGCGGTTTTCATGGATTTAATGAATCGAGTGTGCAAGCCCTACTTGGATAAATTTGTGATTGTGTTTATTGACGATATTCTAATCTATTCTAAGAATGAAGATGAACATAAAGAACATTTAAGGATTGTTTTGAATTTGTTGAAGGATGAAAGGTTGTATGCTAAGTTTTCGAAATGTGATTTCTGGTTAGATTTTGTGAAATTTCTTGGTCATGTGATTAACAAAGTTGGAATTCATGTTGATCTTGCAAAGGTTGAAGCTATTAAGAATTGGTCTGTACCGACAACGCCAACAGAAGTGCGACAGTTCTTAGGATTGGCTGGCTATTATAGGCGATTCATTAAAGAATTTTCTTTGATAGCTAAACCCTTGACTAAGCTTACCCAGAAGAATAAACCTTTCGTTTGAGGAAGTGATGAAGATGGAGCATTTCAGACATTGAAGCAAAAATTATGTAGTGCGTCAATCTTATCATTACCCGACGGGAGTGAAGATTTTGTAGTGTATTGTGATGCATCTCTTAGAGGCTATGGAGCTGTTTTGATGCAGCGAGAGAAAGTGATAGCTTATGCTTCTAGGCAATTAAGGAAGAATGAGGAGAATTATACTACTCATGATCTTGAGTTAGGAGCTGTAGTCTTTGCTCTTAGGTTGTGGAGACATTATATGTATGGCACCAAGTGTACGGTATTCACCGATCACAAAAGCCTACAGTATATTCTCGATCAGAAGGAATTGAACATGAGGCAACGAAGATGGATAGAGTTGTTAAGTGATTATGATTGTGATATAAAATATCACCTAGGAAAAGCCAATGTTGTTGCTGATGCATTAAGTAGGAAAGATAGAGAGCCTATTAGGGTACGTTCTCTAGTCTTGACCGTGCACAATAATTTGCCTGAGCAAATTAGAAATGCGCAAATATAAGCTTTCAAGAAGGAAAATTTTGTTAACGAAGGGTTCCGAGGAGAAGGAGATCCTTTAGAGGTTAGAGCTGATGGAGTGAAATGCTTAAGAGGTCGTATGTAGATACCTAAGTGTGGAGGCATAAGAGACTTGATTATGTTAGAATCCTATAAATCTAAGTATTCCATTCATCCGAGATCTGATAAGATGTACCATGATTTTAAGAAGTTGTACTGGTGGCCGAATATGAAAGCTGACATAGCTATGTATGTTCTTCAATGCTTGACTTGTGCTAGAGTCAAAGCTGAACATCAAAAGCCATCAGGACTACTTCAACAACCAAAGATTCCTGAATGGAAGTGGGAGCGAATTACGATGGACTTTATCACCAAGCTTCCTAGAACATCATCTGGAAACAACTCGATTTGGGTTATTGTCGACAGACTGACCAAATCAGCACACTTCATTCCGGTTAAAGAGCAGTTCTCACTGGAGAAGCTGACTCGTATATACCTTGAGAATGTTGTATGCAAGCATGGAGTGCCTGTATCGATCATTTCAGATCGAGATCCTAGATTCGCATCGAATTTTTGGAAATCTCTCCAAAGATCTTTGGGAACGAATCTCGACATGAGCACTGCTTATCACCCCAGACTGATGGGCAGAGTGAAAGGACGATACAAACACTGGAAGATATGTTGAGAGCTTGTGTGTTAGACTTTGGTAAGAATTGGGATAAAAATTTGCCGTTAGCAGAGTTTTCGTATAACAATAGTTACCATTCCAGTATTAAGGCTGCACCGTTTGAAGCTTTGTATGGTAGGAAGTGTAGATCTCCTGTATGTTGGAGTGAAGTTGGGGATACCCAGCTCACGGGACCGGAATTGATCCGGGAAACTACGGAGATGATAGTTCAGATTAAGAATAGGTTGTTGACTGCCCGTAGTAGACAGAAAAGTTACGCGGATGTGCGACGGAAGCCAATGGAGTTTAAAGTGGGTGACCGAGTAATGTTGAAAGTATCGCCATGGAAAGGCATTATAAGATTTGGAAAGCGAGGAAAATTGAATCCCCGTTATATTGGACCCTTTAAGATTTTATCTAGAGTAGGTCCGGTGGCTTACAAACTAGAAGTTACCCCCAGAACTTCATGGTGTTCACAACACATTCCATGTATCCAATCTGAAGAAATGTCTAGCTGTGAGTGATGAGAAAATTTCATTAGATAAGGTTCGAATAGATGGGAAGTTGCATTTTATTGAAGAGCCCGTAGAGGTTATGGATCATGAGGTAAAGCAACTGAAACAAAGTCGGATACCTATTTTCAAGATCCGATGGAATTCAAAGCATGGACCGGAGTATACTTGGGATCGAGAGGATGAAATGTGGAAGAAATATCCGCACCTCTTGATTTCAATAAGAAACGGACATCCAAATGAAATGGATCACGAGGACGTTGATCCCTTTTAGGAGGAAAAGCTGTGAAAATCTAACGTTTTCAGGTAGTGAAATATTTTCTCGTATAATATTTTGAAACTTATTTTTGTGTTGGTTGACGAACTCACAATTTACGGATTTAAATTTGGGCTTACGTGCATAATTTAGCGTCTTTTACGACTAAACCGGAAACCTTAGGATTACGTATTTACGTATTTGAGCTCCGTTTTTGATGAGACAATTGTTATTGGATTCGTTTTGTGACATTGATTCATAATTTATAAAAACGTTTTTCGTAAAACGACCCGAGGGCACGCAAATCGAGAAAACTAGAATCGAGGAATACCCGTAAATTAGTGAGGTGGGACAAAATACATTATCCCACCCCACTAGCAAGCATGGGACGGCACACATGACACCACATCTAAGGATGTGGCATCATGTTAGCTAAATAGTTACAAGTGTAACTAAGCTTACACTTTAAGCTTACATCTTTCCACTTCCTAGCTAAAAACATCAACTAACTTCACACATACCATTTCCATACATGCAAACAACCTCAAACTCTCTCAAAAACCTTCACCTTTCCATCCACTTTTGAAGAACAAACACCCCTATTTGATCTTTTCTAGCAATGAAATACATGTTATCTAGCTATATCATGGAGTTATCTTGAAGCCTTGATCATTTGGTGGCCATTTTAACAACATAGGAGGTGATTTGCTTGTGTCCTAGGGCTGATTTCTCAACTATTGTTCTTGGTGTTTGATGATCTTGGAGTTACTTGTGGTGTTCATCAAGTTCTTGTCTTCCAAAAACAAGAAATACACTTGGTTGGTAAAGAAGATCATCCTCTCCATTTTCTCTTGTTATTTTTGTAAAGATCAAATGTATTTTCTTTCTTGTTATATATGTATATGATGAATATATGATGATAAAAATGTTGTGTGGGGATCAAGTGTTGATTAATATGCTTAAAAAGGTTAATAACTATAAGAAACAAGGCTAAAATCATTATTATTTAGTTGGCTGTATAAAAACAGTATATAACTAAAACTTGAACTGATAAAATTGCATGGTAGAATCCATTTACAGTAAGTACAAGATATTAAACACATGTGATAGTTGTCCATGCAATGGAATCATTATAATGAGTGAGATATGATCAAAACAAAATAAGTGTGCTAATCTGAATAAGCTGTTTTGTAAGGACAGTTAAGCATAGATAAACTTAAAAAGAGCAGTAGCTATAACTAAGTTAAATGTAGCACATAATATGAAGATCATGCCACCCAAAAATGAGATTCTAATTCATTATAGAACTCTAGATATGGTAAAAATGGTGAAGATGAAAATAAAAATCAGATTTTGAGAATTAATGTTTATTATTATTATATAAGCACTCAAAGTTTTATTGTATAAAATGTAAAATAAAAACCCACTAACTTATGAAACTTATTTATATAAATATGTAAAAGGTTAAATAAATGGATAAATTATAAAAATGGTAGTGGAATAATACTTATAAGTTATAAAAACTATAAACTTGATTTTTACGACTTTTTCGGCTATTACCGTAAAATTAACGTTTTTCGCCAAATAAAACTTAGACGATCAAACCCGTCTAATGTAAAGTTTTTAAAAGTCATATACTGATATATATATGTAACTAATACAAGTAAAAACCGATAAAACCCGAACTATAGGACATACGGACATTAACGAGCTAACTAAGCATATTGGACTAATAATTGGACTAAATAAGATAAACACTTATAAAAAGAACTTATTGGGCTTAACCCATTTGGTCCCAACATGGAAAGTATAGATACTGATAATATAGGTATAAAATGGATTAAAACAAGTTAAAGAACTTATACTAAGCTTATTGGACTTAAAATAGGTAAATAGGTAAAACTAGTAAACTAGTAAAAAGTTACCAAAATGTAAACACTAAAATGAGTAAACAAGAATGTATAAACCCACTTGATCATCATCATATGTACAAAATCATCATATGTATATTGTTATTTTGATAAAAGTCATTGGACAAGAGTCTAAGACCGATTATTATTTATATAGGTTTCCGTGACCGAAGCACGCCCGTAGCCGATAATCCGCCTTTCATTATCAACGTGTGTTCATAGCCTCACACTCTTTTAAATGTTTTATAAAATGATTTGTAAACCCGCGAGGGAGATAACATGCTAGATTTTGATAAAAATAGAACACAAGTAGTCCCGATGGTATGCTTAATGATATGGACCCGAATGATGCTATGACCCTATAAACGAGACTAAAAGGATTATTAGTAGTTAGGTTATGTCACTTAAAGTCCCATTAGCATGAATTGTGAACTACCGGGATTTGGTAGACGCTTAGGCATTTGATAGTACTATTTGGGGACGATCACCCCAGTTCGCGCCTTGACGGTTGATCCCCGTCGTACCACATTGATTGGTAAGCGAATTTATGTATGAGAAGATTCCATAGCGTGATTTTTGTGACGACACGCTAACTTAGATGGGCAAATTGTTTGTCGGGTTCGCGGCCCGCTGTTTTCATAGTAAGGTAACAATGTCATGCGGCTAGTAATAATCCAAATCAAATCAAATGAATCATATATAATCCAAATATCTGATATGATAACGACGCTAATAACGATGAAAATATTACCTATTATGGTACTATTGAGACTACGGTCTCATGGACAGTTTTAGATGTATGCTTGATATATATATTGCCTGACTAGCAATACGTGGACTTACTTCCGATATTATACTTGTGTTCTGATTTTAACGATTGTTTTATATAACGGTTTTTATTAAACTCTATGAATTCACTCGGCATTCGCTGATATGATTTTTGCATGTTTTTATCTTAGGTGCTTGAAGGTAATCCGGATGGAGATCGACCCTGATGGCCCACATAATATTAAAAATGTTCATTCGATCTATGTTTTGTAAACTTAATGACCTGTATAATTTGGGACCTGTTGTACACTTTAAAACTTTTTATCGAATGAATGTATGTTGAACCTTGTACAACCATTTTTATGTGTTGTCTATGATTGGAGTTATTGTGCTATCCCGTAACACTCTAAAAGACCCTTCCGCTGTACCGATACGAAAATTGAGAGTGTTACACATTCTGTAGTTCATTTAACTCATTGAGTTGAATCTTCCGAAGATCGCCGGCTTTGTTGATTTCAAAATTCGCCCACTTCAAGGCCCAGTATGCCTTATGTTCCAGCTCGATAGGGAGGTGGCAAGCCTTCCCGTACACAAGACGATAAGGGGTGCAACCAATCGGCGTCTTATATGCGGTACGGAAAGCCCACAAAGCATCATCTAACTTATCGGCCCACGAGGCATGATGCTCTCCCACAGTACGCTCAAGAATTCGCTTCAATCCACAGTTAGATATCTCGGTTGACCATTTGTTTGAGGATGATAAGCGGTGGAAAGACGGTGATTGACACCGTACTTATCCATGACTCTTGCGAATTGATCATTGCAAAAATGAGTCCCGCGGTCACTGATGATAGCACGAGGAACACCGAATCGAGCAAAAAGTTGCTTTAGAAAGTTCACAACCACCCTCACATCGTTCGTAGGGAGAGCCTTAGCTTCAACCCATTTGGATACGTAGTCAACGGCTAAGAGGATGTACTTGTTCCCTTTAGATGATGGAAATGGCCCCATAAAGTCGATACCCCATACATCAAAGATTTCACATTCTTGTATGAAATTTTGAGGCATCTCATCTTTATGTGTGATCTTGCCTTGGCGTTGGCAAGCATCACAATTTTTAACCATCTCGTGAGCGTCACGATAAATGCTGGGCCAATAGAATCCCGAGTCAAACACTTTCTTCGCGGTTTAGTTGGGACCAAAGTGACCACCGGTGGGTCCTTTATGGCAAGCTTCGAGAATGTCTAAAGCTGCGGGTCCATCAACACACCGACGAATAATCAGATCAGCACATTGTTTGAAGAGATAAGGGTCATCCCAAAAGTAAGTCTTAACATCTTTAAAGAACTTCTTCTTTTTTTGAACTTGTCTTATAGTTTTCTTCTTCTATTAGACTTGAGTTCTTCGACTTCATTAAACTTCCGTCTTTAGACTTTTTCTTCGATAAATCTTCAGAATAGGCCTTGGACTTCCGTTCTTTTTGCACTCTTGATCTTTTGACTTCGTCTTTTCTCGTTTTCTTCGATAGAAGCCCGTGAAAGCCCGTGTTTTCTTCCTTTTTCGTCTTTTGGTCCTAAAACATAATAAAAACACAAACCACGCATAATTCCGACTTTTACGACATAAAATACACGTTTTGGTCTTGTTATTATTGGAAATAAGTGGTAAAAAGGATAAGTGTTTTCACACTTATTATACATCTACTCTAATCCTGCCTAGCAGATCTGCTGGATGTGGCTGGTGGGGCTAGTTAAGCTGCAAGTGCTGACCTGGTACTCTGCAATGCTTGAACAGCCAATCGGGTCTCCTTAAGCAGACGGAGTGCAGTCAGCAACTGGGATCGAAGTCTGTCAATGGCTGCTCGGAGGTAGGCGGTCTCTACAGTCACTCCATCATGGCGAATAGCTGCAAGGTCAAAGAAGGTGGACAAGAATTGCTCCTGTGTAGTGAGAGTAGCGTGGGTCTGGTGCTGAAAGCCCTCCAAGGTGTGAATATGTTGATGGAGATAGTAGTTCTCCTCCAACAACCACTGCAAGGCCTCATCGGTCAAGGCCCGAACACCACCTGCTGCCTGGGCTTCTACCCACATGGTCCAAGAGAGAGAGTCTATACGCTCATGCGCGATAGTGTACCCCGCCTGGCCTGCTGTCAACAGGCTGTAGACATCCGTCATGTCCTGCTCCTGGCGCGCAGCCAGAGCGGCAATCTGGGCTTGGACATGATCAACATGTCCAGCCCCGGAACCCTTTCCGACCTCAAAAGTGGAGTCAGTAGTAGCCTCGTACCTCCTCTTGTGAGGAAATAGAGACCCAGGAAAGTAGCCTTGAAGTGATGATGGCGGTGCTGGAAGTGGTAAGTCGAGAGTCATCTGGTCCTCCTCCATAGTGGTGGGGAACAGTGTAGCAGGTGGTGAAGCATCGAGAGTCATCAGGAAATGCGGCTCCGGGAGTCTGGCTGTCCTCGGAGTCTGAGGCGACAGCCATCTGCAGTGTACAGATCTTGGTGACGTAGAGATAGCTGGTTCGGGGGCTACCTCTGGTAGAATAGTCGGAGATGCAACAGGTGGAGTCATGATACTCTAAAATTAGTATTATCTTAAATTTGACGTAAGTATAAGCTTACAAACAAAATAAAAATTTGTGGTTACAAGTTTTTAGTGTATACCCTTTTTAAGCAAACATGGCAATGTTTTAAGGTTACGTTAATACTTATAAGATTAATTAACCGGATTGTTAATAATCAATACACGCTTAGTTCACATAATATATATATATATATATATATATATATATATATATATATATATATATATATATATATATATATATATATATATATATATATATATATATATATATATATATATATATATATATATATATATATATATATATATATATATATATATATATATATATATATATATATATATATATATATATATATATGCTCTACGTTCTACATGCTTAACTAATATAGTCCCAAAAAAAATCCCCAAAAGATTTTAATATAGTTATAGTCCAGTTTAAATAAAAAAAATAGTTTTATTTTATTTAAATTGATCTGGTTCTCTATAACTATCACTCTGATACCATTCTCTGTGACACCCCGGGTCGGGCCAAAGGCAGCGGAAGTAATATCCGGATGTCACAGGGGTGGATCGATAGCAAATAGTACATAGAGCATTAGATAAAAGATTATCCAACATATATTACATGAACAATGTTACAAATTGTTATAAAATTGTCATAACATAATCAAAATAGATTCTTTGTTTTCCCAAAGTAGAAACCCCTGATGAGTCCTACAATGTAGTCTATTATGATGCTTGAGTCCATGCACACACCACGTACTTGCTTCAGTTTCTTGAGAAAAACATGCTTAGAGGGTCAACATAAAGTTGGTTAATTTACAGGTTTAATAAAATAAGTTTGGACAGTAAACAATCACAGTCATAGCAATGCACAAAGCATTTATAATAAAAGGTAATTACATTCCCTATTGCCCGAAACTGAGGCTTAACTCCATAGGTCCTCAACAGATGAGGACCCCTGTTACCTTACAAAATGGCTCCCATTTTCCAGTTCCAACATGGTATACATCTATTGTTCAGGCCAAGGCACAGTGAGCGCTACTCACCCAGTTGGGGATCGTCAATCCCAAATAGATCTATTTATAACATTCAGGCAATTGCAATAATTTTAACATTTTCTACAATAGGCAATTGTAATCAAAGTTTGTACAGTTCCGTTTATGTCCATAAAATAAGTTGCATGTTTTCTCCCCATAGAGGATTTTAAAAGTTTATCAATATCTTGTGTGGGGCTGTAAACTCACCTTAGTGTCTGTAAAACAACTGTGCAACAAAAGAAAGTCCAGGTAATGCTCACGTCACATTCAACTGCCTAATTAAATAGTACAATCTCAGTAAATAATGCAGGAAACATATGTGCATGCTTATTCAGTTTTTAGACGGTTTATTAATGTTACTATGTTTATTTAAGTAACTGTAGTACAACTATTAATAACGTCCAATTAAATGTGTTATCAAATTTCCTGTTTAAGTAAAAAAATGTTTTACTTACAATTTTTGTATAAGTATACTTGTATTTAATTTATATATATAATTTATATAAATTATTTTTATAAAGTAAAATATATAAATACTTTGTTTAATTTAAATTTTAATGTCCCAAAAGTTTCCAACATTTACTAAATAGTCTTTAAGTTACAAATTTAAGAAATTACGGTTTTTGTCTTTATAGTTTAAGATTTATTCAAGTTTTACTAATTTAAATGGAATAAGGGTTTTAGGGTTTGATTAAGTTTCGGTATGTGCAAAACTAGTCTCTCCATATTTTATTAATGTATGATTTTTGGATCTTAACACTTTTAGTACTTAGGGCTTGTAATACTTTCCGGTTATGGTAAGAATAGTCCTTCTAGTTATAATTAGGTTTTATATCTTTTATTAAATGACAATAATAGTCCCTAGGGCTTCTAAATGTTTCTGCTTATTATATAAATAGTCCTTAGGGTTATAAAATTATAATTTAACTTTAGGAAACTTACAAAAATGGTCCCTAGGGTTTAATAAGTCACGAATGGAATTAATGAACCTTTAAACTTTCGGATATTTACGATACTAGTCCTTGTACTTAATGTTTTATCAAAACAAGTTTCAAATGTCACGGTTTTAATCCATAAGTTTTATTAATTTACATTTTTAGTCCAAAAGTTTTTATAAGTTATATTTTTGTTATAAAAACTTTATTTAAGTATTAAAATACTAAGTGGGCTTATTAAATGGACCAAAAGAGCTAATGGGCTATCTAATGGGCCTAAACATATTTTAAGTCCATTAATAAACTAAGATTAGCTAAGTGGACTTACAAGGCCTTAAATGGGCCTAAAGGGATCTTACATATACACAGCTATATTGTATTGGGCTTATTGGGCCTATTTAAGTTTTGGGCTATTGTTGCATGGGCTTGACTAGTCCATTAATAATATTTAACCATTTATCTAGGTATTGAATTTATGGATTCTTACAAGCTTATTATTGGTTTATAAAAATTAAGTCAAGATCTCTAAATAGAGAGTAAAAACCCATGGCATATTATTTGGTGTGTTTCAAGTAAGATCCAAGTTAGTTACAAGTTTGCATGTTAGTCATAAGATTTAAAATAAGCTCATAACCCATGGCTACAATTATTTGTAGTATTAAAATAAAGTCCAAGTTTGTCATATGTTTGCATGTAAGCTAAAAGTCCCACAATGAGATCTAGGTTGTTTACAAGTTTATAAGTCAACCATAAGTTCACTAGGAATTATATAGCCCACGGCTATATGAAATCTTGGTGTCCTAAAATGAGGTTTAAGCTTGTTATATGTTCACAAATAATTCATAAAGTCCAAAAATAAGATCTAGACTTATTACAAGTTTACAAGTTCATCACAAGTTCAAAATGAATTTATATAGCCCACGACTATAATTAATTACATAAAATGTTTTTATGATTTTTATTAGTTCATTATACATAGATAATCACATATTCCTTTATTAAAACCTTGTTACACAAATCTTTGGTGTGTACAAAAATAAACTGTGACCTTTAAGGTCATGGTTTTTCTAGTTTTGAAGTTATATAAGATTGCTCCTGAGATTAATGTTTGTAAATTAACCAATAATTTAATAATAAGGTCTAGTCTAGTTACAAGTTTATGAGTTAACTAAAAGTCTAAAAGTAGGACCTATAGCTCACGGCTATAATTAAATCCATATAATGGTTTTATGATTTTTACCAAGTTTATCAAGAGTACATACTCATATGTTCCTTACTAAATAATGTTTATACATGTCTTATGACATATCAAAACTATGTCGTGACCTATATGGTCATGGTATCACAAATCTTGAGTTTTTACAAGTTTAACATATGTATTTACCAAGTGAATGATTATGCATGTAAAGGAATATATGAGTAAATAAAGAAAAGTAAGGTTAGTGATACTTACTTAGAAAAAGATGCACAAGAGATCAAGAGAACTTAAGAGATTAGTGTTTCAAGCTTGAAGATGATGAAACCCTAAAACAAATCCAAGTCGTGACCTAGTTTGGTTCGGCTAGGGTTTATCTTGGTGGCTTTGAGTATCAAGTTGGTATAGATGATACCAAAAGATTAGTAGTTATGAGGATGAAGACAAGATGTTGTGAAGTTAATGTGTTTTGGTGGATGAATGTCTCAATCCGAATGATTGAAGACTTTTGGATGAGATAAAGTTTGAGATATGTTTTTGCTTGAGAAATGAATGGGTGTGAGGGGATATAGACGGCTAGAGAAGAGAGAGAGGTAGGGGACAAGATCACATAGGGAAGATTTCCCATGCCAAGTGTTATGTGTCTTTGGAAATAACAAGAAAACCTTTTGGCTATCCCTTCCTTGCCGTGTAGTAGTAACCAAAAGGAGGCAAGGGTTTTGCCAAGTGTTGGTCCTTGAGTGTATAGATTGGTTTAGAAGGGTATATGGGTCATTTCCAAGATTTGCATGAGTGTGAATGTATGCATGTATACATATACACGGCTACATGGTGACAAAAGTGTGGAAGTATTAATTTGTTAATTGTTGTGGGGATGACAAAGTATATACTTCCATATTTTTAAGAGATGTGCATGCATATGTAATGCATATACACGGCTAGAACATATATGGAATAGTAGTGTTCTAATTTTTGTTAAATGTTATGTATAAACACATGTCTAGGCATTATTATTATTATTAGTTGTCCAAGTATAATTACAAGGTATGTGTCATGTAATTATTTGTAGAAAGCATGTAAGTGTATAAGTACAAATAAGGCATGTTCACATATTTTATAGAAATATAACACATGAGAAAATGTTCTAGGATTATAGGGTACAAATTTGTTATAATTTATAATGGTAAAATCATGGATTTTACAATGCTGATGAGATCTTTAACTTTAGTCTTGAGCATGTTTCCTTTCCTTAACCTTGTGCATTCATCACTTGTGAAATTTGCCTCCTTGTGACTTCATGTTCCACATCTTATACCTTTATAAATTCTTGAAAGCTTCAGAGTTTGATACAGTGGAAGACTTGACTTTTAGGCTTTCTTGAATTTGTTGAAGTATTAAGTGCATACAGTATAAGCATGTGTTGACGACTTCTTCTAGATTTTACACCGCAATGCCACCTTCTTGTTACGCTGCATAAGACATTTAGCAACAAAACATATACACGGATGAAATGCACTTGAACATTTCATTCTAATTGGGTAGCATTTTACCTCCGGTCGGTGAAGACCGCTGGACGATATTAAATATCGTAATTGTGGCATGTAGTTTCATTTAAGAACCTCCTTGACAAGATTTCGCGGGTAAACCCGTTCTCTTTACTCGACCGTCCAAAGCAAACTGCGAACATAAAGAGTGAATCATTTAGGTAAAATTATCCGCATGATTGAAGCCGTCAAATCCAATTCCTGGAACAAGTTTAATTCATTAAAGAATCGCACCATCGTTGCTTTCCAGTTGTCACGAGCTCGATTCATATAGAATCTTGCAACTTACCTACCAAGTGTTGTTTGATGTTAACACTAGAAGGATTTCCACATATCACTGTGAACTCTATAGAGTGTCACTCTGAGTGTTCTGGCAAGATCACTAAGATATTACGTAGAGGCCTGGAACGTGTTTAAGTTCAGTTAAGAATTAAACCATTGTTGCTTTCCAGTTATCACAAGATTGATACATAAAGAATCGCACGAGTCACCTACCATGATCTTTTTGATATTCGCTCAAGAAGGATTTCCATCTTCATTGTAAATACTTTCGTATTACTCGGATGTTCAGACAAGATCATGAAGATTTTGCGTAGGACTCTGAAGACTTTCTTACTTTTCATAGTGTGTGAAGAAGCAAGGAATTATGAAAGTGTGTCCTAATGAGATATTTGATGATCTCAAATGACTCTAGACTCGATCGTTCATTTTGGATTTTAGTGGTCGGAGTCTGGAGAGGAGTGCCACCATTTTCAATACCAATTTATTCGGAGTGAAGAAATCAATAGATAACACATTGTCTCCGTGTGATTAAAACAAATATCTTTTGAGAGATATCTGAGTTAGCTGGGATGGGTTGTGCATTGCATCACTGGGTCCATGATGTCTTATCTTCAATATCAAGCATTATTAAAAAATGATCTCAATAGCATATGTGTTGACTCGGTTTCTGCCTAAGTTGTAAGGAGAGCTTCTTTCTTTAGACCCTTTATCTTTACAATTCTTTTCATTCTTCAACCCCTTCAATGCTTACCAATACGTCATAACTAGCAACTTGTTGTGATTGTTCCAGTGTTAACTTAAGTACTTGGTCGGCATTCAGCTACATTCATAATCTTTCTCCATCTTTCCTAAGGACTACTATTTTTAGCTATGGAATGTCCTTGGGAAGATTCCTCCGGTTTTGAGAGAATCATTGGACTTAACCTATCCTACCATCCTTTTGTCACCACAATCTTCATCGTCGTGAAATAAATGGGTTGTGGGTAAGTATAAATCACCATGAAATCCATTTTGATATATCAAATCAATTTTGCTCCCCCCTTAACATATGCCACGATATACGAAAACATTTCGCACATGTCGGGATGAGCTATCACGTTAAGTTAAACCATTTGTAATTAATCATTTACCATATTAAATCACATTTTCTCCCTCATATTAAAAATACTAAACCAATCGATGTTTTTAATATCAACTGATTTAATAATATTTTAAGAAAATTTGGGAAGAAAAATGTAAATCCAATTATCTTCATGATTTACACAAGCTCCCCCTCAAATTAATGAGGTTGTACTTGATACGTAAATTAAATTCCTTTTAAACACAAGTGTAAGGTACTTATCATGTGAAAAGATCATATATGATAATGAATTCACAAGATTAATATTATACGAGGTTGGACCTGAATGATGGAGAACATCATATGATAGAATCACATGGTTCTTGTTCACGAATGTTGGTCGCCTCGTCACGTCTGAAGTTATCTTTTCACACCATGTGTACGATTGATATCGTTGACTTAACACCAATTCGTGAGCTTGGCACTTTCGGCATCAAAGATTCTGAATGCTGGACAATTTCTCCCCCTCAAACGTTGATCCGTGTTCTATCGAAAGAGCTGTAGTCGCGGTTTGAGTAGTCGCATCGTCGAGTATGTAGATATCAATTGTAAATTGATGCGGATTGTGGAGATAATAACTTCATAAAAACGAGATTTCTCTTGTTTTTTAACAAAAATATGCACTGATGCGTACGTATATTTGTGTTAGATTGTGTTATTACGTAAACACAATCCATTACATGGTTATAAAGTAAACAAAGCGCGAGAAAATTAATTCTCGTTGTTGAGTCAAAGCTTTCCGGTGAAACGCTTGACTTTAATATGAAAAGCGGGTTAATATCTAAAATAAGTGCAAACCATATGGAGCATGTTATAAATATTTTAAACATATGCTTGAACTTTATTTACAACCCCTTGTCATTATTAAACAACATTTCTAGGATAGTAGAAATTATCGATTCCAGAAGACATGCTCTTTTTATCAGAACATTGTTGAACACGTAATTTTGAAAGATTTAGAAAAACATTTTGAAAAATTCTTGAAAAATTGTGTTCAACTGTTTTGAAAACCAATTACTTGAGCCTAAGAATTTGAATATCTTACTAAACGATCTCAAGTCCGAGAAGTTGTAAACATCCCATTGTTAAGGATAAGTTACCATCGGCGATAAACTTTCCTTTTAACTGAAGAACGAGTTCTAAGTTGATATTTACTTAGAAGTCATTTTCATGAGCTTGAAAACTTTTGAATGTTTTATCGAAAAGCTCATGACCGAGAAAGGTGAATTTCTCGTTATGTGGAAAAGTTATCTTATTTAAAAGATACACTTTCCTTTCTGAGCTTAAAACTTGGAGTGTTTTAATACAAGCTCATGATCGAGAAAAATTAATTTCCCGTTACGAGGATAAGTTATCATTAAAGATAAGCTTTCCTAAAATTGAAGTCCGAGTTATAGTCTGATATTTAACTGTAAGTCATTGTGCATGAGCTTAAAAACTTCGAATGTTTTTAATATAAGCTCATGCCCGAGAAAAAATAATTTCTCGTTGTGAGGATAAGTTTATCATCGGCGATAAACTTTCCTTTCTTTGAAGTTCGGGTCAAAGACTGTCATGTGACTGCAAACTGTTGTGCATGAGCTTAAAAACTTCGAATATTTTTAATATAAGCTCATGCCCGAGAAAAATTAATTTCTCGTTGTGAGGATAATTTTATCATCTGCGATAAACTTTCCTTTCTTTGATGCTCGTGTTACAATCTGTGATCCAACAATAATCCATATACATGAGCTTAAAACCTTTGAATAGTTTTAATGTCAGCTCGTGTCCGAGAAAAGTTAATTTCTCGTTTTGAGGGTAAGTTATCGTTTCATAGATAAACTTCCCTTTATTTGAAGTCTGGGTCATCGTCTGTCATTTAACAATGAACCATATATTGTAAGCTTAACTGCAAATCCCCTGAGACACTTGTTTCTCTGATATCTGCTTCTTCAGTAACCAAACTCTGAGAGTGTCCTTACTTGAATGGTATACAACGATTGGACCGGCTTGTTTTTGTTGAACGTTAACTTTGGTACTTGCATTCTCATTAGAAGTTTGTATGCTTTTATATGCGTTAGCGATATCTATTTCAGAACCATGTGGGGGTTCACAGTCGGCTTTGCTTGTGCCAGAGAAGACCTGAGGAGATGGATCACTAGGCTTAAGTGATTGATCATCCTTTTGAGTTTCCTCCCTAGTAGACTTGGTAGAATTTGAGACTATCCTAGTTAAAGGGCACTCGTTTCCTACAAAAGTGAAAGTTCTACCCGTGGGGCGCCACATTTTACCAATGGGTTTGATTCTAGCTACGCACTAGGATTTAACTCTAGTGCGGGAGTTCACCTCATTAAAGGATTTCTTGACACAAGAGTCATGATTTGCCTTAAAGACACATTTCTTACATGTTTCACAAGTAGCATGTTTCAAGTCCGAATAAGATCTAGAATTCCAAGGTGATTGATTGATGCTCCTATGATATGACATGCTACGGTTAGCAGTGTTGGGTAATCTAGAAGGCATCTGACTAGGTTTGAATTTTCTGTCTCTTACTTGTGTCTTTTGATTAGCTTCCCTTAGACCAAATTTGTGGTGAACGTCACTTGAACTAGTTCGAGACGTGTTCTTTGGACTATGTCTAGGGAGACTAGATGCAATCATGTGATTAGGTCTTGCAAAAGCTGATTTAGTCACCTTGGCCCTAGTTGGTGGAGTGACTGGTCTAGAAAGGTGAACCATATCAACTTGGGAGGCAACCCGCGGTCTCGAAGATTTTGGTTCCCCGGATTAAATGCAGTCGGTTTTCTAACAGACTGATTTTGAGGCGGTTTCCCCAAGGTTGATGGTTTTTCAAGCTTTGTGTCCACACTAGTTCCTTTAGTTTTCCTCAACTCGTTTTTCAGAGCAGCTATCGCAAAACCCTTTTCCTGAATTTGAGCCTTTAAAGTCTCATTCTCTTTAAGCAATTTATCTTGGGATGCCAACTTAGATTCTAGCAACTTAATTTGTTTCAAAATATTATCCTTTTTAGCTTTAGAATCTAGAACTTTTTGATCCAATTTTCGTTCAAGAACAACGTCTGACTTTTCAAGTTTTTCAAAATATGTTTCAAACTTGTTAGTTCTCTTAGAAAATTCTAGTTTGGCATCCTCAAGACTTTTGGATTGTTGAGCTATTATCGTTTCAAGCTCTTCAATCCTAGAAGCAGAATTGGTTAAAGAATCAGTCATAAGGCAATTATCTTGATTGTTAGTATTTTGAACACTTTCTCCCCCATTATGACGCACATCAGATGAATTCGAAATGGTATCGCTATCACTCTTTTCCATCACATGTTTGTCATAATTAGGTTCAAAATGCTCAATATGCGACATTTCATCCGCATGTATATCATATAAAACATTACATTGTACCATGTTTGTAG
Organism: Glebionis coronaria; assembly: GCA_025667525.1. Taxonomy (NCBI): domain Eukaryota; kingdom Viridiplantae; phylum Streptophyta; class Magnoliopsida; order Asterales; family Asteraceae; genus Glebionis; species Glebionis coronaria. Next base: position 264,100 of record JANFOE010000893.1, read on the forward strand.
GATCTTTGTCATAAATGGGTATGGTATCATCATAAGAGATGTTTGTAACATTCCCTGACGTGTTGCTGAGATCATGCTTAGCTGTGGGTTCCATGCCTTTGCATTCTTTAGCAGCCTCCAATATGTCAATCTTAAGACCATTCTCCTCTTGCATCTGCATCGTAAAATCTTGCACTCCACTATCATTCGCTTGCTGAAGTCGGGATCTTTCATAAATCGAAGACGAGACCAATGTCATGAATTTCAACAGTGTACCATGGAAATCTTGAACCTCGGTATGTGAGTATTGAAAAAATGACTGGCATATCCCCGAATTATCAGACTTAGCGATGTTGAATTTGAAGAATTGCGTAAGTTGGGTCACGAGAGCTTTATATGCATATTCTGAGTTAGAGTGATTAAAGTCTTCTATGTGAAGTTTCTCAACTAGTTGGTTCAAGTTGAGGAATATTGAGTCGATGAATATGTTACGATCTTGACCGAAGAGTGTCACAAATTCGCTTCCTCCTTGAAGCCATGAAAGGGTAACAAGATGAGACTGAAGTAGTCGAAATAAAGTTATACCACTTTCTCTAGCTTTGACTTGCATTTGATGCAATTCTCCCTCTCGAGATGTCGAATTCAACAAATCCATTGAAATTCGATGAAAACTGAACATAAGGATTACTTGTCGATCGAGTAATGAAAGAAAGCAATTGTGTTTGTTGTTGTGTGTAGAAGTCGAGAAGCAATGTTGAAATCCCCTAAAATATGTTCTCGATAAACCAAAAAATTCCAAGACAAACAAAAACTGAAGAATAATTTTGGTATCTTCGGAATATGTATCGCAATACCAATCTGTCGCAAGGTCATGTCGCAAAGTCACATGTCGCAATAGCTATAGGAATCTATCACAATGTCACCTGTCGCAATAGCTATAGGGATCTGTCGCAATGTCACATGTCGCAATAACTATAGGAATCTGTCGCAATGTCACCTGTCGCAATAGCTATAGGGATTTGTCGCAATGTCACCTGTCACAATAGCTATAGGAATCTGTCGCACACTGATCGCAATCCAAAACCCTATCGGAATACGGATCGCAATACTCGTCGCAATCCAGAAAACCTAGCCTTTGTGATGGAAATCAAGCCAATTCTGTCGCAATGTGAGTACTGTTCCAAAACTTAAGATAAAAAAATGAGATTTTTTGCCTAGAAATCCGTGATTTTAACCAAACCAAAGCACCCAAATCTCTACCACAACTATGTAGAAGATATATATCAAGAATAAACCATAAAAAACGCAAAAAAAATTGGATCGAATGATTTTGAATCAAAATGGACACGAAAATCAAGAACACAAAAATAATACCATCATCCCATGGCTCTGATACCATTTGTAGTTCCTCGAAATCCTTGGCTTGTCTATGTGTTATAATGATCTAAAGAGAGGGAGAGAGATGAAGAACTAGAGAGAGAAAGTTAGAGAGAGGTTGGAGAGAATAATGAAAGATTATATTAGAAGATCAAAAAGTGAGAATCAACAACCCCTCCTAACATGCTAGGAGGGGGTATATATAGCCTACCCTACATATGGGCTTTATGGGTTATACTATTACATATTAGATCTCGAGCCCATACTACGTATATATCGTTGGAGTGACGGATCCTTCCTAAATATGTAAAAACGTATTTCCAACAATCTCCCCCTAAGGGAGGTCACTCCAAGTTACAAAGTCCTAAATAGTCTATAGCTCGTGATCTATGCTAAAAATGATGTGATGGAGACTTTCTTTGGAAAACGTATTTCCAACAATAAGATTTTGAATTATAATCATCAATCATGAATCTGCCTTTTTTGGTGTCAGGTTTTACTGTTGCACGTGAACCGAGACCAGTAGAGGTCACGGTGTGTGTGGTTTTTTATCAGTCGCCGCCCATCAGGGGTTCGGTGTTGGTTTCTGTGCCAACCGCAAGCCAATAGCCCCAACCGGGGTGTTTGGCTGTTAAAATACTGAGTACCCAGACTCATCAGGGGGCGTTTGGGGTTAACAACATTAAAGGGGGTGTTTAGGATTGTGAACAGCAGGGACAGAAACAATAGCAGTGGGAACCACTGCAATAGCAGTGGGAACCACTACATTAACAGTGGTAACAACAACAAACAATGGGAATAATATACTAATCAGTGGGAACGAAACCAATTAGTGGGAACTGTTGGTTGGTGACGTCAGCCAAGGGGACCACATCGTGGGCTGTGGTGGTCCCGGTTTGGTTAACCCGAGACATGGGTGTCTCGGGGAGGGTTTTTAAGCATGAATTCGGGAATACACGAATATATGAAAATACAAGGATTTACTTAGTTTAATTAAATCGTTTTATAAATAAGTTTTATAAATGAATTTAATTATATTGTTTTGTGTTATTAATTTAATTAGTAACATTAAATTAATCCTTTTAATTACTTTAATCATGTGATTTATTTTATGATTAAACTTCAAGAAACTATCTTTCTAAATTTAGAAACTTTCTATTTAAAGCAAGTTACTATTTATAGTAATATTAGTAAATTAGAAGAGATATTACACAGTAATCAGGAACACATTATATATATTAATCTGTAATGTTTCGAATAGTCAGAACTTATCAGATTATATACAAACAGCAATACAAGAGTATAATAAATTAAACTAAGAACATATAAGAATCAGTAACCGTAAACAGTAATCAGAAAACTTATTTCACGTCCCTTATTTATGTAGTATCCGTGAAGTCAGAGTAGATCCTTCAGCTTTCATTCCTGTTTCATTACTGGTCACGAGGTACAAATTTTCCGTCCTTCAGTAAGGACTTCTTTTCTATGCATGATTAGGATTCTCCGTCTGCAGCCAAATGTTTTCCCAGTATACGTTTTAAGTTTTATCAATAATCATCTTATTAACTAAATTAATTTGCTTGAGCTTTATATACAAGCATGACCAGTTATGTACTAGTTACGGAGGTACCGTAACCATGACACTTGAGGCATCGGTGTCATGACTCCTCTACGAGGGAGTGATTTCTCGCAGCGTTCCACTTATTTCAGCTTGGCCATTTTGTCAGTATTATCAGCGGGATGTATGGGTGCATCCTAGGCTATCGTTTTACAGCTTATCAGATGAATGTGGTGTGTGCTCTACATCCTTCACATTGGAGTTGATCCCTCAACCCAGCATATTATTTAGAGGTCACCCCTCTACAGCATGACGAGGTCACCCCTCCATGTATTCATGCAGACGTTGTTACAACACATGACCTATATAAGCTCTTGGAAATTAAAATACAGTAAATGCATGTTTTCAGATTTAACAGATAACAGTTCATTTTTACTATTTATAAATAAGACTTTTTAGATTTTACACAGATTTCCACTGCAATTTTTTATCAGTCTTACAGATTCAGTATTTTATTATCTGCTTCATTCCAGTATTACTTATCATGCTCATATATCTGTTCACTGAGCGTTATGCTCAGCCGTATTTCCTTTCATTTCTAACGGCAGGTACACCAGGACGCTCTTAGGATTATGAGAGTACGTGCATTGGATGGAAGCTATCCAGACTTCTTTACTTTATGCACTTTATATATTTATTTTCCTATTTGGATATTGTTCAGTCCTTTCATTTAGTATTTACTTTTCATGTTTTGAGCTTATGTTTGGATTACCGATGTTTGATTCCGGTATTTCCTATATGGTCAGTTAATGTTTTAGGACATTACCTTATATGATTTGATGACACGTCATAAATACATGTAACGGTCCATTTATCCAAGTGGGGTGTTACACAAAACACATTCAGTGAGATCTGTCACGTTTGCTTCCTCACACTTTCATTTCTTGATTTCATATTCCATATATCATGACCATAAAGGACGCCATTCGTAGCAACCATGTATACGAAGGTTTTTCCTTCAGTCTAATGATAAGATCCATTCTGCTAACGCACTTACCTCGGACAGATTTGAGTTAAATATGATTCTGATTATGGAATATGAACAGCACACTACGCTACGATTGGTCACCATTCATATCAGATTATGTACAACGATGTTTAGGCTCCTGAATACATTCAGCATGATTGTCCATCAGGAAAATCTGTACAAATATCTTCTCTTTTCAAAGAGCGCGTTGTTATTCTGTGGCTACGAAGTTTTTCCAGCTATCTGTTATGACACGACTTCTGAAGCTCCTTTTATTCATAATTAGTCGGTCATTTCGATTTACCCAGATGTATTTCCAGAAAGATCTCTGAGTATACTTTATCTACAAGGTAGAACTTAATATCAAGAATGTTGAAGGATTAGCTGCACGAAATGTTGAAGAAGCTCATTCGCCATGTGTATCACCATGGAGTGCACCAGTTCTGTTCATTAAGGATAAGGACGGTAACATGAGATTATGTGTCGACTACCGTCGATTTAAACAAATCACCATTCATGACCGTTATCCTCCTCCACGTATTTACGACGAGTCCGATCGACTATAGGGTGTTAAGCACTTTCCAAAATCGACTTATGATCATTCTGTCAATAGTGGCGAGTGAAAGGGTAGGACATTTCCATGACTGCTTTTCGCACACGATTTGGTCATGCTAAATTCATGATTTTGTTTTAATCTTACGAATGCTCTAGCAGCATTTATGGACTTGATGGATGGATTTTCCCCATGAACTCATGAACAAATTCATTATTGTTCCCATCGATGTCGACCTAACCTTCTCTAAATCTAGAGAAGAGTACGAAGACCATACTTGCACTATGTTGCAATTTATATGACAGAAGAAATTCCACACTGAAATTTTCCAATATGAATTCTGATTAATTATCGTGACACGCTGAATCACCGTGTTTCTCGCGACTAGTTTTATCATGACTCAACTTACGCGTAAAGGAGAGAACCTTACATGATATTAGGTGTTCCAGAGAATCCTACGCTAAGAGAAGTCTAATTTCAGAGACTCATAGTTTTCCAAACTTCTATGTATCCCGTTTCTATGAAACAAGATACAGTTTCGTTCATATTTAAGTACCTCGACATACCAGCAGGCTAAGATAGAACACCAACATACTAGAAGCTATTACACCATTAGAAATTGAACGGAGAAGGGACAAGATATCTATGGATTTTAATACCAGGCTACCACAGACTCAGAGGAAGCATTATGCTATCTGGGTGTTATCAACAAATTGACCAAGTCTGCAAAATCCTTTCATCCGCAAGGATTTCATAGTTAGCTGATTATCAGATATTTTCCAGTCAAGGGTCGTCTGATCACTTGGTACTCCCTCAACTATCAGACCAGATAAAGGTTCACGTTCATGTTCATCATTTACGTCCACGTCCTTGTCCAAATTTACGATTTACTTTCGCACTCACGTTCATGACACTATTCACGTTCATGATCGTATTCTAGCTTACGGGTTACGTTTCACCGTTTCGTTCTGGAAGTTTAGCAGAAAGCTTGGGAGACCAGACTCAAGTTAATAAACTTTCCATCCTCAAACAGACGTTTCACGACACATTTCACATCTCACCTCGTATCGTTGGGGTTACCTCTTCAGTTATCTCACGTTCACGGTATGTTTCACACATCATGTTCACTTACGTCTCTCATAACGCGTTCACGATAGGTTGCACGCATTTCTGTGCACTACGTGCTCTCATATTACACTCACCATATCTCCACGTAGCATGTTCACAATTGTTCACGTATCACGTTCACAATTGTTCACGTACTACGTTCCAGTATGTCTCACGCATTGTTCACGTACTAACGTCAGTTATTCCAGATTATTTTTACATCATAGTGTTTCATTCACCTTTGTACGTTAATTCTCATCCACTTGATCAGATGGATGAAGACCTATCTTACGTTGATGAACAAGAAATTTGTCATGTACAATCAAGTCAGGGTCATGAAGACCAAGATTTTCTTTCGTCTCTATATCTTTTATAGGGACCGTTCCGAGCGGGAGGCCACTTGGAACGGAGGAGTCCATCCGGATTTCATATTTTATCTATTAATCAGATACGTTTTTTCCGCCACGTCATGTTTCATGCCCTCTTTAGCCATGTCACGTTCTATATTCCTTTCAGACATGTCACACTCATGTCCTTCCAGCTCACATGTCCTTTCAGCTTTCGTCTCCTTTCAGCTTTTGTAACTCCATCAGCTTATCTTACCCTTAATTCGAGGACGAATGATCCTTTTAGAGGGGAAGAATTGTAAAACCCGCAACAATATCACGTCTCTAATTCGAGGACGAATTATTCTTTTTAGAGGGGAAGAGTTGTAAAACCCGCATTAAAATACCATGAACAGTAACCATGAACAGTAAAGACACGAAAATATGACGAAATTATAACTTTCCATTAATAACATATGACACGTGTCACGAACATTAAATATCAGGAACTACGTATATTATTAATGCATGTTAAGTATTTACATATAATATTAAATCCAGGACACTTAAAAACGAATGTACACAAATAATTATTAAGTCATGAAAACTAAGGTTTTGGTGTCTTGGCCTTCCTTTGGTCGCGGCTAAATAAGAAAGAAAGGGAGGGCTTTTGGCCCAACCCACTTAGGTGTCCATCTAGTAAACCAAGTCCCAGCGAAATTATTCATAATTGTGTTTTTAAAAAACTAGGGAAAACCCTAGCCTCCTTCATTATTGCCGCGGCCACCATCAAAAGAAATCAAGAAATCGTGCTTTTTGATTTTCCAATAATTAAGTATTCGTGTTCTTGGTGCTAGACTTAATCACTCATGCATACGGTATCAACCAAACCTTTATCTTTTCTCATTATTATTTAATTATGATCATGTGTGTAATCTTTAAAAACAATTGATAATAACATGTTATTAGAAAAGATTGAACAAGGTTATGGGTGGGTTTGGTTTGTTTTGGCGCGGTTACACTCTAACCGAGAGTCGTATGACTCTCGGTGGCACATGAGAACCACCAGCCGCAACCTTATAAGGTGCGGTGGTGTTTGGTTTTGTTCAGCCGCAGGCCAAGGGTCCCCAAACAGGGGAAAATGATGAAAACAGTGGCAACCGAGACCATATAGGGTCTCGGTGGGCCTTTTGGTTAAAACAGTGGGAATCGGCAGTGAGCCGGTGGGAACATTTGACCCGGCAGTGGGAATCGGTTAGCACCGGTGCGACCCACTACCTAACCAGTGGCAATCGAAGGCGAGGTTGGGCCTCAGCCGCCGACTAACAACCACCAGCCGCTGGTTGGGTGGTGTTGGTTCGGGGTTTTGGTTTGGTTGGTTTATTTTGTTTCTCGGGTTTAGGGCTCGGGTATAATTTTATCACATGTTTAATTGATTAGCTAATTACATCATTATCATGACTTAGGTTATTTATTTAATTAAATAAAACATGTTTAACCTAGGTATTTATTTTGAGAATAATTAAATTAAAACCATGTTAATTTAATTATTAATTATAAGGTAGAGTTTTATTAATTATCAAGACATATTATTAATTATTAAACCACGCATTTCATTAATAATTAATAATCACTTTAGCCTATAGTATCATTTAATAAACTTTATTAATAATTTATCATGACTTATAACATAACATTAACAAGCATTAGCTTATAGTTTTAGACTTATTATTCTAGCTTATTTTTATTTTTTGAAACTTTCTATTTTTGGAAACTTACTATTTTGGAAACTTTCAATTTTTGGAAACCTGCTATTTTTAGAAAGTTACTTATTATAACACTACGAGTATAGTAATACAATAACACATGAAATACATAATCAGAATACATGTACAACATAAATAAATACAAGATTACACTTAAAACAGTAAACCATGAAAAGAACATATAAAATAAGTAAGAACACACAGAACAAGTAACACACTCAGTAATCAGACAACTCATGCATCTCCCTTATCTATGTAGCACTGGTGAAGTCGGAGTAGGACTTTACATCTTTTCATCTTTCATCGTTCACTGGACATAAGGTACGGATATTCTGTCCTTCAGTATGGACATTCTCTTTCCTTATTAAGATTCCCCGTTTGCAACCAACTGTTTTCCCCAAGTATTTGTATTATATGTTTTGATTGCTTATGTTTAGTTTTAAATGCCTAAGCCATATATATGCATGCCATGTCATCTAGTTGTGGAGGTACCGTAACCATAACACTGGAGGCACCAGTGTTATGACTTCCCCACGGTGGAGTGATTGCTCATGGCGTCCTTTTACAGTTTTGGCCATATATTGATATTATCATGTGGGGCGTATGGGTGCATCCTAGTTACATGTTTTTACAGGATTTTAATAGTGAATGTGGTGTGTGCCTTGCATCCTTCACAAGGATTTGATCCCTTATACCAAGACTAATTTAATTAGAGGCATCCCCTCTAATTGCATGATGAGGTCACCTGATTTAGTGAGTTTGTGTGTCTCGTGTTGTGTTCGTACTCGATTCAATTTGAATTGATCACGGTTAAGAGTAGACTTATCATTTTTGGTAACTAAAAGGGGGAGCTTTTGATTATCTATTTCTAATTATAAAGTAAATGCTACAATTATTAAACATAAGCATAAACTTCTAAATAAAACTTGTAATACTAACCTGGAATCAATCTTCGCAATAAACATTACCAATAAACTTTGGAATAATTTTTAGGAACACACTTCGGAATATGACTTCGTAAACAGAGAACTTCGGAATAAACTACAAGAGAACTTCGGAATAACTTGTGCAGAGCTTCGGAATTAAAAAGCAGACCAATATTCCAAAGTGACTTAGCAAAATACCAATATTGAGAAGTGACTTAGCAAAATACCAATATTGAGAAGTGACTTAGCAAAATACCAATATTGAGAAGTGACTTAGCAAAATACCAATATTGAGAAGTGACTTATCAAAATACCAACATTGAGAAGTGACTTAGCAAAATACCAATATTGAGAAGTGACTTAGCAAAATACCAATATTGATAAGTGACTTAGCAAAATACCAATATTGAGAAGTGACTTAGCAAAATACCAATATTGAGAAGTGACTTAGAAAAATACCAATATTGAGAAGTGACTTAACAAAATACCAATATTGAGAAGTGACTTAGCAAAATACCAACATTGAGAAGTGACTTAGCAAAATACCAACATTGAGAAGTGACTTAGCAAAATACCAACATTGAGAAGTGACTTAGCAAAATACCAATATTGAGAAGTGACTTAGCAAAATACCAATATTGAGAAGTGACTTAGCAAAATACCAATATTGAGAAGTGACTTAGCAAAATACCAATATTGAGAAGTGACTTAGCAAAATACCAATATTGAGAAGTGACTTAGCAAAATACCAATATTGAGAAGTGACTTAGCAAAATACCAACATTGAGAAGTTTGGGATAAACTGTTTATAAAATAAACTTCGGAAAAACTATTTTGACTTCGGAAAAAAATTGTTTTCTTCAGATTACTGTAATATACGCAGTAGCTAAACAGTAAGATCTAGATCCTAAAAACATGGGGAACAAAAATAAGCCAAAATAAGCTAATAAATCTATGGAATAAGCCAACCTAAACACTAATTAAGATCTAACAAACACCAAATCAACCAAATCAATAAACTTTAATCTAATCAAATCATAAAAACTATAAAACCCACTTAATTAATTAAAACTCAAATCAACCAAATCTTTTTTTTGGTAAAGGGTTACCCCGGTAAATATATTAACCAAAAAAGCGTTGAAGTACAAAGGAATGTGGCTAAGATACCACATTAACCGCAAGCTACAGGCAGCTTGTTAATAAATCAACCAAATCAATAAAACTAAAAACTTCAAATCAACAAGAAAGGAAGAATAAGATTAAAAGGAAAACTTGATTATATGATTAAGATTTCACTTCAAAAATTAAAGATTAAAGATCTATAAAACTTGAAAGAAAAGATGAAGAAATCTAGAGAGAGAAAGTAGAAACACCTACTTCTCCCTAAAGATATGAAAAATGAAAAAATGAAAAAAATGACAATCTAGCTAACACCCTCCTAATGAAGCATTAGGAGGGTATTTATTGGAGAAGGGATGGTGTGGTGTGTTGCTTCTTTCTTCCTTTTTGTCTTCTCGTCTTTTTTAAATAATTCGTCTTTCTTGACTTTGTCTTGGGATTAGTCGAATGATAATATTAACTCGTCTTCTAATTTCTTCATTTAGTTGACTTGGTTCTTCGACTTTGTCAAACTTCCGTCTTTAGACTTTTTCTTCGATAAATCTTCAGAATAGGCCTTTGACTTCCGTTCTTCTTGCACTTTTGATCTTTTGACTTCATCTTTTGTCTTTTTCTTCGATAAAAGCCCGTGAAAGCTCGTGTTTTCTTCCTTTTTCATATTTTTGTCCTAAAACACAATAAAAACACAAACCACGCATAATTCCGGATTTTACGACATAAAATACACGTTTTGGTCTTGTTATAATTGGAAATAAGTGGTAAAAGGATAAGTGTTTTCACACTTATTAAATCCCCTACACTTTACCATTGCAATGCCCTCATGCAATGCATTAACTTCAAAGCACGGTTTACAATTTTCATCATTATTAACCCACCTTGGCCTTTATTAAATACTAATTACTAAGGCAACTAAAAAGATAGAAATATATACAAAACTAGCTTTAAGGCCCGCCCGCTGGGCGGCTAGCTTCAAATATAAAATTTTAAAATTAGATATTTTGAAAGTTTGTTTAGAAAACCTTTTGTTACAGTAAAAAATGCTTATATTAGCTTCAAGTTTACACCCATATCGCATGTTAATAAAAAACCGATGGCAAAGACATGGTCTATGATGTATTTTTAACAATGTATTAGCATGGAACAGTTTCTGGAAAAAGCATGGCTCAGAGTACCAAATGTTAATAAAATTTCATTGAAATACATAATCAGCTTAGTAAGATGCTTCTGTGTTGCACCAAAAAGAAGAAAACTAAAAACATGTTCAAGTGAATTTGACTAAATAGATCTGATACTTTCTTCAGGAATTTGACGGTAAGAGAAAGTAATAGAAGAGCCCCTGCAACATCAGCAGAAAACATTATATTGCAATTATTAATGTGGTGTTTGATCGTACAAATAAATGTCATAAAAGTTAACAAACTGGCCAACTGCTTAAAGTAACAAATTCTCTTTTCAAATACAAAAGACGATTAATTTCAGAAACTAAACTATAGTAGCCAAAGACTCCAATGTGCTTAAAAACCTTTATAAGAAATAGTTTATTTTTTAACTATCTAAGATTGTACTACCCAAAACGCATGATGTAGTGCGACAACTCATATAATCATTTACAATAGTTGTAAATTTTCTTAGAAGCCTAGGCTTTTGGTTTATGAGCAAATAATCTAATATCTTTTTTTAAACCTATTGTCACTTTCTCTCCGAGTTCTTCTATCTCGTGGGCATAATTCATATAGGAAAGTTGGCACTTTAAAGTTTTGTAATGCTATAGGCAGCAACATAGGCAAGTCGGGCAGGTATTATATACAAAATAAGCGTATATCAAAATGGATACTATTAAGCAGGTCTTCATATGGTTATATTTATGCTTTTATTGTTATGTTATATTTCATTAAGGTTCGCTATCTTGATTGTACTTTTCAGTTCAACTCTTAAAGTTATCATATACTCTTCTTCCATAAGGGCATAATCGATTAATCGACATTAGGTAGATAAACTTTCTGATATCTCCCATTTTCATAATGAATGAACTGATTATGTAACAATTAAAAAGGCGTTAAACTCTCCAATATCACACATTTACTAAGGACTGGAGTAAATACTAACCTGTGAAAAGTGCTTGAAAATTATCCCCCGCTCTCCTAAGCACAACCCATTTAAAAACCTACAAATCAAAAAGGAAACTAAATGTTATATTCATTTATAAAAAAGGCAACTAAATGTTACAACATTGTATATGTACTGAAATACACCTAATAAGAGTCTATAAGTACATCACACCTTTATTAAGATTCTTTTCGCACCCTCACGAAAGCCCTCTTAGTGATCTCTGAGCCCTCCTTGGCTGGATACACATATCTAGGGGTGTCGAAAAAGTCGACCCGACCCGAACCCGAATAAGCCTATTCGGGTCGGGTTACTCGGGTTCAAAAACGTATTCGAGTCAATTCGGGTTCACCCGAATTGACCCGAGTTCTAATTAGGCTCGGTTCGGGTTTATATTTTTTAGCCTTGACCCGACTTGACCCGACCCGACTTAACCCGAACCTGACCAACCCAGCTCAAATAACACATTTTACATTGTATTATTACTTAAATAAGCCAATTTTCATACTTTTTCCTTATATTCGGGCTGACCCGAACCCGAATTTACCCGACCCGAATTGACCCGAACCCGAGTGACCGAGTTCTAATTAGGCTTGGGTTCGGGTATGATTTTTTTAAGTCTTGACCCGACTTCACCCGACCCGAATAGACCCGAACCCGGTTGACCCGACCCTACCACCCCTACATAGCAGTAAATTTAAAAAAATGTATTTCGACATTGGATATTTTATTTGTTTACAATGGGTACCCTTTATCTTCTAGCATGGGCTCAATATCCAACATCAATGGTTTCACAGTAAGTGTTTAAAACTTTTGAGGTTGTTGTTCAAGCTAGGTTGTCTGATGATGAAGCTGCTCGGGCGATATATGTTCCATCTGCACAGCTCAATTTGCCAAATAATAGCGCTAATATATCAAGTGGTTAATTCAAAATGGTTATTCAAAAGTCTTAAAACTAACTGCTTACGTTAAAATATCTAAAAGGTAGTTGCTTAATTTAGAATGCCTGATACTATGCCCCATCAGATTAGCAACTTAAGGCTGCTCATGTTATTTCAACTGTTGCTTTGCATCTCTAAATGCAATTTCACCTTTTAAACTCGTCAATTTCATTTCATTCCGCAAATTTCTCCATTTGGAAAATGTTTTGTCGGTACTCGTAGTATGCAGATTAGCCATTCATGTAGATTGTACAGAAATACAATATATAAACTTAATATTTCAATATTATTCCGAATGTGAGAATTTTAGTTATCAAAAGTACTATAAAAAGTGGCAATTCTATATCAGTTAATGAATATACGGCTTTCACAAATATGACTCGTTTTTTTTTTGGGTAAAAGGGACTATCCCCGGTAAAATATATTACACCAAAAAACATTGAAGTACAGATGGAATGTGGCTGAAATACCACATTAACCTCAAGCTAAACGCTTGATAAACGCCTACAACGATGTATATGACATGCCATATACATTTACACACCTAAAAAATAGAACAAAATAAAATCAAAGATTTATTCTTGTCTTCATTTAGCTTTATCCCTCTTGTCATGATATAAGTATGCAGCTTCATCATAGACATTCTCAACCTCTTCTACCTCCGAATCAGATTGATTTAGAATCTCAAAGCTATTTGATGTACCAACACCACCCTCATTCCGACTAATATTATTCATGAAACCTGCCTTAAACGTTGCTGGAAATTCAGAATTAGAATCTGGATTATTCGTCCGTTTAGTAGGATTAATTGGAGTCACCGCAACAAGGGCCGGTCCACTCTTAGTAGAAGACGCACTCGTACCGGCCTTTGGTATCGATGGAGCATTCTTATTATACTTGGAGGTTGAACTAGCTGGTAAATTGACTTTAGGAACATAAAGAGGTTTACTACCAACCTGGAAACCTCCATTCACGCTGCCATTAGTCTTTTTACCTCTCTTCTTCTTACGTTTTACATTCTGAAAACCTTCCTCCTTTTGCTCATTGACCTTGCTAAGATCAGCAACTTGCGTAGCCATAGGGCAAGCCGTAACAATTTTAGGACAGCACGTGTTATCATGGCCAAAAGTATAACATTGGGAGCACCGTAATGGCGTCCATTCATACTCAATAGTAACCGTCTCATTTGAATATCCAGACCCATTTGATAAAGGGACACCAAAAGTTAGCATTTCCAATGGTTCATCTCTAGCACTGACTTCAATCAAGCACCGTGCATAACTACTTCTTCCCCACGATTCCCTACACATGTTAGTCGTGTATGCATCAAGCATAACAGGCTTACCAACATGGGAAGCAATAATGCTTAACCCATCTTCCGAAAATACCTGAATTGGCACATTATGGATTTTAACCCACACTGGCAAACTTGTAAGTTCTTCCTTTTCCAATCTTGTATCAATTGACCATTCTTTAAGCACTATTGGAACCTTACGTATCATCCACGGGCCATTTTCAAGAACATCCTCCAACCCCTTATGCGAACTGAATTTAAAAAAGAAAAACCCTTTCGCATTTAACATGATACGAGTAAGCCCAAACTTACCCCAATTTTGTTTAACAAAGTACTCCACAACTGGGTATGCAAGCCGTTTACCAATAAAGTACCCATATAATGTGTTCTCAAATCGAGTTTGTACCTCATTGACAACTTGAACTGGCATGCAAAACTTGATACCCTCATCATTGCTCGTAGGAACCTCCATGTATCTAAAGTTAGCCTTAACATTGCTGCTTTCACTCCTCAAAGAATCCAAACCATTACCCTCCTGATTGTTACAGACAATAGGAGCTGTATTCAATGATGGCTGCATCAAAACAGAACCTATTAAAGGGACAACAACACTAGTTGGGGATTTCAAACCCCCGTTTCTATACGCATCATTCAGTGACGGGAATGCAGCAACTTGTGAAACCTGTGCTCCAACATGATTCGAGACCCCTTCTACCACAACCGGGCTTATACAAACCCTAGCATCACATGGATTCATATCAGAAATCCTAGCTGTATCATTATGACTAGGCAGCACCACCTCATCATTAGGGTTTTGTACATCACTCATATTAGGAGCTGGATCCAAATCACTAATATTGTTAGCTTGAGAATGTGATTTGTTTACGCCAGCCACATTCGACATCAAAGATGTCTCAAAACTAGGGTTTTGATTCTCAGCCGACAGCGACGCAAGACCAAGTCCTCTATTTTCATTATTAGACAAAGAGATCTCATGAATACTCGATTCTCTTAACCGTGCCATACGCTCCTTAAAACCCTCCCAATCAATCGGACAACCTTCATTCTTCATCACACGCTCTCAATCTCAGGATACTCAAAAACAAGCCCACATAAAATAACAAACCCTAGTGACGGCTGCGCTCAAAAAATATGAACCCTAAGTCTGAATCAAACAGCCCGATAGTCAATGCTAATCACAAGGATAACACCAACATAGGCTGCTTAAATAAAAAACAAGGATTCACGTTTTTGATTGCAAATGAAAAAAAAAGGCGGCTAACCCTAATCTAATTGAATTCTAAATCTGTGATTCAGGATCAAATATAATCCTAATATATTCTTAATCAAACGATCAAAAGTAATATCAGAAAAACAATATGATCTCAGATTCAAAAAGAAGAACGAATTAGACAAGGAAGGGAGGGAGGCTGCCATTTTTAGGGTTTTGTGTGTTTTTTGCCATTTTATCAACCAAATATAATTACAAAGTTTCAATATTGTGTCTTGAAGTGTCATTGGGATAGAGAAGTTTCACACACAATCCTATTAAACTTGGATTTCACATAGGTAGAGCATGATATGCTCATAAAAACGTTAATGCCAATTATAAAGACTAATAAACACTTTATGTAAATAATCAAATGCTTTGGTAATAAGCTTACCAAAGCACCCTGTAAGTATTTTATCCTTACTCAATAATAGCCGACCTTCATTAATAGTTAGTAGCCTTCCAAAAAAATTGTTCCATAATATAAACCTTTAAACATTTTTTTAGGCATCGCATCGAATGTTTGGTACGCTCATACAAAACATTCACTCGGAGAACATTATTATTAACCTAAAAAAACCTAGCAAAGTGTTAACTCACAAATAAATATTAGTTAGTTCTTTAAGGAATTTCATCAAACAGTTAATCCTTTCATCTCAAAGTAGTCCTGGCTAATCAAACAGTTAAGACAATAAATTAATATTGGTAATTCTTTTCTTTTTGTATTTTAGATTCTTAAGAATATTTCAGAAATTCTATAATCGAACAATATAACATAATTTAAATCATTTGATTAAGTAAGTGGCCTTGTGCAGTATCAAACAAACTATTCAAACCATTTGATTTATTAAGTAAAACACATAATTGATTTTATGATGTTGAAATCGAAACAATGGATCCCATAAAAATAAAACCTGAACAATGAACACAAAAGTCACAAAAGAACTTACATCAAAGAATCAAGAAAAATAATTCTTCAGCCATGTGTTTGTTATCAAATCCTTTTTTTATCAAAAGATTTGTTGCGGCGTGTTTTTAGTTTCACTCCATCTCCCATTCGATCCATCTCCCGTTCGGTCCATCTTCATACTTGGTTGTGGATATGATTTTTATTTCAGGATTTTTTATTGAGGTTTTTTGTTTGGGGATTTTTTTTGTTCAGGATTTTGGACGGGCGATTTATTGTTTGAAAATTATATTTGTTAGTGATGGTTTGTAGGGACGGATTATTTTCTTGAGGATTTTTAGGAATGTGGAATGAATGGGGGCGCAGTTTTAGGATTTTTAGGTTGCCTGATTTCATATGGTGGTGTTAATATGATGGATATGTTGGATATGGTGGATTGATTTAATGGATCTGAATGTTGGTTGTATAATTAGGCTGAGTGATTTCATACGGTGGTGGTGATATGGTTGACTGATTGAACACATCGGAGATGGTGGTGTTACAATCTGGATCTGAAAGTTTTTTTTAGTGGTAAATGATTTTTTAGGTGATACTCGATTGGGGCCGTCGATTATTTTAGAATATACACGTGGCATTTTTTTGGATTTTTAGGCAAAGATGGGTTGTTACAAAACCTTCTTTTATATAGGTAGTAGATATTTGAAGGAAGAAAACAAGTAAAGAAATTAAAAACTTACATTAGGGCTTTGTTATGTCATGTATGTGTATCACCCTCAAGTTTCACGTTCCCCACACCAAGCGTATAAACGAGATCATTGTTATTATAAGTTAGTAAACTAACGCAAACTCATGTGGCCCAATTATTCACTTAGACTCCCTTATTCCTTGGTGTATCTCATATATTTTATGATTGTCTTGAATGGTCACGAGGATGCATTGTTTGACTTATTTTGATAGTTTATTTAGGCTGAAAATAAAGTATGACGATTTAATCAATAGTTAGCTAAAGGACAAAATCTTTAAAAATGCTTCTCGAAACCTCATAAAGTTCATATCTTGGCATAACTCGCTTCCCGATTTGAGACCTTTCTCAGATCGATATTTGGCATTGACTTCATACTTCAAATCTTGAGAGACGTTCATGAAATAATGTTCTTCTCTTCATAATAGGAATTTCTTCACTTGAAGTTTTTGAGAGATTCTTCATACTTGGACCACGACTTCTTCATTTTTCTCCAATCTTTATTTGGGATTTTGATATACAATGATCGGCCTCCTTTTAGGACTTGAATCTATTTATCCTCATACCTTGCTAGGGTCTTTTCGGATAGACTTCTCCATGATCTTTAGGGGAGTATTTGCTTTTCATCGTGTGTCTCGATCCTTCATATTGATTTTTGATAATTGATTCTTCACATCACTTGGATCTTTAGCAACAAATTGTAGCCCTCATGCCTTGTTAGGGCCTTTTCGGACTCGCCAATCTTCGCATCCCGTTTCAATAAGTTATGCCTTGGCTATGAACTCTAATTAATACAGAGCAACTTTTAAACGATCTTGTGCTAGAAGCTAAGTAACTTTTCAAATCGTACAACCTTACTTATTGCAATTAAATTTATTAACAAGCGATGGGAGAAGAAGCTCATAATTAACTCACATAAATTCATGAAAGAATACCAAACTTATAATTGACTCTATCATCTCTCGTTCTCCACAATTTAAAATCTCAAGGAATGAGACTCGTGGATGCTTAGCCAATTAAATCAAATTTTTGGGTTTTTAAGTCATCTATAGGATCTTGCATCTTCTTAGACATTTTCAAGTTTAGAATTTGCATTTTAAAGTTCCCTTGATAAACGACTTTCTAGGATAATTATAGGAACTCGCGAAAAGTTCTTGTTCTTAACCCGTAAGAGTTAAGACTTTCGCGTTTTAAAGTTCCTTATATAAAAGCCTAGCAAAACTTAATTTAAACACATTAAGGATACTAGCTAGGGTAAACTTTGATAAGTAAACTCGGGTTAAGTCAAAAGATTCATGACGTTGAAAAAATTAAAACCATTTTATTTAACTTTATTTTTAGCAAAGAAAGTAAATACGATAACAAAGGAAACACTACTAGGCCAAAATAGATTAAAAATTATGAAAAATGTCGAAAAATCAATTTTCTGGTTAAAATGAGGACAAATTAATGGAAAATCCCACTTAACTTCGATAGAAGTCCCCCTACACTTGATATATAGTCCTCAATGTTTAATCATGTGGGATTAAACTCCCCTACACTTAGGACATTGTGCTCGTTGTTTAAATCTTGCTAAGGAAGAGACGACTATAGTGATTTCAATGTCAACATATAATATATGAAATATTGAATCACGACAGTTTAGGATAGAACCGGGAAAACGGGTACACGTGATCACGGGTCGTCAAATATCATCAAAAGTGCTCTTTGAAGCTTTAATCCTTGCACATCATAAGAAACAAGACAACAAACACCTATGTAGATCCCCCTACACTTATTAAGAAAATGGGTAAAGGATAGATCAACGAGTTGCCTCCCGAGAAGCGCTTATTTTTGTTAACCGAGTCACGAGCCTGACTCGACCCAGAACTAATTCAAGGGAAACGTGGTGAGGGATGGGATCCTCTCATGAGAGATGTCCTCACCAAAGTACAACTTAACACGCTGGCCATTCACTTTGAAGTTTCGCCCATTTGGTTGCGATAAATCAATGGTGCCATAAGGGAACACTTTGGCGACGGTGAATGGACCAGACCAACGGCTCTTAAGCTTGCCCGAAAAGATTTTCAACCGAGAGTTAAAGAGTAAAACTTGATCACCAATTTTGAACTCTCGGTTTTTTATCTTAGAATCATGAATGAGCTTGGTTTTCTCCTTATAAATCAATGAATTCTCATAAGCTTCATTCCTTAGTTCGTTAAGTTCATTGAGTTGGATCTTCCTAAGATCACCGGCTTTGTTAATATCAAAATTAGACTATTTCAAGGCCCAATAAACCTTATGCTCCAACTCAATGGGGAGGTGGCACGCCTTTCCGTACACAAGAAGATATGGAGTACAACCAATAGGTGTCTTATATGCGGTACGGAAAGCCCACAAAGCATCATCTAACTTATCGGCCCATGAGGAACGATGCTCTCCCATAGTTCGCTCTAAGATTCTCGTTAAATCCATGGTTTGAAATCTTGGCTTGACCATTTGTTTGTGGATGATAAGTGATGGAAAGACAGTGATTGACACCGTACTTAGCCATGACTCGAGCAAATTGATCATTGCAAAAATGAGTCCCGCGGTCACTGATGATAGCACGAGGAACACCGAATCGAGCAAATAATTGCTTTAGAAAGTTCACAACCACCCTCGC
The DNA here is from genome assembly GCA_025667525.1 of Glebionis coronaria. Taxonomy (NCBI): domain Eukaryota; kingdom Viridiplantae; phylum Streptophyta; class Magnoliopsida; order Asterales; family Asteraceae; genus Glebionis; species Glebionis coronaria. The sequence goes on from JANFOE010000893.1 coordinate 283,742, forward strand.
ATCGTTCGTATGTAAAGATTTTGCTTCAACCCATTTAGATACGTAGTCAACGGCTACAAGGATGTACTTGTTCCCTTTAGATGATGGAAATGGCCCCATAAAGACGATGCCCCATACGTCAAAGATTTCACACTCTTGGATGAAATTTTGAGGCATCTCATCTTTATGTGTGATCTTGCCTTGGCGTTGGCAAGCATCACAATGCTTAACCATTTCTTATGCATCACGGTAAATGGTGGGCCAATAAATCCAGAATCGAAAACTTTCTTCGCGGTATAGTTAGGACCAAAGTGACCACCGGTGGGTCCTTTATGGCAAGCTTCTAAGATTTGTAAAGTTGCGGGCCCGTCAACACACCAACGAAGGATCAAGTCAGCACATTGTTTGAAGAGATAAGGGTCGTCCCAATATTAAGTTTTCACATCCATGAAGAATTTCTTCTTTTGTTGGGACGATAACCCTTTGATGAGAATTCCACCCGCCAAGTAGTTTGCAAATTCCGCAAACCATGGGGTCTCATCAAGATTGGAGTTAACAGACATCAAGGCCTCAAGGGGAAAAGATTCATTAATCTCTTGATTTGGGAGCTCCCCTTGATAAGGATCCTCGAGTCTACTAAGATGATCCGCGGCTAGGTTTTCCGCTCCCTTCTTGTCACGAATTTCAATTTTGAATTATTGAAGGAGTAAAACCCAACGAAGAAGTCTTGGTTTGGAATCTTGTTTTGTTAACAAGTACTTCAATGCGGAATGATCGGTATACACAATGGTGGTGGAAAGGACAAGATAGGGGTGGAATTTTTCAAAAGCATACACTACAGCTAAAAGCTCTTTTTCGGTAGTGGTATAATGCAATTGAGCCCCCGTCATTGTCTTGCTAGCGTAATGGATTGGTTGGAAATGTTTGTTGATTCTTTGTCCCAAAACTGCTCCAATAGCAACGTCGCTAGCATCACACATCATTCAAAAGGTAACTCCCAATTAGGGGTAACCAAGACCGGTGCCTTAGTTAATTTATCCTTAAGAAGATGGAAAGATTCGAGACACTCTTTAGAAAAGATAAAAGGAGTATCTTTTTCCAAGAGGTGGGTCATCGGGAGAGCGATCTTATAAAAATCTTGAATGAATCGACGATAGAAGCCTGCATGACCAAGAAAACTTCTCACACCCTTCACGGTTGAAGGTGGAGGTAATTTAGCAATCACATCGACTTTAGCACGGTCGAGTTCAAGACCGGCTTTGGAAATTTTATGTCTAAGAACAATGCCTTCTTTTACCATGAAATGGCATTTTTTCCAATTAAGAACAAGACGAGTGTCTTCACACCGTTTGAGCATACTTTCTAAATTGGCAAGGCAAGTAGAGAAACAATCACCATAGACCGAGACATCATCCATAAAGACTTCCATAGTTTCTTCAACCATGTCATGGAATATAGCCATCATACACCTTTGGAAAGTCCCGGGAGCATTGCATAAGCCGAAAGGCATTCTATTGTAAGCAAATGTTCCATAAGGACAAGTGAATGTGGTTTTCTCTTGGTCTTTTGGATCGATGGGAATTTGAAAATACCCGGAGAAACCGTCTAAGAAGCAATAATAGTCATTACCCGCTAAACGCTCGAGCATTTGATCCATGAAAGGAAGAGGGAAATGATCCTTACGAGTGGCATCATTGAGCTTGCGATAGTCTATGCAAACTCGCCAACCCGTGACAAGTCGAGTAGGAATCAACTCGTTGTTTTCATTGGGAACAACGGTTATTCCGCCTTTCTTAGGCACACAATGGACGGGACTAACCCATGGCGAATACGAAATAGGGTAAATCATTCTAGCATCTAAAAGTTTGATAACTTCTTTCTTGATGACGTCAAGAATTTTTGGATTAACCCTTCTTTGGCTTTGGATTGCGGGTTTAAAGTCATCTTCCATGAGAATCTTATGAGTACAAAAGTTGGGATCAATTCCGCGGATGTCGGAAATTTTTCAAGCAATTGCTTTCTTATGATTTTTGAGCACATCGATAAGTCGAGATTTTTCATCCTCTTGTAAATCCTTTGCAATGATGACGGGTAACTTCTTATTTTCTTCTAGGAAAATGTATTCAAGATGAGACGGTCAATCCTTAGGCTCTAAATCCAAAGGATTGTCGATGGAAGGCTTAGTCAAATTCGGATCGTCGTTTAAGATTTCCTTAGGAGACGATGGAGAAATATGGTCCTCATTGAGAAGTTTCTCAATGGTACGAATGTCTTCATCCCAATCGGAGGGAGAATCGTCATATTTTAAGTCCACATCCCCTAAAGTTACTTCAAATTCTTTCAAAAGGAAGTCACTTTCTCCAAATGGAGTCAATGATTGAGCAATAGAGGCAACGGTCTCAACAATGGGTAGAGAAGAAAAACCACTTTTACAAGCGTCTTTGAAATGTTCTTCACAAGCCTCATCAAGTACGTCAATGAAATTAACGCTCTCGTGTTCAGAAGGTTGCTTAGAAACTTTACCCATGTTGAAGACGATTTTGTCGTCACCGACTCTCATGATTAATTCGCCCGCTGCTACATCAATGAGAGTGTGACCGGTCCTCATGAATGGACGTCCAACAATTAATGGAAGACAAGGATCCATCTCGTAGTCAACGATAACAAAATCCGCCGGAAAGGTGAATTTGTCGACTCCGACGAAGACATCTTCACTATCCCCACCGGATAAGCAACCGTACGGTTAGCTAATTCCAATGTCATTCGTGTGGGGACTAGCTCGGGTAGAGATAATTGTTTCCAAACACTTAATGGCATTAAGTTGATACTAGCACCTAGATCATCTAGGGTCATACAATTCTCTACCCCGGGAAAGTTGCAAGGAATAAGAAAGCGACCCAGATCACCAAGTTTGGTTGGTAATTTCCTTAAGAGAACCGCGGAGCAATTCTCATTAAGTTGGGTCTGAGCAATATCAAGGAGTTTTTCTTTGTCAGTGAGAAGATCTTTAAACATTTTAGCATATTTAGGAATGTGAGCGAGAGCCTCAGCAAAGGAGATGTTGAAATTCAATTGTTTAAACATTTTAAGAAAGTTTGAAACTTGAATATCATCCTTGTTCTTCAACTTCTCTTTCCTCAACCTTGAAGGGTAAGGTATATCGGGTTGAGATGAAGGCTTTGGAATAGAATTCTCACTCACATCCTTGGGTGTTGGAGGGGTAGAAATAGAAGGGGGAGGAATTGGTGAAGGGGGCTCGTTTTCCTTTGTCACAATCACCGGTGTAGGTTTAGGAATCTCGGGTTTCGTTAAACCTTTTCCACTTCGGGTGGTGATTTCTTTCATCTCCCCTCTTGGATTAGCAACGGTGTTACTCGGAAGAGAACCCGAAGCAGAGGGTTGACTACTTGGGAAGAAACTATATCTTTTAAGTCATTTGTTTGACTGCTTAAAGAGTTTCGCATATCAGTCCTAAGCTCGACTCGAAGATCATTCCCTTGTTTCGCCATGTCACCTTTCAATTTGATGATTTGACTCTGAAGATTCTTTACCAGCGCGTCATTAGTCCTCATGTACGTTTCAACCTCTTGATTGTATGCCGTTGGTTGGTTGGTATGGGAATTTGGTAAGCGGGTGGTTGATAAGTGGTTTGTTGGTAAACTTGATTGTTTCCTTGAGGTGGATATGGGTTTCTTTGGGTTTGATATTGATTAGGAGCTCGAGTTTGGTTTTGATTGTTGCGAGTGAAGTTGTTTTGGTTTTGAGGAGGAAAACCGGGTGGTGAAAGGAAGTTGTTTGAATGATAACTTAGCAAATTGCGGTGACCTTAAGGTCTAGCTTGATAGCCTCCCGTGGAAAAGTTACCGTTAGCCGCATACACATTTTCCGGATTGTCATGAGTAGAAGGACAATCGGTGTATGAATGAGAACCACCGCAAATCTCACAAGAAGTTGCGACAGATTTAGCTTGTTGAAATTGGTTTGTAGCCATGGTTAAGAAATTTTTGTCCATCTCGGCTATTTGGCGGGTAAGTTCGGTTATCTCGGGGTTTGATGAAGTAGAAGAAACATTGGCCCTCGGGGTATTCCTTGAAGATGCGGATGAATCCCAATTTTTATGGTGAGTGGCCATGTTCTCTATAAGCTCTCTATACTCCTCAAGTCTTCTCTTCATGAATGTACCACCGACGACAGCATTAATCGTATCACGATCACGAAAAGTTAAACCATTGTAGAAAGTATCAATCAAAGTGATGGGAGCATATTATGGTTCGGACAACGGTCGATCAAGACATTATAACGTTCCCAAGCATCGAAAAGCGACTCATCAGGTTCTTGAGTGAAACCACTGATTTGATTGCGAAGACTAGTGACCATGGATGGTGGAAAGTAGCGCGACAAAATTTTTTGAGTCATTTCGTCCAATGTATGAATTGAGTTTTTGGGAAGACGATCAAACCATTTTCGGCATGGTGGGATAAAGTGTGTGGAAAAAGATGAAGGCGAAGAAAATCCATGGAAACACCGGGTAATTTCATGCTTTGAGTGACGGTTATGAATTTATCGAGATGTTTGTTGGCATCATCATCCGGTACTCCGCGAAATGGACAAGCGTTTTGAACTTGTTGGTTCATATGATGCTTCAACGAAAATTAAGGAGTCGTGATTTGCATCGGCGCAATCGGTCCTCCTCGTCCATTCATGGTTGGTTGACATAGCTCCTCCATCGTACGAAGGTCGGGTGGAGGGACATGGTTGTTGTTGTTGTTATTATTCCAATTGGGGTGAGGTGGGTTGTTATTATTATGCACACCGGCCATATCTAAGTCTCTAAGATTCTCGGGCTCAGAATAAGACGTAGATCGAGTACGCATACACTAAAATGAAATACAGTATTTTTGTTTTTTTATCTTTTCTTTGGATTGTTTGAAAATTTTATATTTTTTAGGATTTTTGAAAAAAATTTATGCTTGAAAATAACGTTCCCAAAAGAACGGATCCCAAAATCCAATTTTTCTCACTAAAAACCGTTAATCTTTACGAAAAGAGCCGACAGCGGCGCCATTTGATTTAGTGAGTTTGTATGTCTCGTGTTGTGTTCGAACTCGATTCAATTCGAATTGATCACGGTTAAGAGTAGACTTATCATTTTTGGTAACTATAAGGGAGAGCTTTTGATTATCTATTTCTAATTATAAAGTACAATTATTAAACATAAGCATAAACTTCTGAATAAAACTTGTAATACTAACCTGGAATCAATCCTCGTAATAAACTTTACCAATCAACTTCGGAATAATTTTTAGGAACACACTTCGGAATATGACTTCGCAAACAGAGAACTTCGGAATAAACTACAAGAGAACTTCGGAATAACTTGTGCAGAACTTCGGAATTAAAAAGCAGACCAATATTCCAAAGTGACTTAGAAAAATACCAATACTGAGAAGTGACTTAGCAAAATACCAATATTGAGAAGTGACTTAGCAAAATACCAATATTGATAAGTGACTTAGCAAAATACCAACATTTAGAAGTGACTTAGCAAAATACCAACATTGAGAAGTGACTTAGCAAAATACCAATATTGAGAAGTGACTTAGCAAAATACCAATATTGAGGAGTGACTTAGCAAAATACCAATATTGAGAAGTGACTTAGCAAAATACCAATATTGAGAAGTGACTTAGCAAAATACCAATATTGAGAAGTGACTTAGCAAAATACCAATATTGAGAAGTGACTTAGCAAAATACCAACATTGAGAAGTGACTTAGCAAAATACCAACATTGAGAAGTGACTTAGCAAAATACCAACATTGAGAAGTGACTTAGCAAAATACCAACATTGAGAAGTGACTTAGCAAGATACCAATATTGAGAAGTGACTTAGCAAAATACCAATATTGAGAAGTGACTTAGCAAAATACCAATATTGAGAAGTGACTTAGCAAAATACCAATATTGAGAAGTGACTTAGTAAAATACCAATATTGAGAAGTGACTAAGCAAAATACCAATATTGAGAAGTGACTTAGCAAAAACCAACATTGAGAAATTCGGGATAAACTGTTTATAAAATAAACTTCGGAAAAACTATTTTGACTTCGGAAAAAATTGTTTTCTTCGGATAACTGTAATATACGCAGTAGCCAAACAGTAAGATCTAGATCCTAAAAACATGGGGAACAAAAATAAGCCAAAATAAGCTAATAAATCTATGGAATAAGCCAACCTAAACACTAATTAAGATCTAACAAACACCAAATCAACCAAATCAATAAACTTTAATCTAATCAAATCATAAAAACTATAAAACCCACTTAATTAATTAAAACTCAAATCAACCAAATCAATAAAATTAAAAACTTCAAATCAACAAGAAAGGAAGAATAAGATTAAAAGGAAAACTTGATTATATGATTAAGATTTCACTACAAAAATTAAAGATTAAAGATCTATAAAACTTGAAAGAAAAGATGAAGAAACATAGAGAGAGAAAGTAGAAACACCTACTTCTCCCTAAAGATATGAAAAACTAAAAAATGAAAAAAATGACAATCTAGCTAACACCCTCCTAATGAAGCATTAGGAGGGTATTTATAGGAGAAGGGATGGTGTGGTGTGTTGCTTCTTTCTTCCTTTTTGTCTTCTCGTCTTTTTTAAATAATTCGTCTTTCTCGACTTTGTCTTGGGATTAGTCGAATGATAATATGAACTCGTCTTCTAATTGCTTCATTTAGTTAACTTGGTTTTTCGACTTTGTCAAACTTCCGTCTTTAGACTTTTTCTTCGATAAATCTTCAGAATAGGCCTTTGACTTCCATTCTTCTTGCACTTTTAATATTTTAACTTCGTCTTTTTGTCTTTTTCTTCGATAAAAGCCCGTGTTTTCTTCCTTTTCATATTTTGTCCTAAAACACAATAAAAACACAAACCACGCATAATTCCGAATTTTATGACATGAAATACACGTTTTGGTCTTGTTATAATTGGAAATAAGTGGTAAAAGGATAAGTGTTTTCACACTTATTATCACCCCTCCAAGTACTCATACACGGTGGAACCTCATGACCTATATGGGCTCTTGGCTAATTAAAATACAGTTTTCTTATTAAAACATAAGTCTTTCCAAACTATAAAACCAGTTTTATAAACATGTACCAGGTTTTTTCAGGACTTATACATTTCTTCTGCTTTTTAGTCTTATTTATGTTTCAGTCATTCATACTATGTCATATATCTGTTCACTGAGCATATAGCTCAACCGTAACATTTCTTTTCATCTCCCAAAATGGCAGGTACCCATGGACAAACTTTATTATTTGGAGGACATGCATAGGAGGAAAGTTGTCTTAGACTTATTCTCCTTTTCCTTTCATATACGTATGCTTGTTTTGACACTTGTTTTGTCCTTCTCATCTCATTTACTTTATTTATGTTTTGGGCTTATGTTTAGGAATCGATGTTTGATTCAGGTTTTCTCTTTTGGTCATGTATGTTTAGTACATATTACCTTGTATGCTTTGATGACACGCCATAATTATCCTATGATATTCCATTTATCAAAATGGGGTGTTACATTAATATTCACAGTGATGAATGGAAATCCTTCTAGCGTCAATCTCAAACAGCGGTATGGTAGGTGACTTGCGAGATTCTTATGAATCAAGCTTGTGTCAACTCGAAAGCAACAATGGTAAGATTCTTTATGAATCAAACTTGTTCTAGAAATTTGAATTGACGACTTTAATCAAGCAGATATTTATCCAATTGATTCACTCTTTATGTTCACAGTCTTTCGTTGAGACGGTCGAGTAAATAGAACGGCTAGTACTACCGCGAAACCCTGTCAAGGAGGTTCTTATTTGAATCTACCTAATCACAGGTACGGTATCTAATATCCTATAACGGTCTTCACCGACAAGAGGTAAAAATCTACTGATTTAGGATGAATGTCAAAGCTATTCAGTCTGTGTCTATGTTTTGTCTCGAGAAGGTGGCGTTATGGTGTACTCAGCAAAGTCAAAGATTTAAGACACAAGATCACAAGATGGCAAAGACAAGTCAAGGATGGTGACCAGCAAGAATGAAGCAGTCATTTTGAAGATCGCAATACTAAAGATTAATTATCTCCATAAATACTCGCATGTCGTAGAGGAATGACCTCTCAGTGGGTGAGATGTTATTCTTAAAATATTGTGTCATCAAGAATGATTCGGTCATAGATTTGAAGATCTCAAGATTAAAGACAAAGTCGAAAGACAATGACAAAGGCTCAAAGATCACAGCATGAAGGAACAAGACTACTATTACATGTTCCGACTCATTTATGGCGAGATTAGTAATATCTATAAATCTCCAAATGTCCAAGAGGAATGACCTCTCATTGGAGGAGATTGTTAGCCTCATAATATTGAGTCAAACAAGAATGTTCGGTCATAGGATTTTATTGTAACATTTACTAGAACGTTGTAATAGGTAGTAGAAAAGTTGGGATTCACGGGCTTGTATTTAAGCTACTTATAGCCCAAAAGACAAGCCCGACCTATTACTTTAAGCCCACACGCCACACTTTGGCAAAGGGTATGTAAATCACCCTTCTAGCATGTTAGGAGGGTGTTAGTTACAATTTCGTAATTCTCTCATTCTCTCAATCTAACATCCAACAATTATCAACCATTCTCTCTCTAGAATTCATCTACTTTCATCTTTATTTCTTATATTATCATCATATATAATGGGACAGCAAAACCTATAAGACTTTTACTAAAATATTTCAGGCTAAAGAGGATCTTAATGATCTTTGGAGGGTTTTGAAAGCTAAATTCGGGTCTAAGCCACCTAGACATGGAAAAAGATTTTGACATCTAGACTACAATGAGAAGAATGTATGAGCATGATCACAAAAATGTCATTTGGGGCATTAGAGGGGTTCATGTATGGTATTTTGGAGGTTGTTTTCTCCGTGATGTTCGTTTTGTAAGTCTTAAATTTATATTACAAGGTTTAGACAAAACAAGGGACTAGAAATACAAACACGGGCAAGTATACCCTTTCGTTCGTAATATAGCGTGTAGTGGTAAGCAAGGATCGTTCGCTGAGACTTAGTTTCGTTTTGGTAATCAATATAATAATTGAAGAAAGAAATGATTGATATGAATAACAAAGTAACAAATATGACTAATATGGTATAGTTCGTATGAGTTCGTGATGATGATAATAATGATCGAAATATGCTTATGTAGGTAAAGAGTGATAATCCTTTTTCGACAAAATGACGGTTACACAATTTACTTAGTGTGATTCAAGACTTATGTTTATTCGAGTGACTAAACTCAAAACATGTTGCCAACGAGTTCAATATTTTATCACGGTTTCTAAGCGGATCTCTCCAACCAAAGATACAAAACCATAGACAAGTCTTTAAAAACTTATTACAACGATTTGCGTTTCTCAACGCCCAGCCATCATAACAAATCAACTCTAGATAAAATATGGTTTATAGAACTAGGTGGTAAAATGGTTGTACAACATTAGCTTGAAATCAATTAATAAAGGATCATATCATATCATCACCACTAATCATAGTCACATACCCATATAGTCACAAATTGCTTAGCCTAACATAGTAATCAAAGTAACAAATGGAAAAGAGTAAGAGAACATCATACTTAGATTTGATCGAATGAACGAGTACACAAGTGTCACGATTGTATCGTTCCTCCAAGAATCGAAGAGAGGAATACTCTTGTTACATGTATTTCCCAGAAGTGGATAATACTGAAAATACTACTAGAAGCTAAGAATACTCGGATTAGAGTAGTGGTTTTTAGAATGAGATATATCAAATGAGTAAAAGTGGCTCCTAATTATAGTGCTGGCTGAGAGCAAGTGTGCGCCGCAGTTATCCAAAAGTGCGCCGCACTTTGGATGTGGGAATGTGCGCCGCACTTCTGACAATGTGTGCCGCACTTTTGTGCGTTCCAGAATCTTCTTTCAATAGTTTGGCTAAATTGCACAATAAGGAACCTCCTTTGTATTTTCTTCACTTTGCTTCTCCATACTTCATACTTGCATATAAAACGTAATATATTAAGTATCGAAAGCTCTTATTTATAATGCAAAGTGGCATTATAATAACGGGTTGAATATGTATATTTTGGTCGTTATCAAATTCCTCCACACTTAGCTATTGCTTGCCCTCAAGCAATCAAAGCGAGAAAAAAAATTAGATTTTAAAAATGCTTTTAAGTGTTATGAATATATGATAAGAAAATGATTAAATTTTTATAAGTAGCAAAAGCAAATGACAAATAACTTCAGCACCTCACATGGATAGTGTTTAGATTTTAAGTTCACACAAATGCCACTCACGAGGGATAAATGTAAGGAATAACTCAAATAGCACGGACATAATATAGATAGCTACCATAGGTTTGTACATGACACATAAACATAACCGTTTCAGCATGAGCACCAGATAAATTTTCAAAGAGACAAAACGTGGTAATGATGAGGGTGTAAGAACAATATATGCCTTGTCAAAGTCGTAGAACAACTATACTAATATACTTTATTTTTCTTTCTTTCTTATTTTTTATTAAGAGAATCATATATACTTTTTCGACTTGACAAATGGATATGCATCAACATAAGGATAATAGCACAAGGGATAATATAACACATAGGTACAAGTGCATCATATTTTAGCAAGCCAGTGTAGCTTAACTAAAATGATAAAATGGTGATTTATTTTTCCTCTTCTCGAAAATATCTATAAATTAACCTCACTGCGGTTTATTAAATAATGATCAAGCACAAATTCTGAAGCATACTAGATTATCGGCTTTCACACAAAATAGAGAAATATAAGGCTAGGTTTCCTCACATATTTGGTGGATGGTTTTTGTGCTTAGTAATAGTGTCAATCAATGAGATTTTTGCTTTGCTAAAAACTTTATTTATTTTAAAATATATCAATTTTTATTTTATTTTCAAAAAGATTTTTATGTGGAGAAATTTGTATTTATTATTATTTTTCCTATTTGTCCCTCCTCCACACTTAAGGTGAACGTCGTCCTCGAGGTGATAACTGGTAAAAACAAAAAATAGGAAAAATTGCAAAGGGAAACGAGAACTTCCCGGGGCTAAGTTGAAAATTGTGGGACTTCAACAGATGAATCCAGCTCAGAGATCCAAATTTGTTAATTTCCTGTATGCTATAAACAAAACAAAACACATGCAATATATACAAGGACGGTTTTATTTATTTACAGGTCCTCCTCCACACTTAAGGTAAAAAGTGGGGGATAAAATACGGATTGCCTTCCGAATAGCGCTAAGTTTAGAGTCTTCGGCCAGACTCGGCTACTCGGTTTTATTTCAAAAAGAAGGGGATTTCTTCTTAATCGAATTCATTACAGCTTTCTTCTTCGTGGTAGAGCTTGAGCCTATGTCCATTGACAATAAAAGTGGTATTGTCTCTACCGTAGAGGTCAACATATACATACGGATATTGGTGTTTTACTGTGTAAGGTCGAGTCCATCTCGATGTAAGCTTATGTTGCTTGAATTTATATTTCGAGATAAAGAGAAGTACTTTCTCTCTATGTTTGAAATCTTTTCTTTGTCGCAGTTTGCGATCATGCCACACTTTGGTTCGTTCTTTGTACAAACGTGAACTATCATAAGCTTGCTATCGAAATTCATCCAACTCATGAAGTTGAAATATACGTTTTTTCTCCAGCTGCAACAAGATCAGGGCTGCAGTTCTTAAGTGCCCAATATGCACGGTGTTCAATTTCTATTGGTAAGTGGCATGTTTTTCCATACAAGAACTTGTACGGTGTGGTTCTAGTTGGTGTTTTGAAAGCGGTACGAAAGGCCCATAGAGCATCTTCTAATTTCTTAGACCAACAAGCAGGGTTGTTTTGGACGGTCTTTTCAAGGATTCCCTTAAGAGCTCTATTATTGTTTTCAACTTGGCCACTCATTTAAGGGTGGTAAGATGTGGAAAATCGGTGGTTTACTCCATATCTTTTCATGATTTTTTCCATGAGTTTGTTATAGAAATGAGTTCCTCTGTCGCTTATTAGTGCTTTTGGAATTCCAAAACGACAGAATAGTTTCTTTAAGAATGCTATAACAACTCTTGCATCGTTAGTTTGCAAGGCTTGAACTTCGGCCCATTTCAATACATAGTCGACGGCGACTAAAATGTATTCACATTTATAAGATTTCGGAAATGGTCCCATGAAGTCGATACCCCACACGTCAAAGATTTCATAGACTTAGATATTATTAAGAGGCATTTCATCTCTCTTTGTAAGATTTACAGTCCTTTGACATGCTTCGCATAATCGTACTAAGGTATGAGCTTCACGAATAATCGTTGGCCAGTAAAAGCCAGCGTCAAACACGTTTTTAGCGGTGGTGTTCCCTGCATAATGTCCTCCGGTCGGTCCGTAGTGACATTCATCGAGAATTTTTCGAGATTCGGATCCGAAAATACAACGCCAGATCATTCCATCGGAACAGATTCTAAACAGGTGAGGATCGTCCCAAAAGTATTTTTAATATTAGAAAAGAATCTTTTCTTTTGTTGATAGGTCATTCCCTTTCGTAAAATACCTACAGCCAAAAAGTTTGCAAAGTCTGCGAACCATGGTGTAATGTTAGTATTTATTTGCATTATGTGTTCATCGGGAAAATCATCGATTTCATCATCGCTAGAATCATCATTCACTATGCGAGATAAATGATCGGCAGCAACATTCTCAGCACCTTTTTTATCATTAATTTCTAAATCGAATTCTTGTAAAAGCAATATCCATCGTATGAGACGAGGTTTGGCGTCTTGATTTTTAAACAAGTACTTTAAGGCTGAGTGATCGGTGTAAACTATTGTTTTCGATAACACGAGGTATGATCGGAATTTGTCAAACGCATAAACTACAGCCATGAGTTCTTTTTCCGTGATGGTGTAATTTTGTTGGGTTGCGTTTAGAGTTCTACTAGCAAAGTAGATGGGGTGAAATTGTTTTCCATCTTTTTGTACAAGGACGGCTTCAAGGGCATGTTCACTTGCATCGCACATAAGCACAAATGGAAGGTTCCAATTGGGGCTTGCAATAATTAGTGTGCATGTAAGCTTTGCTTTAAGAGTTTCAAATGCTAAAAGGCATTCATCATAAAAATCGAATGTTTTTTCTTTTTCAAGAAGTTGAGTTAAAGGTCTTGCGATCTTCGTAAAGTCTTTGATAAATCGTCGGTAAAATCCGGCATGACCTAAAAAAATTCTAATGCCTTTCACATTAGTAGGTGGTGGGAGTTTTGAAATTACGTTTATTTTTTATTTGTCAACTTTTAAGCCTGCGCCAGACAATTTGTGTCCAATCACAATTTCTTCTTTAACCATAAAGTGACATTTTTCCCAGTTTAGCACAAGATTTGCTTCTTCACATCGTGCTAACATTTTATCAAGATTGTTAAGACATGTGTCGAAAGAATTTCCAAAGACGGAAAAATCGTCCATGAAGACTTAGACTGATTCTTCAATCATATCGTGAAAGATTGCAATCATACACCTCTTAAAAGTAGCAGGTGCATTGCATAAGCCAAAAGGCATGCGCTTATATGCGTAAGTTCCAAATGGACAAGTAAATGTGGTTTTCTCTTGATCCATAGGGTTGATTGGGATTTGAAAATATCCCAAAAAACCATCGAGGAAACAAAAGTATTCATTCCCTGTGAGTCTTTCTAACATTTGATCCATAAAGGTCAAAGGACAATGATCTTTCGCAGTTGCGTCATTTAATATTCGATAGTCAATACAAACTCTCCATCCGGTGACGGTTCGTGTTGGTACTTGTTGATACAAAAGTTGGATGATCCTTGCTAGACCCAATTTAGGCTTAATTCGGGTTGGCTGGGGTCCGGCTCCTGCACCAAGTGAAATATCTGGTTGGGTCCTACACACTAAAACAACACACGTTAAACTTACCGTGGGAATGTATCCCACGATTAAGCTCTGGCGTGAGAGTAAGTAATCGGTTAGGGTTTAAGAATCGGATGAGTTGTGAGTGTGTAGAATGTGATACCTTTGTGGAACCCTTGGGGGTTCCTTATATAGGCAGTGAAACCCTAATGGGCTGTCACTGATGCTTCGGCCCCAAGGAAAGGATAAGTACCAAAATTAGATTGATTGTTATCTTCTAATTAAGGTGAGTGAATATTCTCTTCTTTGGGGTAAATCCTAATCATAGTAAGAGTATGATTCTGTCTAACCCTGTACCGGCCATGCCGGGCCGTGGGCCGCACACATGTGTGCGATTACTGTTCATCTAAGCCCACAAGCTTAAATGACATTAATTCCACCCATCAGTAATAGGTCGGATGCGGGTAGTACCCGTGGGCCGGGTTCATGACCCGGCTCGGGACTATACGTCATGATATCCCCTCAGTCTAGTTGTTACAGCCGTAGGCGTAACCTCTAGACTATACAATGTCACGTAGACCTGTTTGTTGTAATTACGGCCGCACTCCAAAATAAGCCGACCGGGACAACTTCAATGAATGCATTAATGGTAGTCAATAGTCAGACGGACGCCTGCAAAAGTGCACCAGAAAGGCCCACCCTTGAGCCACGTAAAACTGTCAAGAAGTGACCCGTGGGTCCCTTCTGACGTTTCAGAAGTGTCAGAAATCCCATCCGTTGGATGGGCGTAGTGGCTTACACGTGGCGAACATCCATGCTACCTCGGAAATCGAGGCAACCCTATATAAGAATTGGTGTGTGCTACTATTACACACACAGTTTATATTTCATTCCGCCATTGTTATTCTCAAGCTCATTACTTCATACCTTCGCTTCTTATCCCACGGATTTCCTCCACTGCAGGTTAGATCATCACGCCTCTCAAATCATTTTCATAAACCATGGTGAAGGACAATTCTCTTATTACGGATGTCCTTAACGTGATGCCTGCGGAGAAATACAAAGAATTTTTGTCTAAGTATTATATTCATGAAAGCGTACATCCGACATATCCAGGTGAAGCGATTACGGATGCTCCGAAGGGAAAGATACGTTGGGAATAAAATCTGGGTCAGTTCACTAGACGCTGATAAGAAGAATGTCAACGCTGATAGGATGACATTGGACGCTGACAGCCAAGCGTTGACATTGAAGAAGTCAATGCTGACAGCCTTGAAGATTGACACTGATGGATATCTTCATACGTATCTTTTGTTTATTTGTTTCTTTATTTATGTATGGTAAAGATAAGCACAACATTGTATTTTCTATTATTATCTTTACCTAGAATAGTTGATTCGTAGCTTATTGTACAAGACTTCTTATTCTATAAAAGAAGGTCTTTTAGGTTAAAGTCATATATCAGTTTTCATAAGTATTCGCAAGTTAAACTCTTTCATTGTAACCAAGTACGATTATTCTAATACAAGTGAAAGTTTGTTTAACATCATTGTGTTTTAGATCAAGTGTTAATTCCGCATAACACTTTGTTACTTTATTCATAAGCAAAGGTTTCTCTACGTGTAGTACTTGATCTAATCTCGTATACACAAAGCTTAATCGATCTAAGTTTGGGATCAACAAGTGGTATCAGAGCTGCTTATGGATCTTTGAAGAGCTATTTGGACATGTTTTGTTTATGGATGATGGTTGGAATATTTATATTCCTATCTTGACATAAATTTTTAATGTTCATATATATTTTGAGAACTCATGTATCATAGTTTAAGGGGAGGTTTAAGGAACCTTTAGGACTCTTGGGTATTCATATGATACTCTTATCACAATTCTAGATTGTGTCCACATGTGAGTATGGGT
Source organism: Glebionis coronaria (assembly GCA_025667525.1). Taxonomy (NCBI): domain Eukaryota; kingdom Viridiplantae; phylum Streptophyta; class Magnoliopsida; order Asterales; family Asteraceae; genus Glebionis; species Glebionis coronaria. The sequence continues at coordinate 299,577 of JANFOE010000893.1, forward strand.
TAGTTTAACTAAACCATGAGGCACTGTAGCATGCAAAGTTGACAAACTATGCATGCTGCCAAGACATTTTTTTGGCCTAGTATTGGTTGTGGTCTGATGGGAGACTTGGGAATACTTTGGATATGGGTTTACCTGGGAGTTACAAAGAATTTTATGAGATAACTTTGTTGGTAAGTATTTTGGTTAGCAAGGGACTCTAGAGGACATTTGTGTCTATCTTGCTTATGCAAGTGTGCATAAATGGACAGTGCTTGCCGCCCAGTAATTATTATCAACTTGTAAGATATTTCCCTTAGGATAAATTACTTTGTTAAGGTCTTTTTCTTTTTAAATATTTTTATTTTTAGACGCTGACAAGTTTTTCTCCAAACGCTGTTACGTCCAATCGTGACGCTGACAAGGCTTTAGGCAAACGCTGACAAGAAAATATAGCCGTTGGGCGCTGATGGGCTATTTTTGACCGTTGACACCTAGTGGGCCCTACCCAGTTGTTATTTTTGACTAATCTTTGGCCGTAATTTTGGGGAGAAGTTACTTTTAATTAATGCATGAGATAAGTTATATTTGATTCAATATTTTCATCATTATTCTTTGAATATAACTGCCTCATTTTTTACCAATCAAAATCATGCATCTCCCCTATAAATTTGGCTAATCTTTTTATTCTGGGTATTCATATTTTCTTGTCTAACATTTTTCTCCTAGATTTTTCCCATCTCACATAAACTAAACAGCTTTCACCATGGCACCCAAATTCAACTCAAAGAATTTAACATTGGAGTTCAAGAGCCAACACAATATGGTAGCTTACTTGACTGCTGATGATGATTTGTTTCCTCAGTATTCACAGATGGTGGCATTTTTAAATGCATCTTCATTGAGGTATGCACTTTCTCATACACCATTAGTCCCTGTCGCACACATTAGACAGTTTTGGAACACTGCTAGTTCCACAACAACTAATGGAGTGACCACATTAACATCTACTGTTCATGGAAGAACATGGGTGGTCACTGAAGCTTTGGTTCGCCAAGCTTTGCGTCTTGATGACGCTGATGGTGTGACTACCCTTGCCATTGCAACAATAGAACAAGGTCTTAGGGAATTGGGTTATCCTATTCCTGCTGATGTCACTTTAAATAAATATCATAAGCAGGAATTTCCCTCTGATTGGAAATATTTGATACATGTCCTTTTACAATGCTTAAGTCCAAAATGTACTTCTTTTAATGAGATAAACAGGTCAATTGCAAGTGCTTTGGTTTGTATAACACGTGGGCTTAAGTATAATTTTTCAAAAATGATTTTTGAAGGGATGTGTAAAAATAAGGGAAGTAAAATGACTTTGGCTTACCCTAGATTTTTGCAAATGGTCTTTGATTTACAAGAGTATTGTTCTAGGGATCATGACACTTTTTATGAGATCCCTAAACAACAGAAAACCATTTTTGCTAAAATGAGCTCCACAAACGATTCCATACCTCTTACCCAACCCATGCTTGAAGTAATTCAGGCTGCTCAACCACAACCACAACCAGACCCTGAACCCCAACTTGAGCCTATTCATGAACCATTACCTTCACCAGAAAACATGGACATTGACCAACCCAGCGCTGACATTCACAATGTGGGCGCTGACACAGCCAATCCCGACACTGATACAATCCCTGAACAATCCCAAACACCCCTTAACCAACCCACACCCACGCAATCTACTTCATCTTCCACCCCATTACAATCTAAGTTGACTAAACGCCAAAGGGTTACTGGAGTGTTCTCCTCTAGTGATCCTAGCCTTGTAGCAGAGAGAACCACCTCCACAAGTGTGGCTGGTGACATGGGTGAGGCTGGGGCTATTGACACAGGCTTAGATGCTGGTCAAGACAGTCCCAACATCATTAAGACCTCATCCATGCCCGATGATTCTATTTTGGGAGGTCAAATCCCCATTCTAGCTGAGGGCAGATTGGAACCTATGACTATGACTGAATTGACGGCGGCTGTCATTAGCTTGCAAAAGCAAAATGTCAGTCTTGTACAAATTGTCAACAGACAGGGACGTGAACTCCAAGTTTTGAGGGAGCGTGTGACTGTTTTGGAGAATCCAAGTAGCAGGAGTCTAATGGAGGAATCTTCCAAAGGGGAGGATGAAGAGGATGAGGAGGATGAGCTGATTCATACAGCTAGTGAGAAGAGTTTAGAAAAGAGTTCACAATTTAGTGAGTCTTTACAGGTTGCTGAAGCTCTCACCAACTTGAAGAAGCACCCAGTTATTGATACATCCAAGGTGACACCATTAAACTTGGAAGGAACTTTCAAAGAAACATTGGGCGCTGATACAGGTTTGAACGCTGACACATCCAGCGCTGACAAAGGTAATCGTGGCGCTGATAGGAGTAACTTGAACGCTGATAAAGTTGCAGGTGGTGTTGATGTATTCCAGCCATCAACAATCATCAAAGATGTGTCTACACAGGTTTCTTCTTCTACTTTACCTATTATTGATCCAAAAGACAAAGGTAAAGGTATTTTGATTGAAGAAGATGTTCCAAAGAAAGATGCAGCACAAATTGCATTTGATGAACAGTTGGCTGCACAACTTGTGGAAAGAGATTTGAAGAGGAGTAGAAGATCACCATTTGTTGTTTCTGAGAGTGAGGAAGAAAGTGGTGATGGAAAAGAAGATGATAGCTCAGATTCAAGTATTCAAATTATTGAAGATCCAGAAAGGCTTGAATATGGGGATGAGCTAGCAAAGGAAAGGTTGAGTGAGTTGAAGAATCAGATTGATTGGGACCTACCAGAAATCACCAGAATGTACCATGCTTGGGAAGACAAGGTTATGGACAACCCAGGTATGAGTTTATCAGATCAAATTTGGGGGTTGGAAGTACTTCTCAGGGTACAAGATGACATAAAGGTGATTATGAGGTTTAATGCACAAGAGGTCAAGACCTGGCTCAAAAGAGATAGAAGGCAGTTGTACTATAAGTTGCTTAGATGCCATCAGCCTAATTGGACATCAAAGAAGTTGCTGGCCTTATCTTTTGAGGAGCTAGAGTATAGGGCACATCCTATTTGGAGGAAGGTGCAAGAACAGAATGTCTACAGGTTTCTTTCAGAAGAAAGGAAACAAGAGCTTGCTGAGGAAATGCAGATTCAAAAGGAAATGAGGATTGCTCAAAGACCAGTGAAGAAAGGAGATCCTTTCCAATTTCCTAAAGACATGGATGTGTATTTTCCAACTGAAGGTGTTATAAGGAAGCATCTCAAGCTTTCTCCATTGGAAGCTTCAGATTTGGTAAATGTAGTACCTCTAGATGACAGAAATCCAATCATCAGTTTTGATGAAGATGAGTGTGGATTTTGGAAGATTGGCAGATTTGGAAAGGAGGTACATACTTTCACTTCAGTTATTTCTATATTTGCAAGCATAGACAGGGAAGACTTGGTGCATCTATGGAGATTAATAGAGGCCAAGTATACTGCTGAAGCACCTACTTCAGCAAATGGAATAAGACTTTGGAACACATTTATGACTTTGTGTGGTCCAAAAGAAGCAGATCCTGCCATATGGAAGGATCTTGAAGATGATCTCAGTAATCTTCATTGGAGGCTTTATTCTACTTGTGGTGTATTTCATATGAGCTCTACAAAGTTTTCAGAATATCTACTTGTGGATGCTGACTATTTCTTGTCCAAAGAAGTGTTGGAGAAGATGCTAGAGACACCCTTGGAGATTGATTATACTAGTGATGTGGCCAAGGACTTGATCAGATATGTTTATCACCAACATAAGAAGTTTTTGCAAGATTCCTCCTAAGTCTTAAGTGTTTATTCAGAAACTTGATCATTGGAATGGATATCAAGTTTAGGGGAGGATTGTTGGGAATAAAATCTGGGTCAGTTCACTAGACGCTGATAAGAAGAATGTCAACGCTGATAGGATGACATTGGACGCTGACAGCCAAGCGTTGACATTGAAGAAGTCAACGCTGACAGCCTTGAAGATTGACACTGATGGAATATCTTCATACGTATCTTTTGTTTATTTGTTTCTTTATTTATGTATGGTAAAGATAAGCACAACATTGTATTTTCTATTATTATCTTTACCTAGAATAGTTGATTCGTAGCTTATTGTACAAGACTTCTTATTCTATAAAAGAAGGTCTTTTAGGTTAAAGTCATATATCAGTTTTCATAAGTATTCGCAAGTTAAACTCTTTCATTGTAACCAAGTACGATTATTCTAATACAAGTGAAAGTTTGTTTAACATCATTGTGTTTTAGATCAAGTGTTAATTCCGCATAACACTTTGTTACTTTATTCATAAGCAAAGGTTTCTCTACGTGTAGTACTTGATCTAATCTCGTATACACAAAGCTTAATCGATCTAAGTTTGGGATCAACAAGATAGGCGTGTACACGCGCCTATTTGATTCGGCTAACTACCGCATCCCTTTATCTAAGTTTTTGGTAGATCTGTTTCTATATTATGACTTCCACATAACCTAACTTCACTACATAGGGGCATGTAAAATCAACCAGTTTGAGATTACCTGCCATACTTGTGAGGTAACCCCAGTCGTGAACCTATTTAGGGTCTTCTACTCCCCCCAACTAGTGAATGGGTGGATATCGTTCAAGAAACGATCCGCGGCCGCTCCCATGACATACAAGAAACCTTTAGATTCTCTTAAGAATTGGTACGGCCATTATTTTTTCGTGGATGAGAAAGTATTCCCCACTCCATTCGTCCTCAAAACCAGAGCACCCAAAGACTATCCTCCCAAATCCAAAGACTATAGTAGTAAGGATTTGAAAATTTTAAATACCCGCCGCACAAAATTCCATAGGGGTTTGCCGGAGCACTTCCTATGCCTAGTAGGGATCAGCCACTACTACTATGGGAGGGAGGATAGTTATCCGTGCTTCCTGACCGAACGTGGGCGGGGTAGGTCTTTCATACTGTAGATACAAACATGTCTCATAGTACTTTGTGAAATTACTAATCCGTGTGTATGCATATGTCAGCAGAGATGAAGCTGTTTGGATTATTGCGCCAAGGCGATCCAAGCAAAGTTCCTGAAGGATTCCGACCACTAAAAGAAAGTGAACTCCCCCTACTGGAAGCCACCATAGACAAAACCATCCCGCTGGAAGAAACCACTGAGCAGCAATCAGATGAGGGAGAGCCCGTGATTGAGAAGTCCCCTCTTGACTTCCATAATGAAGATGGTGAAGAACTGCTGCTGGAGGACGCCGTGCCGCACCAGGATGAAGAAGAAGACGAAGAATTCACCAACCCTGCTGACAATCGTACCGGTGATGATGAAGAAACCATACAAGCTTCTTGGTCCCCGCAGTCATCAAAGCCCAAATCTAGGAAACGGAAGACTACCAGGAAGGTAGCAAAAAACCTAGGGGATGGGGCGGGGTACATAATGCTCCCCCAAAGAAGCTAAGGAAGGACCATCCGCAGTTCCAGGAAAGGAGCAACGCCTCTATGGCCCAGGTCGACCCTTCGCTGCACGCGGATGAGCAAGTCTAGATGGCCACCCCTGTGAATGCCGTGGCTCCTACCATCACATAACCCGTAACTGGCACTACATAAGTACCCATTAATACTCCAAAGGATATAATCCATAAACAAAACTAATAAGTGTTAATAACAGGGAGGACCCATCGACAGTAGCCCAAGAGAAGGAGGTGGAAAGGGAACCCTCACCCGTGACATCAATGAGACCTCCATCCCCTCCCGTAACTCATGCTGAGGAGCCACGACCTGAGGGACCCGATACCAGCCTTCGCCTAGCCTTGAACTTGTCCAGCTTAACAAGGTTAGAGGCGGAGTCCGAGTGCACTGAATTCATTGAACACATCACTCCTCTAGCGCTGGCGCAAGATTTAGACGAGCTTGAGCACGAGACGCTGCTGGAGCAATTTGATGTATCCTTCGCACACCCGGTGATAGTTGGTGCAGCCCTAAGACGCCGTCTGATCAAAGCCTTGGCTAACGTGAGCCGTGTTGATAGAAAGATAGCTCGCCGCGAAGAACTGGTGGAGAAGCACGAGAAAACTATCACATCCTTGCAGGCAGCATTGGTCGTGGCAGAGTCAACTGTCAAAGAACAAGCCCACCATGCCAACGCACGTGAGGAACGCATTGCTGAGCTGGAGGCCCTCTTAGCTGCATCCAATGAGAAGGTATACGCTTACGTTAACACTTATTTGTTCTCGCAAAAAACCCACATTGTCATTGTAGTAACTCCAAGTATCATGTATAGGTATCCGCAGCCGAAGCCGCCACTAAAGCCGTAACCTTACAAGCCTTCACTATTGCTCAAAAGCGCGACACGCTGAATGATGAACTTACCCAGGCGCGGACTACCTTGGAAGAGCAAGCTGCGGTAGCTGAGGGTGAACTAAGCAGGATAGCTGGGCGTAGATGGATGGTTGGCCAGGGAATGCGGCTTGCCGTGAGCAAGGTAACAGAGGCTCCTTACCTGTTGCAGGCTTTTGCTGACGTTGTATCGGATGGTATTGACCGTGGTAGGCACGATGGGCTGATCAAAGCTGCAGAGCTAATAAGCAAGAAAGAAGATATTACCCAACATGCCTACCACAACCCTTTAGTCGAAGCCAAGATGACCGCATCAATGGCCGCCCTTGGGGAAATCCAGCACCCCTTCCTACTCAATCTAGAGTCGCTGAAGGATGCTCCCAATGGGGTAATAATGTCCAAGCTCACCGTCGATCCCATCCAACTAACCCTACCCACCTACGACTCTGTGTCGAAGGTGATGAAAGGTGAAAAGCTGCTGGGCGAGGCGCTGGACGCGAACATGATCAGGGCACAAGATGGAAAGAATGCTCACGGGGAGGTCCTCCGCATCGTTATTGGAGAAGGGAAGAAAGAGATACGGGAGTTCCTACCTCCTTTGTAATTTATATTGTAAACATTTGTACCATTTTATTCGTCCGTGTATGTACACGGCTAGAACTGATGTTATTGTGATAACTTGTTATACTTATTTAAGCAAGTTCGTGATGACCACGGCTATTTTTGTGGTTTGAATTTGAAACTTGTGTATTATTGTTTTTGTTTTTTTTAGATATCATATACCGGTGTTGCATGACATGTCACGTCTTACTCAAAAATACAATCAAGTCTATATTTTACTAGACGTGCGGCATGCGTCTTTACCATGCAAAGCACTACGTGAGCGCAGCATATGGAAAATTATCACAACGTCTTGTGAGTAAGGTGTCTAGTAAGGATACATGATCCGCGTCACTAGGGTTGCATCCCTCTTATGCGACAAGTTGAATTATTAGGTTCACTTAATCCTCTTACCCCGCCTGGAGGCGCATAGTACATGTACGGTATTGAATGAAGACATATGAATAAGAGATAGCACATTATAGTAATAACAACTAAATTTATACGACAATAATTTGTTCATAGAATCTAAAAAATAAGACAATAATTTGCACAAGAACGAGTCGTGGAGCTAGCTAGGCACCACGATGTTTTATTAGAACGTTTACGTTTTTTGTTTTGACAAGAATGGGAAATCCTAAAAACAAAGGGAACCTAGAAAGCATAAAAAACAAAACAAAGAGAACACATGGATCTTCATTGAAGCCAGATATAGCGAAGTGTCCATGCGGATGCCGTAGCTTTTCAAAGATAGCACCTTTTAAGATTGCAGATATTCCATGTGCGTTCCAGGTCGCGGCCATCCATGTCACGCAACTTGTACGCGCACCGTCCTAAGGCTTCTGTAACCTCATATGGTCCTTCCCACTTAGGGACCATCTTTCCTGTATTCTCCGCTCGACTTGCCTCGTTGGCACGATAAACAAAATCTCCCGGTCGAAAAGAAACACCTTTAACCTTGGCGTCATAATAAGCCTTCATCCGCACCTTGGACTTGGCCTCATTGATAGCCGCTATTTCTCTTTTTTCCTCCAACAAGTCCAGATTAATCCAGAGTTGCTCGTCGTTTGTGACGACATTAACCTCCGCAGTGCGGATGGTCGGCATTCCGATTTCTGCTGGTATAACAGCTTCAGTGTTGTAGGACAGTGCAAATGGAGTGTCCCCATTGGCTGTTTTAATAATAGTCCTATGTGCCCATAGAACATGTGGCAGTTCATCTACCCATTTGGCACTTCGTTCATCCAAGCGTGCCTTGATGCCTTCACCCAAGCTTCTATTTGCTCGTTCCACAAGACCATTTGTCTGCGGATGTTTAACAGATGCGAAGCGCCGCGTGATATTCAATGTTGCGCACCAGTCCTTAAATAGATTATCCGCGAACTGCTTCCCTTTGTCCGAGATGATTTCTCCTGGTAAGCCAAAACGGAACACGATGTTCTCCCAAACAAACTTTTTAACTTGTTTGCCCGTGATGGATTTAACTGCCTTAGCCTCTATCCAGCGTGTAAAGTAGTCCATTGCGACAATCAAGAACTTAACTCCCCCTGAAGCTACGGGGAAAGGTCCTGCAATGTCAGTCCCCCACTTATAGAATGGCCATGGGGATGTAATGGGTGTCAGTTCCTGCTGTGGATGTCGTGGTACTGGTCTGTGAACTTGGCAATCACTGCATTTGTGAATCATGTCGCGTGCATCCCTATGCATAGTAGGCCAACAATATCCTGTGCGTAGAGCTCGAGCTACTACAGATCGGGGACCCGCTTGCATGTCACATAATTCTTCATGTATCTCACTGATCACATAAGTAGCATGGCGTGGCCCAACACACCGCAACCACGGTTGTAAGAAAGAGCGCTTGTAAAGAATACCTTCTTGAAGCTCGAAGTGCTGCGACTTCCTTCTGATACGCCGTGCCGCCTTTTCCTCGTCCGGAAGGGTTTCATTAGTCAAATAGCTGATGATCGGGGTCATCCATGTAGGTCCATCTTCCTCAACTATAGCTGCGACCTCCCCTTCTGTTATAGACTTTTCCTTTAGTATTTCTACCAAGACTTGCTTGGATAAGTAGGCGAAACTTGTAGACGCGATCTTGCTAAGAGCATCCGCCTTCTTGTTTTCACCTCTTGGTACCTGTTTGATAGAAAACTTGCTGAAAGCAGCGATGCGTGACTTGACTTTCTCCAAGTATCGAACCATGTTATCCTCCTTTGCTACGTAATTCCCTAAAATGTGGTTCGTGACAAGCCGTGAGTCCACGTAGGCTTCAAGGTTGCGGACTCCCATTTTAGAGGCGATTTTTAAACCCGCAATCAACGCCTCATATTCTGCCTCATTATTGGTGGCTGTGAACTCAAAGCGCAGGGCGTATGTAAACTCCATTCCTTCCGGATTCGTAAGGATGAGACCAGCTCCTGATCCATCCGTGCAAGAAGATCCGTCCGTAAATAATACCCATGGTTCTGCTGGAGTTTCCTCTCGTTGAACGACCGGTCCATCCTCGTCCGGCTTCTCTATCAAGAAATCTGCCAAGATTTGGCCTTTAACTGCTGTCCTTGGTCTGTAAGAGATGTTATGCTCTCCCAACAGAATGCTCCACTTCTTTAGCCTACCGACCACATCTCATCTAGAGATGACTTGTTTTATTGGTTGATCAGTAATAACCACAATTAGGTGCGCCTGAAAGTACCGGCTTAATCGTTTTATGGGGAACACTAATGCCAAAACCAATTTCTCCATAGAAGAATAATTTAACTCCGGCCCTTGCAGTGTTCTACTTATGAAGTAGACCTGAGTTTGGACTATGTCCTTATCCGTCATGAGTACCGCACTTATTGCTCCATGTGTGGCCGACAGATACATGATGAGCTCCTCCTTAGGTCGGGGTGTGTCACACCCCACCATGGCGGAATATGGGGCGCGACGTATGGATATCATCACAACAATAGCGTGTCTATAGAGATAACTAAATAAAATGGAAATATCATAAATAGAGACACAATGTCATGAAGATATCTCAAACAACGCAGGCGTCTAGGTAAGTAGGTAACAGGCCTACCTCTTACCAAAGACATTCAAATAACACACATCAAACATATAGGTGTCTAAAAAGTTTCACTTATTCAAACATTAAATAGAAACTAAGAGGAAAGGGGGTTCCTCCAAATGCAATCCTAAGCCTCCCAGCTAGCCACTCCTATTCTCACGCTTAACCACATTCTCACCTGAAAGAGACACTAAAACACGTCAACATAAAGTTGGTGAGAGTCATAGGTTTAGATTCCAACTACAAATCAATTATAAGCTGTGAATAACAACCATCAACAAAGAACATATGGACATTGTGTTACAATTATGCATTAGCAACAGCCATTCAAGATTAACCATACAATCACAATTCTAAGGCTCCAAGCCTTACCAATAACCACAATTTCCAAGGCTCCCAGCCTTACCAATAACCATGGTCACATAGGCGCCCATACACCTATGAACCAATCCCAAGGCCCCGCCTTGTCAACGTCCCCTTGGTACCAAGTCAAACCACAATAACTGGGACGATACGTGTCGCCCCATCCAAATCATAAACACAATCAAGAATCACATAGCAGTTAATCACATAAATGTACACACAAGTCCATCACAAACCATAAAAACATTCACAACATTCTTTACAAAACCATACAGTGTCTCTTCCATCCCATCTGGAAGTCAAATCATAAAAAGACATGGGACTATGAAACTCAGCTGAACAAGCTTCTCCAAGTACCCACGCTCTAGCAAAAATCTAAACGCACAAACATATACAATCAAGACATGAACCACATACCAAAATGGCTCATCAATCTATGATGGACATCTAACCTTATCCTACAACTTAACCCCGTTTATATGCCATAATTATCTCATTACATCCCTCTATAAAGCCCTTAACTTTGTTTAGTTCATAACTCATCCCGTTAACATTTATCCCAAAACAGTCCCGATTTTCATACTCCGTATTATGAGCCAAACGTCCACCAAACCTAAACCACATTTCTTGCAATGAAAACCCCATAAACTTTATGTGTTAGCTAAAATCTCAGCCCTTTCCCCAACATCAAAGCAAATTTTAAGTCCCCGATATACAACTTATACTTTCACCTATCCAGATTTTACTGGTTTTAAACATATGAAAAGTTTGCTATAACCATAGGGTCTTAACCTATTCCATATTCTTAGCCCCAATGCAGATACTTCCTATTATATATAAACCAACTCCCATGTTCGTTTGAAGGTCCCACTATAATCCTAAGTACCCCAAACAAATCAAAATATAAAAAGAAAACAGGCTGATCCAAAAGCTGTTTTGACACCCGACTGATGTAACCTATTTTTGACCCACTTTCCGACCTCCAGTTTAATTATAGTTTCTTGAATTTGAAAGCCAACTCAATTACCTTTCTAGGGGTACCAATATCGCAATTTAAAAGTTTGTAAAACTCTAGATATGATCAAAATAATGACCCAAAAATTCTGCCCAGTTTTTAAAAACAAATTTAACACAACTAACCCAATTAATTACCATCAACATATATATTTATTAACCCTAATTATTCTAATCATGTTCATATCATTAATTTACAGATTTCATAATTAACCTAACCCTAAATCCATCATGTATTGATTAATAATGCTTTAAAAATAATTTAATTGAAAAGAGGATTAAAGGTTATACCTTAAAATTAATGAAAGATGAAAATTATGAAGAAACCCTAAAAGACTCCATTGATGCCGACTTATTTTTGATTTCCAGGGGATTATGAAGTGTTTTTATTAATAAAAACATAATATACTTATTCCTAACAAGTCCTAACCCAAGTACACAAGCTCACTTTCCTTTTTTTTCCTTTTTTTCCCCTTCCTTTTGTTTTAATTGTATACAACCGACCCCTAGCCCATAAATTTCGTTTTTTTTTATTTAAATTATTAATAATTGTAATAATAATATTTCCTTAATTTTCCTTAATTTATTTCAGCTCCTAAAGCCTCAAAAACCTCAAAACCGTAAAACTAATCAAATTTACGCGTATACCGTAAAAGACGTAAAAATATACAGTTTTATAAAAACTCTTGAAATATGAAATAAACAAATTAACTAAGTCCTAAATGACTTAAAACCATCCTGAAAAATACCCCCGTGACTAAATACCTCTTCCGAGACCCCTAAATGCAAAACCCTAAACCGTAAAAATACGATTTTCTATAATACATATATGTATACGTAAAACCACTAAATAACACCATCTCATTTCGTAGTCACTACCATGTGAGCTCATGAACATGAAAACATCATACATCGTTTCACTCACAAGGTACACCGTACCCGAAACGATATCCAAACCACAATCTATACAAACCAATTAGAACATAAACACATAAAGACACGTAATTTCACGAAATATGCACAAACATAAAACTAAATGACGAACCTCAAAACCGCGGTTGTCACATCATTCCCTCCTAATAGAAATCTCGTCCCGAGATTTACTCCTTAGGATCAAACACACAACCAACAAATCACATGAGGATACCTGTTCTAAATGAACTCTTCTCATTTCTATGTGTACTTTAGTTCAAGTCTCAAATTACCACATATACTAACTACCAATATTTAAATTCATACCCAAACTCTTGACCTCACAGCCAATAAATCTCACAAATGACTCCTTGATAAAACAAAGACTCTTATTAACATAAATCCCAAATAATAGTACATGCAAATATGCATTCTCAAACAATATTTACCAATCTCAATACATGAAATATATCATGTATACCACTCATTTTCCCCAGGTAATTCTATACTCATAAGCTACTGGTCTGATCTTTCCAAGGATTGTAAATGGACCTACACAACTCTACATCAACTTTTCCATTTTACCAAAACATACCACCCGTTACTATCGGTGAAACTTCCTACATAACTTTGTCACTAAACTCTATTGGTTTCCTCCTTTTCTACATACCATCTCTTGTTTTCTCTCATCCTTTCCACAAACACCTTTTCCACATTAGTAGTCTCTTTAACCAATTTTAGTCCACCTTAAGGACAACTCACCCTATCCTTCCATATAGTGCCTCAAATGGCATTCATCGACTTCTAGTATGATAACTATCATTATATTAAAACTCAGACATCGCTAACGAGTTTCCCACCTCCCTCTAAATCAGTCACCCAAGCTCTCAACACGACTCCTATACTTGTAGCAATTTCTCACTTCGTCCATCCTTTTCCCATTAGCTTGATATACTCGTATCCAATCATGTTCATCAACTCCCTTTAGTCCGTACCCCCAAACTTCTTAAAATTTCCAATTTCCTTACACAAGTGACCTATGACGGTATTTCACATATTCATTAGTTCATTATAACAAGGTTCTTTCAATCCAAATCAACTTATGATCTATACATATCACCAAAAGGATGGTTATCTCAGTTGGTCTATCGACTGCCATCCAAACCCATGCTACAACTGCTTCCAGTAAATTTGGATAGCTCATTAGTAGCACTTATACACATCTTTCTCACTTTTCTCCATGAACAATTTTTTTTTCTTGATACTCAACACTTCCTTTATACCTACACAATGTCTTACCTTCAAGGTCATAGTGCTCCTCTTCTTGTCTCAGTTAGACCAAACCCTTCGTCTCTCATGACACATCACGTCTGTAACTCCTCATCCATTCGATTATCGATACTAAGCCTTCCAATCCAACAATATAGGTCAGTGCCATCCCTTTTTTTTCCAAAACTACAACAATATTAGCCTACTTTGTGCTTTATTCTACTCATTAGGCTCTACCAAAATATTATTTTTTTTACCTTCGGTTCCTATCTCGACCTCCTTCATTCATGCTTCGCTTCTATTCACACGGTTCGTCTTCTTCCTCAACTCATACCATACATCACGATGTGATGCTTCCTGTCTATCAATTCATCTATACGCCAACATTTTCCAAGTAACTTCACTTGTTTTTCTCACGACTAGTTATCCTACTCCCTCCTAATAGAAATAGACTAGAGTTTCCTGTGATTCCATGCGGATCACACTCTCATCTTATACCCACATTAGTTTCCATTTGTCTACTAAGACATGTTCTAAATTATTACTCAAGTCTTATACTTCTATTATGATCTTGCACCTAACATGAGGTACTTCTAGTCATCATCTTCTACGAATACTTGGTTCTCTCCTTCCATGGTTCTCCCTAATTCCAACACTATCCCGTCCAACAGAAATTACATACTTCAGTCATCAAATCTATGGAAATCGCTAGTGCATTGGATAATACATAGCTATCTCTTCCAAAGATATTTCATAACACCTTCACAAAACCGACTCTCTAATCACTTCTCCGTGAACTTATTCAGCTCATATTCACTACTCATCCCTCGATATTGATTGCCACAAAATTATATCTGCGTAGTTACTTGACTCCCCTTGTTACTTCCACAAGTTCTTAATCTCCCATGTTACGTATTCACTTCATCACGATCCACTGGTTCAGCTCTTTGTAGCTCCACCCCGGTACTCGATTTGTCTTCCTTCGTCACGAACCATACGGAGATTCCCTTCATAGTGCTTGTCACCTTTCTAGTCCTAGCAAAATCTGTGACTCCTTCGAAATCTCTTGCTTCCTTTAGCAGCCCGCACGTAGTCCTTTCAGCTCCTTGCTTCACGATGTAGCTCTTCACGCTCCCCTTCTCGTCTCTATGATGTTACCTAGGAACTTCACACTACCCAATAGCTTCTAACTTCAACTCATCTACCACAATCTTTCTAAAGGTACTTCAACCCCTCAATGGCTCACTCTTCCTTACTTGTTGTAATCATACTTAATCAGCCTCCTACCAATCATTCTTTCACATCCATGTTTTCCTTCACGTGTCTACAACTACCTTACCTCCATAACTATACTAATTCCCTTGCGTGTTATTTGCCCAATCTTTAGTAGAAATTTCTACTCTACCTCACATCCGCTGGTACTTTCATCAATCTCCTAATGGTACTTCAGCCAACTTCTCATAGCATGACATCTCGTTCTCACGACCAGTCAACTAACTTTACTTACTCCCTTATTCCTGTAACCAATCTAAGTTCTAAGACTCCACAAATCTTAATCATTCCTTCAACACAACCTTTAAACCAAAATACATCTCTCTATTCTAGTATCTGACCATAAGTAATACTACCAAACTCTATCCTCTCATCCTAACGTTTCCACAACCGCATAACTAAATCAACCATGACCTGTACCAAAAGAATTTCCAAACGACCGCGTCCTATAAAAAAATATAGGGTAAACCCAAAGATCAACCATAATGAACCCAAGCCAAAACAACTGAATACGAAACAATGTAATCCGAAAGATCAATGGAGTGTGCCAACAACGAAAAATTTAGACTCGTCACGATTAATATTACCAAATTTCGATACCTTAGAAAACTTTAAACTTTCTCCCCAATTAGTTACTTCTCATAAGAACCAAACTCCCATACTACTAAAATCAATCATAGTCATTTTTAACCATAAACTCATCCTTTATCTTCATCATTTTATCAAGATATCAACTAGTTAGTATACTACAATCTTATTCTAACCATTATCTCGCTTACCCATATTAAATTTATTTCACTTGTTATTATGAAATCAATACATGTTTATAAAATACAGTGTGTTTTTTTATTCTATATTATTATTATTATTTTATATAATCCATTTAGGCTGGTTATAACTAAACTACTACACGTTTACAAGGTGTGGTGTTATTATTATCATTACTATAATAAAATATCCCTTTTTACTCTTTCCGTCTTAGTTAAATACTTCTAAAATTTTAACTCCACTTAAGAAAATTATTGTAAAATTTCTTTACCCCTTTAAAATGTATGATCACATGTTACACATAAAACTAATCCAATTATTTTCAAGACAAATTTTTTTTTATTAGCTTACTACCACAAACTTAAAAAAAATATTTAAGCCACGATATCATACCATACACCTACAAATTATTTTCAAAATCGTTTTCCTATAATTAGCCATACTTATTTGCAAGAAAATTTAGTAGTTCTCATAAATTAAAATACATACCTGAATGTAAACACACTTCAAAAAGACTCAAAACGTCGTTGGGACTCCATCAAACTCCAGCACCATAAAACACGAACAACACTAGGTACGTTCAAGTTATAGTAACTACTGAACGACCATATATCATAACTTAACGCATACTAGTATATATACATCCGCATATATATGCCTATTAAATCACCCAAAACATACTCGTTACCATACATGTCAGATCAATCAATCGCGTCATACACTCGTTTTCCCATACGAGTCATCACCATCTTACCAAAAGGCATAAAGCCCATCACTAAAACCATTCCATATCGTGTGACCCCATAATCACACAACATGAGTATAACCCATTACATATAACACACTAAAAAATAGTCATACCGTAGGCAGCCGTTACATAAACCCATATATTATACATAAACCCATATATTATACATATACCCAAAATCCACATCTCATCATATACAAGCATGTACTAACCCTCTTTCATGCAATCATACTTGAGAACCTATTGAAGTTGTGGTAGTTGTATAACTATGTTGGCCACCATACTTATACAATTACCCTTTCCCTAATGCACTCCCTCCTGTGATGACACTTATAAGAATCAATACAACATATAACACATAAATCCATCTACTCACATAAGTTCATAACCACATAACCAATAAGGTCCAAAACTCCATCTATTAAAATAACATAGTCGAACTTCTTGCAATACATAAATCCATAGTCTAGCTAAAACAACATAGACAAGCTCCAAAACAACATCATAATCAGTTATAAGTCACGTCGCCCCTAAGAGTAGAAATAACTTAAAATCCTTTTTATCCACCTACTCCTAGTAACTCGAATCACCACATGATTCTTAGGGAACATGACTTAAACATCAAAAGAAAAATACTATACATTAGGTACAACAAATAACTTATCAATTATTATGGAAGTAATTCATATATCAAAAACAAAACAGAAATTAACATGTGACTAAGTATGGACGACTATAGTTCAATCCATACTAGTCAAAACTCACAGAAAACGAATCAACAATACTCAGAAAATACAATCAAAACCATACACACATATTCCTATGACGCCTATATGCAGGGATCCTTAAGCTATAGACTAGGCTACTAGACTAGGAAACCTAATTCTCTATAACCATTGTCTCTGATACCATTCTGTCACACCCCACCATAGCAGAATATGGAGCGCGACGTATGGATATCATCATAAAAATAGCGTGTCTATAGAGATAACTAAATGAAATGGAAATATCATAAATGGTGACACAATGTCATGAAGATATCTCAAACAATGCAGGCGTCTAGGTAAGTAGGTAACAGGCCTACCTCTTACCAAAGACATTCAAATAACACACATCAAACATATAGGTATCTAAAAAGTATCACTTATTCAAACATTAAATAGAAACTAAGAGGAAAGGGGGTTCCTCCAAATGCAATCCTAAGCCTCCCAGCTAGCCACTCCTATTCTCGCGCTTAACCACATTCTCACCTGAAAGAGACACTAAAACATGTCAACATAAATTTGGTGAGAGTCATAGGTTTAGACTCCAACTCCAAATCAATTATAAGCTGTGAATAACAACCATCAACAAAGAACATATGGACATTGTGTTACAAGTATGCATTAGCAACTACCATTCAAGATTAACCATACAATCACAGCTCCAAGGCTCCAAGCCTTACCAATAACCACAATTTCCAAGGCTCCCAGCCTTACCAATAACCATGGTCACATAGGCGCCCATACACCTATGAACCAATCCCAAGGCCCCGCCTTGTCAACATCCCCTTGGTACCAAGTCAAAACACAATAACTGGGACGGTACGTATCCTCCTACTCCAAATCATAAACACAATCAAGAATCACATAGCAGTTAATCACATAAATGTACACACAAGTCCATCACAAATCATAAAAACATTCACAGCATTCTTTACAAAACCATACAGTGTCTCTTCCATCCCATCTGGAAGTCAAATCATAAAAAGACATGGGACTATGAAACTCACCTGAACAAGCTTCTCCAAATACCCGCGGTCTAGCAAAAATCTAAACACACAAACATATACAATCAAGACATGAACCACATACCAAAATGGCTCATCAATATATGATGGACATCTAACCTTCTCCTACAACTCAACCCCCTTTATATTTCATAAGTATCTCATTACATCCCTTTATAAAGCCCTTAACTTTGTTTAGTTCATAACTCATCCCGTTAACATTTATCCCAAAACAGTCCCGATTTTCATACTCCGTATTATGAGCCAAACGCCCACCAAACCTAAACCACATTCCTTGCAATGAGAACCCCATAAACTTATATGTGTTAGCTAAAATCTCAGCCCTTTCCCCAACATCAAAGCTAATTTTAAGTCCCCGATATACAACTTATACTTTGACCTATCCAGATTTTACTGGTTTTGAACATATGAAAAGTTTGCTATGACCAGAGGGTCTTAACCTATTCCATATTCATAGCCCCAATGCAGATACTTCCTATAGTATATAAACCAACTCCCATGTTCGTTTGAAGGTCCCACTATAACCCTAAGTACCCCAAACAATTCAAAATATAAAAAGAAAACAGGCTGATCCAAAAACTATTTTGATACCCGACTGATGTAACCTGTTTTTGACCTACTTTCCGACCTCCAATTTAATTCTAGTTTCTTGCATTTGAAAGCCAACTCAATTACATTTCCAGGGGTACCAAGATCGCAATTTAAAAGTTTGTAAAACGCTAGATATGATCAAAACAATGACCCAAAAATTCTGCCCAGTTTTTAAAAACGAATTTAACACAATTAACCCAATTAATTACCATCACCATATATATTTATTAACCCTAATTATTCTAATCATGTTCATATCATTAATTTACAGATTTCATAATTAACCTAACCCTAAATCCCTCATGTATTGATTAATAATGCTTTAAAAATAATTTAATTGAAAAGAGGATTAAAGGTTATACCTTAAAATTAATGGAAGATGAAAATTATGAAGAAACCCTAAAAGACTCCATTGATGCCGACTTATTTTTGATTTCCAGGGGATTATGAAGTGTTTTTATTAATAAAAACATTATATACTTATTCCTAACAAGTCCTAACCCAAGTACACAAGCCCACTTTCCTTTTTTTCCTTTTTTTCCCTTCCTTTTGTTTTAATTATATAC
The DNA here is from genome assembly GCA_025667525.1 of Glebionis coronaria. Classification (NCBI taxonomy): domain Eukaryota; kingdom Viridiplantae; phylum Streptophyta; class Magnoliopsida; order Asterales; family Asteraceae; genus Glebionis; species Glebionis coronaria. The sequence goes on from JANFOE010000893.1 coordinate 318,862, forward strand.
AACCGAACCCTAGCCCATAAATTTTGTTTTTTTATTTAAATTATTAATAATTGTAATAATAATATTACCTTAATTTTCCTTAATTTATTTCAGCTCCTAAAGCCTCCAAATCCTCAAAACCGTAAAACTAGTCAAATTTACGCGTATACCGTAAAAGACGTAAAAATATACAGTTTTATAAAAACTCTTGTAATATGAAATAAACAAATTAACTACGTCCTAAATGACTTAAAACCATCCTGAAAAATACTCCCGTGACTAAATACCTCTTCCGAGACCCCTAAATGCAAAACCCTAAACCGTAAAAATACGATTTTCTATAATACATATACGTATACGTAAAACCACTAAATAAAACCATCTCATTTCATAGTCACTACCATGTGAGCTCATGAACATGAAAACATCATACATCGTTTCACTCACAAGGTACACCGTACCCGAAACGATATCCAAACTACAATCTATACACACCAATTAGCACATAAAGACACGTAATTTCACGAAATATGCACAAACATAAAACTAAGTGACGAACCTCAAAACCGCGATTGTCACAGGGTGCCACTAGCATGGGAAGAGTTGCGAGGTGTTGCTTAAGCTGACCAAAAGCTTCCTCTGCTTCCTTTGTCCATCAGAAATCTCCCTTCTTGATGCACTTCTTGAGTGTTTTGAATAGGGGAGTGACTTCTCCGCGGATTTTGACAGGAACCTGTTTAGCCCGGCCAGCTTCCCATCTAATGATTGTACTTCTTTTCGCGTCTGAGGAGATGGTAATTGTATTACCGCGTCCGTCTTTTTCGGGCAAGGCTTGATGCCATTTGGATCAATCATATATCCAAGGAACATCCCTTCCGTTGCCCCAAACGTGCATTTCTTTGGATTCAGATTCATATTAATCCTCCTTAATGTGTCAAACGTCTCTTGGACGTCACGGAGAAGTGAATCCTCCGTATGACTTTTGATGACTAAATCATCAACATAGACCTCAAGGTTGCGGCCTATCGGTGAGTCAAAGGCTTTGTCAACAAGCCGCTGATATGTTGCCCAGGCGTTCTTTAGTCCGAATGGAATTTTTGTATAACAGTATACGCCTTGACTAGTATGGAACGCCGTCTTCTCTGCGTCCTCTTCCGCCATCTGGATCTGGTGGTATCCTTTGTATGCATCTAAGAAGCACTTAAAGGGATATCCACATAGGGATTCCACCTTCCAGTCAATCTCCGGTAACGGATAGTAGTCCTGCGGACAGGCTTTGTTCAGATCTGTGAAGTCCACGCACATGCGCCAGCTCCCGTCATGCTTCTTAACCATGACCGGGTTGGATAACCACTCGTGGTAGTATACCTCGCGCATAATACCTGCATCCACCAATTTCCGTACTTCATCCAATATTACTTGGTTGCGTTCTGGTGCCTGACCGCGCTTATTTTGCTAAATGGGAGGATATCCCTGGCGGATTTGGAGTTTATGTTCTGCTATCGCACGCGGTACGCCTGTCATATGCTTGGGCTCCCATGCGAATACATCTAAGTTTGCTTTTAGGAGAGATCACATGGCCCTCTTGTCGCTATCCGAGAGTGTTCCTATGGATACCTCTTGTTCCGGATAATCAGGATGGATTGCCACCTTCCAGTTGGGAGGTGGTGATCCATCTTTGGGTGGAACAGGTGGAACTGATGTTGTCACGGCATGACATTCGGATGTTGGTATGATTGTGTTATAGATAGTGACAATTCCTCCTTACATAGGGAATTTAATCATTCCATGAGCTGTGGAGGGTACTGCCCGTATGGCCAGGATACTTGGTTTGCCTATGATCCCATTGTATGGAGAGTGTGAGCGTATCACCATAAAGTTCATCTACGCCGTGGTGGAATGCTCTTCATTCCCAATGGTTACGAGCAGACGCAACTGTCCTATTGTCCAGATGATGTATCCACTAAAGCCGATGAGCGGCGACGTGGCCGGTGCTAATTGGCTTCTTATTTCTAGTCGTAACTGTACGAAACAGTGTTCGTATAGTACTTCTGCCGATGACCCTCCGTCCACATACATACGACGGACATTGTGTGTTCCAATGCTTATCTCAATCATGAGAGGTGCGTCGGCTACGTCACTTGCCGTGATGGGAGGGAATGAGATTTCTCTACCGCGTGAAAATGTTTGACTAATTTTCTGCCTTGTGCGGTGCTGCCTGGATTAGAGCATGTATATAGTCGAAGGTTTGTCCTTTTGGGGATCCTTCTTGTCATACTTCTTGTTGTCCTTTCCGTCCTTCCAATCCTTGACCAAATGTTTGAGTTTTCCTAACTTGATCAGTGACTCAATGTGCTTCTTGAACTGGATACATTCCTCCGTGTAATGTCCCTTGTCGTTGTGGAATTCGCAAAAGCGGTTTCCTTGACGACGGTCTATCGGAGTCGTCATTGGGGGAGGTCTTGGGAAGTTGGACCCTTCTGTCAGCAGGATCTCTCCCGGTAGGACATCTTTAGAGGGGTAAATTTGTCCTCCGACCATCCTCCTTTGTTTTGGCTCTTGTAGTTCAAGCTCCTCCCACTGCCCTGGTTGCTTTGACCACCCGATTGTCTCCTGGACTGTTCGTTCGATCGATAGTTGTTTCCTTTTGGAGGGTAGGCCGCGGCTACCACGGTTTCTCCCTCTATGAAGTTCCTGACCCTTTCCATAAGGTCGTCATACTTCTCCGGTCTCTTGTCATTGAGACGTCTGATTAATTCCATGTCTGTTATGGCATGCATATAATCAGAAATTTTTAGAAGTTCCGGCATTGTCTTTGTGCGTGTGCACTCGTCATTGAAGCGTTCGATGAAGGCCTCCGTAGATTCCCCAGGCCATTGCTTGATGGTTGCCAACAAGACCGGGTCCCTATTATACTTCTTTCGCTGAGTATAATTGTTTTTTAACGTAGTAGGCAGTTCAGTGAAGCTATCAATGCTTCGGGGAGGAAGTCCCTCAAACCAATCGCGAGCATTGCCGATCAAGGTTGAATTGAACATTTGGCACCATATGGGCATGGGTCATCGTTCAATTTTCGCCTGCGTGTCAAATATCTTTAGGTGATCATCCGGATCACCAGACCCATCGTAAGTCTTGACGCACGCCGGCATGCGACGCTTTGTATCCTCGGAGTAATTCCGTATGCGGAGGCTAAAAGGATCTTCCCTGGGATCAGCCCATGGACGGGTGAGATTAGGATCACACCATGGGCGGGAGATATCTTCTGCTTCCGCCTCGTGATAATAGGGGCCGCCGTAGTACTCTTCATTGTCTGGTTGCGGTGGAGGAGTACGCCTAGGTCGGCGACGCTTGGGTGGATGGTCATCCGAATCCTCTCCTGATGGACCGGGAGAAGGGGGCGGTGCCCCATTCTTTGGCTGAGGATCGCTCTTGTGAGAAGAGCTAGGAGCCTTCTTCCCGGTATTCATCCTGTCCCACACGCTTGTACGGCGATTAGTTCTGGTTAGCTCCAAATCTGGTCGTTCGGCCTAATCGTCGGACCTCTCTCCCTCCTCACGGGATTGTAGTAGTTACTTCATAATACGACCCCTTATGTGTTCAAACACATTCCTAGGTTGAGGGGTTTCCTCAAAGAGGTTTCGTTCCTAGGGTCGTGTCCTTCGCTTCCTTTGAGTCTGAGGAGAGGTGCCCGGTTCGGCACTGCCAAAGTTGAGCCTAGATTGGAGGTTCCTTCCTAGGTTCAACCTGGATGCGATTCCTAGGACGATCCTCTCGAAGTTCTGCGTGAGAACTCGAGTGAGATCTTCCTCGCTAAGTGGTTTGACCTCCACTTCTTCCTCGGTTGATGGCCTGCGCGGCTCCTTATTAGGGGGCTTAGGCGCGCTCCCTGGATCAGGGTTGTCCAAGGTCGAGGTTGGTGGTGGGGTGATAGCGGACGTGCCTACTCCACCCATGGACTGAAAAACACTCAGGTTATTCGGCCCACCTATTTGGTTGCTGGGGGACTGAGTGGGAATGAGTATCCCCGTCCCCTGTGGACTTCCGATTCGCAGGATTTGTGTTCCTGGGATTTCCTTGCGGATGTCCTTTCGTCATTAAGAGATCGAGATGAGATTTGCTCTAGCTTAGTGCATGGGTCCCACTGATGGCGCCAACTTGTTGCTACAAAAGTTGGATGATCCTTGCTAGACCCAAATTAGGCTTAATTCGGGTTGGTTGGGGTCCGGCTCCTGCACCAAGTGAAATATCTGGTTGGGATCCTGCACACTAAAACAGCATGCGTTAGACTTACCATGGGAATGTATCCCACGATTAAGCTCCGGCGTGAGAGTAAGTAATCGGTTAGGGTTTAAGAATCGGATGAGTTGTGAGTGTGTAGAATGTGATACCTTTGTGGAACCCTTGGGGTTCCTTATATAGGCAGTGAAACCCTAATGGGCTGTCACTGATGCTTCGGCCCCAAGGAAAGGATAAGTACCAAAATTAGATTGATTGTTATCTTCTAATTATGGTGAGTGAATATCCTCTTCTTTGGGGTAAATCCTAATCATAGTAAGAGTATGATTCTGTCTAACCCTGTACCGGCCATGCCGGGCCGTGGGCCGCACACATGTGTGCGGTTACTGTTCATCTAAGCCCATAAGATTAAATGACATTAATCCCACCCATCAGTAATGGGCCGGATGCGGGTAGTACCCGTGGGCCGGGTTTATGACCCGGCTGGGGACTATACGTCATCAGTACTAATTCATTATTCTCGTTAGTTACAATAGTGATGCCTCCCTTTTTAGGTACACAATGAATAGGACTAACCCAGGGGCTATCGACGATTGGGTAGATTATACCAGAATCGGGGAGTTTAAGGATCTCTTTTTTAACAGCGTCCTTCATGTTAGGATTTAGCCTTCGTTGTTTTTCAACAATCGGTTTCTTGTTATCCAAAAGTTGGATTTTGTGTTTACAGAACGATGGACATATGCCAGGAATAACAGAAGTTTTCCAAGCAAAAGCTTGTTTATGCTCCTTGAGAACTGATGTTGATGTAAGTGGTGAATGTATATGTGATAATTAAGATACGTTATAGGGTAAATTAGAAAATTACCTTTAGGAAAAAGTAATAGACTAGAATTACCAAAGACGGATTCAATTAAACACGTTGGTGAACCAAGTTCGTTGTACACGAAGATCAAGTGAATTTGAGACGTTTTGTTTCGATTTGGACAATTGATTCGAATTGGTTTCGGTTTTTAAACTAAAATTAATCCTACAAATTAAACTCCTAAAGTGCATGAATCGTTCCCCACTATATAATCTAAAAGACAATTATTTAAAAATCTATATAAAAATTAAACTATTTAAAAATTAATATGTTTAATTAAAATCACAAATTTAAATACTTATTTAAAAATCTAAACTAATTAATCCATAAAAATTAACTATTACTTTTTAACTAACAAAATCTATTTAAAAAAAAAAACTAATTAAAATCTAATTAATTTCAAAAATTAATTTAATAACTAATAAAATTTCAAAAATTAATAAAACATTTTTTTATTTTTATTTATTTTAATTTTGTTTTTATTTATTTAATATTTAAACTTTATAAAGTAAGATTTACAAAACTAATTAAAACTAAGTAAATAAGTTTAACTAAAAACTGCCAGTCACCATTATTACTATATTAATTATATTGACTGAAAATAAAATCAAAAGAGCAGTTAACTCAGACGGTTAAGTCACTTGGCCCATGACCAGGAGGTCATGGGTTCGAGTCTCGTCAGAGACATATTTTTGTGATTAATTTTTTGACAATTGAAAATGTTAAGATTAGTCACAAGAGGTGACTTTTGTGATGGAAATGCTATTTTTGGGAACTGATAGGAATCAGCTTTGAGCAAATCAGAGCAGTTTAAACTGATTGCATTTGAGAAACAACAAAACCAATAATATGAGCTAAAGAACACAAGTACTAGCAAATAAATCCAACTCAGCAAAGAAATCAAAATCAGATCAAATTATATCAATCTAAATGAAAACTCAGTAAGAATAATACATCAGCAAAACAACACTTATAGCTAAATAATACTACATATCAGTAAGAAGCAGGGTTCGATTACAGTAATATCCATCAAATCAAAACTACAATTCTAGCGATTCAAATTCAATTCACAGCTTAAAAGATTACCATAAACTATTAATGCAAACAGATTACAATTTCTAAGATCCAAAAATAGAATCCATACTCAGATTAAATGACAGTATACCTCAAAAACATATAAAACTGTAAAACAGATTAACCAAGTCAGTAAATATATTTACTACCAACGATCTAACTTTCTAAATCCAACAATAGCTCAACCAAAGCAGTCAAATGATCATTCTATAAACCCAATTTTCTGACGAAATCAGAACTATCAACAAACCAATAGATCGAATCAATTCAAGCTCATAAATCTCAAAGAGAAATCATCTAAGCAGATTTATACACGTTAAAAAAAACAGATCCAGACTTTTATATAAAACTTAACACCATAAACATTCAGTAACAGTGATATTATACTCTAATACTATAGCAGCTTAACAATACTCAAAATAATATCAAATTAATCATAGCTGTTTATTCGTTACAAGCATACTAACATTTAAACAGACTGGATCTAAAAATATAACATAAAATTTAAACTAGAACTCACCTAATGTAGAAAACCTTTGAGAAGAAGATTGTGCTGAACAATCTTATGAACCCGAAACGACACAACCATTAGACATCACCATACGAACCACCAAATCATCACCATCAAATCAATATAAACAGCAGCTTATTTTCGACTAATCCATTGGGGATTAGTTTTGTTCCCAATTTTTACTTTAATTGTTTAACACAAGCTATTTATTAGCTTTATTAAATAATTTTAACATTATCATATCAGAAAAGATTAGAGAATAAATTGCAAAATTTTTAACAGAAAGAAAAAAATAGGAGAATATTCGAAATAAAACAAACTTTTATTGATAACCAAAATTTATTACAATACTTGAGAAAAGAAGATTACAAATTACCCTAAACCTAATTCTGCATAATAACTTTAACTAAAAAATGGGATAGAAAATACAGAGATGTGGGAGGGTTTTTATAGGCTAACCCACAACCTTGTTGAGGAGGTTTGTTGAGACGCACAATCCATCTTGACCGTCAAATGAGCATCTTCTTATTCTCTCTCCTTTTTGTTTTGATCTGAAGGCTGAGATGAGCCAACTAGCACACGGATCGCCAACGTGGCATCCGAGTGTGCTAGTTGTGCTAGTTTGGTGATGAGGTGTCTCAATTTAATTGGTGAATTGGAGAAAATTTGTTGTCACAACCAATCATAGTAGGAAAGAGAAGCCACGTCACAAATGCTTTCCACCTTCAATCTTCCGAAAAAGTGGGGGATTTATTTACAACTCGTGTGAATCATACGAATTAATCAAAACCCCTAATTTTTATTTAGTGATTTATGTTTAAGGGTTTGGAACAGTAAAAATGTAACTGGTTTTATTTGGGTGAGGGAGAAGATACATAGTTTGTATCGACATAAATTGTGTGGTGAGTATGTGAGTAAATAAATGAATGGTTGACTGATTGTGAGTTTTAAAAAACTCTTCAATCGTTTATTTAATGTATCAAACCCTAAGGCCCAATAACTTAAGTCCCGTTTTATTAAGTATGTTGGAAATACGTTTTTACGTATTTAGAAAGGATCAGTCACTCCAATGATATTGGGCTCGTGATCCAATATAGCCTATATAGCTCACATGTAGGGTGGGCTATATAAACCCCCCTCCTAGCATGTTAGGAGGGGTTGAACACTTTTCATTTCATCAATTCCATCTTTCTTTCTTATTCCTCTCCTTTCTCTCTCTTCTTTCTTTCTCTAAGTTCTTCCCTTACATCCATTCAATAGATTAATCCATACATGCCTAATCCTTAGAAAACACGATCCTACAATTGGTATCAAGAGCTTGGTTGATTCTTCGGATTAACACGTTTTATCTATTGATTTGGTGGTAAAGTTTTCTTTCTTTTACAATTTTTTCTCCCTTTCTTTCGTCTATTTTTTTCTTTAAGCTTACTTTTATATAATCTTTGCTAAAAGTCTTATAAAATTTTTTCTACTAAAAGTTTCTTCTATTTTTATCCATTTTCAAAATTTTAATCCATTTTATTAGTTTTTTATAGTTTTCTGTTTTTGTCTTTTCTGTTGCGTCTTTCTTTTTATCCAAGTTTGTCATTGAAAATTTTGTCCTTTTTTTATCAACATTTATCGGAAAAGGGTTTATAAACTCAGATGGTTATTCCGATGCATTTCTTTGTCATTTTCCGATAAAAAGTTGCCTTATTCCGACCCGTGTTCCGATCGTACCATCACCAGGTTTGTACATCGATCGCAATAACCATTGGTTCTACTTTGCGATCAAATTTTTCCGACACCCTTATTCTGACGTGATTGCGATAGCACTTTGCGATCGTGATTGCGACGGGATTAAGGTTCACTGAGACGAAACTCTGCCCAAATTTTTATTGGCACATTCCGATGGTTTATTGTTGAGATTGCGATGGAATTGTAAAAAAGTTTGATATTCCGACGGGTTTTTCAAATATTGCGATGGAAAATACTTTGAGTATTGCGATGGATGTTTGTTGATATTGCGATAGGACCCTGTTGATATTGTGATAGATTGAAAAATATTGCGATGGAAAAGTATTTGGATATTGCAACAACTTGGACTTGACTAAACAGGACTGGAACACGAACCTGACTAACACCCTCTCGACACACTCGACTCTCACCCTCGTCTCACCAGAATATACGTTATGACTCACGACTCACCTCTTTCACCAGAGACTCGTATAAAACCACCATTCCCTCGACTCCCTCACCCATTTTCGACTCCAACTCTCACCCCGTCTCTCTCACACACACTCAAAACCAAACACCCACCCTCGACTCATCTCTCGACTTCAAAAAACTCAACCAACACTCGACTCCCACATACCACCCACCCTCGAATCAAAACCATTTAGACTTTTAGACTTCATCTCATTCGAAAAACAATTTTTTCGACATAAACTCGAAACACCCTCGTTCACATAATCAGACAAGTCTAAAACTGTTTTGTTTTTATCGACCACTAAGACTCAAACAATCATATTATTAAGATCTCAGATTGAATTTTTGTTTTGACCTACATGTCAAGATCTTTCAAGATCTAACTCAAAACAGTACATCATCATTGATCTATCGAAGGTTTTAACCTTCTGTTTGATATCCGAAATATCATGAAAGATGTATAACAAACTTGTTATCATCAGTTAATTTTTTCGATTGAAAGACTATTATGCAGACTGCTATCAAACTCACCATAAAACACCTTACCCGAGACCATTTTACAGATCTTGAAGCCGGACTGATTAATTATACTTCGTAAGATTGGACTTCTGATATAGAGTTTTGACATGTTTAATCTATCTCGTTTGATAATCAAATAATAAAAGGAGATTTGTTTGGCTTGATTTCTGTTTATGGATGAGATAAGAAAGGATACGGAGGAGTATTCTTTGGTAGGGGGCGGACTTATTTAGGTTGTGTGTGTCTTGAATTAGGGTCAGGATCTACTTTATCTAGGGTAAAATTTAGTTTCTTAAATTCCCAAGTGGGATACGCGTGTCTGATTCATTATCATATTTTTTGCCACGTTTAATTTCAAGTGGGTTACTACTCGTCTAAACACATTTTTATTTTTTATTTTTTATTTTTTATTTTTTTTAATTTTTGTAATTTTAATTTTATTAAAGGTATTAAACATTTTTTTTGGCTAAGTTAGTAACCTTACACGTTCTAAAGTTATCAAAATGTTTGGCAAAGTTAATAACGTGTTTTGGATATAAATTGTCGGGTCATTTCACTATATTAACCGAAGGTTGGTTTTATTACTTTACGAGCTTTCTATTTGGAGTGAGCCGCGGTTAAATTGGACTCCGGTTTAATTTATCATCGTTTGAACCGGCAACAATATTTGAACCGAGAAGAGAGTTATATCATCAATTGAGGATTTTTTAAGAGGTTTTTACGGATCTTTTGTTGGTGTTGTCATATCCCGAGAATTTCTATTTCTAAGTTTCTTCACGAGTTGTTATATTCCGAAAACAACCACATCCACAATCACTTTTTCATCAAATTTCAATGGATTTATTGAATTCGACTTTTCAAGAGGGAGAATTGCAAAACGATACTAGAAGCAGTCACAAAAGAATGGATTCAGGAGGAAAGCAGGAAGCAAGCAGCCAATCAGGAAATTATGCAGAGCAGTCATGTGTCACAAATCTTCATCTTCTTCAATCTAAATTGAATGAGATAATTAACAATCCTGATAAGTGTTCTATGCCTGCTTCTTTACCCAATTCTGATTCTAGGATTAAAGAGCTCGAAACGATCGTAGCTCAGCAATCAAAAGATCTTGAGGATGCCAAAATTGAATTTTCAAAGAAAACGGAGAAATTTGAAACATATTTTGAAAAACTTGAAAAGTCAAACGTTGTTCTTGAACGAAAATTATATCAAACAGTTCTAGATTCTAAAGGTGAAAAGGATAATCTTTTGAAACAAATTAAGTTGCTTGAATCTAAGTTGGCATCCCAAGATGAATTGCTCAAAGAGAATGAGACTTTAAAGGCTCAAGTTCAAGAAAAGGTTTTTGCAATAGCGGCTCTGAAAAATGAGTTAAAGAAAAACCAAAGGAACTAGTGTGGACACTAAGCTTGAAAAACCATCATTCTTGGGGAAACCGCCTACAAATCAGTTCATTCGACAACCGACTGCATTTAGATCCGAGCGACCACAATCCTCGAGACCGCGGTTTGCCTCCCAAGTTGATTTGGTTCATCTTTCTAGACCAGTCACTCCTGCAACTAGGCCCAATGTGACCAAAACAGCTTTAGCAAGACCTAATCACATGATTGCCTCTGGTTTCTCTAAAATTACCAAGACCACGTCTAGAACTAGTTCAAATGACGTTCACCATAAATCTGGTCTGAGGAAAGCTATTCAAAAGACACAAGTAAGAGATAAGACTTTCAAACCTAGACAGATGCCTTCTAGACTACCCACCACTGCTAACCGTAGCATGTCAAATCCTAGGAGCATCAATCAATCGTCCAGGAATTCTAGATCTTACTCGGACATTAAATATGCTACTTGTAAAACATGTAGAAAATGTGTCTTTACGGCAAATCATGATTCTTGTATTAAGAAACTACTTAATGAGGTGAACTCCCGTGCTAGACTTAAATCCCAGTGGGTTGCTAAAATCAAACCCATTGGTAAAATGTGGCGACCCACTGGTAGAACTTTCACTCTTATAGGAAACGAGTGCCCTTTAACTAGGATAATCTTCGATTCTACTAAGACTGCTAGGGAGGAAATTGAAAAAGATGATACATCACTTAAGCCTGAACTTAAGGTTTTCTATAAACGGAAAAGTTTGCCAACTAAGACAAGTGTATCATCCACTCAGGTCGCCTCTGGCACAAGAAAAGACAACTGTGAACCCCCACTTGCTTCTAAGATAGATATCGCTAACCCATATCAAAGCATGCAAACTCCTAATGAGAATGCAGGTACCAAAGTTGATGTTCCAAAAGAACGAAGCGGTCCAATCATTGTATACCGTTCAACTAAGGATACTCTTAGAGTTTGGTTGCTGAAGAAGCAGATATCGGAGAAACAAGTGTCTCAGGGGATTCATGGTTAAGCTTACACAAAGGACTTACAGTCACATAACAGACTATAACTCGCTCTCAAAAGACAGGAAAGTTCATCCCGATGATGACTTATCCTCAAAACGAGAAATTAAATTTTCTAGGACACGGGCTTACATTTAAACTATTCAATGGTTTTAAGCTCGTGTATATGGCTCACATTCAAATCACAGTCTGTGACCCGGTCTTCAGAGACAGGGAAGTTTATCTACGCAACGATAACTTACCCTCAAAACGAGAAATTAATTTTTCTCGGACACGAGCTTACATTAAAACTATTCAACAGTTTTAAGCTCGTGTATAAGGCTCCTCGTTAAATGACAGACGATGACCCGGACTTCAGAGACAGGGAAGTTTATCTACGCAACGATAACTTACCCTCTTAACGAGAAATTAGGTTTTCTCGGGCATGATCTAAATTTAAAAACATTCGAAGTTTTTTAAGCTCATGCACTATGGTTCATCATTAAATATCAGATGATGACCCGATTTTCAAATAAAGGAAAGTTTATTGCCGATGATAAACTTATCCTCAAAAACGAGAAATTAAATTTTCTCGGACACGAGCTTACTTTAAAACTATTCAATGGTTTTAAGCTCGTGTAAAAATGGTTCATTGTTAAATATCAGACGATGACCCGATCTTCAGAGAAAGGAAAGTTTATCACCGATGATAAACTTATCCTCACAACGAGAAATTAATTTTTCTCGGGCATGAGCTTATGTTAAAAACATTCGTAGTTTTTTAAGCTCATGCACAATGACTTACAGTTAAATGTCAGACTGTAACTCGAACTTCAAATAAAGGAAAGATTATCTTTTATGATAACTTATCCTCATAACGAGAAATTAACCTTTCTCGGTCATGAGCTTGTATTAAAACATTCGAAGTTTTAAGCTCAGAAAGGAAAGTATATCTTTTAAATAAGAGAACTTTTCCTCATAACGAGAAATTAACCTTTCTCAGTCATAAGCTTTCTGTTAAAACAGTCAAAGTTTTCAAGCTCATGAAAATTACTTCTAAGTGAATGTCAACTTAGGACTCGTTCTTCAGCTAAAAGAAAAGTTTATCGTCGATGATAAACTTATCCTTAACAACGGGAAGTTTACAACTTCTCAGACTTGATCTCGTTTTGCAAGATATTCAACATCTTAAGCTCAAGTAATTGGTTTTCAAAACATTGAACACAATTTTTCGAGAATTTCTCAAAAAGGTATTTTCTAAATCTTTCAAAATTGTGTGTTCAAAAAATGTTTTGATAAAAAGAGCATGTCTTCTGGAATCGATAATATTTACGATACTAGAAATGTCATTCAATAATGACACGAGGTTGTAAATAAAGTTCGAGCAGAAGTTCAAATGTTTTAAAACATGCTCAAAATGGTTTGCTATTATTTCATATAGTAACCCGCTTTTCATACTCAAGTCAAGCATTTCACCGGAAAGCTTTGACTCAACAACGGGAATTAATTTTCTCGGGCATGGTTTACTTTATAACCATGTAAGGGATTGTGTTTACGGAATAACACAATCTAACACGAATATATGTACGTGTCAGTGCATTTATTTGTTAAAACAAGAGAAATCTTGTTTTTATGAAGTTATCATCTCCACCAACCATAGCAACATACAATTGATATCTACATACTCGACGATGCGACTACTCAAACGGTGACTACAGCTCTTTCAATAGAACACGGGTCAACAATTGAGGTGGAGCAATTGTCCTGCATTTAGAATCCTTGATACGGATAGTGCCAAGTTCACATATTGGTGTCAAGACAACGATATCAATCATACACATGGAGTCAAGAGATAACTTCAGACGTGACGAGGTGACCAACATTCGTGAACAAGAACCATGTGAATCTTTCATATGATGTTCTCCATCATTCAGGTCCAACCTCGTAAATTACTAATCTTGTGAATACATTATCATATCTCATACATTTGATATCATGAAGATAAAATGGTCATGCATTTTTCTTCCTAAAACCTTTGTTAAAACTTCATTAAATCAATTGATATTAAAAACATCGATTGGGTTAATATTTTTAATATGGGGAGAAAATGTGATTTAATATGGGAAATTATCAAAAATGGTTTGGCTTAACGTGATGGCTCATCCCGACATATGCGAAATGTTTTCGAATATCGTGGCATATGTTAAGGGGGAGCAAAACGGATTTGCATATCAAAATGGATTTTCATGGTGATTTATACTTACCCAAAACCCATTTATTTCACGACGATGAAGATTGTGGTGACATAAGGATGGTAGGATAGGTTAAGTCCTATGATTCTTCTAGAACCGGAGGAATCTTCCCAAGGACATTCCATAGCTAGAAATAGTAGTCCTTAGGAAAGATGGAGAAAGATTGTGAACATAGCTGTATGCCGACCAAGTACTTAAGTTAGCACTGGAACAATCACAACAAGGTGCTAGTGATGACGTATTGGTAAGCATTGAAGGGGTTGAAGAATGAAAAAGAATTGTAAAGATAAAGGGTGTAAAGAAAGAAGCCCTCCTTACAACTTAGGCAGAAACCGGGTCAATACATATGCTATTAAGATCATTGTTTAATGATTCTTGATATTGAAGACAGACATCATGGACCCAGTGATGCAAGGCACAACCCATCCCAGCTAAATCAGATATCTCTTAAAAGATATTTGTTTTAATCACACGGAGACAACACGTTATCTATTTATTTATTCACTCCGAATAAATTGGTATTGAAATGGTGGCACTCCTCTCCAGCCTCCGATCACTAAAAATACAAAATGCACGATTGTGTCTAGAGCTATTTGAGATCATCAAATATCTCATTAGGACACACTTTCATATTTCCTTGCTTCTTCACACACTGTGAAAAGTAAGAAAGATCTTAAGAGTCCTACGCAAAATCTTCATGATCTTGCCTGAACATCCGAGTAATACGAAAGTATTTACAATGAAGATGGAAATCCTTCTTGAGCGAATATCAAAAAGCTCATGGTAGGTGACTTGTGCGATTCTTTATGAATCAAACTTGTGATAACTGGAAAGCAACAGTGGTTTAATTCTTAAATGAATTTAAACACGTTCCAGGCCTCTACGCAATATCTTAGTAATCTTGCCAGAACACTCAAGAGTGATACCTTAGTGTTCACAATGATGAGTGGAAATCCTTCTAGTGTTAACCTCAAACAGCACTTGGTAGGTAACTTACAAGATTCTATACGAATCAAGCTCGTGACAACTGGAAAGAAACGATGGTGCGGTTCTTAATTGAATTTCACTTGTTCCAGGAACATGAATTGACGGCTTCAAATCATGCGGATATTATTATCCAAATGATTCACTCTTTACGTTCGCAGTCAACTTTGGACGGTCGAGTAAAGAGAACGGGTTTACCCGCGAAATCTTGTCAAGGAGGTTCTTTATTGAAACTACCTGCCACAAGTACGATATTTAATATCGTCCAACGGTCTTCACCGACCGGAGGTAAAATGCTACCGAATTAGAATGAAATGTTCAAGGCCATTTCATCCGTGTATATGGTTTGTTTCTAACTGTCTTATGCAGCGTAACAAGAAGGTGGCATTGCGGTGTACAATCCAGAAGAAGTCGTCACCACATGCTTATACTACATACACTCAGTACTTCAACGAATTCAAGAAAGTCTGAAGGTCAAGTCTTCTGCTGTATCAAACTCTGAAGCTTTCAAGAATTATAAAGGTATAAGTATGTGGAACATGAAGTCACGAAGAGGCGAATATCACAAGTGATGAATGCACAAGCTCAAGGCAAGGAAACATGTTCAAGGCTAAAGTCAAAGATCACATCAAGCATATTCACAAGAACAAGATCGAAGACTCAAGCATAGTATGCTAGGTTTAAGATTTTGTAAAATGGTGTGACCTCCCTTTGGGGGAGATTGTTGGAAATACGTTTTTCCAAGGAAAGTCTCGGTCACATCATTATTAGCATAGATTACGAGCTATAGACTATTTAGGACATTGTAACTTGGAGTGACCTCCCTTTGGGGGAGATTGTTGGAAATACGTTTTTACGTATTTAGAAAGGATCGGTCACTCCAATGATATTGGGCTCGTGATCCAATATAGCCCATATAGCCCACATGTAGGGTGGGCTATATAAACCCCCCTCCTAGCATGTTAGGAGGGGTTGAACACTTTCCATTTCATCAATTCCATCTTTCTTTCTTATTCCTCTCCTTTCTCTCTTCTTTCTTTCTCTAAGTTCTTCCCTTACATCCATTCAATCGATTAATCCATACATGCCTAATCCTTAGAAAACACGATCCTACAATATTATGGTTTGCTATTAGCTAATCAGGTGGTCTAACATGGTGGTAAATGGTGGAAGCCATTGTTGAGAGAGAGAGAAGAGAGGTTGTGTGTGAAAAGGTTAAGAAAAAGTGTATTTCCAAAATGAAAACAAATGGAAACACAATCAACACCCCTCCTTAGAAGCCTAGGAGGGGTATATATAGTCACACACGCTACTTAAACTATACACCGTTCCTAGTCTAGTCTAAGCGTGTGTGACTATGATAACTAATGGGAATTCTTAAATGTCGTCACATAAAGTGAATTTCCAACAATCTTCCCCCATGGGACGACGTGTAGAATTCCTTAAAATATTCTTCCTAACAAGTACATAATGATTAAGAACAAAAGCTTTCATGAAGCGTCCAATGCTGATGATGTCTTCTGAGGCCTTTGACTTCAAAACGACTCATCTTTAAAGTAACTTGTAGAAGAAATACTGTAATGGCACGAGCTAAGTAATCCATGTACTTCTGGTTAAGGAGAAGCTTCTGAATTAACTTCCCCCTAATTCATGCCACATAAACTTGATGTAGAAGCTTTTAAATAGCTTCTCCCTAAACCGACAATCCTCGTAAGCAACTTCAAATCTTTCAATAAAGCTTAGAATGATTAAGCGCACAGCGGAATCTAACAAGCAAATCCCATCATATAACATGATAACGTTGCTAAGAGGGATTGAAAGTAAGGGGTACACCAAGTAGATCAACAACTTTTCTTCTCACGCTTGAATAATTCTTCTGAATTTTTCTTCCCCCTGAGAGTTCAAGTTATGCATACCAGAAAGAATCAAGACACTTCGTCATCCACATAGTTGAAGAAAGTAAATCAATCCCAATTATGAAGCTCAAATACTGAAGTGGACACTTTATCCCATTCATGAAGTTGACATCGTAACACCATAGTCAATTAAGTCCCGGAAATGCACATATCTTCTTCCGGAGATGCACCAGAGTCAATTAAGTCCCGGGAATGCATATAGGATAATGATGATGAATAATTGCAACAACCAAACAATTAAACATCGAATCAGTAGTGTACCGTTTAGAGATTGATAATGCCACGAGTTAAAACACTGATTTTCTCTGTGGCTATGACAAATGTCATCCCGGAATGTCTTCAAATCAAAAGAAGGTATGAAGTTCATCACGTGTACTCGTTGTGCGTTCAATGTGTCTTCTTCTTCCCCCTTGATGGTTTCGAAACTCGGAACCATCAATAAATCGTACGCACATGTACCTGAAAACTCGTGAGAATAATAAATAAGCTGAATTATATATTTTGTGAGAATCAGCTGCTGATCGAAATTCTCTACTCATAAGCTCTCCACGGCTATCTTCACCAACCCACTTGAGATCAATTTGAAGTGACCATGATAGAATGAACCAGATACATCAAACATGAAGCTGAATAAAAATCCTTCGATCTTGTGACTTAAGCTTGCACAATTGTTGAATGAAGAACGGTGGAGAAATCTCTAAGTACTCAATGCATCACTGAAGAAGTCTATAAGCACAACACCTCTTGAAATTATCCACGTCGACCAAGCGCGTGACACTGAGTACAACAATGTAACCCCTTTAAGTGATAGTTATCCGAGTCATCAACCAACCACCCCGAACCCGGAAACCAGATAACCAAGTCTTCATTCTAAGATTAAGCACGAGCAAGTTATCTTTGAAAGATAAAATAAATACACGCCTTCGAAAAATCTGTCTCCAACTTCACATAATTTATACCTGATTAAACAAATCTGTAGCCACTAAAAAATCGCCAAATTTTTCTTGGTCTCGTCAAAATAAATTTTGTTACATTATCTCGTCATCTTGTCTCGTCACATTTTGTCTCGTCTTTGTCACGTTTAAATCCCGACAATATGACCGATGGCTAAAAATAAAAGATACTAGTTAAATTAACTTAAAAACAATACCACCAGCCATAATAAAATTACTCAGCCCATTAAACCAAACGCAGTCCAACACCGTTAGGTCTCTTTGTCACTCAGCCCATAACAATTTGTAGATACCATCTTGGCAGCCCAACAACCGAATGACCAAATTTAAAGTTGACCCGATCTGCTTGCATAATAAGGACCAGGGATTCATTGGCATTAGGATATATAAACGTCACAACCCTAATCACACTCACACATTAAACAAATCCTTACACATATCATCGTTTCATCCGCCCCCATAAGCTATTTTCTCTCAAACCTAAAACATAGAAACCTCCGTCCCTTTTCATCTTTAACCAAAAACATAGTCACCAAAATAAAACACAAAATGAAACCATCCCGTGATCTTATCACATCTAAACTCATCTCCAAAGTGACGATTTCAAGATCTTTAATTGATCTCGGGTAGGTATTTCGTGATTGCATGTTGTGTTTTTAATTAACACGAATCCAAGATCGAGTTTGACAAAGTTGTTAACATTCGATCTTAAATTTCGTATATCAAATGATGGAATGAACCATTGCACAGATCAATGATGATATTGATTTCATGAATAGATCTTAACAGATCTCGAATTGCATGTGCAAAACACGAAAGAAAATTATAAATCTGAGATCTTGAAAATGTTTTTGTTTGAGTCTAGAGTCTATGGGGGTTTAGGAGACGATGGGATTAGGTAGATTAATGGTGTTGTGGAGTTATAAGGTTGGATGTGTTAAGTTGGACTCCGTGAGTAAACTGAGTCAACTCGGTAATTACCGAGTTGAGTCGGCTGTGTTGGTTTCGATCAAGTGTAAATTTAAACTATATGGTCACGTTTTAAACTGCATCGGAGTCAAAAAGACATTGCCATCGCAGTCTAAGATTTAACCCATCGCAGTCTTAAAAAGTGAACCCATCGTAGTCAAAAGATTTCCATCGCAGTCTTAAAAAGTGAACCCATCGCAGTTGATGTAGTGATTTTGTACCCTTTAGGAAAAGGATGACAAATGGTGGAAGTATTAAGTGTCGGTTTAGGAAAACCGAGCACCAATGACCAAGCAAGTTCGTTTCCCAAGGAGGCAAGTGCGTTGTGTTAAGAGTTGATTTATGATGTTTGTGATTATGATCAAGAAGAAAAGAAATGAGAAAGGAAAGAAAAGACGGTTACGAAAACTAATTAAACTACGACGAAAAAGGCGTAAACGTAAAACCGTAAAAACGACAAAAATAAAAATTTTAACCTAAAAATTTCTAAAAATTACTAAAAATCCCAAATAATATTCTAAGAGTTTACAAAAAATCCAAACTTGCTAAAACCTTTTAATTAATTAAATAATGACTTTTTAATGCTAATTAAAGCCCTAAAAATCACTTTTAATTATCAAAAAGCCCTAAACAAGATTTTATAGTTTGTAAACCTCAAAAATGACCTAATTAAGCTAAAAACTATTTTTAAAAATTTTAAAACCAAATTAAACTATTTTTAAACACTAAAAAACTATTAAACTGTATTAAATCTTAAATTAATTCTAGAAATTAATTGAAAAGCCTAAAAATTAATTGGAAAGTGACAAAGTTCCTATTTTAATGTCTAGAATCTAGGAAAAATGAAAAAAATTTAAAAATAAAACTTTGAATTTTAATGAATAAAATAATAAACTAAAAAATTAAAAATTCTCAAAAATATTCTAAAAAATTCTCAAAAATCCTAAATATTCTAACTAAGAAGAAAATGAAAATTAAAGTTCCTAAAACCTTTTAGTTAATTTTATATTAATTTTTAAAGTTGTCTAAAAACCCTAAAATTAAATAAAATTAAAAATTAAAGTTTTTGAAAACTTTTTGATATGTAAACCTCAAAAATACAAATTAAAACCTAAAAACTATTTTTTTGTATTTTTTTATTACTGTTTAATATTTTTAAATGACTTTTGAAATTTAAAACTAAAAATAATCCTAGAAATTAATTAAATAATGTGAAAAATGAAATTTTAAAACAGAAAAGTCCCTAAGCCTATGAAATTCCTAGGAAAAATCAATTAAGCTAAAACCACTTAATAAATAAGCTAAGAAAAATTAAATAAGCTACGGCTTATTATATTAAGCTAGAAAAGAAGTTAGGTTAAATAACATTTGATTTCAATCCTTAACATGAAAAAGCGTCTAGATTACCGGTAAGACTCCTAACCCTCCAACGAGAGGTCTGGGGTTCGAGCCCGGTACGGGCGACTTTTTGCCCTTTTTTTCTTTTTTTATATTTTCTTTTTCAAATCCAATCTGACAACCTTTTTTAGCTTGAAATCATAAATCCACTACCCTTCTATCAAGATTATGCTAAGATTAAAAACAAAAACGTGTGGCCAGTTCAACTTTTATCAAGAACACAAGTTCTTGTTTCTTTTCTGTTTCTTCACAGATGATGAAGAGCACCAAGAGGGCTTGGTGTATGTCTTTGGTGGTGTTTTCTTGGGACAAAGGGCACCCCTACACTCTTTCTGAGTGTAGGGAGTCAAGCAAGTAAAAAAAACAACACCTAGCACACAGAATCAAAAAAAATGATGCACACAGGCAAATGCATGTTTCTGTGATCTTTTTCTAGGTCTGTGGACTATTTAAGCTAACTATAAACACACCAATGAAATTTGAATCCACAAATTTTGCACATACAATCTCCAAATAGCACAAAAGCAATTTCAAACTCTCAACAACCCTAACTCTTAACAGAATTGAAAAAATCAAGCACCAAAATCAAAGAAAAATTGAGCAGAATAGTGGTGATGCAATTTGTGCTACTTGTTTTACTTTTTCAACATACAAACTAGCTATAAACTTGACCCAAACTTATCTAAAACTGATAAAAAACTTAACACAATACTATTTGACCTATCTAACACCTTCTTAGAACAAAAATAAAGATTTATACCCTGCTAATACCCTTATCCAAACACCCCTTTAAAAATTTTTGAAAATGTTTTTCAAATCAAATCCTTCTAAAACTCAATCAAACTGGTTATTGTCTACTCTAGCATGCTTAATAATACTCAAGAACACAAATCAATCCAACTTTTCACACTTATATCACCAAAACATACAAATCATATAAACTTCCCTTTAAAACAGAAAGAAGTAAAGAAAGAAGAGTTACCTAGTTGGTCTCACATCCAAGACCAACTAAGGCTTGTTAAAGCCTTCTCCATACAATCTCGGGATTATGCAGATCCTTTGAAAAAATGAGCTAAAATCAAACCTGCTAAGAAGGAACAAACCCAATACAATACAATATCGATTTGTTTTCTTCTTTATAAGTATTTTTTCTTTCCTCTTTTTAAAATAAAACACATGTAACTTGGTTAATCAATGAACTTAATTCTTCCAAAAGATTTTCACAATCCAACTACAACGAAATTAAACTTCCCAAAACAACTTTTTATGAACCAAAAAGGGTAATCTTGCAAACTGAACCTTGAACAACCTCACATAAGATAACTTAAAACTGAAATTAAAAGAAATTAAATGGTACTCAGTGAATTTTTCCAAACAGGACTTTCATAAATCATAAAAGAAATTACAAGATAATTTTTTAAAAAAAACTGAGACAAGAAAAAAAATGTGAACTAAAACCCTAACGCCTTATATAGGCTTACATAGAAGGCTCTAGAAAGTAAAAACCCTAATGGTTAACTCCCAAATTTGCCCTTGGATATCTTCAGCATATTCCCTTTTGAATTTGAATTTTTCTAGTCAAATTTGAGCCATGTGAATGATGTTGATGGGATCATGTGAATGCCAGCTGCCAAATTAATCTTGAACGTTTATTTTCACCTTTGGGGACACGAAATTGACTGGGGGCGTTGATATGCTGTCAAACCTTGTCTTGGAGTAGCAGGGGAGCCACGTGGAGGTCCCACAAGGTAAGAATGATAGGTTTTGGGAGTTGGGAATGGTTTGGGGTGGGTTTAATTAGTGATCTGCAAGAGATTAGGGTTTATCCCTTTGTTTTGGGGAAAATAGAAGTTTAGGGTTTATGTAATTAGGGAGGGTAGCAGGGATGGTTTAATGTGTTAAAGAGGATTAAGTTTCAAAAAATGGTGTTTCCCACCTAAATCCAAACTAACAAACAGATTAAAAATCTGTTTATTTATTTTGATGAGTGGAAAATAGACGTGGATGGGTGGGAGGAGTTGATTGGAGGAGAGTTTTAAGGTGGGTGACGTGGCGGTGAGAGATTGGTGAGGGTGTTAAGGTTGTCTTGGCACGAATGCCCCCTGGACTCTTTGCTTCTTGTCAAACGTATCTAAGCAGCTATCAACCCCAAATTCCTTCACATAAACTTTGCCATGGTTGTCAAATTTGGCACAACATTTTATAAACTCTTTCAAAAGGGTTTTAAATGCACAAAATGTATTCTTCAAGGGCCATTCTTGTTATGTCTTCAAACTTCAAGGACTTTGACTTGTTTGTTGACTTCTTGGAGGACCATTATTGACAATTTAGATTTGTTGAGGGACTAATTGTGCCAATTCTTCAAAGTTAAGGGTCCTTTTTGTAATTTTGACAAACTTTAGGGACCAAACTTGTAATTATGAAGATACAAGGGTATAAAGTGTCAATTCTTCAAACTTGGAGGACCAATCTTCAATATTCTTCAAATCTTCTAGGGTTTTCTTTGGAAAATTCCTCACTAGGGCTTGGTTCATCGTACGGCTTCGTTTCCCGTGTTCGTTTTTGCGTGATTCTTGTGATCTTTTATCATTTTCTCAATATCCGTACCTAAAATACACAAGCAACAAACACAAGCATATATTTGGGTATTTTGATGATATTTAATGCATTTTAAGTCCAAAAAGAACGATGAGACCATGTATAAAAGCCGTCTCATCACTCCCCCATACTAAACCATTGCCGTGCCCTCACGCAATGCTAGAATAAAGTATCGTAGCATCTCCAAAATTCATTTTATTCACTTTATTGGAATGATAAACTAGCTACTCTACCACTATTACTACTACTTGTGTTATAGACATAATGTATGATTTTCATCGCAAAATGGGACGTTTAGGTTCATAGAATAAGAACACGTGAATGCTTCGTTAGAAATAATTTCGTCGTCCTCGATTTTCACTTTAATTCCATGCTAAGCGTGCAACGAGATCATTGTCATTATAAGTTAGTAATGCTAACACTACTCATATGCCCTAATCACGTACTTATTCTCCCATTATTCCTAAGTTGTATCTCTTATATTTTATGATGTCTTGAATGTTTCACGAGGGTACATTGTTTGACTTATGCGATAATAGAGATTTAGGTCTAAAAATAGAGTCCTAACGGTGTAACTAAGACCATCAAATCAATAACCCCTCCTAATAGACAACGATGTTAAAAAATTAAGTTGACAAGAAGAATCGATAAACACGGTTTTATAACGGTTTTGAACATGAGACTTATTACCAAGACTTTTATACGCCCCCTAACGGAAGGGCCTTATTATCTTTGGTTTACCTCCATCTTTTATTCAACTTCGCCATGAAGCTTTTATTATGACTTCGGTCTTGCCTTGCCTTTTATTATCCGCCTCATCGGTGGTTTTATTAGCCAAAGACGTATATCCTCACGCTAAAGCAAATTTTGGATCTTTAAAGCTTCGAAGATTAAGGCTTGATTCACTTTCAATTTTTGCATAGATTTTAGGCCTTGTGGGGCTTCAAATTGTTTGCTAGATTTAGGTGAGCACTTGAAATCTTATTATTAGGTGAAGCTTTCGATTATTCGGGTTGCCAATACTTCAAAACCGTGACGCTGGCGATATCTTAATGTCTTCCCAATTTAATTACACGGAAGCTACTAGAAAAGACTAGAAACCCAACAATCCTAACTAAACCGCTAAGTCAATATTTATTAAGCAAAAAATATTTACATGCGAAGGGAGAATAAGCAAACAACGAGAACACATGAGTTTTTGAAAGAATACGAGTACTCTACGTTTAGCATAGTAACTTATAATTAACCCTATCATTTCTCGTCCTCATTTAAGAGACTTAGCCTAATGTGTAGTTAAGGAATCAAAGCTAAGTGCTCAACACGCACGGTCGAGTCAAAAATTACTCTTATTCTCGCCATCGGAAAATCTACATTCGTGTCTTCAAACACTTATAAAATATGAGAAAAATTTTAAAATTTGGCCATTTTTAGCCTTATTTTGCAATAAAACGATAAACAAAAAGATAAACTTTGGAAAGCGTGAAGGTTTGGCAAGGCAAGTATCTATTCACCCCCCCATACTAAAGTTAAACATTGTCCTCAATGTTTCGAGTCTAGGGGTGCAAACACCCCCATACTAGAGACGTAGTCGAATGCCTGATCTAGCATGGAAAGGGTGTAACCATTAAATTTAAAGCCGTTTATGAAGTGTGCTAAAAACCTAAGGTTAGAACAATAAAGGATATATCATGGATATTGAGAAATGTCTCCAAAGCAAACGATCGAGTGCTCCCATAAAACGAACACGAGAGGCTCCAATCGTGAAGATCATGATCTAAAAACCACATATCACAAACAACCATGGAACAAAGGTTGGAAGGGCACGAATCCCCACACGTAAGCTACATTAGACTAAGAAAGCGATAATATGTACATAGGATAAGCATGGGACTCCCCCACGAGGCACCTCGTTTTTGATTACCGAGTCATGAGCTCGACTCGATCCCCTCAATACTAATTATCATTGGGGAAGGTGACTTGGTCGAGGTAGTTCAAGGATGGAACTTCCCCGCCAAAATAGTGCTTCAACCTATGTCCATTCACCTTGAAGTTAGGACCATCATCTTGAGCTAGCTCGATGGTCCCATAAGGAAACACTTGAGTCACGGTGAATGGACCGGACCAACGGGATTTCAATTTACCGGAAAATATTTTCAACCTTGAATTAAAAAGTAAAACTTGATCCCCAATGTTAAAAACCCGGTTTTTAATTTTTGAATCATGCAATTTTTTAGTTTTCTCTTTGTAAATCAATGAATTTTCATAAGCAATATCCCTTAATTCATCCAATTCATTTAATTGCATTTTCCGGTGTTTTCCCGCGGTCTCCATGTCATCATTGCAATGCTTTAGGGCCCAATAAGCCTTGTGTTCTAACTCGATAGGCAAATGACAATTCTTTCCATACACAAGCTTATAGGGAGTGCACCCAATGGGTGTCTTATGAGCGGTCCTAAAGGCCCATAAAGCATCGTCTAGCTTATCCGACCAAGATTGTCGGTTTTCTCCCACGGATCTCTCCAAGATCCTCTTCAATGCTCGGTTTGAAACCTCGACTTGCCCACTCGTTTGTGGGTGATAAGCCGTAGAAAGACGATGTGTAACCCCATATTTCCTTAAGACTCTTTCAAATTGGTCATTACAAAAATGGGTTCCACGATCGCTTATGATAGCACGAGGGGTTCCAAACCTAGCAAACAAACTTTTCAAGAACTTAACTACCACACGAGCATCATTAGTGGGCAAGGCCTTCGCCTCCACCCACTTTGAAAGGTAGTCAACCGCAACGAGAATGTACTTATTACCACGAGATGATGGGAACGGCCCCATAAAGTCTATGCCCCAAACGTCAAAGATCTCACATACTTGAATGATATTTTGTGGCATTTCATCTTTTTGTGAGGCTTTTCCTTGTCGTTGGCATGAATCACAAGACTTCACAAGATCTTGTGCATCTCGGTAAATAGTAGGCCAAAAGAAGCCGGCATCAAACACCTTTTTAGCCGTGAGATTAGCACCGTGGTGACCACCCGTGGGTCCCTCATGGCAAGCTCTAAGGATGTTAGAAGCTTCGGTGCCAAATACAAAACGGCGGATGATTTGATCCGCACACGTTCGAAACAAGTAAGGGTCGTTCCAAAAATAGAACTTGACATCACGAAAGAATTTTCGTTTTTCTTGAGTTGTCATACCCTTAATGATGAAGTTACCCGCATGGTAATTTGCAAAATCTGCAAACCATGGGGTAGAAGAATCAAGCTTAGAATTCACTACACCAAGTGTCTCGAGCGGAAATGTTTCGGTGATTTCCTTAGGCTCGTAAACACTTTGGTGAGGATCTTCCAAACGAGAGAGATGATCGGCCGCTAGATTCTCGGCTTCTTTTTTGTCAACAATGGTGTGATCAAATTCTTGAAGGAGGAGAATCCAACGAAGTAATCTCGGCTTTGCATCTTGTTTAGCCATGAGATACTTGATAGCCGAATGGTCCGTATACACTATGCATTTCGTCAAGACGAGATAAGGTCGGAATTTCTCAAATGCATACACCACGGCAAGGAACTCCTTTTCCGTTGTAGTGTATTTAAGTTGAGCCTCGGTCATCGTCTTGCTAGCATAGTGAATAGGCAAGAAATGCTTATCATGACGTTGCCCCAAAACGGCCCCAATAGCGTAATCACTTGCATCACACATAAGTTCAAAGGGGAGGTTCCAATTTGGAGCAACAAGAATGGGAGCTTCGGTAAGTTTCCTCTTAAGGATCTCAAAGGCTCGTACACAATCTTCGTCAAAGACAAAACGTGCCTCTTTTTCAAGAAGATGTGTAATGGGTCGAGAAATCTTCGAGAAATCCTTGATGAATCGTCGATAAAAGCCCGCGTGGCCTAGGAAACTCCTAACTCCCTTGACGGTTTTGGGATGAGGTAATTTGGCGATGACGTCTACCTTAGCTTGATCTACCTCAATCCCCGCTTTCGAGACCTTGTGCCCTAAGACGATTCCACTTCTAACCATAAAATGACACTTTTCCCAATTGAGCACAAGGTTGGTTTCCTCACAACGTTTTAACATTCTCTCAAGGTTCGACAAACACGAAGTAAAGGAATCACCAAACACGGAAAAGTCATCCATGAAGACTTCCATCGTCTTCTCGATCATATCATGAAAAATAGCCATCATGCATCGTTGGAAAGTTCCCGGTGCATTACAAAGTCCGAATGGCATTCTACGATAGGCAAACGTTCCATATGGACACGTAAACGTAGTTTTTTCTTGATCACGAGGATCGATGGGAATTTGGAAGTAACCGGAAAAACCATCTAAAAAGCAATAGAAATCGTTTCCCGCAAGACGCTCCAACATTTGGTCCATGAAGGGCAAGGGAAAATGGTCTTTTCGAGTGGCTTCATTCAACTTTCGATAGTCAATGCACACTCTTCATCCGGTCACGAGTCTTGTGGGAATTAACTCGTTGGCATCGTTTGGCACAACGGTCATCCCTCCCTTTTTAGGGACACAATGAATAGGACTCACCCAAGGGCTATCGGAAATAGGGTAAATCATTCCCGCGTCAAGGAGTTTAAGGACCTCCTTTTTGATGACGTCGTGAATTTTGGGGTTTACCCTCCTTTGACTTTGGATTGTTGGCTTGAAATCCTCCTCCATTAATATTTTGTGTGTACAAAATTTGGGATCGATTCCCTTAATGTCGGATAACTTCCACGCAATCGCCCCTTTGTGGTCCTTAAGAACATCGACAAGTGCGGTTTTTTCATCATTCGAAAGTTCCTTCGCAATAATAACCGGCAACTTGTCGTCCTCCTCCAAATAGACATATTCGAGGTGAGGAGGTAAATCTTTCAACTCGAGAATAGGTGGTTCCTCAAGTGAAGATTTGGGCTCGATACTCATAACCTCCTCGAGTGGAGGAAATGGGAAATCGTTGAGAAAATCCTTGATAATCGAGAAGTCCTCATAGTTGTCGAGGTCTTCGTCACAAGTACGTGGAACATCGAATTCTTCCAACGTAAAACCACCACCTTCGAAAGGAGTGAAGGTTGGTGTCGAATTATCAAGTATTGGATCTAACATAGTGGGATTGCCACTAGTTTCTTCATCACCAAACCCTAAAACTTCTTGTGAAAATTCCTCGCAAACCACGTCGATCATATCAACGAGTTTTATAGTAGCAACGGAATAAACATGAGAAAGTTGAGAATTTTGAGTTGCGTTTATAACAAGTTCCTCGTCGTTGAAACGTAAGGTGATCTTTCTAGCATGCACATCAATCAAAGCCATAGACGTATCTAAAAACGAACGACCTAAAATAAGAGGAACTTGAGGATCCGTGGGGATGTCAACAACAATAAAGTCTACGGGATAGTAGAACTTCCCCACTTTCACAAAAACGTCTTCCGCCAAACCACATGCAAGAATTGTGGAATGGTCGGCCAACTCAATAGACATTCGTGAAGGAGTAAGATTAGGAAGATTGAGCGACTTGTAGATTGCAAGTGGCATCAAGTTAATGCTAGCACCAAGATCGGCCAAGGCATAGCATTCTTCCATATCTTGAATTGCACAAGGGATCAAAAATTTACCGGGATCACCGACTTTTTGAGGTATGCGATTAAGATAAACCGACGAACAACTAGACTTTTGGTGTAATTTCTCCTTGTTGTTCAACATACTCTTAAAGTTAGCGGCAAATCGAGGCATCATGACCAAAGCATCGGCGAAACTCACATTAAAGTGCAAATCACGAAACATTTTCATAAAAAGCTCAAATTGGTAGTTGTCGCGCTCTTGTCGTTTCTCCTTCCTAAGTCTCGATGGGTAAGGCAAGGGTGGTGTGGGTTGGGGCATAGGCATAGCCTTTGGAATCTCGGGTTCCAATATGGGTGATGGGTCAACCGTAGGCGTGGCATGAGCGGTACTTTGTGGGCTTGAAATATGCTCCTTTTCTACCACCACCTCGGGTTCTTCCTCAATTTCCTCCACCGTTGGAGTAATTGGTTGAGGAGTCGGTTCTTTAAGTGCCTTACCACTACGTGTGGTAATCACTTTCATCTCTCCCTTCGGGTTTGAAACGGTGTTACTAGGCAAACTACCCGAAGTAGAGGCTTTGTTTCCCATTACGGCTTCTAAAATTGCATTAAGCTTAGCATCAAAATTATTAAACTTCACATCTTGAATAGCGGCTTTTTGGTCAATTCTTTGTTCAAGCCTAGCATGACTTTGCTCTATCTTGTTGTTTTGACCTCGAATTTGGTTAGCAAAATCATTTTTCAATTCATTCCTCATGGCTAGATTTTCCTTAATGAAATTAGCTAACTCCTTTGCATTCTTAGCCGTCTCCTTAGCTTGATTAGCCATTTGCTCTTGAATGTTTTCCATAATCTTATCATTTGAAGTAGTGTAATTCAAAAAGTCCAATGGAAGTTCTTTATTATTTTGAAGACCTTGACTTGCATTTTGAAAATTACGGTTTTGATTTTGATTTTGCAATTGGCTATTACTACTACTCCCTTGATTCCCATAGTTGTTATTACCCTTATAATTGTTCCTTTGATTGCTTTGGTAACCAACTTGATTGTTTCGATAGTTGTTAGCATTTTGATTTGGTGAAAAACCCGGTGGAGTCAATTGATTAGTGCGAGGAACTTGACCGTTTTGGTTATAAGTTCCCGCGGCCGCGAAGGCACTCGAAGTGTTACCACCGTTGGTAATGCACTCGGAATAATCGTGAGCTCCACCACAATACATACAAGAAACCTCAACCGCTTTAATCGTAGCGGGAGCGGGTTGTTCACCAACTTTAAACTCAACTAACAAGCCTTTCACTATATCAAAAATTTTGTTCTCCAAATTAGCCTCGACTTGGCAAGCATCAACGGTGTGTGACAAACTAGGTGAAGATGAAGACGAAGCCTTACGAACACTCGACGTGCTACGAGGACTATACACCTTAGACCTATTCTCAATAATTACCAATGCTTCCTCGACCGTCTTACACAAGAAATTACCACCCGCGGCGGCATTAAGATAATCACGCTCATGATCGTTCAAGCCATTGTAAAACGTGTCTATTTGATGTAAGTCGGAAAAACCATGATGAGGACATTCGTGCAACATTTCCTTAAATCTATTCCAAGCCGTTGAAAAACTCTCATTAAACTCTTGCGAAAACTTTGAAATCTCGTTTTTCAAGTGCGTAGTCTTAGAGGGCGGAAAAAATTGGTTCACGAATTTTGAAACGAGATCCTTCCACGTCAATATAGAATTGGGTGGCTCTTTCTCTAACCAAATTTTTGCGGGCCCCGCTAAGGAATACAGAAAAAGCATCATCTTAATCGAGTCGTTTGAGACGTCCTTAAACTTGCATGTGGCGGTGAGACGATTAAATTGGCGAATGTGGTTATGCGGGTTGTCCTTTTCGTCCCCTCGAAACTTGTTGTTTTGAATCATGGACAACAAACCCGTCTTAACCTCAAAATTATCCGCAAGGATAGCGGGAATCACAATCGCTTCTCCATAACCCTCGGTGGGTGCTTGAAGCAACTCCATCATAGTTCGATTAGCCATGGGTGCTTCTTTCACTACAATGGGTTCGTCAATAGGAGAGTCCTCACTAGTAGGAGTGAGTGATTTGTTTCTTCGTTTACGAGCACGTCTAGCTTTAGAGCGAGTTTGCATAAACGTCACGTACAACGAGAAGGCGAGCAAAGAAGATTCTTTTTGGTGTTTTTTACTTTTTCAATTTTTTTGTGGTTTTTGATTGTTTTTAACTTTTTTTTGGATTTTTTGGAATGTATTAAGTAGACCAAAATCTACAAATCTCCTCCTTAATCAAATCTCTTGATTAACGAAGCCTCAAGGAATGAAAACGAACACGTGAAGTGAACGCCTTTGATGACTTTAGAACGATGGTGGAACACCAAATCGTTCAAGAGGGTTTAATCAATTGAAACCAAGAAAATATATATGATACTTAGTAATACTTTGGGCGGCAAAACCCTCGATTCACTCTCAAAATCAAATACGCACAAGCAAGCGGAGGAAACGAGGCGGCGCGAAGCACTTAAGAGCCTTTTTCCTTTAGGTCGTGAAATACAACCGCCTTATACCCACCTTATAGTTTGTATTATCAAAATCAAGCTTCACGAAAGTATTTATCTATTTTTGCCTTTTTTCTTTGGTTTGAGATTCGAATACAATGATTGGGTAATGACCTCCCAAGTCAAGGTTGTGATTTCTCACGTATTTGGAGTACTTGTAAATTTATTGTTCTACGTATACAATATAGTAATAATATTCACAAAAATCGAAAAACGATAATACGTATTAATAGAGTGCTATTAATACAAATACTTTTATGACTATATATAAAAACAACAATGGTTCAACCAAAACACAACACGCCTCCCCGGCAGCGGCGCCAAAATGATGTAGTGATTTTGTACCCTTTAGGAAAAGGATGACAAATGGTGGAAGTATTAAGTGTCGGTTTAGGAAAACCGAGCACCAATGACCAAGCAAGTTCGTTTCCCAAGGAGGCAAGTGCGTTGTGTTAAGAGTTGATTTATGATGTTTGTGATTATGATCAAGAAGAAAAGAAATGAGAAAGGAAAGAAAAGACGGTTACGAAAACTAATTAAACTACGACGAAAAAGGCGTAAACGTAAAACCGTAAAAACGACAAAAATAAAAATTTTAACCTAAAAATTTCTAAAAATTACTAAAAATCCCAAATAATATTCTAAGAGTTTACAAAAAATCCAAACTTGCTAAAACCTTTTAATTAATTAAATAATGACTTTTTAATGCTAATTAAAGCCCTAAAAATCACTTTTAATTATCAAAAAGCCCTAAACAAGATTTTATAGTTTGTAAACCTCAAAAATGACCTAATTAAGCTAAAAACTATTTTAAAAATTTTAAAACCAAATTAAACTATTTTTAAACACTAAAAAACTATTAAACTGTATTAAATCTTAAATTAATTCTAGAAATTAATTGAAAAGCCTAAAAATTAATTGGAAAGTGACAAAGTTCCTATTTTAATGTCTAGAATCTAGGAAAAATGAAAAAAAGTTAAAAATAAAACTTTGAATTTTAATGAATAAAATAATAATAAAATATTCTAAAAAATTAAAAATTCTCAAAAATATTCTAAAAAATTCTAAAAAATCCTAAATATTCTAACTAAGAAGAAAATGAAAATTAAAGTTCCTAAAACCTTTTAGTTAATTTTATATTAATTTTTAAAGTTGTCTAAAAACCCTAAAATTAAATAAAATTAAAAATTAAAGTTTTTAAAAACTTTTTGATATGTAAACCTCAAAAATACAAATTAAAACCTAAAAACTATTTTTTTGTATTTTTTTATTACTGTTTAATATTTTTAAATGACTTTTGAAATTTAAAACTAAAAATAATCCTAGAAATTAATTAAATAATGTGAAAAATGAAATTTTAAAACAGAAAAGTCCCTAAGCCTATGAAATTCCTAGGAAAAATCAATTAAGCTAAAACCACTTAATAAATAAGCTAAGAAAAATTAAATAAGCTACGGCTTATTATATTAAGCTAGAAAAGAAGTTAGGTTAAATAACATTTGATTTCAATCCTTAACATGAAAAAGCGTCTAGATTACCGGTAAGACTCCTAACCCTCCAACGAGAGGTCTGGGGTTCGAGCCCGGTACGGGCGACTTTTTGCCCTTTTTTTCTTTTTTTATATTTTCTTTTTCAAATCCAATCTGACAACCTTTTTTAGCTTGAAATCATAAATCCACTACCCTTTTATCAAGATTATGCTAAGATTAAAAACAAAAACGTGTGGCCAGTTCAACTTTTATCAAGAACACAAGTTCTTGTTTCTTTTCTGTTTCTTCACAGATGATGAAGAGCACCAAGAGGGCTTGGTGTATGACTTTGGTGGTGTTTTCTTGGGACAAAGGGCACCCCTACACTCTTTCTGAGTGTAGGGAGTCAAGCAAGTAAAAAAAAACAACACCTAGCACACAGAATCAAAAAAAATGATGCACACAGGCAAATGCATGTTTCTGTGATCTTTTTCTAGGTCTGTGGACTATTTAAGCTAACTATAAACACACCAATGAGATTTGAATCCACAAATTTTGCACATACAATCTCCAAATAGCACAAAAGCAATTTCAAACTCTCAACAACCCTAACTCTTAACAGAATTGAAAAAATCAAGCACCAAAATCAAAGAAAAATTGAGCAGAATAGTGGTGATGCAATTTGTGCTACTTGTTTTACTTTTTCAACATACAAACTAGCTATAAACTTGACCCAAACTTATCTAAAACTGATAAAAAAACTTAACACAATACTATTTGACCTATCTAACACCTTCTTAGAACAAAAATAAAGATTTATACCCTGCTAATACCCTTATCCAAACACCCCTTTAAAAATTTTTGAAAATGTTTTTCAAATCAAATCCTTCTAAAACTCAATCAAACTGGTTATTGTCTACTCTAGCATGCTTAATAATACTCAAGAACACAAATCAATCCAACTTTTCACACTTATATCACCAAAACATACAAATCATATAAACTTCCCTTTAAAACAGAAAGAAGTAAAGAAAGAAGAGTTACCTAGTTGGTCTCACATCCAAGACCAACTAAGGCTTGTTAAAGCCTTCTCCATACAATCTCGGGATTGTGCAGATCCTTTGAAAAAATGAGCTAAAATCAAACCTGCTAAGAAGGAACAAACCCAATACAATACAATACCGATTTGTTTTCTTCTTTATAAGTATTTTTTCTTTCCTCTTTTTAAAATAAAACACATGTAACTTGGTTAATCAATGAACTTAATTCTTCCAAAAGATTTTCACAATCCAACTACAACGAAATTAAACTTCCCAAAACAACTTTTTATGAACCAAAAAGGGTAATCTTGCAAACTGAACCTTGAACAACCTCACATAAGATAACTTAAAACTGAAATTAAAAGAAATTAAATGGTACTCAGTGAATTTTTCCAAACAGGACTTTCATAAATCATAAAAGAAATTACAAGATAATTTTTTAAAAAAAACTGAGACAAGAAAAAAAATGTGAACTAAAACCCTAACGCCTTATATAGGCTTACATAGAAGGCTCTAGAAAGTAAAAACCCTAATGGTTAACTCCCAAATTTGCCCTTGGATATCTTCAGCATATTCCCTTTTGAATTTGAATTTTTCTAGTCAAATTTGAGCCATGTGAATGATGTTGATGGGATCATGTGAATGCCAGCTGCCAAATTAATCTTGAACGTTTATTTTCACCTTTGGGGACACGAAATTGACTGGGGGCGTTGATATGCTGTCAAACCTTGTCTTGGAGTAGCAGGGGAGCCACGTGGAGGTCCCACAAGGTGAGAATGATAGGTTTTGGGAGTTGGGAATGGTTTGGGGTGGGTTTAATTAGTGATCTGCAAGAGATTAGGGTTTATCCCTTTGTTTTGGGGAAAATAGAAGTTTAGGGTTTATGTAATTAGGGAGGGTAGCAGGGATGGTTTAATGTGTTAAAGAGGATTAAGTTTCAAAAAATGGTGTTTCCCACCTAAATCCAAACTAACAAACAGATTAAAAATCTGTTTATTTATTTTGATGAGTGGAAAACAGACGTGGATGGGTGGGAGGAGTTGATTGGAGGAGAGTTTTAAGGTGGGTGACGTGGCGGTGAGAGATTGGTGAGGGTGTTAAGGTTGTCTTGGCAGGAATGCCCCCTGGACTCTTTGCTTCTTGTCAAACGTATCTAAGCAGCTATCAACCCCAAATTCCTTCACATAAACTTTGCCATGGTTGTCAAATTTGGCACAACATTTTATAAACTCTTTCAAAAGGGTTTTAAATGCACAAAATGTATTCTTCAAGGGCCATTCTTGTTATGTCTTCAAACTTCAAGGACTTTGACTTGTTTGTTGACTTCTTGGAGGACCATTATTGACAATTTAGATTTGTTGAGGGACTAATTGTGCCAATTCTTCAAAGTTAAGGGTCCTTTTTGTAATTTTGACAAACTTTAGGGACCAAACTTGTAATTATGAAGATATAAGGGTATAAAGTGTCAATTCTTCAAACTTGGAGGACCAATCTTCAATATTCTTCAAATCTTCTAGGGTTTTCTTTGGAAAATTCCTCACTAGGGCTTGGTTCATCGTGCGGCTTCGTTTCCCGTGTTCGTTTTTGCGTGATTCTTGTGATCTTTTATCATTTTCTCAATATCCGTACCTAAAATACACAAGCAACAAACACAAGCATATATTTGGGTATTTTGATGATATTTAATGCATTTTAAGTCCAAAAAGAACGATGAGACCATGTATAAAAGCCGTCTCATCAGCAGTCAAAAGATTTCCATCGCAGCCTATCTTTTTAAACCCATCGAAGTCAAAAAAAAGATTGCCATCGTAACATGAGTCCATCGCAGTCTAAAACAATTAAGTCCATCGCAGTCTTACCCGTCGCAATATAAAAAAGAGTCCATCGTATTCCCATCGCGATGGTACCCATCACAATGGTACCCATCGCAATGGAGCCATCGCAATGGTACCATCGCAGTGGTACCATCGCAGTTAACCCATCGCACTCAATGCGATGTACCATGAAGCAGAAATCTTATCCACGAGATGTCCTTGTTCCTGAAAATCCAGGTATGGTACTCTGAATATTTTTCTGGGTAACTTCATCATCAAAAACAACAAGATAAACCCAGAAAAAAATGATACCAGATCAAAAAATTAGACCATAAACAGTAGACATAAAACCAGATATGAGACAACTTTTGACCACTTTTGACATGATGACAACTTTTTTGTTGAAACCAGTGAGACAAAAAGAACCATCTTTGACTGATGACTAGGACAAAAAAGTTATGAATATTGGATATAAACACAACTAGTGACAAGAAAATGATAGATTCGGACCAAAAAAATTATAGAACGAGACCCAAAAAAAATTTTAGACCACCAAATCGAAACAAAAAAACGATCCAAGGATTGAACCGAGGCTCTGATACCAATTGTAGGATCGTGTTTTCTAAGGATTAGGCATGTATAGATTAATCTATTGAATGGATGTAAGGGAAGAACTTAGAGAAAGAAAGAAGAGAGAGAAAGGAGAGGAATAAGATAGAAAGATGGAATTGATGAAATGAAAAGTGTTCAACCCCTCCTAACATGCTAGGAGGGGGGTTTATATAGCCCACCCTACATGTGGGCTATATGGGCTATATTGGATCACGAGCCCAATATCATTGGAGTGACCGATCCTTTCTAAATACGTAAAAACGTATTTCCAACAATCTCCCCCAAAGGGAGGTCACTCCAAGTTACAATGTCCTAAATAGTCTATAGCTCGTAATCTATGCTAATAATGATGTGACCGAGACTTTCCTTGGAAAAACGTATTTCCAACAAAGTAGCACAAAGGCATGGGCTTTTGGCCGATTAACTTAAAATCGTCCCACAATTGTTTATTTGGACTTTTGATGGGCTTTTACATCCAACAGTGTATAACTAGTTTCCACAAATGGGCTTTTAGGACCATTAACTCAAATGTGGGACCCACAAGCCTCTTAAACTCCATAAATGATGAAATCCGCTAAAAACGAGCTTGATATTGGCTTTGTCGATCTTTTCTTCAAACTCGTGCCGGTTTCGCCGGTTTTCGTGAACTTGGTACCTACATACATCAAACAACAAAACAAGCATATACAAGGCAATATTTGAACATTTTATGCTTTTATTCATTGTTTTAAGATATAATTGATATGAGTATTTAAGCTCATATCAAACTCCCCCTTGCTAAGCAATTGTCGTGTCCTTACGCAATGATAAAATAAAACATTAACTATACCATTATTCAACTTTTGAAACTTTATTTTTGCAAAGACATAATGTATTGCTTTCATTATTTGAAAAATAACTTTAGGATCATAAAACTCAAATAGATTCATCGTCCTCGACTTTTCACTTTTCCATGCCAAGTGTAAAAACAAGATCATTGTTAATCATAAGTCCCAAAATTAAAACAACTCATACAAGTAATTTGTGTTAAACTCAATCTCATTTGATATTTATAGTCCAAAAATGAAGGTAAAAACGGTGTAAACTCAACACTCAAAACCTAACCTCGACTTCAAAAACCGTTGTCACTAAAGAAAGCCCACATCAAGGATAACTTAACACGATTTGAGGGATAAATCCCCGGACCCGAAATTTGGCTAATAGGACTAC
Organism: Glebionis coronaria; assembly: GCA_025667525.1. Taxonomy (NCBI): domain Eukaryota; kingdom Viridiplantae; phylum Streptophyta; class Magnoliopsida; order Asterales; family Asteraceae; genus Glebionis; species Glebionis coronaria. The sequence goes on from JANFOE010000893.1 coordinate 355,933, forward strand.
TTAGAGCAACAATAAAACCTCCAAAGTCAATTATGACCTTATTAATGGAGTTAGCAACAATTACATCATATCACCTTGTGGCTCTTTAAGATGCAATTGTGATCCTTATTTAAAATCCACACCCGAAGGCTCCTTGGACAAAAATAAGGGAATTGACATTCACCATCCCACCTTATGGCTCATGATGATGAAGCAATTTTTACTCAACACGTCCCCTTGCCATACACCCTAAGGCTCTAATGACAAGGTTAGTGCTACATGACTCCCGCCCGAAGGCTCCTAGAGAACATGTTTTTATTTATTCTTCTTATTAATATGATATTTATAGTAAGCCAAATTTCCATAATCCCATGATCAAAATTCCATGACGCTGACACCCTCAATGTGTTCTCACTTTAATTACAAGGGAAGAAAAAGAAGGAGTTACGAGTTAAGATATCAAGCCTAAACCGCTAAAAACTTCATTTATTAAGCAATTATTATTCAAGCATGGAAACTAAATACAAGGAGATTAAATCAAACACAAAAATACTTGCACAAAGAAGAATTAATTTTAGAAACTTATGATTGAACTCCATCATCTCTTGTTCTCCATATTGTAAAATTTCAAATATGTGAAATCAATGGATACTTAGCCTATTAAATCAAAGTTTTGGGTTTTCAAGTCATCTATAAGATCTTTCATCTTCTTATACTTTCTCAAGTTTTAGAATTTGCGTTTTAAAGTTCCCTTGATAAGACTTTCTAGGATCAATTATAGGAACTTGCGAAAAGTTCTTGTTCTTAACCCGTATGAATTAAGACTTTCGCGTTTTAAAGCTCCCTATATAAAAGCCTAGCAAAACTTAATTCAAATACGTTAAGGAAAAGCTAAGGTAAAAACCAAGTCGAGTCAAAAACTATTTTATTTTCACCAACGGAACGCCTACATTTGTGTCAAAAGCACTTATTTTATTTATTAAAACTTAAAAATAACACTAAAATTTTAAAAAATTTATGAAAAACTAGAAAAACGATTACGTTTAGACACGACAAAAGCAATTGCAAGCGATTATATCGATTGACTCCCCCATGCTAAAACCAAACATTGTCCTCAATGTTTCTTAGCTCAAGAGTAACACCCCCTTGCTAAAACACGAAGAGTCTAATGCAAAATCCTAACATGGAAAGAGCACACAAATCTATAAGCCGTTTATTAATTACGCCTCAAGATAAAACGTTAGTCGATAAAAATCAAAGGATAGAGAGTGTGCCCCTTTTGGCAATCAAAGAAAGGAAGATCAAGTGGACCGGCAAAAACCGAACACGAGAGTCTTCAATAATTAGGGTCATACCTAAGATTCACAACACAACAAAACACGAGCACGAGCTTGAAAGATCAAGCCTTATTAGTGTTAGAAAATAGATAGAAGATAGAATGTATGGGACTCCCTCACAAGGCACCTCGTTTTTGTTAACCGAGTCATGAGCTCGACTCGATCCCCGCATTCATTGGTCCTTAGGGAAAATGGTAAAAACCGGCATAATGGAATAAAATCCATAATAAAGCACGATGTTGGGGTCAAAGATTACATCCTTGTTGTCAGATGACAAACGAAAGGATAAAACTCCAACACAAATCTCTAACAAGAGATGGTAGTCACAAATCACGAAATGGATGTAGCATGCTCCCCGAGATAAACTCGCACCAAGATAATCGAAAAATCTTTCAATTATTACATAGGTGATAGGCCGAGATTTCCCTAAAACAATGATTCCCGGATGGAATACCTCGTCCTCGGTGGAGAAAGGAATAGACAACACGGTGTCGTCCCCCCATGCTAATCCAAAATCATATGAAGCACATGGTAATGGTGTGGTAAAAGTCTCAACCATAGTGGTTTCAACTTGCATGACTTTGTCGACCTTGTCACTCTTAGGAATGTGAATAAAGGGGTCATGGTACTCAAAATGAGTCACAGGAAAAACCCGCACATTAAGATCAAAGCGAGTGGGAGGGAGATTGGGAATAAAGAAAATTTCTCCATCCGGGTCGACATATTCATCACCACAAAAGGTGTGAGATGAAGGAGGTATGATGCTCTCAAAATCCTCTTTAAACAATGGATTATTGTTCATTGAAATTTCAAAAAGAGGATTAGAGTGAGTCACAAAAGTGTCGTCATTCTCGTCATCACAAGAAATATCCGACAAAGTATCAAGTGTGTCACACTCGGATACAAGATCATCATTCTCATTAGAAGGAAATTCATCGGAAAATTCCTCGAGAATGGTAGGTAAATCATGAGAAAAACTTCCCGGTGGAAGTGGATCAATGATAGCAAAAAGTTCATCGACGAACTCATCCAATGAATAGTCACTAACCTCACTCGGTGTGAAGTTAGGAATCAAAGGCTCTTCAACAGAAGATTGTGCCTTAATATCATCAATTTGGTCCTTCAAAGAGAGTGAAAATGAGTCCATTTTCAATGATTTTTCAATTAAAGCAATATCACTCTCGGGATCAAAATTCTCACTATCAAACTCACTAGCATCAAATGGTGCACTTAGGTAGTCATTAATTTCCTTTTCAATCTTAGAACTATCATCCTCGTGTGGAGTGAGTGGAGATGAGGTAAGATTACAACATGATTCAACAAAGATAGGCTTATCAAGTTCCACACTTTCTAATTTGTTAGGAACCAATCTTGGAATTTTTTCCGGTTTGAAAATCATATGTTTATCCCCATAAAACAATTTAAGCTCCTCTTCTTTCATATCAACTATAACATTAGCTGTGCACAAAAATGGTCGTCCTAAAATTATAGGCACATGAGGATTTGGCTCATAATCAATGATTGCAAAATCGGCAAGGTAAACGAACTCCCCCACTTTAACAATGACATTTTCCGCTATACCAACCGGACGGGTGGTGGTACCATTAGCGAGCTCAATGATCATAAGAGTGGGCATAAGTCGCACATAGTCAAGAGTTTTCCAAATGGCTAAGGGCATTACGTTAATACTAGCTCCTAGATCAGCTAGAGCTTTGTATTCCCCAAGCTCATCAAAAACACAAGGTATCAATAATTGACCCAGATCATCATGTTTCTTAGGAAAGAAATCTAAGAAATCCGAGGTACTAATCACATTTAAAGTAGCCTTGACGACATTAAGAAAAGTTTCTTTAGGTGGAACATAAAGCTCAATCTTTCTTTCTAAATTATCATAAGTGGTGATAGCCTTAAGCTCTCCCCTCGGGTTAGGAATAGTATTAGTAGGTAAGCAACCCGAAGAAGAAGATGGTTTGGTCATAAAAGATTCAAACATCGAAAGCAATTTGTTTTGATTTTGTTCCATACTTTGTTGCATACGATTTTGACTTTGCTCTATTTGTTGCTCAAAACGGTTTTGATTTTGCTCTAATCTTTGTTCAATTCTTTGTTGGTTAAGCTCAATCTTGTTAATTTGTCCCTTTAGCGTATTTTGAAACTCATTTTTCAAAGTTGCCATTTGTCCTTGAATGTTATTTTGAGAAGCCTTCAAATTTGCCTCATTCGTTTTAATGTAGCTTGACAAATCATTTTGATTATTGCTTTGAAAACCTTGATTGTTTTAATTAGCATTAAACCCATTTCCTTGATAGAAATTCCCTTGGTTACCACGGTTAAAATTATTCCCATTATTTCCATTGTTGTACCTATTTTGAACCGGTGGAGCAACATGATTTTGACGAGGAACTTGACAGTTGGAGCCATAAGTTCCCGTCGCGGCAAAGCCACTAGCTTGATCAAACCCCGTGGTTGAACAAGCATAATTAGGATGTGCTCTACCACATGATACACAAACATTCTCAACCATATTAATCGATCAATGAGGATTCTTCCTAAGCTCATTCAAAATCGTGTCAATCTTAGAGTCCAATCTAGCAATCTCGATATTAGACGAATTCACATTGGAAACACTCGGTGTGTTTCGTGAATATTATGCTCTAGACTTATTCTCAATTATACACCACGCGTCTCTCGGAGTTTTGCTTAAAAGATTACCACCCGCGGCGGCATTTAAGGTGTAACACCCCCAAGTTGGTCAAATGTAGTGGAATAGTAATTGGGGTGTTACTTGGGTGGATCGATAGCACATAGCATATAGAGCAATGATCATAAATATCATTTGGAAACATATTACATGAATTAATCGTACACATTTAGTATCTTGTCTGAAAAACCACATTTATTATAAAACAGAAATAAATATCCCAGCCCGATGGTAAACATGATGCTTCCTAAAATGCTGGAATCCAATGCATGAACCTGCTTACTTTCCTGAGAAAACAAAAAAGTAAAATGTGGGGGTCAACACGAAGTTGGTGAATTCACAGGTTTAATTAATAAAGTATCAATATGCAAAGCACCACGATGATAGCAGGACATCACAGCCCAACGCTATAGTAGTTCCTACTGCCCTGTAATAGAAGCTAGACATGATTCTCAGTAAGCCCATTTGGGTCTATCCTGATTAAGGTTTCCCTTAATCCGACAATGACATAAACCTGCTGCTTGGCCTAAGCAATACGTGACAGCTGATCACGACAGGCCGGGTGTTGTCAATACCCGAATAGATCTATCCATACATTTCGCGCTACACTATTAACTAATACAGTCCACGGGAATGGGGCAAACAGTAGGCAAATAAATTGTTGTTGTCTGTGCATGCTTGCATATAAATAGTTTTGTAAGTTTTCTCCCCCAGTTATAAAACAGTAAAGATGGGGCCATGAACTCACCTTAGTGATAATGAGGTAGTGAGGATGATGTCACTGAATGACTGGCACAGTAGTCACGGACTGGAGAAATTACCTAAGTAATTTAAATGCCTCAGTGAATGCAACAATAATAATGCATGATGAATGGTGCATATGAAAATGCATGATCACAATTCATGAGTTGTTACGTTGATTCAAGTGTTTGTTCTTATAGTGAAATGAAAGCATATACATATTTTTAGTTCTAAAAATATATATATAAATATATATTAATTTGTTTAAGGAAAGAGGGGTCGTAAATTAAATAAGTAGCTTTTATCTTATTTAATTTATCATGAGGAAATAAATTACAATTTATTAAGATTAATGTTTCAAAAGAAAATGGTTAACGGGGTTTGTCAAATTTCGTAGAGTTTGTAAATAACTTTAGTGATTTATTTAACAAATGACATGTTTTTTTACTTCTTTTAATTAAATAATAATACAATAAATCCTTGTAAGTGTAATAGTTTACAAAGGTAACTTTAAGTTTTCGTCCGGTAAGTTTATTACATCGTAAGTCCTTGTTAGTTAATTCTATTTATGAAAACGCCCCTAGGGCTTGGAAAACTTTAGAGAAATGACCAAACACCCCCTCAAATCCCACGGAACTATATAATATGGGTTAGGGCTTGATATAAGTTTCAAAAGTGACACAATTGGTCCTTGTAGTTTATTTTAACTCATGGTTTGATTTTAACACCCCTTATAGTTTTGAAAACGACACAAACGACCCTTGCACTATAACATAGTCACGAATAGGTTTATACAAGTTTTACTAGTTTATGATTTTGGACTAAACTTTCACCAATTGTCAACTTAGGCATGAAACGTTTCTATGTATTCCTAGTTTGGGCTTATACGGCCCATTTGGGTCCGGTTAGGGTAAAAAGGATAATGGGCTTGATTTTGGCTTAGTAAAAACTTAAGGTAACTTAGTAAGTTTTAAATAATTACTATTGGGCCTACAATAGTCTTATTAAATGAGCTTATATGTGAAGTGGGCTTATAACATGTTTTATTTCTAATTTAACTTAGTGTAAGCTTAAATATATTCGGCTTATTTTTATGGCTTATATTGGCTTATTGTTTTTGACTAAATTTTATATTTTCCTAATAGTTTAACCTAACCTTACGGTTTGAGGGATTATGGGCTTATTCTAGAGCTTTTGAGGTTTGGCTTTCGTTTGCATGGGCTTATGGAGACCCATAATATTCGGCTTATTTTTAAGGGGGATTATCTACAAGAGTGCACGCGTTTTATTAATAAGCCGAGCCTATAAGTCCATCTATTGGGCTTATTGTTTGTTTTCAAGGTACTAACTTATTACTAGTTTATTTCTAGGAGTTTTAAGCAAGGTGTTCAACATGTTAGGGCATAGTTAAGGATTTAGGGCACGAAAGTCTACCCACCATATGAGCCGTGGGCTCATAAGCTATATGGGAGGCATTTCATGGATTTACGTATGCATGGCAACCTAGGCTCGTTTCCTAAGTTCCTACATGCATGCCATGAGATGAAAAGTAAAGATGATTGAAATAGGTCTAAGGTAGACTACACTTACTTGTGTGATCAAGATGGTGACGAATGAGGTGATGTTGGCGTCGGTTTGTCTTAGACGAGACTTAGAGGTCTTGAATGCTAGCCTTCAATGCTTGGAGTACAAAGATATGGGGTAGTAAATGAGATGGAGGAGTTTGTTAGCTCAAGGTGCTATGTGGGAGTATCTTTAATCCGAAAATAATAGGTGTGAGGGTGAATGAGTGTAAGTTAGTTTTATAAATATCTAAGGATGAAATGGGAGTTGTGGTTTGGGGTAGGACACGGCAAGAAAGAGAGGGATGCATAGATTTGGTGAATTTAGGAAGTACTAGGAAGTACTTAGTTTTAATGAGGCTTTGATGTACACTTGACCCTTGTGGTCATTCAAGCCGTTGCATACAAGGTTCCCAAGGGCAAGAATAGTGTTTTCATTTAAGGTAGTGTTGTACAAGGTGGGAAAATGTGTGTGGTGAAGCTTGTATACATGGTTAGGAGTAAGGGATGGGGTAGAGTTTGTAGATTTTTGAATTTTGTCTTATGTATAAGTTAGTTAAGTGTATAATACTTTGTAGTGTCTAGGATTGGTTTTGGTTTGAATATTGGGGTCTTGGTATAATTACTAGGGTTATAAGTATGATGTAGTAGAAATAGGTTCGAGTCCTAATTTATTTGGTTAGGTTTTGGGATCCTTGGTGAAAGTATGGTCGTTTAGGTGATTTTTATTATATCAAAAGTATATTAAAAGAATAAAATGATTTAACGTAGTGTTCATGTATAAAAGTAATTATCATCGTAGTTTAAAGTCAATTATTGTGTAAGAAAATACATACATGAATACTCAAGACTTATGAATTTATATATTTAAGTAGTCATTTATTAATTGTGATCATGACGTTGGATTTTTAGAAATCAATAGGATGAATGCAAGTGATCATATGTTCAGGTGACTTAAAAGTCCCTCATAATAGATTGTTTGTTGTCCAGTATGCTCTTGAAATGTAGTCATACTAATATGGCCATGCCTTTATGATTAAATACTCATAATCATAACAAAAAGGTTGTGATATAGTTGTTTCCCTGTTCAGATGATTATAATGATGTATGCTCATGTGATGCATATGATTGTTCAAAGGATTTCATGCAAAGGTGATAGAATAAATATATAGATATCATGAGGTGACGTACACAATGTTGACATAGTCAAAACCTGAAATTTACAGGTTTTACAGCATAAACCCGCTATTTTAGCTTTGTCCTCAAAGCTTAAGATGACGTCACTGCTTAGGTGAAAAGGTGTGGGTACTTAGCTCTAAACGAGTCTTCGTGCTCCCAAGTAAACTCGGGACCTTTCCTAGAGTTCCATCGTATTTTAACTAACGGGATTTGGCTTCGTTTCAACTTCTTAATTTCTCTCTCCACGACTTCCACAGGTTCTTCTACAAATTGAAGTTTGTCGTCAAAATGGACTCCCTCCAATGGCATTGCTAACGGTTTATTTGCGTAGCACTTCTTCAAGTTTGAGACATGGAATGTAGAGTGTACCCAACTCAACTGCTGGGGCAACTCTAAGCGATAGGCGACCTCTCCAATTCTGGCAATCACCTTAAAATGTCCTACGTAACGTGGATTTAACTTCCCCCGTTTCCCAAACCGTACAACACCCTTCCAAGGTGATACCTTCAGCATAACACGGTCGCCTACAGCAAACTCCATAGGTTTACGCTTCCTGTCGGCATAACTCTTTTGTCTATCCTGGGCAGCCTGAATTCGCTGCTTGATGAGGGCGATCTTCTCTGTAGTCTCTTGGATCAGTTCGGGTCCTGTCAGTTGAAATTCCCCCACCTCTGCCCAGCATACTGGTGATCGACATTTGCGGCCGTAGAGGGCCTCAAATGGTGCCGCCTTAATACTGGCATGGTAGCTGTTTTTTTTGGTAAAGGGACTGTCCCCGGTAAAAGATATATAACCAAAAAAACATTGAAGTACAAAAGGATAAGGGTGAATCCCTTACCACAGCCCGTTACATGGGCAACAAACAAGCCATAAACTAGCTAAGAACCAATCACCTACATAAGATAGACATGCCTATCTTACGATCGACCAAAAAAGCTATTTTCTATTCTTATTATAGGAGAATTCAACTAATGGGATGTGTTCGACCCATCCTTTCCCAAAGTCGATCACACATGCTCTTAGCATGTCTTCTAGTGTTTGGATTGTCCGTTCACTCTGACCGTCGGTCTGCGGATGGTATCTGATGTCACAGTCGTAGTCGCTGAGTAATTCTATCCAACGACGTTACCTCATGTTTAGTTCCTTCTGATCTAGGATATGTTGCAAGCTCTTGTGATCAGTATGAACTGTGCACTTGGTCCCGTACAGGTAGTGCCTCCAGATTTTTAAGGCGAAAACTACGGATCCAAGTTCTAGATCATGGGTTGGAGTAATTCTGCTCGTGCTTCTTCAGTTGTCTTGAAGCATAAGCAATCACTTTCTGTCTCTGCATCAACACAGCTTCCAAACCTTTGTGCGAGGCGTCACAGTAGACAACAAAGTCTTCGTTACCTTCTGGTAGGGCTAAAATAGGTGCACTGCACAATTTTTGTTTGATGGTCTGGAACGCAGCCTCCTCTTTTTCTCCCCACACAAATTTTATGCCCTTCTGGGTAAGCTTGGTCATTGATTTAGCAATCTTAGAAAATCCCTCGATAAATCGTCGGTAGTAATCGGCAAGACCTAGGAATTGACGAATTTCCTTCGGCGACGTGGGAGATGCCCAATCTTTCACGGATTCGACTTTCGCGAGGTCAACTTGGATTCCTTTGTCATCAATCACATGACCGAGAAAGTGCACTTTAGGGATCCAAAAATAACACTTTGAGAATTTTGCGTACAGCTTTTCTTCCTTAAGCAGTTTTAGTACCTGGGCCAGATGTTCTCCGTGTTCTTGCTAATTATTGGAATAGATGAGGATGTCATCAATAAACACTATCACGAACTTATCCAGATAGGGTCTGCACACTCGATTCATGAGATCCATGAAAATGGCTGGTGCATTGGTCAGTCCAAATGGCATGACTTGGAACTCATAATGACCGTAGCGTGTTCTGAAAGCTGTCTTTGGTATATCTTCCTCTCTGACCTTCAACTGGTGATACCCGGATCGTAAGTCGATCTTGGAGTACACACTTGATCCTTGTAGCTGATCAAATAGGTCGTCGATTCGTGGTAACGGGTAACGATTTTTCACAGTTAACTTATTCAGTTCTCTGTAATCGATACACATTCGGAAAGAACCGTCTTTCTTTTTAACAAACAACACTGGGGCTCCCCAAGGTGAGGAACTGGGTCTGATAAAACCTTTGTCTGACAGTTCTTTGAGTTGTTCCGCGAGTTCTTTCATCTCGGTAGGTGCTAAGCGGTAGGGTGCTTTAGCTACAGGTGCAGCTCCCGGCACTAAGTCGATTTGAAATTCAACTTGGCGAGTCGGAAGTAATCCTGGCAAGTCGTCTGGAAAGACTTCAGGATAGTCACGGACGATGGGTACATCCTTGACTTGTTTCTTCTCGGGTTCTTCTTCTTTGTCTGTCTTAGAAATATGTGCTAAAAAGATAGGACATCCTTTTAGTAGATATTTCTGGGCTTTGGTACACGAGATCACACTTAACCTAGTGTCTGTTTTATCCGAATTTCCGTCTCCTCGGATAACTAGATCTGTGTTTCCCCATGGTATGCGGACTAGTTTCTCGTCACACACAATGGTTACATGATATCTTGCCAACCAGTCCATACCAATAATAATATCAAAACTACTTAGTTTTATGGGTATTAATTGAATATCAAATGGGTGATTCTGAAGGTTTAAAGTAAAGCCTCTTATGATCATATTAGTTTCAATGATTTTTTCGTCCGCTAATTCGACTCTGTAACAGTTGTCTAATGGGGTAGGTAGAATGCCTAGTAAGCTACTAAACTCTGTGGATACGAAACTCCTATTGGCTCCCGTATCGAATAAAATATTTGCATAGCGATTATTCAGAAGAAACGTACCAGTAACTACATTGGAGTCGGGGTTGGTCCTGTTTTCCCCTATGACATAAACTCTGGCGGATGCTCCGCCTTGGCTTTCATTCTTATGCTTTGGGCAGTCAGGTCTGATATGTCCGGTCTCTCCACAACCATAGCAACGGATCTCCTTACGAGTCATGTTTCCACTGCCAGTGAGCTGGCGGCTTCCTTGGTATCCACTTCCACGGGAGTTTTGCCTGTTGCCGTTGTGGGGCGTATAGTTGGCACTGGAGTTGTTCCTATTGGTCGGAGCATATGCGCTGCCCTGCTCTGGTCTTCGGCATTCAACAGTGGAGTAGTGATGGAAGTTACACTTTGAGCATTTTGGTTTGTTTCCCACGTATGGAGGTGATCATGAGGAAACAGCACTACAGACTTGACTTAAACTTTGCCTCTTGGGCTGTTGAGTCTGGGGATGATGACGGTAGTTATCATCGACTTTCCTCTTGTGCTCCGCTTGTCTAACCAAATGATCACGACCACGTTTGTCCACTAATTCTGTGGCAAACTCAATGGAACTCTCGATGGTAGTAGGTCGAGATGCAAGCACACTGTCATGAACAGAGTCTGGAAGTCCACTAACGTACTTCTCTATCTTATCCGGCACTTTAGGGTACATACGGGTACACATCAAAGTTAGTTCCTGGAACTTCTGGTTCTAACCCGTAATATTGAAGTTGATGCATTTGAGGTTCCACAATTCAACCTCCAGCTTTTTGATTTCACTGCATGGACAGTATTTCATGGTAAGCTTGTCCTTCAATGCAGTCCATGTCATCCCATAGGCTCCATCGTGTCCGAGGGTAGCAACTTGTGAGTTCCACCACGTGAGTGCATGTTCCAAGAGTGTACAAGTGGCGAATTTCACCTTGTTTTCCTCAGTACAGTCACTAATACGGAACACTGTCTCAGTCCTCTCAAACCATTGCATGAGCTCGACTACCCCTTCCTTGCCCTTGTAATAGCTGGGCTTGCACATTAGGAAATCAGGGTAAGTACATCCTCGAGCTTCGCGGTTCCTGTTATTGGAGTTTTCACTGTCTCCATGGGTTCCGTTGGGGCGGTTTTCCCTGGCAGCTAAGGCGTCAGTAATGCCTTGCTCAATCAGTACTCTGAGTTGTGAATCAGATATAGTTGTCGTAGGTGTTTCTGCGGGGTTTGGGCGTGCGCGTCTTGGTGGCATTTTTTCTATATTAATAAGAAAAACTGAGATTTATTAGCTGATAAACAAAATGGTTATATTAAACTGCATGGGTAATGTTTATGCATAGAATTCACAACAAATTTGATAATCCGTTAAGAGTTCATAATAATATAAATGTAAACAAACAAGTGGACGGTAACATGCCATTTCTGGCAAACAACAATATAGTACAAGTACAACCGATCTAAGACAGGGGCATAGCAAACCTGTCTGAAATAGTGGTACATATGTTTGTAATACAACCAAAGATATCCTACCTACTAAGGTTAGGTGCTACAAATACAACTGAAAGGAATACAAGTACAAAAGAGATAAATCATGCGAGCTGAGATGCAACTCAATGCTTGTCATGATGTACAAATGAAAATCTAGCCTATACTAGTATGGTTGCCTGCAGGTGCAGATGGTCCAGCTGGTGGTGCGGGTGTACGCTCATCCTGCATGCGGATCACGGCACTCCGGGTCTCTCGAGTGTATCTCATAGTCTCTAGTAGCTGATGCTGACGTGCAGTGTCGGCACTCCGTAACTGCTCTGTCTCTGTAGTGATCCCCTGGTGACGAAGATCTGCCAAGTCCACGAAGGTCCTGAAGGTGTCCCTCCTGCGTGTATATGGCGGCTCGGGTCTCGTAGGAATGACTCTCTAGCGAAGCTAGGCGGTAACGGAGGTAAGCTACCTCATCCAACAACCAGTGTATGGTCTCTTGGGTGGTGCATGACTCGCTGGCCACGGCCCAGTAGAGAGAGTCAAGTCTCTCCTGAAGCAAGGCGCGACCCTGCTGGTCCGCCTGTAGTAGAAAGTGGATAAGGGCGGTGTCCTGCGCCTGTCGGGCCGCAAGTGCATCGACCTATGCCTGAAGGGCGCTATGTCTACCCTGCCCGGCTCCCGATCCCTATCCAATCTCATAGGTCGAGTCAGGGATGGTTTCATGTCTTCTCTTACGAGGTGGCAAAACACTAGTGGGGTAAGTGCGAGGTACAAAAGGTGGTGGTAAGGGTGGTAAAGTAGGTACGACCTGGTCCACCTCTCTAGGAGGGGATGCAGGTACTACAAGCAGTGGTGTAGTAGGGGATACGGTAGGTGGTGAAGGAGTAGGTGAATCTATGAGTATGATGACCCCGTCCGGCTGGTCATCTCTGGACTCAGTGTCAGATGCAGGTCCAGCGAATACTGATGTCGGTGACAAGGGCGTGATGGTAGGAACCATAAGCTCCTCGAAGGTAGTCACGATAGTAGGCGTCGTCATGATATCTGAAAGTAACATTTTAAAGTTGAGCAAGTTTTTAGCTTACACAATTCAAAAAGTTTTATGATGCATATGCGATGTGGTTTTAAAGCTTTTAACCATGTTTGTGAAAAGTATAGATGGATACTTATGTGATTTATTTACCATGAGGGTATAAATCAATGTGAAGTTAGTTCACATAATATGCATGCTCTACAATGCTATATGCCTAACTTATAGGTTCCCCAAAAATCAATTTTTCTTTAAACTGATTTTTATGTTCAGTTATAGTCCAGTTTAAAAATTTTATATTATATTTTAAAAAATTTTATTAGCGATCTGGTTCTCTATAACTATGCGCTCTGATACCATTTCTGTAACACCCCCAAGTTGGTCAAATGCAGCGGAATAGTAATTGGGGTGTTACTTGGGTGGATCGATAGCACATAGCATATAGAGCAATGATCATAAATATCATTTGGAAACATATTACATGAATTAATCGTACACATTTAGTATCTTGTCTGAAAAACCACATTTATTATAAAACATAAATAAATATCCCAGCCCGATGGTAAACATGATGCTTCCTAAAATGCTGGAATCCAATGCACGAACCTGCTTACTTTCCTGAGAAAACATAAAAGTAAAATGTGGGTGATATGAGCTTAAACTCATATCCTTTTATCAACAAATAACCCTAAAACATGAAGCAAAATACCAATTTATCTTGCAAAAACAGTATTATGTGGTATGTTTGTGTTTGTGTACACTTGTGTATGTAAAAGGATACATTTTCAAGCAAACAAGGAAAAATCAAGCTCAAATGGATGAAAAAGACAAAGAAGGATCAAAAGTGACAAGACTTTGAAGTACAAGGACCTATCTTGACAAATTGCCAAAGTTGAAGGACTAAAGTGCAAATATTGTAAAAAGTCAAGATCAAAGTCAAAATTGGTCAACTATCAAGTCAACAAAGTCAAAGGACCAATTCTGCTCAAAGATGAAGTTTGGAGGACTAAAAGTGCCAAAGAAATGAAGTTACAAGCTTTAAATGCAATCTGCCAAAGTACAAGGGCTCAAACTGCCAAAGTTGGAAAGTTTACTAGTTTGATCCATGTGACACAAGTTTTAGCCAATGAGAAGCAAGAGAAAGTGGCACACGGATTGCCAAATGGGTGCATTTATTACCCACTATCAGCCGCCACATTAATTACCAAATCTCAATAGTGCAATCCGTGTGACCCTTATTCAACCAATCAGAATATGCCACGTATCTTCTTCAAACAACTAAAAACATTTCCAGGATCGTTTTTGAGCTACAATCAATTTCATGAAAAGATGTAAACACCAAAAGTGCTTGTTTTGAAGAGACGAACACAATGGTATCAACCAATTAACATGAGATCCACTCAAGAAGAAAACCCCAATTGGTGTTCATACCTTGAAGATGAGTTTTGCAGAATCATGCCACGTGGAGACCTGGGATTGGTCTCAACACGTCATCATCCCCAACAAACTTCCTCTTCATGTCTATAAATAGCCTGCTATTCCTCATTTGTAAAGTAGTAGTTAAATTTTGTAAAAACACACACTTTTCAATTCTCTCTCATTTTCCTTCCTTTTTACCCTAACTACTCAAGAGTCTGACAAACTCTTGAGTCAGTTAGTTAGTTAGTAGCTTTTCAACAGCTTTGTAACAACTTTCATGGAATAAAATTTGAATTCTACTTTTCCCGCCAATTCTCCTACTCATCTTACTGTTCATATTCTGCTCCTGTTTGATCATTGAGTTGCTGAATTGAGTTTGTTATGATCATTGAATGATCATAACTGACTTTGAAGAAGTTTTGTAGCTGTTGTTGAGATTCCAGTTCAGAAAGTAGCCTTATTGAAGTTTTCAAGCCTTGATGATGATTTCTGTTGATTAGTAGCTGTTTTTGATGATTGAATAGATGATCTAGTGATAAGGTGGTGATTATCACTAGGGTAAGAGAGTTCAGCACTCCTCTTCTTCCCAATGGTTTACTACAAAAGGTTTTAAGATTCTGATTTTGGTTCACCTGAATAAGTCAATTGCATGCTACATTTTCTAGTGTAAACTTGTTGATTGCCTGATCAAAGTTGTTAAGATTTGCTAACTGATTGATTTTTGGATTACTTGTAGCTTAATTCTTGTTTACCTGCTCATAGATTTTGGTTTGTGTTGAGTCATAGCTTGTTTTCAGTCATTTTCAGTTCTTGCACCTTAATTGAGTTAAAGTTGTTCTTAGTGCTTGCTTATAGTCTTAAAACATATCATTTGGAGTCTCAAGTTTGGTAGTAAAAAGCTTTTCATTCACTCTTAATCAGCTGGTAGAAATCTTTGGAACTTTTCTCAAATCTCAGATAAGGAGTGTTTGGCATTAGTCTGTTATTGGTTTTCAAGCATTGAATCTTGGCAGTTTTAGAGTTCATTTCTAGTCATAAGGTGGTTATATAGTGTTTTAAGGCATTTACAAGTCAAGTTGTAAGTCAAACAGGCAATTGGCAATAAAAATGTTTGGGTTTCAGTTTTGCTCTATAGAAGTTGTCATTTTCTTTTGGCTAGCATTTGCTTATTACTTGATGAAATATTGTCAAACCAACTTTCATTTGTAGTTCAATATATGTAGTTTCAGATTCCAAGAGCTTATTGCACAGTTTTCATTCAGCAATTAGAAATAAGCAAAATCATGAAAAGTTGAGTTGAGGCATGTTTCTGTAACTTGAAACTGAAATTTTGTATCTCTTGATTCTCTTCATTAACCTGGCCATTTTTCTTCACAAATCTACTTAGAATATGGAGTTACATGATTTTTGAAAGTTTCAGCTTTTTGTCAAAAAAGTTTGGTCAACGCCTGGTCAACGATTAGCACTTTTGAGCTTAATTCAGATTTCTAGCTTATTTCTGGATGAAATTCGTTCTAGTTTGATTTCCCATTCATCATTAGAGTAGCTTAATCAGTTTTGGCAAGAAAATCAAGTTGTGCTTGACTGGTTTGTTCTATAACTTATTTTGGGCTTATCAAGAAGTGCTTATTTGCTTATTTTGAACTTTCAGCTAAAATCCTTTTACAGACATAGCTTATTTTGGATTTAAAGTCTTTTGCAATTTGTCTCATTGATTTTGGTCTATTCATAAGCTCAAACGAGCTTATTTTACTTCCAAACCCGTTTTTGCTTAATAAGTTTCTGAAATTGCAACTTGGTCCTTGATGTTTTAAGCAGTTTCTAATCTTGGCTAATCTTCATTGTTTTTAGGGTTTGCAACATTTTAGTCCTTATAGTTTTGAGTTTGTTTAAAATGTGTTAGAAAGTTTGGTAGTTTGTTACATTTTGGTTAGTTGGTTACTAGTTTTACATTTTTGATCCTTGTAGTTTAATGATTTACATTTTTAGTCCCTAGATTTGTTAGAATTTTCATTTCAAGCATTTTACTTTCCTAGAATTTACATTTTCAGTCCTTATAGTTTTAAATTTTACATTTTCAATATTACTTGAATAAAAATTTGGTAATTGCAAAATGTTTTACATATAAGTAGGTAATATTTTTCCGTTTTGCAAGGCTTTGTTGAATTAGCAAATAGAATATCCAAAAAAGATTAACAACCAAAAACAATTAAAAACCCGATATTGGTTGGACTTTCAATTAGCAAGAACTGAGAAAAAAGTTTGGTCAACGCCTGGTCAACGATAAGCACTTTTGAGCTTAATTCAGATTTCTAGCTTATTTCTGGATGAAATTCGTTCTAGTTTGTTTTCCCATTCATCATTAGAGTAGCTTAATCAGTTTTGGCAAGAAAATCAAGTTGTGCTTGACTGGTTTGTTCTATAGCTTATTTTGGGCTTATCAAGAAGTGCTTATTTGCTTATTTTGAACTTTCAGCTAAAATCCTTTTACAGACATAGCTTATTTTAGATTTAAAGTCTTTTGCAATTTGTCTCATTGATTTTGGTCTATTAATAAGCTCAAATGAGCTTATTTTACTTATAAACCCGTTTTTGCTTAATAAGTTTCTGAAATTGCAACTTGGTCCTTGATGTTTTAAGCAGTTTCTAATCTTGGCTAATCTTCATTGTTTTTAGGGTTTGCAACATTTTAGTCCTTATAGTTTTGAGTTTGTTTAAAATCTGTTAGAAAGTTTGGTAGTTTGTTACATTTTGGTTAGTTGGTTACTAGTTTTACATTTTTGATCCTTGTAGTTTACTGATTTACATTTTTAGTCCCTAGATTTGTTAGAATTTTCATTTCAAGCATTTTACTTTCCTAGAATTTACATTTTCAGTCCTTATAGTTTTAAATTTTACATTTTCAATATTCCTTGAATAAAAATTTGGTAATTGCAAAATGTTTTACATATAAGTAGGTAATATTTTTCTGTTTTGCAAGGCTTTGTTGAATTAGCAAATAGAATATCCAAAAAAGATTAACAACCAAAAACAGTTAAAAACCCGATATTGGTTGGACTTTCAATTAGCAAGAACTGAGAAAAAACGAACTGCATTATACACAATTTCAAATGGCGCCGCTGCCGGTTCTTTGACTTTACGAGAGACTATCGATTGACGGTTTTCATTGGCTTTTGGGATCCGTTCACTTTGTGAACGTTATTTTTACGTATCATAAATCAAACACAAATAAAAAAAATCAAAAATATAAAAATATATAAAAACTAAAAAATTAACAAAACAATTCTTTTCCTAAAGAATTGACCAAAAAAATTAAAAAATCCAAAAAGCAATCTTTTTCCTAAGAGATTGCACCCAAAAATATATATTATTGGATTCTCTCGGTTTTTATGTACATATAGTATTTTCTCTTAAAAAACTCATAAATACACAAATATTTTCCATATATTATTATAAGTAAATACGTATACGTATAAGAACAACCAATCTACATATTCTCCATAAGTATTGCCGAGGCAATACACCGTGTTGAGGGGCGTTCCGGTCCTTGACACGTGTATCGATCAAACAAAATAAAGCAAGAATAGATAAATACTCTCAATAAGCAACAATTCGAAGAATACGAACATTTAAGTGAATAGAAAGGCGATATGCTATAAAATGCCATCTAAGGGTCAATAGGTACTTAAGTGCTTCGCGCCACCTAACCCCCCGTTCACTTGTAAGTATTCTAAGAAGGAAGGCTTCATTGAGGGTCTTGCACCCAAGTAGTACATACGTATATTGTTATTTTCTTGTGGATATTTAATATTGAAACTCGAAGAGGATAATCCATTTCTCTTCAAAGTCACACGAGAGCTTCTCTCTCATTCCTCGTATTGAGTTGCATGCTCACTCGCGGGCGTGCACAAATACCGATTGGTGTACAACCTCTTCCTCCGAAAAGGAAGAAAAAGAGAAAAAGTAAGACTACCACCGTCCACCAAGCCGATCACGAGAATCGTGCTTTGACTCCTCCACCACAAGAAGTCATGGCTATTGATAAAATCGCTCTTTGTTGGAACGTATGCAAACCAATATTCATGGATATGCTAGTGCTATTAAGATTCCCGACTTTCCCGCAAACACATTTGAGCTACATACATCTATGATCACTATGGTTTCACAATCACCTTTCTTTGGTAACAAGAATGAGGATCCTCATGCTCACCTTAAGAGATTCCTTTCTCTTTGCAATACCATTAAGCATAATGGAGTTCCATATGAGGTGATTAGGTTGATGTTAGTGTCATTTTCCCTAGAGGGACTCGCTAAGCATTGGTTAGACACCCAACCACCCGATAGTATCACCACATGGGATAGTTTCACCACTAAGTTTTTGAACAAGTTCTTTCCTCCACATAAGACTATGGCTTTGAGGACTTTAATTATAGGCTTTCAACAAAAACCTAGTCAATCCTTTAGTGATGCTTGGGAAGAGTATAGTGAGTTATTGAGGAGATGCCCTAATCATGGATTGGATCATGTTCACCAAATCAATCTCTTCTATAATGGCCTTAAATCTCACCACCAAGATTCACTCAATGCTTCCGCAGGAGGGAATATTCTTCTTAAAACCTACCAAGAGGCTTTGGATATTATTGAGACTAAAGCAATGGTTCAAACAAACAATCAATTTGAAGAAAGGGTTCATGTTATCCAAAACAATTCTCAACCTCCTTGTGACAACCAACTCCTCAAGTTTCAACAAGAGATTTTTCAAAGGATGGATAGAGATAGTGAGAGGAACTTGAAAGTACAACAAGAAATGCTTCAAGCTTTTAAGACCATGTCATTGAAAAATTCTTCAAATAATGTGAATGCCATTACTCTTTCGTGTGTTACTTGTGGAGGTCCCCATTCTTATGAACAATGTGATAAGGTGCAAGTGTATCAAGGGGAATGCTATGCTTACCAAGAGGAACATCGTGAACACTTCAAGCCAAATATCAATCCAAATAACCTTTCTTACAAGTCCCAAAACTACCTTACTCCACCCGGATTTCCACCCCAACAACCCACCCAAATTCAACACAATCCACCTCCAATTTTACCAAAGAATCAAGGGCAAAGACCACCTTATCAAGGAAATAACTACAAGGCACCAAATCAATTTCAACCTCAAGCAAATACCTTTTATCCACCAAATCAAGGATTTAATGCCCAACCTTTACCTTTCCAACCTCAAGGTTTTCAAGGTTATGTGCCTCAAGATTATAACACAATGGATCTCTTGCAAAAGATGAATCAAGAGAATGAAAGGAAGTTCCAAGCTATGGAGAAGAAAATGAATGACCAAAACAATAGGGTTTTGGTGGCATTAAATCAAAGACCACAAGGGGCTTTACCTTCCAACACACAAACAAACCCTAGGGCCAATGTTAATGCCATTACAACAAGGAGTGGAACAACAACAAAGGATCCTTCACCTCCTACACCTACTATTGTTCAACCCACTTGTGCTCCTACTTGTGACAAGCCTTCTACTTCTACTTCACCTCCTCAAAATGCTCCTATTCACTCAAACACACCTTCTCAACCTCCTCATACTTCTCCTTTACCTTCCACACTTCCCAATGAACAAACTCACAAAGACAAATCTTCCACTACAACACCTATTCTACCTACACCAAAACCTACTCTTCCATATCCCTCAAGGTTGAAAAAGGACAAGTTAAAAAACAAGGATGACATCCAAGCCTCCAATTTCTTAAGGATGTTCAAGCAACTCAACATCAATATATCCTTTGCGGAAGCTCTTGCTTATATGCCAAAGTTTGCTAAGATGTTCAAGGATTTGCTCTCAAACAAAGAAAAATTGGTTGATTTGCCCAACACATCCCTTAATGAAAATTGTTCCGCGGTGTTACTTAAAACCTTACCAACAAAACTTGGAGATCTGGGGTCCTTCTTGATACCTTGTAATTTTACCGGTGTTGAAAATTGCATGGCTTTGGCGGATCTAGGGGCGAGCATAAACCTCATGCCTTTATCGGTTTGGAAACAACTATCTCTTCCCGAGCTCACTCCCACTAGGATGACTCTTGAACTAGCCAACCGAACCATAGCTCACCCCGTAGGTATAGCGGAAGATGTGTTTGTAGGTGTGGATAAGTTTACCTTTCCGGCCGAATTTGTAGTGGTTGATTATGACATGGATCCTAGAGTGCCTTTGATTGTTGGTAGACCGTTTTTGAGAACGGGTCGTACCTTGATAGATGTGGCGGAAGGGGAATTAATTATGAGAGTAGAAGATGAGAGAGTGGTGTTTAAGTTAGGGAAAGTTTGTGATAGGAAAGAGGTTAAGGAGTCTAGACCTTGTGAGACTATAAACATTGTTGATGTGCTAGATGAAGTGTGTAATGAACACTTTCATGATGCTTGTAAGAGTGCTAGTGATGAGATGCCCCATGTTGAAACCGTGGCCTCAATTGCTCCCTCTTTAACTCCTTTTGGAGAGAGTGATTTCCTCTTGGAGGAATTTGAGTCAAACTTTCTTGGTGATGATGATTCTCCCATCTATTGGGAAGAAGATATTCTTACAATCCAAAAGTTGCTCAATGAGGACCCTATTCCTTCTCCTATTCCACAAGAGACTACCATTGAGAAACCTTCCATAGTAAAACCTTCCATAGAAAGTCCACCTCCCATTGAACTTAAGGACCTTCCATCCCACTTAGAGTATGCTTTCTTAGAGGGCAAAGACCAATTACCGGTGATCATTGCTAAAGAGTTGAAAGAGGATGAGAAGGAGCAACTTATTGAAGTTCTTAAGAAACATAAGAAAGCTTTAGCATGGAAAATATCCAACATAAGGGGAATTGATCCACATTTTTGTACACACAAAATCCTTATGGAGGATGACTATAAACCCGCCATTCAAAACCAAAGGAGAGTTAACCCAAAAATCCATGAGGTTATTAAGAAGGAAGTGATTAAACTCTTAGATGCGGGTATGATTTATCCCATTTCCGACTCTCCATGGGTTAGCCCGGTTCATTGTGTTCCAAAGAAGGGAGGAATCACCGTGGTGCCTAATGAGAACAATGAGCTTATTCCCACGAGACTTGTGACCGGTTGGAGAGTTTGCATTGATTATAGAAAACTCAATGAGGCAACTAGGAAAGACCATTTCCCGCTTCCTTTTATGGATCAAATGCTTGAACGCTTAGCGGGAAATGAGTACTATTGTTTTCTTGATGGCTTTTCGGGTTATTTCCAAATACCCATTGACCCTAAGGATCAAGAAAAGACCACATTCACTTGTCCATACGGTACATTTGCTTACAAGAGGATGCCTTTTGGCTTATGTAATGCACCGGGGACGTTTCAAAGGTGCATGATGGCGATTTTCCATGACATGATAGAGCAAACCATGGAGGTTTTTATGGATGACTTTTCCGTCTTTGGAAATTCATTTAGCTCATGTCTCACCAATCTTGAAAGGATGCTTAAGCGTTGTGAGGAAACACGTTTGGTGCTTAATTGGGAGAAATGTCACTTTATGGTGAAAGAGGGGATTGTTTTAGGACACAAGATATCCAACAAGGGATTAGAAGTTGATCGAGCTAAAATTGATGTGATTGCTAAGCTTCCCCCACCCACCTCGGTTAAAGGTGTGAGGAGTTTCTTAGGTCATGCGGGATTTTATAGGCGCTTTATACAAGATTTTTCTAAGATAGCTAGACCGATGACTCACCTCTTGGAGAAAGAGGCTCCTTTCCTTTTTAACCAAGATTGTTTGGACTCTTTTGAGACTCTTAAGGAAAAATTGACTAAGGCTCCCGTTTTGGTTTCTCCAAATTGGGAATTACCTTTTGAGCTTATGTGTGACGCTAGTGATTATGCGGTGGGGGCCGTCTTAGGACAAAGAGTTAATAAGCATTTTCAACCTATACACTATGCGAGTAAAACCATGACCGGTGCACAACTTCATTACACTACCACGGAAAAAGAGTTGCTTGCTATAGTATATGCTTTTGAGAAGTTTAGACCATATCTTGTGCTTTCCAAAACCATAGTGTATACGGATCATTCCGCTCTCAAGTATCTTATGACCAAACAAGATGCTAAACCTAGGCTTTTGAGATGGGTTTTGTTGCTTCAAGAGTTTAAGATAGAGATTCGTGATAAGAAAGGGGCCGAGAATTTAGCGGCGGATCATTTGAGTAGACTTGAGCATCCTTTTCAAGGAGATTTCCCACACCAAGAAATCAATGAATCCTTTCCATTAGAGGAGCTCATGTCTATCTCTTCCCAAGAGGATGCCACACCTTGGTTTGCGGATATCGCAAACTATCTTGTGGGCAATGTGCTTATTGAGGGTCTTACTTATCAACAAAAGAAGAAGTTTCTTAAGGAAGTTAAATATTACTTTTGGGATGATTCATATCTTTTTAGGCAATGTGCGGACCAAATCATTAGACTGTGTGTAGATGGGCCCGAGGCATTTAAGATCTTAGAGGCGTGTCATAAAGGACCTACGGGTGGACACTTTGGGCCTAACTACACCGCCAAGAAAGTCTTTGATTCGGGTTACTATTGGCCTTCCATTTACAAAGATGCCCATGAAATGGTGAAATTTTGTGATGTGTGTCAAAGACAAGGAAAAATTACACAACGTGATGAGATGCCACAAAATTTTATCCAAGAGTGTGAGATATTTGATGTGTGGGGAATTGATTTCGTGGGACCTTTTCCATCCTCTAAGGGAAACAAGTATATACTTGTGGCGGTGGATTATGTGTCCAAATGGGTGGAGGCTAAAGCCTTACCTACCAATGATGCTAGAGTTGTTGTGAAGTTTTTGAAACAATTGTTTGCTAGATTTGGTGTACCTCGGGCCATCATAAGTGATCGTGGTACGCACTTTTGTAATGATCAATTTACGAGAGTTATGAATAAATATGGAGTGAATCATAGAATTTCTACCGCGTATCACCCTCAAACAAATGGTCAAACCGAGGTCACAAATCATGGTTTAAAGAGAATTTTAGAGAGAACGGTGGGAGAGCATAGGGCTTCTTGGTCGGATAAGCTTGATGATGCTTTGTGGGCGTTTAGGACGGCCTTTAAAACACCAATTGGTTGTACGCCTTATAGGCTTGTCTATGGAAAAGCGTGCCACCTCCCATTCGAGCTAGAACATAAGGCATCTTGGGCTCTCAAGTGGGCTAACTTTGATTTAAACCAAGCCGGTTCACATAGGAAAGATCAACTAAATGAGATGGATGAATTGAGAGCCAATGCCTATGAGAATTCTTTGCTTTACAAGGAAAAGACTAAGAAATTGCATGATGCTAAGATCAAGAATCGTGAGTTCAAAGTTGGAGAGCCGGTTCTCCTCTTTAACTCAAGATTGAAACTTTTTGCGAGAAAGCTTAAGTCGAGATGGTCCAGTCCATTCACTATTACTCAAGTGTTTCCATATGGAACTCTTGAGTTGTCCCAACCCGATGGTCCAAATTTTAAAGTGAATGGTCACCGTGTTAAACATTACTTTGGGGAGGACATTTCCGTTGAAATGGTCCAAGAGATCCCCATTTTCCCCATGAATTAATTCATTGAGGGACGAGTCAAGCTAGAGGCTCATTAACTCAAGCATCGTATAACTAGGTTTAGAGTGTTGTAGGTTAGAAATAAAGGTATAGACTTGGAGATAAGTGTAGGGGAGACCTTCTTTTGTCTTCATGATTGTTTGTAGGGTTGCTCACTCATCTCATGCTTTGGAGCTTATGGAGGAGGCCCTTGTATCCGGTTCACTTCGTTACTATAGTGATTTTTCATTGACACCTTGTGCTTAAACATGATTTCACTAATAGTTGTCCTTTCCTTAACTTGGGATAAGCAAAGTCTATTCATTGGTCATAAGTGTAGGGGAAGTTTTTATACTTCCATGCTCTTAAACATTGAGGACAATGTTTAGCTTAAGTGTAGGTAGGCCTTCTATCGAAGTGACCTTACCTAGAACTTGTCATTGTCTTGCATGATAACATGGAAAGTTAATTTTTCGATCATTTTTCAAATTTTTGATCTACTTTGGCCAACAAAAATATGCATTCATAATTTTTGCATCAATCATTTTTCATTTTGCATAACACATTTGCATTGTATATATTTCTTCTTTTATTTTTCATCAAAAATATATAAAAAGAAAAAAATATAATAAAACATGGTTTAACAAATTTAGATTTCTTTGACATATTAGGCCCGCCATGGATATTTTGACTCAACCCGAGTTTGCTTATCTAAGCATTCTCTAGCTAGTATCCTTAACCATGTAGTCCTTCATTGGTCTATTAGGCTAAGCATCCACCAATCTCATTCTTTGAGATTTTAAATTTGTGGAGAATGGGAAATGATAGAGTTGAAGCAAGTATAAGAGGGCTAGATAAACTTCATGATGATTACTTGTGGCTTAACCCTTCTCTTCTTTACCTCTATTTTCTTCGCATGTATATAATTGTTAATAAATAATCAAGAACAGTGTTAATTGGTTTGTAATCTCTTATGCATTTTTGACTAATCATTCATGGTTGATATGAGTACGTCTTAAGATTCTAAGTTAGCACGTTTTATGTGTACTAGACTTATGTCATGCTCTATATTTAGCGGGTGTTTTTCCTTTTATTCTTTTCAAATTTTTTTTGTGAGGAATAAAGAAAAATAAGAGCGGCTTATAAAAAAAATGAGTGGCTAGAAAAAAAAAGAAAAGAAAAAGAAAGAAAAAAAATAATAATAATACAAGACTCCCAAGAGGGGCAGTGTGGTGTTAATTATAGTGACTATTGAGTTCCAATATTACCTTGACGGGTTGCGGGGATTCAATAGATTGCTCCAATCCAATATTACCTTGACGGGTTGCGGGGTTGAAGATCCAAAGTCTCAAAAAGATGGCGGATGTAAATTATTGCGTGAGTTTATTTTTCTTTCCCTAGCGAGTGTGTAGCTACTTATGAAAGCATTGCATGAGGATTTTACACATAAGGCGAATGACTTATTACTCTTAAAACGGACTTATACTAATTGTGAGCGGTTTTTCAAGTAATGGATGAGAGGATTACTTAGGATTAAAACCGTGCTTCCTTATTTTTGGATTTTACACTTCTTATACTTCACACTTGAATAATGACAAATTTGCCCACAAGCAATTTGCTCAATTAATAATCGGTTCCACATTTAATTGTCATGAATAAGTTGATGCACTTTTTACTTGTGAATGCAATGATCCCATTTTTAAGCTTGGTATGGGGAAAGTGAAACTTGAGGGTGATAAATGTCCATGGTACCCAAGCCCTAATCTAAGCCATTGAATTCTTTATGAGTTATTTCCATCAAAACCATTTCAAGAAAAATCAAAAAGATATAGATAGAATTGTATTTTGTTCATTGCATTATTAAACGTCAAAATCATGCATCATATAGTTTAGAGTAGTGTAGATGCATCTCATATGGCCAAGGTGGGTTAATTATGAGGAGAATGTAAATTTGAGCTTTAATATATAATATTGCATGAGGACATGACAATGTTCAAGTGTAGGGGATTTGATATGAGCTTAAACTCATATCCTTTTATCAACAAATAACCCTAAAACATGAAGCAAAATACCAATTTATCTTGCAAAAACAGTATTATGTGGTATGTTTGTGTTTGTGTACACTTGTGTAGGTAAAAGGATACATTTTCAAGCAAACAAGGAAAAATCAAGCTCAAATGGATGAAAAAGACAAAGAAGGATCAAAAGTGACAAGACTTTGAAGTACAAGGACCTATCTTGACAAATTGCCAAAGTTGAAGGACTAAAGTGCAAATATTGTAAAAAGTCAAGATCAAAGTCAAAATTGGCCAACTATCAAGTCAACAAAGTCAAAGGACCAATTCTGCTCAAAGATGAAGTTTGGAGGACTAAAAGTGCCAAAGAAATGAAGTTACAAGCTTTAAATGCAATCTGCCAAAGTACAAGGGCTCAAACTACCAAAGTTGGAAAGTTTACTAGTTTGATCCATGTGACACAAGTTTTAGCCAATGAGAAGCAAGAGAAAGTGGCACACGGATTGCCAAATGGGTGCATTTATTACCCACTATCAGCCGCCACATTAATTGCCAAATCTCAATAGTGCAATCCGTGTGACCCTTATTCAACCAATCAGAATATGCCACGTATCTTCTTCAAACAACTAAAAACATTTCCAGGATCGTTTTTGAGCTACAATCAATTTCATGAAAAGATGTAAACACCAAAAGTGCTTGTTTTGAAGAGACGAACACAATGGTATCAATCAATTAACATGAGATCCACTCAAGAAGAAAACCCCAATTGGTGTTCATACCTTGAAGATGAGTTTTGCAGAATCATGCCACGTGGAGACCTGGGATTGGTCTCAACACGTCATCATCCCCAACAAACTTCCTCTTCATGTCTATAAACAGCCTGCTAGTCCTCATTTGTAAAGTAGTAGTTAAATTTTGTAAAAACACACACTTTTCAATTCTCTCTCATTTTCCTTCCTTTTTACCCTAACTACTCAAGAGTCTGACAAACTCTTGAGTCAATTAGTTAGTTAGTAGCTTTTCAACAGCTTTGTAACAACTTTCATGGAATAAAATTTGAATTCTACTTTTCCCGCCAATTCTCCTACTCATCTTACTGTTCATATTCTGCTCATGTTTGATCATTGAGTTGCTGAATTGAGTTTGTTATGATCATTGAATGATCATAACTGACTTTGAAGAAGTTTTGTAGCTGTTGTTGAGATTCCAGTTCAGAAAGTAGCCTTATTGAAGTTTTCAAGCCTTGATGATGATTTCTGTTGATTAGTAGCTGTTTTTGATGATTGAATAGATGATCTAGTGATAAGGTGGTGGTTATCACTAGGGTAAGAGAGTTCAGCACTCCTCTTCTTCCCAATGGTTTACTACAAAAGGTTTTAAGATTCTGATTTTGGTTCACCTGAATAAGTCAATTGCATGCTACATTTTCTAGTGTAAACTTGTTTATTGCCTGATCAAAGTTGTTAAGATTTGCTAATTGATTGATTTTTGGATTACTTGTAGCTTAATTCTTGTTTACCTGCTCATAGATTTTGGTTTGTGTTGAGTCATAGCTTGTTTTCAGTCATTTTCAGTTCTTGCACCTTAATTGAGTTAAAGTTGTTCTTAGTTCTTGCTTATAGTCTTAAAACATATCATTTGGAGTCTCAAGTTTGGTAGTAAAAAGCTTTTCATTCACTCTTAATCAGCTGGTAGAAATCTTTGGAACTTTTCTCAAATCTCAGATAAGGAGTGTTTGGCATTAGTCTGTTATTGGTTTTCAAGCATTGAATCTTGGCAATTTTAGAGTTCATTTCTAGTCATAAGGTGGTTATATAGTGTTTTAAGGCATTTACAAGTCAAGTTGTAAGTCAAACAGGCAATTGGCAATAAAAATGTTTGGGTCATTTTCATTCAGTTTTGCTCTATAGAAGTTGTCATTTTCTTTTGGCTAGCATTTGCTTATTACTTGATGAAATATTTTCAAACCAACTTTCATTTGTAGTTCAATATATGTAGTTTCAGATTCCAAGAGCTTATTGCACAGTTTTCATTCAGCAATTAGAAATAAGCAAAATCATGAAAAGTTGAGTTGAGGCATGTTTCTGTAACTTGAAACTGAAATTTTGTATCTCTTGATTCTCTTCATTAACCTGGCCATTTTTCTTCACAAATCTACTTAGAATATGGAGTTACATGATTTTTGAGAGTTTCAGCTTTTTGTCAAAAAAGTTTGGTCAACGCCTGGTCAACGATAAGCACTTTTGAGCTTAATTCAGATTTCTATCTTATTTCTGGATGAAATTCGTTCTAGTTTGATTTCCCATTCATCATTAGAGTAGCTTAATCAGTTTTGGCAAGAAAATCAAGTTGTGCTTGACTGGTTTGTTCTATAGCTTATTTTGGGCTTATCAAGAAGTGCTTATTTGCTTATTTTGAACTTTCAGCTAAAATCCTTTTACAGACATAGCTTATTTTAGATTTAAAGTCTTTTGCAATTTGTATCATTGATTTTGGTCTATTAATAAGCTCAAACGAGCTTATTTTACTTCCAAACCCGTTTTTGCTTAATAAGTTTCTGAAATTGCAACTTGGTCCTTGATGTTTTAAGCAGTTTCTAATCTTGGCTAATCTTCATTGTTTTTAGGGTTTGCAACATTTTAGTCCTTATAGTTTTGATTTTGTTTAAAATCTGTTAGAAAGTTTGGTAGTTTGTTACATTTTGGTTAGTTGGTTACTAGTTTTACATTTTTGATCCTTGTAGTTTACTGATTTACATTTTTAGTCCCTAGATTTGTTAGAATTTTCATTTCAAGCATTTTACTTTCCTAGAATTTACATTTTCAGTCCTTATAGTTTTAAATTTTACATTTTCAATATTACTTGAATAAAAATTTGGTAATTGCAAAATGTTTTACATATAAGTAGGTAATATTTTTCCGTTTTGCAAGGCTTTGTTGAATTAGCAAATAGAATATCCAAAAAAGATTAACAACCAAAAACAGTTAAAAACCCGATATTGGTTGGACTTTCAATTAGCAAGAACTGAGAAAAAACGAACTGCATTATACACAATTTCAAATGGCGCCGCTGCCGGTTCTTTGACTTTACGAGAGACTATCGATTGACGGTTTTCATTGGCTTTTGGGATCCGTTCACTTTGTGAACGTTATTTTTACGTATCATAAATTAAAAACAAATAAAAAAAATCAAAAATATAAAAACTAAAAAATTAACAAAACAATTCTTTTCCTAAAGAATTGACCAAAAAAAATAAAAAATCCAAAAAGCAATCTTTTTCCTAAGAGATTGCACCCAAAAATATATATTATTGGATTCTCTCGGTTTTTATGTACATATAGTATTTTCTCTTAAAAAACTCATAAATACACAAATATTTTCCATATATTATTATAAGTAAATACGTATACGTATAAGAACAACCAATCTACATATTCTCCATAAGTATTGCCGAGGCAATACACCGTGTTGAGGGGCGTTCCGGTCCTTGACACGTGTATCGATCAAACAAAATAAAGCAAGAGTAGATAAATACTCTCAATAAGCAACAATTCGAAGAATACGAACATTTAAGTGAATAGAAAGGCGATGTGCTATAAATTGCCATCTAAGGGTCAATAGGTACTTAAGTGCTTCGCGCCACCTAACCCCCCGTTCACTTGTAAGTATTCTAAGAAGGAAGGCTTCATTGAGGGTCTTGCACCCAAGTAGTACATACGTATATTGTTATTTTCTTGTGGATATTTAATATTGAAACTCGAAGAGGATAATCCATTTCTCTTCAAAGTCACACGAGAGCTTCTCTCTCATTCCTCGTATTGAGTTGCATGCTCACTCGCGGGCGTGCACAAATACCGATTGGTGTACAACCTCTTCCTCCAAAAAGGAAGAAAAAGAGAAAAAGTAAGACTACCACCGTCCACCAAGCCGATCACGAGAATCGTGCTTTGACTCCTCCACCACAAGAAGCCATGGCTATTGATAATCGCTCTTTGTTGGAACGTATGCAAACCAATATTCATGGATATGCTAGTGCTATTAAGATTCCCGACTTTCCCGCAAACACATTTGAGCTACATACATCTATGATCACTATGGTTTCACAATCACCTTTCTTTGGTAACAAGAATGAGGATCCTCATGCTCACCTTAAGAGATTCCTTTCTCTTTGCAATACCATTAAGCATAATGGAGTTCCACATGAGGTGATTAGGTTGATGTTAGTGTCATTTTCCCTAGAGGGACTCGCTAAGCATTGGTTAGACACCCAACCACCCGATAGTATCACCACATGGGATGGTTTCACCACTAAGTTTTTGAACAAGTTCTTTCCTCCACATAAGACTATGGCTTTGAGGACTTTAATTATAGGCTTTCAACAAAAACCTAGTCAATCCTTTAGTGATGCTTGGGAAGAGTATAGTGAGTTATTGAGGAGATGCCCTAATCATGGATTGGATCATGTTCACCAAATCAATCTCTTCTATAATGGCCTTAAATCTCACCACCAAGATTCACTCAATGCTTCCGCGGGAGGGAATATTCTTCTTAAAACCTACCAAGAGGCTTTGGATATTATTGAGACTAAAGCAATGGTTCAAACAAACAATCAATTTGAAGAAAGGGTTCATGTTATCCAAAACAATTCTCAACCTCCTTGTGACAACCAACTCCTCAAGTTTCAACAAGAGATTTTTCAAAGGATGGATAGAGATAGTGAGAGGAACTTGAAAGTACAACAAGAAATGCTTCAAGCTTTTAAGACCATGTCATTGAACAATTCTTCAAATAATGTGAATGCTATTACTCTTTCGTGTGTTACTTGTGGAGGTCCCCATTCTTATGAACAATGTGATAAGGTGCAAGTGTATCAAGGGGAATGCTATGCTTACCAAGAGGAACATCGTGAACACTTCAAGCCAAATATCAATCCAAATAACCTTTCTTACAAGTCCCAAAACTACCTTACTCCACCCGGATTTCCACCCCAACAACCCACCCAAATTCAACAAAATCCACCTCCAATTTTACCAAAGAATCAAGGGCAAAGACCACCTTATCAAGGAAATAACTACAAGGCACCAAATCAATTTCAACCTCAAGCAAATACCTTTTATCCACCAAATCAAGGATTTAATGCCCAACCTTTACCTTTCCAACCTCAAGGTTTTCAAGGTTATGTGCCTCAAGATTATAACACAATGGATCTCTTGCAAAATATGAATCAAGAGAATGAAAGGAAGTTCCAAGCTATGGAGAAGAAAATGAATGACCAAATCAATAGGGTTTTGGTGGCATTAAATCAAAGACCACAAGGGGCTTTACCTTCCAACACACAAACAAACCCTAGGGCAAATGTTAATGCCATTACAACAAGGAGTGGAACAACAACAAAGGATCCTTCACCTCCTACACCTACTATTGTTCAACCCACTTATGCTCCTACTTGTGACAAGCCTTCTACTTCTACTTCACCTCCTCAAAATGCTCCTATTCACTCAAACACACCTTCTCAACCTCCTCATACTTCTCCTTTACCTTCCACACTTCCCAATGAACAAGCTCACAAAGACAAATCTTCTACTACAACACCTATTCTACCAACACCAAAACCTACTCTTCCATATCCCTCAAGGTTGAAAAAGGACAAGTTAAAAAACAAGGATGACATCCAAGTCTCCAATTTCTTAAGGATGTTCAAGCAACTCAACATCAATATATCCTTTGTGGAAGCTCTTGCTTATATGCCAAAGTTTGCTAAGATGTTCAAGGATTTGCTCTCAAACAAAGAAAAATTGGTTGATTTGCCCAACACATCCCTTAATGAAAATTGTTCCGCGGTGTTACTTAAAACCTTACCAACAAAACTTGGAGATCCGGGGCGCTTCTTGATACCTTGTAATTTTCCCGGTGTTGAAAATTGCATGGCTTTGGCGGATCTAGGGGCGAGCATAAACCTCATGCCTTTATCGGTTTGGAAAAAACTATCTCTTCCCGAGCTCACTCCCACTAGGATGACTCTTGAACTAGCCAACCGAACCATAGCTCACCCCGTAGGTATAGCGGAAGATGTGTTTGTAGGTGTGGATAAGTTTACCTTTCCGGCCGACTTTGTAGTGGTTGATTATGACATGGATCCTAGAGTGCCTTTGATTGTTGGTAGACCGTTTTTGAGAACGGGTCGTACCTTGATAGATGTGGCGGAAGGGGAATTAATTATGAGAGTAGAAGATGAGAGAGTGGTGTTTAAGTTAGGGAAAGTTTGTGATAGGAAAGAGGTTAAGGAGTCTAGACCTTGTGAGACTATTAACATTGTTGATGTGCTAGATGAAGTGTGTAATGAACACTTTCATGATGCTTGTAAGAGTGCTAGTGATGAGATGCCCCATGTTGAAACCGTGGCCTCAATTGCTCCCTCTTTAACTCCTTTTGGAGAGAGTGATTTCCTCTTGGAGGAATTTGAGTCAAACTTTCTTGGTGATGATGATTCTCCCATCAATTGGGAAGAAGATATTCTTACAATCCAAAAGTTGCTCAATGAGGACCCTATTCCTTCTCCTATTCCACAAGAGACTACCATTGAGGAACCTTCCATAGTAAAACCTTCCATAGAAAGTCCACCTCCCATTGAACTTAAGGACCTTCCATCCCACTTAGAGTATGCTTTCTTAGAGGGCAAAGACCAATTACCGGTGATCATTGCTAAAGAGTTGAAAGAGGATGAGAAGGAGCAACTTATTGAAGTTCTTAAGAAACATAAGAAAGCTTTAGCATGGAAAATATCCGACATAAGGGGAATTGATCCACATTTTTGTACACACAAAATCCTTATGGAGGATGACTATAAACCCGCCATTCAAAACCAAAGGAGAGTTAACCCAAAAATCCATGAGGTTATTAAGAAGGAAGTGATTAAACTCTTAGATGCGGGTATGATTTATCCCATTTCCGACTCTCCATGGGTTAGCCCGGTTCATTGTGTTCCAAAGAAGGGAGGAATCACCGTGGTGCCTAATGAGAACAATGAGCTTATTCCCACGAGACTTGTGACCGGTTGGAGAGTTTGCATTGATTATAGAAAACTCAATGAGGCAACTAGGAAAGACCATTTCCCGCTTCCTTTTATGGATCAAATGCTTGAACGCTTAGCGGGAAATGAGTACTATTGTTTTCTTGATGGCTTTTCGGGTTATTTCCAAATACCCATTGACCCTAAGGATCAAGAAAAGACCACATTCACTTGTCCATACGGTACATTTGCTTACAAGAGGATGCCTTTTGGCTTATGTAATGCACCGGGGACGTTTCAAAGGTGCATGATGGCGATTTTCCATGACATGATAGAGCAAACCATGGAGGTTTTTATGGATGACTTTTCCGTCTTTGGAAATTCATTTAGCTCATGTCTCACCAATCTTGAAAGGATGCTTAAGCGTTGTGAGGAAACACTTTTGGTGCTTAATTGGGAGAAATGTCACTTTATGGTGAAAGAGGAGATTGTTTTAGGACACAAGATATCCAACAAGGGATTAGAAGTTGATCGAGCTAAAATTGATGTGATTGCTAAGCTTCCCCCACCCACCTCGGTTAAAGGTGTGAGGAGTTTCTTAGGTCATGCGGGATTTTATAGGCGCTTTATACAAGATTTTTCTAAGATAGCTAGACCGATGACTCACCTCTTGGAGAAAGAGGCTCCTTTCATTTTTAACCAAGATTGTTTGGACTCTTTTGAGACTCTTAAAGAAAAATTGACTAAGGCTCCCGTTTTGGTTTCTCCAAATTGGGAATTACCTTTTGAGCTTATGTGTGACGCTAGTGATTATTTGGTGGGGGCCGTCTTAGGACAAAGAGTTAATAAGCATTTTCAACCTATACACTATGCGAGTAAAACCATGACCGGTGCACAACTTCATTACACTACCACGGAAAAAGAGTTGCTTGCTATAGTATATGCTTTTGAGAAGTTTAGACCATATCTTGTGCTTTCCAAAACCATAGTGTATACGGATCATTCCGCTCTCAAGTATCTTATGACCAAACAAGATGCTAAACCTAGGCTTTTGAGATGGGTTTTGTTGCTTCAAGAGTTTAAGATAGAGATTCGTGATAAGAAAGGGGCCGAGAACTTAGCGGCGGATCATTTGAGTAGACTTGAGCATCCTTTTCAAGGAGATTTCCCACACCAAGAAATCAATGAATCCTTTCCATTAGAGGAGCTCATGTCTATCTCTTCCCAAGAGGATGCCACACCTTGGTTTGCGGATATCGCAAACTATCTTGTGGGCAATGTGCTTATTGAGGGTCTTACTTATCAACAAAAGAAGAAGTTTCTTAAGGAAGTTAAATATTACTTTTGGGATGATTCATATCTTTTTAGGCAATGTGCGGACCAAATCATTAGACGGTGTGTAGATGGGCCCGAGGCATTTAAGATCTTAGAGGCGTGTCATAAAGGACCTACGGGTGGACACTTTGGGCCTAACTACACCGCCAAGAAAGTCTTTGATTCGGGTTACTATTGGCCTTCCATTTACAAAGATGCCCATGAAATGGTGAAATTTTGTGATGTGTGTCAAAGACAAGGAAAAATTACACAACGTGATGAGATGTCACAAAATTTTATCCAAGAGTGTGAGATATTTGATGTGTGGGGAATTGATTTCATGGGACCTTTTCCATCCTCTAAGGGAAACAAGTATATACTTGTGGCGGTGGATTATGTGTCCAAATGGGTGGAGGCTAAAGCCTTACCTACCAATGATGCTAGAGTTGTTGTGAAGTTTTTGAAACAATTGTTTGCTAGATTTGGTGTACCTCGGGCCATCATAAGTGATCGTGGTACGCACTTTTGTAATGATCAATTCACGAGAGTTATGAAGAAATATGGAGTGAATCATAGACTTTCTACCGCGTATCACCCTCAAACAAATGGTCAAACCGAGGTCACAAATCGTGGTTTAAAGAGAATTTTAGAGAGAACGGTGGGAGAGCATAGAGCTTCTTGGTCGGATAAGCTTGATGATGCTTTGTGGGCGTTTAGGACGGCCTTTAAAACACCAATTGGTTGTACGCCTTATAGGCTTGTCTATGGAAAAGCGTGCCACCTCTCATTCGAGCTAGAACATAAGGCATCTTGGGCTCTCAAGTGGGCTAACTTTGATTTAAACCAAGCCGGTTCACATAGGAAAGATCAACTAAATGAGATGGATGAATTGAGAGCCAATGCCTATGAGAATTCTTTGCTTTACAAGGAAAAGACTAAGAAATTGTATGATGCTAAGATCAAGAATCGTGAGTTCAAAGTTGGAGAGCCGGTTCTCCTCTTTAACTCAAGATTGAAACTTTTTGCGGGAAAGCTTAAGTCGAGATGGTCCGGTCCATTCACTATTACTCAAGTGTTTCCATATGGAACTCTTGAGTTGTCCCAACCCGATGGTCCAAATTTTAAAGTGAATGGTCACCGTGTTAAACATTACTTTGGGGAGGACATTTCCGTTGAAATGGTCCAAGAGATCCCCATTTTCCCCATGAATTAATTCATTGAGGGACGAGTCGAGCTAGAGACTCATTAACTCAAGCATCGTATAACTAGGTTTAGAGTGTTGTAGGTTAGAAATAAAGGTATAGACTTGGAGATAAGTGTAGGGGAGACCTTCTTTTGTCTTCATGATTGTTTGTAGGGTTGCTCACTCATCTCATGCTTTGGAGCTTATGGAGGAGGCCCTTGTATCCGGTTCACTTTGTTACTATAGTGATTTTTCATTGACACCTTGTGCTTAAACATGATTTCACTAATAGTTGTCCTTTCCTTAACTTAGGATAAGCAAAGTCTATTCATTGTCATAAGTGTAGGGGAAGTTTTTATACTTCCATGCTCTTAAACATTGAGGACAATGTTTAGCTTAAGTGTAGGGGGGCCTTCTATCGAAGTGACCTTACCTAGAACTTGTCATTGTCTTGCATGATAACATGGAAAATTAATTTTTCGATCATTTTTCAAATTTTTGATCTACTTTGGCCAACAAAAATATGCATTCATAATTTTTGCATCAATCATTTTTCATTTTGCATAACACATTTGCATTGTATATATTTCTTCTTTTATTTTTCATCAAAAATATATAAAAAGAAAAAAATATAATAAAACATGGTTTAACAAATTTAGATTTCTTTGACATATTAGGCCCGCCATGGATATTTTGACTCAACCCGAGTTTGCTTATCTAAGCATTCTCTAGCTAGTATCCTTAACCATGTAGTCCTTCATTGGTCTATTAGGCTAAGCATCCACCAATCTCATTCTTTGAGATTTTAAATTTGTGGAGAATGGGAAATGATAGAGTTGAAGCAAGTATAAGAGGGCTAGATAAACTTCATGATGATTACTTGTGGCTTAACCCTTCTCTTCTTTACCTCTATTTTCTTCGCATGTAT
This sequence comes from Glebionis coronaria, assembly GCA_025667525.1. NCBI lineage: Eukaryota > Viridiplantae > Streptophyta > Magnoliopsida > Asterales > Asteraceae > Glebionis > Glebionis coronaria. The sequence goes on from JANFOE010000893.1 coordinate 392,210, forward strand.
ATAATTGTTAATAAATAATCAAGAACGGTTTTAATTGGTTTGTAACCTCTTATGCATTTTTGACTAATCATTCATGGTTGATATGAGTACGTCTTAAGATTCTAAGTTAGCACGTTTTATGTGTACTAGACTTATGTCATGCTCCATATTTAGCGGGTGTTTTTCCTTTTATTCTTTTCAAAAATTCTTTGTGAGGAATAAAGAAAAATAAGAGCGGCTTATAAAAAAAAATGAGTGGCTAGAAAAAAAAAGAAAAAGAAAGAAAAAATAATAATAATAATAATATAAGACTCCCAAGAGGGGCAGTGTGGTGTTAATTATAGTGACTATTGAGTTCCAATATTACCTTGACGGGTTGCGGGGATTCAATAGATTGCTCCAATCCAATATTACCTTGACGGGTTGCGGGGTTGAAGATCAAAAGTCTCAAAAAGATGGCGGATGTAAATTATTGCGTGAGTTTATTTTTCTTTCCCTAGCGAGTGTGTAGCTACTTATGAAAGCATTGCATGAGGATTTTACACATAAGGCGAATGACTTATTACTCTTAAAACGGATTTAAATTAATTGTGAGCGGTTTTTCAAGTAATGGATGAGAGGATTACTTAGGGTTAAAACTGTGCTTCCTTATTTTTGGATTTTACACTTCTTATACTTCACACTTGAATAATGACAAATTTTCCCACAAGCAATTTTGCTCAATTAATAATCGGTTCCACATTTAATTGTCATGAATAAGTTGATGCACTTTTTACTTGTGAATGCAATGATCCTATTTTTAAGCTTGGTATGGGGAAAGTGAAACTTGAGGGTGATAAATGTCCATGGTACCCAAGCCCTAATATAAGCCATTGAATTCTTTATGAGTTATTTCCATCAAAACCATTTCAAGAAAAATCAAAAAGATATAGATAGAATTGTATTTTGTTCATTGCATTATTAAAAGTCAAAATCATGCATCATATAGTTTAGAGTAGTGTAGATGCATCTCATATGGCCAAGGTGGGTTAATTATGAGGAGAATGTAAATTTGAGCTTTAATATATAATATTGCATAAGGACATGACAATGTTCAAGTGTAGGGGATTTGATATGAGCTTAAACTCATATCCTTTTATCAACAAATAACCCTAAAACATGAAGCAAAATACCAATTTATCTTGCAAAAACAGTATTATGTGGTATGTTTGTGTTTGTGTACACTTGTGTAGGTAAAAGGATACATTTTCAAGTAAACAAGGAAAAATCAAGCTCAAATGGATGAAAAAGACAAAGAAGGATCAAAAGTGACAAGACTTTGAAGTACAAGGACCTATCATGACAAATTGCCAAAGTTGAAGGACTAAAGTGCAAATATTGTAAAAAGTCAAGATCAAAGTCAAAATTGGTCAACTATCAAGTCAACAAAGTCAAAGGACCAATTCTGCTCAAAGATGAAGTTTGGAGGACTAAAAGTGCCAAAGAAATGAAGTTACAAGCTTTAAATGCAATCTGCCAAAGTACAAGGGCTCAAACTGCCAAAGTTGGAAAGTTTACTAGTTTGATCCATGTGACACAAGTTTTAGCCAATGAGAAGCAAGAGAAAGTGGCACACGGATTGCCAAATGGGTGTATTTATTACCCACTATCAGCCGCCACATTAATTACCAAATCTCAATAGTGCAATCCGTGTGACCCTTATTCAACCAATCAGAATATGCCACGTATCTTCTTCAAACAACTAAAAACATTTCCAGGATCGTTTTTGAGCTACAATCAATTTCATGAAAAGATGTAAACACCAAAAGTGCTTGTTTTGAAGAGACGAACACAATGGTATCAACCAATTAACATGAGATCCACTCAAGAAGAAAACCCCAATTGGTGTTCATACCTTGAAGATGAGTTTTGCAGAATCATGCCACGTGGAGACCTGGGATTGGTCTCAACACGTCATCATCCCCAACAAACTTCCTCTTCATGTCTATAAATAGCCTGCTAGTCCTCATTTGTAAAGTAGTAGTTAAATTTTGTAAAAACACACACTTTTCAATTCTCTCTCATTTTCCTTCCTTTTTACCCTAACTACTCAAGAGTCTGACAAACTCTTGAGTCAGTTAGTTAGTTAGTAGCTTTTCAACAGCTTTGTAACAACTTTCATGGAATAAAATTTGAATTCTACTTTTCCCGCCAATTCTCCTACTCATCTTACTGTTCATATTCTGCTCCTGTTTGATCATTGAGTTGCTGAATTGAGTTTGTTATGATCATTGAATGATCATAACTGACTTTGAAGAAGTTTTGTAGCTGTTGTTGAGATTCCAGTTCAGAAAGTAGCCTTATTGAAGATTTCAAGCCTTGATGATGATTTCTGTTGATTAGTAGCTGTTTTTGATGATTGAATAGATGATCTAGTGATAAGGTGGTGGTTATCACTAGGGTAAGAGAGTTCAGCACTCCTCTTCTTCCCAATGGTTTACTACAAAAGGTTTTAAGATTCTGATTTTGGTTCACCTGAATAAGTCAATTGCATGATACATTTTCTAGTGTAAACTTGTTGATTGCCTGATCAAAGTTGTTAAGATTTGCTAATTGATTGATTTTTGGATTACTTGTAGCTTAATTCTTGTTTACCTGCTCATAGATTTTGGTTTGTGTTGAGTCATAGCTTGTTTTCAGTCATTTTTAGTTCTTGAACCTTAATTGAGTTAAAGTTGTTCTTAGTGCTTGCTTATAGTCTTAAAACATATCATTTGGAGTCTCAAGTTTGGTAGTAAAAAGCTTTTCATTCACTCTTAATCAGCTGGTAGAAATCTTTGGAACTTTTCTCAAATCTCAGATAAGGAGTGTTTGGCATTAGTCTGTTATTGGTTTTCAAGCATTGAATCTTGGCAATTTTAGAGTTCATTTCTAGTCATAAGGTGGTTATATAGTGTTTTAAGGCATTTACAAGTCAAGTTGTAAGTCAAACAGGCAATTGGCAATAAAAATGTTTGGGTCATTTTCCTTCAGTTTTGCTCTATAGAAGTTGACATTTTCTTTTGGCTAGCATTTGCTTATTACTTGATGAAATCTTGTCAAACCAACTTTCATTTGTTGTTCAATATATGTAGTTTCAGATTCCAAGAGCTTATTGCACAGTTTTCATTCAGCAATTAGAAATAAGCAAAATCATGAAAAGTTGAGTTAAGGCATGTTTCTGTAACTTGAAACTGAAATTTTGTATCTCTTGATTCTCTTCATTAACCTGGCCATTTTTCTTCACAAATCTACTTAGAATATGGAGTTACATGATTTTTGAAAGTTTCAGCTTTTTGTCAAAAAAGTTTGGTCAACGCCTGGTCAACAATAAGCACTTTTGAGCTTAATTCAGATTTCTAGCTTATTTCTGGATGAAATTCGTTCTAGTTTGATTTCCCATTCATCATTAGAGTAGCTTAATCAGTTTTGGCAAGAAAATCAAGTTGTGCTTGATTGGTTTGTTCTATTGCTTATTTTGGGCTTATCAAGAAGTGCTTATTTGCTTATTTTGAACTTTCAGCTAAAATCCTTTTACAGACATAGCTTATTTTGGATTTAAAGTCCTTTGCAATTTGTCTCATTGATTTTGGTCTATTAATAAGCTCAAACGAGCTTATTTTACTTCCAAACCCGTTTTTGCTTAATAAGTTTCTGAAATTGCAACTTGGTCCTTGATGTTTTAAGCAGTTTCTAATCTTGGCTAATCTTCATTGTTTTTAGGGTTTGCAACATTTTAGTCCTTATAGTTTTGAGTTTGTTTAAAATCTGTTAGAAAGTTTGGTAGTTTGTTACATTTTGGTTAGTTGGTTACTAGTTTTACATTTTTGATCCTTGTAGTTTACTGATTTTTAGTCCCTAGATTTGTTAGAATTTTCATTTCAAGCATTTTACTTTCCTAGAATTTACATTTTCAGTCCTTATAGTTTTAAATTTTACATTTTCAATATTACTTGAATAAAAATTTGGTAATTGCAAAATGTTTTACATATAAGTAGGTAATATTTTTCCGTTTTGCAAGGCTTTGTTGAATTAGCAAATAGAATATCCAAAAAAGATTAACAACCAAAAACAGTTAAAAACCCGATATTGGTTGGACTTTCAATTAGCAAGAACTGAGAAAAAACGAACTGCATTATAAACAATTTTAGTGGGGGTCAACACGAAGTTGGTGAATTCACAGGTTTAATTAATAAAGTATCAATATGCAAAGCACCACGATGATAGCAGGACATCACAGCCCAACGCTACAGTAGTTCCTACTGCCCTGTAATAGAAGCTAGACATGATTCTCAGTAAGCCCATTTGGGTCTATCCTGATTGAGGTTTCCCTTAATCCGACAATGACATAAACCTGCTGCTTGGCCTAAGCAATACGTGACAGCTGATCACGACAGGCCGGGTGTTGTCAATACCTGAATAGATCTATCCATACATTTCACGCTACACTATTAACTAATACAGTCCACGGGAATGGGGCAACAGTAGGCAAATAAATTGTTGTTGTCTGTGCATGCTTGCATATAAATAGTTTTGTATGTTTTCTCCCCCAGTTATAAAACAGTAAAGATGGGGCCATGAACTCACCTTAGTGATAATGAGGTAGTGAGGATGATGTCACTAAATGACTGACACAGTAGTCACGGACTGGAGAAGTTACCTAAGTAATTTAAATGCCTCAGTGAATGCAACAATAATAATGCATGATGAATGGTGCATATGAAAATGCATGATCACAATTCATGAGTTGTTACGTTGATTTAAGTGATTGTTCTTATAGTGAAATGAAAGCATATACATATTTTTAGTTCTAAAAATATATATATAAATATATATTAATTTGTTTAAGGAAAGAGGGGTCGTAAATTAAATAAGTAGCTTTTATCTTATTTAATTTATCATGAGGAAATAAATTACAATTTATTAAGATTAATGTTTCGAAAGAAAATGGTTAACGGGGTTTGTCAAATTTCGTAGAGTTTGTAAATAACTATAGTGATTTATTTAACAAATGACATGTTTTATTACTTCTTTTAATTAAATAACAATACAATAAATCCTTGTAAGTGTAATAGTTTACAAAGGTAACTTTAAGTTTTCGTCCGTTAAGTTTATTACATCGTTAGTCCTTGTTAGTTAATTCTATTTATGAAAACGCCCCTAGGGCTTGGAAAACTTTATAGAAATGACCAAACACCCCCTCAAATCCCACGGAAACTATATAATATGGGTTAGGACTTGATATAAGTTTCAAAAGTGACACAATTGGTCCTTGTAGTTTATTTTAACTCACGGTTTGATTTTAACACCCCTTATAGTTTTGAAAACGACACAAACGACCCTTGCACTATAACATAGTCACGAATAGGTTTATACAAGTTTTACTAGTTTATGATTTTGGACTAAACTTTCACCAATTGTCAACTTAGGCACGAAAAGTTTCTATGTATTCCTAGTTTGGGCTTATACGGCCCATTTGGGTCCGGTTAGGGTAAAAAGGATAATGGGCTTGATTTTGGCTTAGTAAAAACTTAAGGTAACTTAGTAAGTTTTAAATAATTACTATTGGGCCTACAATAGTCTTATTAAATGGGCTTATATGTGAAGTGGGCTTATAACATGTTTTATTTCTAATTTAACTTAGTGGAAGCTTAAATATATTCGGCTTATTTTTATGGCTTATATTGGCTTATTGTTTTTGACTAAATTTTATATTTTCCTAATAGCTTAACCTAAGCTTACGGTTTGAGGGCTTATGGGCTTATTCTAGAGCTTTTGAGGTTCGGCTTTCGTTTGCATGGGCTTATGGAGACCCATAATATTCGGCTTATTTTTAAGGGGGATTATCTACAAGAGTGCACGCGTTTTATTAATAAGCCGAGCCTATAAGTCCATCTATTGGGCTTATTGTTTGTTTTCAAGGTACTAACTTATTACTAGTTTATTTCTAGGAGTTTTAAGCAAGGTGTTCAACATGTTAGGGCGTAGTTAAGGATTTAGGGCACGAAAGTCTACCCACCATATGAGCCGTGGGCTCATAAGCTATATGGGAGGCATTTCATGGAGGTTTTACGTATGCATGGCAACCTAGGCTCGTTTCCTAAGTTCCTACATGCATGCCATGAGATGAAAAGTAAAGATGATTGAAATAGGTCTAAGGTAGACTACACTTACCTGTGTGATCAAGATGGTGACGAATGAGGTGATGTTGGCGTCAGTTTGTCTTAGACGAGACTTAGAGGTCTTGAATGCTAGCCTTCAATGCTTGGAGTACAAAGATATGGGGTAGTAAATGAGATGGAGGAGTTTGTTAGCTCAAGGTGCTATGTGGGAGTATCTTTGATCCGAAAATAATAGGTGTGAGGGTGAATGAGTGTAAGTTAGTTTTATAAATATCTAAGGATGAAATGGGAGTTGTGGTTTGGGGTAGGACACGGCAAGAAAGAGAGGGATGCATAGATTTGGTGAATTTAGGAAGTACTAGGAAGTACTTAGTTTTAATGAGGCTTTGATGTACACTTGACCCTTGTGGTCATTCAAGCCGTTGCATACAAGGTTCCCAAGGGCAAGAATAGTGTTTTCATTTAAGGTAGTGTTGTACAAGGTGGGAAAATGTGTGTGGTGAAGCTTGTATACACGGTTAGGAGTAAGGGATGGGGTAGAGTTTGTAGATTTTTTAATTTTGTCTTATGTATAAGTTAGTTAAGTGTATAATACTTTGTAGTGTCTAGGATTGGTTTTGGTTTGAATAGTGGGGTCTTGGTATAATTACTAGGGTTATAAGTATGATGTAGTAGAAATAGGTTCGAGTCCTAATTTATTTGGTTAGGTTTTGGGATCCTTGGTGAAAGTATGGTCGTTTAGGTGATTTTTATTATATCAAAAGTATATTAAAAGAATAAAATGATTTAACGTAGTGTTCATGTATAAAAGTAATTGTCATCGTAGTTTAAAGTCAATTATTGTGTAAGAAAATACATACATGAATACTCAAGACTTATGAATTTATATATTTAAGTAGTCATTTATTAATTGGGATCATGACGTTGGATTTTTAGAAATCAATGGGATGAATGCAAGTGATCATATGTTCAGGTGACTTAAAAGTCCCTCATAATAGATTGTTTGTTGTCCAGTATGCTCTTGAAATGTAGTCATACTAATATGGCCATGCCTTTATGATTAAATACTCATAATCATAACAAAAAGGTTGTGATATAGTTGTTTCCCTGTTCAGATGATTATAATGATGTATGCTCATGTGATGCATATGATTGTTCAAAGGATTTCATGCAAAGGTGATAGAATAAATATATAGATATCATGAGGTGACGTACACAATGTTGACATAGTCAAAACCTGAAATTTACAGGTTTTACATAAAGAATCTTGTTCAATCATATTAAGCCCATTATAAAAAGTATTGATTTGATGCAATTCCGAGAAACCGTGGTGTGGACATTGTCTTAACAAATCTTTAAATCATTCCCAAGCAACCCCAAACGATTCATGCACTTTTTATATAAATCTAGTGATCTCGTTCTTAAAGTGTGTTGCTTTTTATGGTGGAAAGAAGTAATTCATGAACTTAGATACTAAATCATCCCATGTCAAAATCGAACCTGGTGGTTCTTTCTCATACCAAATCTTAGCATTACCCTCGAGCGAGTACGGAAAAAGCATGAGCTTAATCGCGTCATTCGGTATATCTCTAAACTTGAGAGTCGAGGTAATTCGAAGAAAATTCCGAATGTGAGAATGCGGGCTATCGGTCTCATTGCCACGAAATTGGTCGGCACGAATGAGCGATAAAAGACCCGTCTTAATCTCATAATGATCCACCAAAATAGCCGGCACAACGATTGCTTCCCCATACCCTTCGGTGGGTGCACGGAGCAATTCTTTCATTGTTCGGTTATCGGCCATCTCTACAACAATAGGTGGAAGCTCGGGTTCCACTATTCGTTGTTGACGATTTCTATTTCTACGAGGAATATTTTCAAGCCTATTTAAATCAATCACAAGTCGAGAAGAACGTAATTGCATAAACCAAAGTGACGAGAATTTTAGAGGATTGAAGAAAAGAAATTAGACAAGAAGAAGATTATTTTTGGTATTTTTATTTGGTATTGCTCAATCAAAAATGATCGATAAAAACAAGGAATAAGGATAACTACTATGAAAGTAAATTACCCTCGGTCGACTTTGAAACGATACGTGAAAACCTAAACGTCTCGAGGTTCAATAAGTAAACTACAAAAATAAGATTTAATACTACTTGAGTTGGCAAACCAATAATCGGCCGTCCCTCTCAATATACGCACAAGCAAGCGGGGAAACGAGGTGGCACAAAGCACTTAAAAACCTTTTTCCTTAGACGGCCTTTTATAGCTCGTCGCCTTATACCCACCTTATAGTTTGTATAAATCGAGTTCAAACTTCTTATTAGTATTTATCTATTTTGCCTTTTTTTCGTTTTGGATTCGAATACAATAGCTAGGTGATGAAATCCCAACTAAGGTCTTATTTGGAAGTAGATAAATTTATTGTTCTACGTAATACAATATAGTAATCACAAAAAACACGAAAAACGATACATACTATAATAATAGAAAAATAACAAAACTTTCCGACGACGGATAGGGTCTTCAAATCAACGATCAACAAATCTCCACAAAGACGAATCGTACACAAGATCCCCGGCAGCGGCGCCAAAATTTGATGTTGATGTAAGTGGTGAATGTATATGTGATAATTAAGATACGTTATAGGGTAAATAAGAAAATTACCTTTAGGAAAAAGTAATAGACTAAAATTACCAAAGACGGATTCAATTAAACACGTTGGTGAACCAAGTTCGTTGTACACGAAGATCAAGTGAATTTGAGGCGTTTTGTTTCGATTTGGACAATTGATTCGAATTGGTTTCGGTTTTTAAACTAAAATTAATCCTACAAATTAAACTCCTAAAGTGCATGAATCGTTCCCCACTATATAATCTAAAAGACAATTATTTAAAAAATCTATATAAAAATTATACTATTTAAAAATTAATCTATTTAATTAAAATCACAAATTTAAATACTTATTTAAAAATCTAAACTAATTAATCCATAAAAATTTACTATTACTTTTTAACTAACAAAATCTATTTTAAAAAAAACTAATTAAAATCTAATTAATTTCAAAAATTAATTTTAATAACTAATTAAATTTCAAAAATTAATAAAACATTTTTTTATTTATTTTAATTTGTGTTTTTATTTATTTAATATTTAAACTTTATAAAGTAAGATTTGCAAAACTAATTAAAACTAAGTAAATAAGTTTAACTAAAAACTGCCAGTCACCATTATTACTATATTAATTATATTGACTGAAAATAAAATCAAAAGAGCAGTTAGCTTAGATAGTTAAGTCACTTAGCCCATGACCAGGAGGTCATGGGTTCGAGTCTCGTCAGAGACATATTTTTGTTATTAATTTTTTGACAATTGAAAATGTTAAGATCAGTCACAGGAGGTGACTTTTGTGATGGAAATGCTATTTTTGGGAACTGATAGGAATCAGCTTTGAGCAAATCAGAGCAATTTAAACTGATTGCATTTGAGAAACAACAAAACCAATAATATGAGCTAAAGAACACAAGTACTAGCAAATAAATCCAACTCAGCAAAGAAAACAAAATCAGATCAAATTATAACAGTCTAAATGAAAACTCAGTAAGAATAATACATCAGCAAAACAACACGTATAGCTAAATAATACTACATATCAGTAAGAAGCAGGGTTCGATTACAGTAATATCCATCAAATCAAAACTACAATTCTAGCGATTCAAATTCAATTCACAGCTTAACAGATTACCATAAACTATTAATGCAAACAGATTACGATTTCTGAGATCCAAAAATAGAATCCATACTCAGATTAAATGACAGTATACCTCAAAAACATATAAAATTGTAAAACAGATTAACCAAGTCAGTAAATATATTTACTAACAACGATCTAACTTTCTAAATCCGTCAATAGCTCAACCAAAGCAGTCAAATGATCATTCTATAAACCCAATTTTCTGACGAAATCAGAACTATCAACAAACCAATAGATCGAATCAATTCAAGCTCATAAATCTCAAAGAGAAATCATCTAAGCAGATTTATACACGTTAACAAAAGTAGATCCAGACTTTTATATAAAACTTAATAGCATAAACATTCAGTAACAGTGATATTACACTCTAATACTATAGCAGCTTAACAATACTCAAAATAATATCAAATTAATCATAGCAGTTTATTAGCTACAAGCATACTAACATTTAAACAGACTGGATCTAAAAATATAACATAAAATTTAAACTAGAACTCACCTAATGTAGAAAACCTTTGAGAAGAAGATTGTGTTGAACAATCTTATGAACCCGAAACGACACCACCATTAGACATCACCATACGAACCACCAAATCATCACCATCAAATCAATATAAACAGCAGCTTATTTTCGACTAATCCATTCGGGATTAGTTTTGTTCCCAATTTTTACTTTAATTATTTAACACAAGCTATTTATTAGCTTTATTGAATAATTTTAACATTATCATATCAGAAAAGATTAGAGAATAAATTGCAAAATTAATTTTAACAGAAAGAAAAAAAATAGGAGAATATTAGAAATAAAACAAACTTTTATTGATAACCAAAATATATTACAATACTTGAGAAAAGGAGATTACAAATTACCCTAAACCTAATTCTGCATAATAACTTTAACTAAAAAATGGGATAGAAAATACAGAGATATGGGAGGGTTTTTATAGGCTAACCCATAACCTTGTTGAGGAGGTTTGTTGAGACGCACAATCCATCTTGACCGTCAAATGAGCATCTTCTTATTCTCTCTCCTTTTTGTTTTGATCTGAAGGCTGAGATGAGCCAACTAGCACACGGATCGCCAACGTGGCATCCGAGTATGCTAGTTGTGCTAGTTTGGTGATGAGGTGTCTCCATTTAATTGGTGAATTAAGGAAAATTTGCTGTCACAACCAATCATAGTAGGAAAGAGAAACCACGTCACAGATGCTTTCCACCTTCAATCTTCCGAAAAAGTGGGGGATTTATTTACAACTCGTGTGAATCATACGAATTAATCAAAACCCCTAATTTTTATTTAGTGATTTATTTTTTAGGGTTTGCAACAGTAAAAATATAACTGGTTTTATTTGGGTGAGGGAGAAGATACATAGTTTATATCGACATAAATTGTGTGGTGAGTATGTGAGTAAATAAATGAATGGTTGACTGATTGTGAGTTTTAAAAAACTCTTCAATCGTTTATTTAACGTATCAAACCCTAAGGCCCAATAACTTAAGTCCCATTTTATTAAGTAGCACAAAGGCATGGGCTTTTGGCCCATTAACTTAAAATCGTCCCACAATTGTTTATTTGGACTTTTGATGGGCTTTTACATCCAACAGTGCATAACTAGTTTCCACAAATGGGATTTTGGGCCCATTAACTCAAATGTGGGACCCACAAGCCTCTTAAACTCCATAAATGATGAAATCCGCTAAAAACGAGCTTGATATTGGCTTTGTCGATCTTTTCTTCAAACTCGTGCCGGTTTCGCCGGTTTTCGTGAACTTGGTACCTACATACATCAAACAACAAAACAAGCATATACAAGGCAATATTTGAACATTTTATGCTTTTATTCATTGTTTTAAGATATAATTGATATGAGTATTTAAGCTCATATCAAGAACTTGAATTAGATTGTTTTTGTGTTCTTCCGAAAGTTGGGATGAAATAAATACAGGTAGTAATTTTTCTTCGTGAAGAAACGCATATTCCAGATGTTCAGGAAGAGGTTTAAGTTCTAAATATTTAGGGGCCTCTTCCATAGATTTCTTAACTTTGAAAGTTATGGTTTCAAATGGTGTTTCTTTTTCTTCTTCGGGTGTTTCTATAGGTTCGTTAGTATTAACGGCTATGAAGGCGTCAAAATTAGCAAAAAGTTCTTCTTTGAGGATAGTTCCTTCGATAGAATATAAATTTTTGCTTCCTTCATCAAGAAGAGGATCGAAATCGGATTCAACTACTTCGTCAATGACATCAATACTAAAGCAAGTATCGTCATTAGAATAAGAGTGTTTCATTGCTTCATCGATAGAAAAAGAAATTATATCTTCTTCAACTCCAAGGTTGAGTTGTTTTTGTTTCACACGAATCACAGTGTTAGCTGTATGCAAGAAAGGTCTACCAAGGATAAGTGGTACCTTTCTATCTTCTTCCATCTCTAGAATTACAAAGTCGACAGGAAAAATGAATTTTCCAACTCCAACGAGCATGTTTTCGGCTATTCCCATTGGGTATTGAAAAGAACGGCCCGCGAGGCGAACGCTCATTTTTGTGGGTTTGAGAATATCATTTGAGAGTTTAGCATACAAGGAGTATGGCATGAGGTTAATACTAGCACCAAGATTGGCCAAGGCGTTACAAGAGTATAAGTGATGGAAAGTACATGGAACTAGAAAACTTCCAGGATCTCCAAGTTTTGGTGGTACTTTGTTTTGGATAATGGCACAACATTCATCATTTAGAAAAGCTGAAGATACATCTTCAAACTTATGTTTGCTTTTGAGAAGTTCTTTGAGAAATTTTCCATAGTTTGGCATTCCACCCAGAACATCGACTAAAGGCATGTTAATTCTAACTTCTTGGATTAAGTCGAGGAATTTACCATACTTATCTTGCATATTTTTCTTGCGTAAGCATTGGAGGTATGGTACTTTTGCTTTATAAGGTTTTGGTGTTGGGTTTGAGTTTTCAGTGGGTTTGGTTTTTGTTGGTTGGGCTTCATCCTCGTCGTCACTATCGAGTGGGTTTCCGATTGGTGTGTCTTGGGTAGGTTTGGTAGGTGATTCATAAGATAAACCACTCCGTGTGAATACGGCATTTACATGTTCATTACTAGCATGCGGTGGTTGATATTTGTTGTTGTTATTAGGGTTTGGGTTGGTGTTGCTTGGTAAAGAACCAGAAGCGCGATCCTATTGCTTATCGACAAAATGATCAAACTTAGCTTCAAGGTTTTGAATGGAAGCTTGGTGGTTTTTGTTTGAAGTCTCGAACTTTGTTTTGAGGTCAGTGAATGTATCTCGCACGAAAAGGTTGGTTTTTCTTTGAGATTCGATAAAATTGTCGAGCTTGGTTTCGAGGTTGGGTTTGTTTTCGGTTTGGTTGGGTTTATTTTCGTCTCGATCGTAACTTGGTTTATCGTTAGATCTCTAATTATCACGGTCACGATTACGATAATCGTTATAAAATCGAGTTCGACGAAAGGTGTTCATGAAATTGGCTTCTTCTTCCTTTGTCATAGGTGTGTTATCGTCATCACATTCACTAGAAGGATGGTTTCTTCCACAGTGTTTGTAGGTTTCACGAATTCTGTTTTTCATCTCTTTATAACGAGTGTCGATTTTGAGAGACATGCCGTCCATACGAGCCATAATTGTTTCAGTGTCGGTTGGGTTGTTGCTTTCTTCGGAAAAAGCTACGGTTTTTCGTGGGTTTTTGTTTTTGTGATTTTTAGACCAATCAAGCTTGAGTAAGACTTTGTCATCTAACAACTGGTAAGCTTGGTTAGGGGTTTTGTAAAGGAAAATACCGCCCGCTGCGGCGTTTAATGCATCTTGGGTTTGCATCGTCAAGATCATGATAGAAAATATTGATTATTCCTTCCTTTTTTAGTCCATGACCATTGCGGTTTCTGAGTAATTCTTTCATTCTTAACCATGCATCAGTGAGAGTTTCTCGATCTTGTTGAGAAAAGCTTCGGATTTCTCCGAGGAGTTTTTCAAATAGGTCAGGAAGAAAGAATCGGCTAATAAAAGCGGTACTAAGACCTTCCCATGTTCGAATAGTTCCTTCAATAAGTTCGTCGAGCCATGACTTGGCTTCTCTAGTCAGGGATGATGGAAACATCATGAGTTGAACGGCTTCAGCTTGTCCTTCTCCATAGTTAAACATTTTGCATATTCCGCTAAATTCATGGATGTGTTTGTGAGGATCATTTTTTATTCGACCATCAAATTGGTGGTTTTTGACAAGTGTCAAGTGGTTTCCTTTGATTGCAAAATCGTTCGCAATTTCAGGTAAAACGATTGCGGAGAAAGGAGTTGGTGCTACAACTCTATCGGCTAACCACATTGGTTCATCATCGGTGTCCGACATTAGATCGTAACGGTTGATGAGCTTGGTGAGAAATAGGAATTGAGAAAGGTTGTAGAAAGGTTGGTTGATTTCGCGAGTTTGATGTTGCTCGTGTCTCCTATCGAAAGGTACATGAAGGTGAAGTCTATGTAACATTCGGTTAAGGGTACGTTTAGGTTTCGATAATGGTGATAATGGTGGAGTTTCGGATGAACGAGTGTGCATCCAACAAGGGTTTTTTGTTTACAGAAGAAATGTGCGTCGCACTTTTTGGATTGTGCGACGTACTTTTGTTCGCTACAGGAAGTGCGGCACACTTTTTGGATTGTGCGGCGTACTTTCTATACTGCATAAAAATATTTTTGGTTTTGTTTGAGTGGGAAATGGTTCAATTCTTCAAAGATTATGAAAGTTTTGGTTACAAAACAGGATTATAAGTCCCCGACAGCGGCGCCAAAAACTTGATGTTTGTTTTGCAAGTCTTAAATTTATATTACAAGGTTTGGACAAAACAAGGGACTAGAAATACAAACACGGGCAAGTATACCCTTTCGTTCGTAATATAGCTTGTAGTGGTAAGCCAGGATCGTTCGCTGAGACTTAGTTTCGTTTTGGTAATCAATATAATAATTGAAGAAAGAAATGATTGCTATGAATAACAATAGTAACAAATATGACTAATATGGGATAGTTCGTATGAGTTCTTGATGATGATAATAATGATCGAGATATGCTTATGTAGGTAAAGAGTGATAATCATTTTTCGTCAAAATGGCATTTACACAATATACTTAGTGTGATTCAAGATGATGAGACTGCTTTTATACATAGTCTCATCGTCCAAAACGAGCTTTAAATGCATAAAATATCATAAAAATGGCCAAATATATGCTTGTGTTTGTTACTTATGTATTTTAGGTACGGATATTGAGAAAATGACAAAAGATCACAAGAAACATGCAAAAACGAACACGAGAAACGAAGCCGCACAATGAACCAAGCCCTAATGAAGATTTTCCAAGAAAATCCCTTGAAGAATTGAAGATTATGCAAGAAGGGTCCTCCAATATTGAATAATTGACACTTTAAACCATTGTTTATTCATAATTACAAGTTTGGTCCTTAAAGTTTGTCAAATTTACAAAAAGGGCCCTCTACTTTGAAGAATTGGCAAGAAGGGTCCCTCAACAATCATGACTTGTTAATATTAGTCCTCCAAAAAGTCAATCATATAATTCAAGACCATTATCTATGAAGAAAATGCGAAAACAACCCTTCAAGAATCAACAAATGGCAAGAAATACCCCTGAAAATACTTTGGAAAAGTATTTGGGGCAAAAGTGTGAAAAGTAAAACTTCATTAACAAATGAATCTGGATTTTGGCATGTTTAAACCAAAGTAGCAAGAAAGAAAGAAATGGAGGGTTAAACTTGGCAGACATAAAAGACACCTCACAAACTAACAACCCCACATGAGATTCCCCTGCTACAAAGGTTGAAGAAACTGCCAAAAACCACCAGCCATCCAACGTTCAAGATTGTAGCTTCAAACTTAAGCTCTTTTTGAGCCCTTGATGCAATTCCTACACACTTTACAGCTTCACAAACAGCCAAAGAGTTCACATGATCAAGCATAAAGCCAAAATTCTCAAGGGCAAAATGGGACATCTACAGCTTTAGGGTTTACGTTTTTTATGTTCTTATTTAAACAGTGTAGCCTATATAAGGCATAGGGCCTCATACATTGAGCCATGCTCTTGATTTTTCCTAGTTCACATTTCTGTAAATCCTACTTTCAAGTTATGAAATAGAGTTTGAATTTTGTGAAGAAAAACCAAGTGCCAACCTTTTATTCTGTTTGTTTATGTTATATGTTAACTAATCTTGAATCTCAAAACGTGTTTTTAAACCTTGTGCAAGAAATTGCTCAAAGGATCAAAATTTGATATTTTGCTAAGTCTTGGTTTAAACCTTCGAATTCTTGGGCTATAAGTGGATCATAGCATCCTGATAAAGTGTTATCAAGGTGTTGTGAGGCTTATAACTTGGGGATAATCAAGTGTGGGAACAAGGTTGCATTAATCAAGTTTATTTTCCAAGTTGTCACCTTTCTGTTTTATATTTTTTGCTCCTAACTTTGTTGAATCTTAGCAGGGTTGTTGTTGGAAGCTTGTGCTTGTTCTTGCTAGCACATCAGCTCAAACATTCGTGGGTGTGGATGTACATCCATGAGGTTTGACCTATTTTACACAAAATCTGCTTTAATACTTGATTTTTGGTGATTTGGTGCATTGCTTGTGTTCTTGTTGAATTTGTGGCTTGATCTTGCTTGATACTGCATAATACATCTGTTATTGTGTTTGATTAGGCTTGGGTAATATTGGAATACACTTATACTTGTTTAAATTTTGATTTGAAAAAAGATAAGGGGTGTTAGGGATTACCTGTTTAAGTGCACAAGTTGGATTTGAGTGTGTGTTTGTTGATTATTTGAGTTGGAATCTGTTTAACACTTGGTTGTATGCTAAAACCTGCAAGTTTTCAGTTTTGAAACATCAATTTAAAGATTGTGCTATATCTCACTTGATTTGACTGTTTTTGACATAAGATTTTGGAAACACCTAGAGTGTATGCATGTTTAGGGCTAAAAGGTGTTAAATCAAAGTTTGTGTAACCTAATTTGAAGATTTGAGTGTTTAAAATTGGCTTGATGGTCAAGTATATCAGCAAAGTAAAAAGTCTGCTTGTTCTTGTTCATCAGTAACTAATTTGTGCTTGCATTTTGATCTAGACCTTGAACCACTGCATGAAACCTGTTTAAATTTGTTCATTTGAATTAACTATAGCTTGTGTATGCTTTTGGTGCAATTTGGTTGGCTGAATCTTGCTAAAATACCTTATTGAGTTCATAACTGCTTATGTTCATATCTAGTGCATATCTGGTGATATTTTGATTACTCTTTGCTAATTGGCTATTTGAAAGTGTGTTTTTGTGATTGATATTGACTTCTTATGATTAACTGATCATTTGGGTGCCTTTGCTTAACTTGAATCCAAAAAAAAAGTCACAAAAGACAAAAAGTCAAAAAGGTCAAGCAGGGGGAAAAGTTCCCACTACTCAACCTCCAAAACTAGCCCCTACTAGTGTAATCTTCAAACAGCTTATTCATAAGCCAATTTGGCTTATCCAGACTTGCAACAACTTATTTTTGTGATACATCTTCCTCATTTGACCTATTTATTTGATCTGGAGCTTATTAGACTTTGACTTTGACTTTTTACTAGAAAACTCATTAAGTTGACTTTTAAACAAGTGCTTATCTGCTTATTTATTTCTTGTGCTTATTTGAAAACTTTTTGGTTATTTTGCCTAGTTAAGTCATTTAAAAGCTTTTGAAAGTTGAATCAGCACTTGAGGTGGTCTAGAACTCAAAAACGACTATTTTGTCGTTTTGTGAAGAGAGTCTTGGCTTATTTCAGGCTTATTTCTTGTGCTTTTTCCAATTTTCTTTTTACAGATCTCTTAAGTAACTCAAAAGAAGCTTGTGTGTCAAATTTGAGCTTATGGCATCAGCTTATAGCTTAATGGGCCAAAAAGCCCATTAAGAATAAGCTGCTTTGAAATAAGCTAGCTTAAACACATTTTCAGCTTTTGGGCCTTCATAGTTTTTCTCTTAAAATCAAATTTTAAGTCAGATAGGAGCTTTTGGGCTTATTTGGACAACATTTTTCTTATTGGGCCAATTTGAGCCCATTAAGGGACTATTTGGACTTTTAGCCCATTTCAAGGCCCAACAGGGGGTATTTTTGTAATTTCAACTTCATTTCTATATTATTTAGGTTAAATTAAGTAGGTTTGCAACTTTTTAGAATTTTTTATAAATGTTGGATTTTTATTAATATTTTATTATTAAAAATTTAAATTTAGATTTTTCAAAGTTTTTCACTTTTCTTAGATCAAATACATTAAGTTAGGAATTTTACAATTTTTAGAATATTTTTATTGTCATTAGATTAATTTTTAGAATTATCTTAAGTTTTAATAGTTTTTAATTGTTTTTAAGTAGTTTTTATTAATTTTAAAATTTTCAAAAATATTTTTAAATTTAGTTAAGTCATTTTAGAGGTTTACAAGTGAAAAATCTCATTTTGGGCTTTTTGTTAATTAAATTGATATTTTGGGCTTTAATTAGCATTAAAAAATTATTATTTAATTAAATAAAAGGTTTGAGTGATTTTTGAATTTTTTAAATTCTAATTACATTTTTTAGGATTTATTGCAATTTTCTAGGAATTTTTAGGGTAAATTTTTAATTTGGTCACTTTTTACGGTTTTATGTGCACGACTTTTCGTCTTAGTTTAATTCATAATCGTAACCGTCATTCTCTTCTAATCTCTTTTCTTCTTTTCATTTCTCATCAATATAATCACAAACCATTAATCATTTCTTAACACAACGCACTTGCCTCCTTTAGAACGATCCCCACTTGGGGTCATAAGTGCTTTGGCCCATTTTTACGCTCTTTTCCTAAAATGTAGTAAAAACACTACATCATTTTGGCGCCGCTGCCGGGGAGGAGTGTTGTGTTTTGATTTGAACAATTGTTGTTTTTATATAGCCATAATATCTAATTGTATTAGTAGCACTCTACTAATACGTATTATCGGTTTTTCGTTTTTTGTGAATACTGTTACTATATTGTATACGTAGAACAATAAATTCACAAGTACTCCAAAAGTGTGAAAACACAACCTTGACTGGGAGGTCATTACTCAATCATTGTATTCGGATCTCAAACAAGAAAGAAAAGGCAATAGATAAATACTTTCATGAAGCTTAATTTTAAAAAACACAAACTATAAGGTGGGTATAAGGCGGGTATTATAAAATATACCCTAAGGAAAAAGGCTCTTAAGTGCTTCGCGCCGCCTCGTTTCCCCGCTTGCTTGTGCATGTTTAGATAAAAAGGGCTAATCGAGGGTTTGCCAACCAAAGTATTATCTACATATCATATATATTTTCTTGGTTTCATTTGATTAAACCCTCTTGAACGTTTTGGTGTTCCACCAACGCTCTAAAGTCATCGAAGGCGTTCACTTCACGTGATCGTTTTCATTCCTTGAGGCTTCTTTAATCAAGAGATTTGATTAAGGAGGAGATTTGTAGATTTTTGTCTACTTAATACAATCACAAAAATCCAAAAAAGTAAAAACAATCAAAAACCAAAAAAAAATTGGAAAAATTAAAAACACCAAAAAGAATCTTCTTTGCTCATCCCCACATTGTACGTGACGCTTATGCTTACTCGTAATCAAGCAAGACGTGCACGTAAACGAAAAAATCGAAAGGAGTCAACACCTACTCCTAATCTTTCTAGTGAGGAGTCTCCTATTGACGAACCTATCTTAAGAGAAGAACCAACCATGGCGAATCGAACTATGATGGAGTTACTTCAAGCACCCACCGAGGGTTATGGAGAGGCTATTGTGATTCCCGCTATCCTTGCGGAGAATTTTGAAGTGAAAACGGGTTTGTTGTCGATGATCCAAAACAACAAATTCTGTGGTGATGAAAAGGACAACCCGCACAACCATATCCGCCAATTCAATCGTCTTACCGCCACTTGCAAATTTAAGGATGTTGCTAGACTCGATTAAGATGATGCTTTTTCCGTATTCCTTAACGAGGCCCGCTAAAATTTGGTTAGAGAAAGAGCCACCCAATTCTATATTGACGTGGAAGGATCTCGTTTCTAAGTTTGTAAACCAATTTTTTCCGCCCTCTAAGACTACGCACTTGAAAAATGAGATTTCAAAATTTTCACAAGAATTTAATGAGAGTTTTTCAACAGCTTGGAATAGGTTTAAGGAAATGTTACATGAATGTCCTCATCACGTTTTTTCCGACTTGCATCAAATTGACACGTTTTACAATGGTTTAAATGATCATGAAAGGGATTATCTAAATGCTGCCGCGGGTGGTAATTTTTTGTGTAAAAAGATTGAGGAAACGTTGTTGATAATTGAGAATAGATCTAAGGTGTATAGTCCTCGTAACACATCGAGTGTTCGTAAGGCTTCGTCTTCGGCTTCACCTTCTTTGTCTAATACCATCGATGCTTGCCAAATTGAGGCGAACTTGGAAAACAAAATCTTTGATAAGCTTAAAGGACTTTTAATTGAATTCAAAGTTGGAGAACAAAGTGCTCCCGCTACGGCTAAAGCGGTTGAGGTTTCATGTATGTATTGTGGTGGAGGTCATGATTTCTCCGAGTGCATTACTAACGGTGGTAACACTTCGAGTGCCTACGCGGCCACGGGAACTTACAACCAAAACGGTCAAGTTACCCGCTCTAATCAATTGACTCCACCGGGTTTTGCTCCCAATCAAAATGCTAACAGCAACTATCGAAACAATCAAGTTGGTTTCAAAAACAATTACAAAGGAAACTATGGGAATCATGGGGCTAATAATCAAGTTTCAAACAAAAATCAAAACAATGATTTTCAAAACAACAACAAGGGTTTGCAAACTTTGAAAGATCTTCCAAATGAATTTGTTGAATACGCTAATGGAAACGATGCTAGGTTTGACAACATTCAAAGAAAAATCATTAGCCTAAGATCCGAGTTTAAGAACGACTTGAAGAAGGAGTTGAAAAATGAGTTAGCAAACGAGCTTAAAATCCATACAAACAAAATGGAAGGGAGTGTAACTAGGTTACAACAAAACCAACAAAAAATGGAACAAGGGCAACATGAAACAAAACAAGAGATGATTAAGGCCGAGAAGAGGCAATCCATGTTTGAGGATAAAATTTCATCCATGTTTGAGGCTATAATGTGCAAACCGTCTTCGAGTAGTCTTCCTAGCAACACCATATCGAACCCTAAGGGAGAGATGAAAGTGATTACCACACGTAGTGGTAAGACACTTAAGGAACCGACTCCTCAACCAATTGCTCCTACGGAGGATGCAATTGAGGAAGAACCCGAGGTGGTGTTCGAAAAGGAGCATGTCCCAATCCCACGAAGTACCGCTCATGCCACACCTACGGTTGACCCATTACCACATTTGGTACCCGAGATTCCAAAGGTTATGCCTATGCCTCAACCCACACAACATTTGCCCTATCCATCGAGACTTAGAAAGGAGAAACGTCAAGAGCGCGAAAATTACCAATTTGAGCTTTTTATGAAAATGTTTCATGACGTTCATTTTAATGTGAGTTTTGCCGATGCTTTGGTCATGATGCCTCGATTTGCCGCTAACTTTAAGAGTATGTTGAACAACAAGGAGAAATTGCAACAATTGTCTAGTTGTTCATCGGTTTATCTTAACCGCATACCTCAAAAAGTCGGTGATCCTGGTAAATTCTTGATTCCTTGTGCAATCCAAGATATAGAATAATGATATGCCTTGGCCGATCTTGGTGCTAGTATTAACTTGATGCCACTTGCAATCTTCAGGTCGCTCAATCTTCCTAATCTTACTCCTTCACTAATGTCTATCGAGTTTTTTTTTTTTTTTTTTTTTTGGTAAAAGGGTAACAGTGACCCCGGTAAATAGAACCAAAAAAGCGTTGAAGTACAAGGAATGTGGCTGAAATACCACATTAACCGCAAGCTACAGGCAGCTTGTTAAACAAAATGTTTATGCTAATGTCTATCGAGTTGGCCGACCATTCCACGATTCCCGCATGTGGATTGGCGGAAGACGTTTTTGTGAAAGTGAGAAAGTTCTATTATCCGGTAGACTTTATCATTGTCGATATTCCCACGGATCCTCAAGTTCCTCTCATTTTAGGTCGTTCGTCTTTAGATACGTCTATGGCTTTAATTGATGTGCATGCTAAAAAGATCACCTTACGTTTCAACGACGAGGAACTTGTTATAAACGCAACTCAAAATTCTCCAATTTCTCATGTTTATTCTGTTGCAACCATAAACCTCGTTGATATGATCGACGTTGTTTGCGAGGAATTTTCATAAGAAGTTCTAGGTTTTGGTCATGATGAGAATAGTGGTAATCCCACTATGTTAGATCCCGTTCTTGATAACTCGATACCAACCTTCACTCCATTTGAAGGTGGTGGTTTTACGTTGGAAGAATTCGATGTTCCACGTACTTGTGACGAAGACCTCGACAATAATGAGGACTTCTCGATTATCAAGGATTTTCTTAACGATTTCCCATTTCCTCCACCCGAGGAGGTTATGAGTATCGAGCCCAAATCTTCAATTGAGGAACCACCAATCCTCGAGTTGAAAGATTTACCTCCTCACCTTGAATATGTATTTTTGGAGGAGGACGACAAGTTGCCGGTTATTATTGCGAAAAATCTTTCAGAGGATGAAAAAACCGCACTTGTCGATGTTCTAAAGGATCACAAAGGGGCAATTGCGTGGAAGTTATCCGACATTAAGGGTATCGATCCCAAATTTTGTACCCACAAAATCTTAATGGAGGAGGAATACAAACCCGCAATCCAATGTCAATGGAGGGTGAACCCCAAAATTCACGACGTCATCAAAAAGGAAGTCCTCAAACTCCTTGACGCGGGAATGATTTACCCTATTTCCGATAGCCCTTGGGTGAGTCCTATTCATTGTGTCCCTAAGAAGGGAGGAATGACCGTTGTGCCAAACGATGCCAACGAGTTGATTCCAACTAGACTCGTGACCGGATGAAGAGTGTACATTGACTATCGTAAGTTGAATGACGCCACTCGAAAAGACCATTTTCCCTTGCCCTTCATGGACCAAATGTTGGAGCGTCTTGCAGGAAACGATTTCTATTGCTTTTTAGATGGTTTTTCCAGTTACTTCCAAATCTCCATCGATCCTCGTGATCAAGAAAAAACTACGTTTACGTGTCCATATGGAACGTTTGCCTATCGTAGAATGCCATTCGGACTTTGCAATGCACCGGGAACCTTTCAAAGGTGCATGATGGCTATTTTTCATGATATGATCGAGAAGACGATGGAAGTCTTCATGGATGACTTTTCCGTGTTTGATAGTTCGTTCACTTCGTGTTTGTCGAATCTTGAGAGAATGTTGAAGCGTTGTGGGGAAACCAACCTTGTGCTTAATTAGGAAAAATGTCATTTTATGGTTAAAAGTGGAATCGTCTTAGGGCACAAGGTTTCGAAAGCGGGGATTGAGGTAGATCAAGCTAAGGTAGACGTCATCGCCAAATTACCTCATCCCAAAACCGTAAAGGGAGTTAGGAGTTTCCTAGGCCACGCGGGCTTTTATCGTCGATTCATCAAGGATTTTTCGAAGATTTCTCGACCTATTACACGTCTCCTTGAAAAAGATGCACGTTTTGTCTTTGACGAAGATTGTGTACGAGCCTTTAAAATCCTTAAGAGGAAACTTACCGAAGCTCCCATTCTTGTTGCTCTCATTTGGAACCTCCCCTTTGAGCTCATGTGTGATGCTAGTGACTATGCTATTGGGGCCGTTTTAGGGCAACGTCATGAAAAACACTTCTTGCCTATTCACTATGCTAGTAAGACGATGACCGAGGCTCAACTAAAATACACTACAACGGAGAAGGAGTTCCTTGCCGTGGTGTATGCATTTGAGAAATTCCGACCTTATCTCGTCTTGACTAAATGCATAGTGTATACGGATCATTCGGCTATCAAGTATCTTATGGCTAAACAAGATGCAAAGCCAAGATTACTTCGTTGGATTCTCCTCCTTCGGGAATTTGATCACAAAATCGTTGACAAAAAAGGAGCCGAGAATCTAGCGGCCGATCATCTTTCTCGTTTGGAAGATCCTCACCAAAGTGTTTACGAGCCCAAGGAAATCACCGAAACATTTCCGCTCGAGACACTTGGTGTAGTGAATTCTAAGCTTGATTCTTCTACCCCATGGTTTTTTTTTTTTTGGGTAAAAGGGACTATCCCCGGTAAAATATATTACACCAAAAAACATTGAAGTACAGATGGAATGTGGCTGAAATACCACATTAACCTCAAGCTAAACGCTTGATAAACGCCTACAACGATGTATATGACATGCCATATACATTTACACACCTAAAAAATAGAACAAAATAAAATCAAAGATTTATTCTTGTCTTCATTTAGCTTTATCCCTCTTGTCATGATATAAGTATGCAGCTTCATCATAGACATTCTCAACCTCTTCTACCTCCGAATCAGATTGATTTAGAATCTCAAAGCTATTTGATGTACCAACACCACCCTCATTCCGACTAATATTATTCATGAAACCTGCCTTAAACGTTGCTGGAAATTCAGAATTAGAATCTGGATTATTCGTCCGTTTAGTAGGATTAATTGGAGTCACCGCAACAAGGGCCGGTCCACTCTTAGTAGAAGACGCACTCGTACCGGCCTTTGGTATCGATGGAGCATTCTTATTATACTTGGAGGTTGAACTAGCTGGTAAATTGACTTTAGGAACATAAAGAGGTTTACTACCAACCTGGAAACCTCCATTCACGCTGCCATTAGTCTTTTTACCTCTCTTCTTCTTACGTTTTACATTCTGAAAACC
Source organism: Glebionis coronaria (assembly GCA_025667525.1). Classification (NCBI taxonomy): domain Eukaryota; kingdom Viridiplantae; phylum Streptophyta; class Magnoliopsida; order Asterales; family Asteraceae; genus Glebionis; species Glebionis coronaria. The sequence goes on from JANFOE010000893.1 coordinate 416,965, forward strand.
TTCCTCCTTTTGCTCATTGACCTTGCTAAGATCAGCAACTTGCGTAGCCATAGGGCAAGCCGTAACAATTTTAGGACAGCACGTGTTATCATGGCCAAAAGTATAACATTGGGAGCACCGTAATGGCGTCCATTCATACTCAATAGTAACCGTCTCATTTGAATATCCAGACCCATTTGATAAAGGGACACCAAAAGTTAGCATTTCCAATGGTTCATCTCTAGCACTGACTTCAATCAAGCACCGTGCATAACTACTTCTTCCCCACGATTCCCTACACATGTTAGTCGTGTATGCATCAAGCATAACAGGCTTACCAACATGGGAAGCAATAATGCTTAACCCATCTTCCGAAAATACCTGAATTGGCACATTATGGATTTTAACCCACACTGGCAAACTTGTAAGTTCTTCCTTTTCCAATCTTGTATCAATTGACCATTCTTTAAGCACTATTGGAACCTTACGTATCATCCACGGGCCATTTTCAAGAACATCCTCCAACCCCTTATGCGAACTGAATTTAAAAAAGAAAAACCCTTTCGCATTTAACATGATACGAGTAAGCCCAAACTTACCCCAATTTTGTTTAACAAAGTACTCCACAACTGGGTATGCAAGCCGTTTACCAATAAAGTACCCATATAATGTGTTCTCAAATCGAGTTTGTACCTCATTGACAACTTGAACTGGCATGCAAAACTTGATACCCTCATCATTGCTCGTAGGAACCTCCATGTATCTAAAGTTAGCCTTAACATTGCTGCTTTCACTCCTCAAAGAATCCAAACCATTACCCTCCTGATTGTTACAGACAATAGGAGCTGTATTCAATGATGGCTGCATCAAAACAGAACCTATTAAAGGGACAACAACACTAGTTGGGGATTTCAAACCCCCGTTTCTATACGCATCATTCAGTGACGGGAATGCAGCAACTTGTGAAACCTGTGCTCCAACATGATTCGAGACCCCTTCTACCACAACCGGGCTTATACAAACCCTAGCATCACATGGATTCATATCAGAAATCCTAGCTGTATCATTATGACTAGGCAGCACCACCTCATCATTAGGGTTTTGTACATCACTCATATTAGGAGCTGGATCCAAATCACTAATATTGTTAGCTTGAGAATGTGATTTGTTTACCCCATGGTTTGCGGACATCACAAATTACCATACGGGGAACTTCATCATCAAGGGTATGACGACTCAAGAAAAACGAAAATTCTTTCGTGACGTCAAGTTCTATTTTTGGAACGACCCTTACTTGTTTCGAACTTGTGCGGATTCAATCATTCGACGTTGTGTCTTTGGTACCGAAGCTTCTAACATCCTTAGAGCTTGTCACGAGGGACCCACGGGTGGTCACCACGGTGCTAATCTCACGGCTAAGAAGGTTTTTGATGCCGATTTCTTTTGGCCTACTATTTACCGAGATGCACATGCATTTGTGAAGTCGTGCGACTCATGCTAACGACAAGGAAAAGCCTCATAAAATGATGAAATGCCACAAAATATCATCCAAGTGTGTGAGATCTTTGACGTTTGGGGCATTGACTTTATGGGGCCGTTCCCATCATCTCGTGGTAATAAGTACATCCTTGTCGTCGTTGACTACCTATCTAAGTGGGTGGAAGCTAAGGCTTTGCCCACCAACGATGCTCGTGTGGTAGTCAAGTTTTTGAAAAGCTTGTTTTCTCGGTTTGGAACCCCTCGTGCGATCATAAGCGATCGTGGAACCCATTTTTGTAACGACCAATTCGAAAGGGTCCTAAGGAAATATGGGGTTACACATCGTCTTTCTACGGCTTATCACCCACAAACGAGTGTGCAAGTCGAGGTTTCAAACCGATCTTTAAAGAGGATCTTAGAGAGATCTATTGGGGAAAACCGATAATCTTGGTCGGATAAGTTGGACGATGCTTTATAGGCCTTTAGGACCGCTCATAAGACGCCCATCGGGTGCACTCCTTATAAGCTTGTGTATGGGAAGAATTGTCACTTGCCAATTGAACTTGAACACAAAGCTTATTGGGACCTTAAGCATTGTAATGATGATATGGAGACAGCGGGAAAACACCAGAAAATGCAACTTAATGAATTAGATGAATTAAGGGATATTGCTTATGAAAATTCATTGATTTACAAGGAAAAGACTAAAAAGTTTCATGATTCAAAAATTAAAAACCGGGTTTTTAACATTGGAGATCAAGTGTTGCTTTTTAACTCACGATTGAAAATATTTTCCGGTAAGTTGAAATCCCGTTGGTCCGGTCCATTCACCGTAACTCAAGTTTTTCCATATGGGACCATCGAGCTAGCTCAAAATGATGGCCCCAATTTCAAGGTGAATGGACATAGGTTGAAGCACTACTTTGGCGGGGAAGTTCCATCCTTGAACTACCTCGACCAAATCACTTTCCCCAATGATAACTAGTATTGAGGGGATCGAGTCGAGCTCATGACTCGGTAATCAAAAACGAGGTGCCTCGTGGGGGAGTCCCATGCTTATCCTATGTACATATTATCGCTTTCTAATGTAGTAACGTGTGAGGATTTGTGCCCTTCCAACCTTTGTTCCGTGGTTGTTTGTGAATTGTGGACTTTAGATGATCATGATCTTCACGATTGGAGCCTCTCGTGTTCCTTTTATGGGAGCACTCGATCATTTTCTTTGAAGACTTTCTCAATATCCATGATATATCCTTTGATGTTCTAACCTTAGGTTTATAGCACACTTTATAAACGACTTTAAATTTAACGGTTACACCCTTTCCATGCTAGATTAAGCATTCGACTACGTCTCTAGTATGGGGGTATCCTACCCTTAGACTCGAAACATTGAGGACAATGTTTAACTTTAGTATGGGGGTGAATAGATACTTGCCTTGCCAAACCTTCACGCTTTCCAAAGTTTATCTTTTTGTTTATCGTTTTGTTGCAAAATAAGGCTAAAAATGGCCAAATTTTAAAAATTTCTCATGTTTTATATGTGTTTGAAGACACGAATGTAGGTTTTCTGATGACGAGAATAAGAGTAATTTTTGACTCGACCGTGTGTGTTGAGCACTTAGCTTCGATTCCTTAACATTATATTAGGCTAAGTCTCTTAAATGAGGACGAGAAATGATAGAGTTAATTATAAGTTACTATGCTAAACGTAGAGTACTCGTATTCTTTCAAAAACTCATGTGTTCTCGTTGTTTGCTTATTCTCCCTTCGCTTGTAAATATTTTTTGCTTAATAAATATTGACTTAGCGGTTTAGTCTTGATTGTTGGTTTCTAGTCTTTTCTAGTAGCTTCCATGTAATTAAATTGGGAAGACATTAAGGTATCGCTAGCGTCGCGGTTTTGAAGTATTGGCAACCCGAATAATCGAAAGCTTCACCCAATAATAAGATTTCAAGTGCTCACCTAAATCAAGCAAACAATTTGAAGCTCACAAGGCCGAAAAATCTATGCAAAATTAAAAGTGAATCAAGCCTTAATCTTTGAAGCTTTAAAGATCCACAATTCGCCTTAGCGTGAGGATATACGTCTTTGGCCATAATAAAACCACCGATGAGGAGGATAATAAAAGGCAAGGCAAGACCGAAGTCATAATAAAAGCTTCATGGCAAAGTTGAATAAAAGATGGAGGTAAACCTATGATAATAAGGCCCTTCCGTTAGGGGGCGTATAAAAGTCTTGGTAATAAGTCTCATGTTCAAAACCGTTATAAAACCGTGTTTATCGATCCTTCTTGTTGACTTAATTTTTTGACATCGTTGTCTATTAGGAGGGGTTATTAATTCGATGGTCTTGGTTACACCGTTAGGACTCTATTTTTAGACCTAAATCTCTATTATCGCATAAGTCAAACAATGTATCCTCGTGAAACATTCAAGACAAAATAAAATATAAGAGATACAACTTAGGACAATGGGAGGATAAGTACGTGATTAGGGCATATGAGTAGTGTTAGCATTACTAACTTATAGTGACAATGATCTCGTTGCACGCTTAGCATGGAATTGGGGTGAAAATCGAGGACGACGAAATTATTTCTAACGAAGCATTCACGTGTTCTTATTCTATGAACCTAAACGTCCCATTTTGCGATGAAAATCATACATAATGTCTAAAACGCAAGTAGAAGTAATAGTAGTAGTGTAGTTAGTTTATCGTTCAATAAAAGTGAATAAAAAATGAATTTTGTAGGTGCTACGATACTTTATTCTAGCATTGCGTGAGGGCACGACAATGGTTTAGTATGGGGGAGTGATGAGACTACTTTTATACAAAGTCTCATCGTCCAAAACGGGCTTTAAATGCATAAAATATCATAAAAATAGCCAAATATATGCTTGTGTTTGTTACTTGTGTATTTTAGGTACGGATATTGAGAAAATGACAAAAGATCACAAGAAACATGCAAAAACGAACATGGGAAACGAAGGCGCACAATGAACCAAGCCCTAATGAAGATTTTCCAAGAAAATCCCTTGAAGAATTGAAGATTATGCAAGAAGGGTCCTCCAATATTTAAGAATTGACACTTTAAACCCTTGTTTATTCATAATTACAAGTTTGGGTCCTTAAAGTTTGTCAAACTTACAAAAAGGGCCCTCCACTTTGAAGAATTGTCAAGAATGGTCCCTCAACAATCATGACTTGTCAATATTAGTCCTCCAAAAAGTCAATCATACAAGTCAAGACCATTATCTATGAAGAAAATGCCAAAAAAACCCTTCAAGAATCAACAAATGGCAAGAAATACCCCTGAAAATACTTTGGAAAAGTATTTGGGGCAAAAGTGTGAAAGTAAAACTTCATTAACAAAGGAATCTGGATTTTGGCATGTTTAAACCAAAGTAGCAAGAAAGAAAGAAATGTAGGGTTAAACTTGGCAGACATAAAAGACACCTCACCAACCAACAACCCCGCACGAGATTCCCCTGCTACAAAGGTTGAAGAAACTGCCAAAAACCACCAGCCATCCAACGTTCAAGATTGTAGCTTCAAACTTAAGCTCTTTTTGAGCCCTTGATGCAATTCCTACACACTTTACAGCTTCACAAACAGCCAAAGAGTTCACATGATCAAACATAAAGCCAAAATTCTCAAGGGAAAAATGGGACTTCTACAGCTTTAGGGTTTACGTTTTTTATGTTCTTAGCTAAACATTGTAACCTATATAAGGCATAGGGCCTCATACATTGAGCCCTGCTCTTGATTTTTCCTAGTTCACATTTCTGTAAATCCTACTTTCAAGTTATGAAATAAAGTTTGAATTTTGTAAAGAAAAACCAAGTGCCAACCTTTTATTCTGTTTGTTTATGTTATATGTTAACTAATCTTGAATCTCAAAACGTGTTTTTAAACCTTGTGCAAGAAATTGCTCAAAGGATCAAAATTTGATATTTTGCTAAGTCTTGGTTTAAACCTTGGAATTCTTGGGCTATAAGTGGATCATAGCATCCTAATAAAGTGTTATCAAGGTGTTGTGAGGCTTATAACTAAGAGATAATCAAGTGTGGGAACAAGGTTGCATTAATCAAGTTTATTTTCCAAGTTGTCACCTTTCTGTTTTATATTTTTTGCTCCTAACTTTGTTGAATCTTAGTAGGGTTGTTGTTGGAAGCTTGTGCTTGTTCTTGCTAGCACATCAGCTCAAACATTCGTGGGTGTGGATGTACATCCATGAGGTTTGATCCCTTTTACCCAAAATCTGCTTTAATACTTGATTTTTGGTGATTTGGTGCATTGCTTGTGTTCTTGTTGAATTTGTGGCTTGATCTTGCTTGATACTGCATAATACATCTGTTATTGTGTTTGATTAGGCTTGGGTAATATTGGAATACACTTATACTTGTTTAAATTTTGATTTGAAAAAGATAAGGGGTGTTTGGGATTACCTGTTTAAGTGCACAAGTTGGATTTGAGTGTGTGTTTGTTGATTATTTGAGTTGGAATCTGTTTAACACTTGGTTGTATGCTAAAACCTGCAAGTTTTCAGTTTTGAAACATCAATTTAAAGATTGTGCTATATCTCACTTGATTTGACTGTTTTTGACCTAAGATTTTGGAAACACCTAGAGTGTATGCATGTTTAGGGCTAAAAGGTGTTAAATCAAAGTTTGTGTAACCCGATTTGAAGATTTGAGTGTTTAAAATTGGCTTGATGGTCAAGTATATCAGCAAAGTAAAAAGTATACTTGTTCTTGTTCATCAGTAACTATTTTGTGCTTGAATCTTGATCTAGACCTTTTAACCACTGCATGAAACCTGTTTAAATTTGTTCATTTGAATTAATTATAGCTTGTGTATGCTTTTGGTGCAATTTGATTGGCTAAATCTTGCTAAAATAACTTATTGAGTTCATAACTGCTTATGATCATATCTGGTGCATATCTTTTTTTTTGGTAAAAGGGTAACAATGACCCCGGTATATAGAACCAAAAAAAGCGTTGAAGTACAAGGAATGGCTGAAATACCACATTAACCGCAAGCTACAGGCAGCTTGTTAAACAAAATGTTTATGACAGGCCATAAACATTAACTAGTCTAGTCTAGGATACTGAAAATATATAAACTAGACAAAAACCAAGACGATAACATAAAGTTACGAGGAAAATAATAAAATATCAACATGGGATCAGCCAGAAGGAGTGCTTGCCCCGATATTAGTGTTGAGAAGATTCACCGATTCATCAAAGACGACCTCGACTCCCTCATCCTCCTCATTATCTTCCTCGCTTACTTGAACCCCTTCGTCAATACCAAGCATGGACAAAGATGAAAATTTATTAGATGTAGAAACACTGCTCATTTGAGCTTTACCCTTGTTCGGACCATTAGGATTGCTAGACTGCTGCAATTGACCAGATTTAGTATTCAACTTACTACTATTATCACCACTCGTACTTGTAGTATCCAAGTGAGTTTTTGGACGAAAAACAACCGTCTTACCTGTTTGGAAACTATAGAAACTAGAAGGGGGTTGAATAGTTTCTAGTTCATTTTTATAACATTTCGGCTCAATCTACTGCCTGCGGTTCCTTATCTCTGCCCGCGGTTCCTTATTGATAAGGAACCGCCGGTCCAATAACGAACCGCCGACAGTGGACGTAGCAACATTGTTAATTTGAAACCTTAACAATCCTTTGTATCAAATTCCTTATCAATCTTGACTAGATGTGAGATGTGTTTGATTGAGAGATAAATACTACAAGTAAGAAAACACACAAGCACATCAAATCAAGAGTACATCAAGCAATAGTCTAAACACTAAGCACACACGTACTAAGCACAAGCTTTTCCGCAACTAAGATGTTTAGACTAAGTGATGTACACTTGACCATAATCTAAACATGAAGCACACACGTACTTAGCCATAGCTTTTCCGCAACTTAGATGTTTAGATTATGTGATGCACACAAAGACACACAACACAAGTATGCAATTATAAACACATCTACAAAGGTAAAGACATAAATGTAAATGAAAGTACCGACACGATGATTTATAGTGGTTCGGTCACGAAGCTCCTCTTCGCCCTACTCCACTCCTCGAGTACACCTTACTCGAGAGTTACTTCACTAGTCAACAAACTCCTTAAGGTGGAGAAACCATACACAACGTCGCTTATCCAATTTCCGACTCTAAGCTAAAAGTCGAGTCCTAATCTTAGGTAGGACCAATCTACACAACGTCGCCCACTTCACCATTTAACGACACAAGGCTAGATGTCGAGTTCTAATCGAAAGCTAGAACCAATCTTCACGACTCTTCACTTTGAAGCTAAGTGAGAACTTCACACAACACAACTACTAATCACTTTCAAGTTTAGTGAGAACTCACAAGACACAACCACATCACTTTATAGTTTAGTGAGAACTACCTAGACACAACCACATCACTTTAGAGTTTAGTGAGAACTACCAAGACACAATCTAATCTACCCACTAGTTATGTTTTATGGCCCAACATAACAAACCTTGTGTTTTATGGCCTAAACACATAAACCATATAGATCTAAGCACACATCACTTAGATCTATAACTCTAACACTATATCCAAGTACTAACAAGACTTGGATCTACACAACTAACACCTAATCCAAGGATACCCATCACTTGGATATTCTTCCCTTACAAACACATCCAAGTGTACCCAACACTTGGATCTTCTACATATACATAGTAGGAAGACTAAAAACATAACTTAGATCTATAGAAGGAAAGATCTTCATCATGTAGTGAACCCAACACATCATGGTAATGATAGTGTTCTTCTCTTTGCACTTGTGAGGATGAGGATATTGAAGATTGAATCACATCTTAAACAAGATTAATCATAACTAACTAATCAAGGATCTAAGATGGTTTTTGAAAGAAACTGTGCAAAAAGGGTTGAAAGAAAACCTGGAAATGATCCACTATTTATAGGACAACATTGCAACGGTCAAAAACACCCGCGGTTCCTTATATCTACCCGCGGTACCTTATCAATAAGGAACCGCGGGTTCCTTTAAGGAACCTCCGCGTCGGAGTCCGTGCAAATTTGTCCTTTAGTGGGGAAATGTCATCTAAGGTAGTTTATACCCTCAAAGGATATTCCTTTGGCATATGGAATATGCCAAATTCGAATTTCTATTTTCTTTTTAATAAAACATTTTCTTAAATATAAAGTTAATTAAAATCTTTTGTCACATTTGATTAAAATGTGAGTTTTAAGAAAATATTAATCCTTGATCACTTAGTTAGGTTAATGACATGTTTGTTCATACCTTGAGTGATTCATGCCGAATGCGGTCTTGGAGGTGTCGAGAGAAGTATACAAATGTATTCTTGAGTGATTACGAGTACCTTAACATTTTACATAATGTATTGCGAATTATACGTTTGTCATCAACAAAACACAAAGAGATTATATCGACAAAGCATCGTAATGTTTGCACTAACAGAAACCCTTGCTCAATGGAACACCTTTCGGAACTTGATTCCCTAAATTACCTTTGTACTTCTTCCTCTTGCTTTGCACTTGTTGGAATCCATCATTATCAACATGAGTTGTCACATTTTCAACCCTTTTAGGTTTAACATTTTTCGGACAAGAATCAAAGGAATGACCAAAAATATTACAAGTATGACATTTAGGCGGTTTCCATTCGTATTCAACACGAATTAATTCCTTAGTACAACCAGGGCCTTCAAGATCAGGGACACCAATAGTAACGTTATCTATAAACTCCGAATCAGCATTCATCTCAATAAGACAACGAGCAAAACTACACGACCCCAAGACTCACATCTGGTGCATATCTGGTGATGTTTTGATTAATCTGTGCTAATTGGCTGTTTGAAAGTGTGTTTTTGTGATTGATATTGACTCCTTATGATTAACTGATTATTTGGGTGCCTTTGCTTAACTTGAATCTACAAAAAAGTCACAAAAGACAAAAAGTAAAAAAGGTCAAGCAGGGGGAAAAGTTCCCACTGCTCAACCTCCAAAAGTAGCCCCTACTAGTGTAAATATTCAAACAGCTTATTCATAAGCCAATTTGGCTTATCCAGACTTGCAACAACTTATTTTTTGTGATAGATCTTCCTCATTTGACCCATTTATTTGATCTGGAGCTTATTAGACTTTGACTTTGACTTTTTGCTAGAAAACTCATTAAGTTGACTTTTAAACAAGTGCTTATCTGCTTATTCTGGCTTATTGCTTGTGCTTATTTGAAAACTTTTTGGTTATTTTTCCTAGTTAAGTCATTTAAAAGCTTTTGAAAGTTGAATCAGCACTTGAGGTAGTCTAGAACTCAAAAACGACTATTTTGTCGTTTTGTGAAGAGAGTCTTGGCTTATTTCAGCCTTATTTCTTGTGCTTTTTCCAATTTTCTTTTTACAGATCTCTTAAGTAACTCAAAAGAAGCTTGTGTGTCAAATTTGAGCTTATGGCATCAGCTTATAGCTTAATGGGCCAAAAAGCCCATTAAGAATAAGCTGCTTTGAAATAAGTTAGCTTAAACACATTTTTAGCTTTTGGGCCTTCGGAGTTTTGTTCTTAAAATCAAATTTTAAGTCAGATAGGAGCTTTTGGGCTTATTTGGACAACATTTTTCTTATTGGGCCAATTTGAGCCCATTAAGGGACTGTTTGGACTTTTACCCATTTCAAGGCCCAATAGGGGTATTTTGTAATTTCAACTTCATTTCTGTATTATTTAGGTTAAATTAAGTAGGTTTGCAACTTTTTAGAATTACTTTATAAATTTTAGTTTTTTATTAATATTTTATTATTAAAAATTTAAATTTAGATTTTTCAAAGTTTTTCATTTTTCTTAGATCAAATACATTAATTTAGGAATTTTACAATTTTTAGAATTTTTTTATTGTCAATAGATTAATTTTTAAAATTATTTTATGTTTTAATAGTTTTTAATTGTTTTTAAATATTTTTTATTAATTTTAAAATTTTCAAAAATAGTTTTAAATTTAGTTAAGTCATTTAGAGGTTTACAAGTGAAAAATCTCATTTTGGGCTTTTTGTTAATTAAATTGATTTTTTGGGCTTTAATTAGCATTAAAAAATTATTATTTAATTAAATAAATTGTTTGAGTGATTTTTGATTTTTTGTAAACTCTAATTACATTTTTTTAGGATTTATTGCAATTTTCTAGGAATTTTTAGGGTAACTTTTTAATTTGGTCACTTTTTACGGTTTTACGTGCACGACTTTTCGTCTAAATTTAATTCATAATCGTAACCGTCATTCTCTTCTAATCTCTTTTCTTCTTTTCATTTCTCATCAATATAATCACAAACCATTAATCATTTCTTAACACTACGCACTTGCCTCCTTGAGAACGATCCTTACTTTGGGTCATAAGTGCTTTGGTTTTCCTAAACCGACACTTAATACTTTCCATTTTTACGCTCTTTTCCTAAAAAGTAGTAAAAACACTACATCACAAGACTTATGTTTATTCGAGTGACTAAACTCAAAACAAGTTGCCAACGAGTTCAATATTTTATCACGGTTTCTAAGCGGATCTCTCCAACCAAAGATTCAAAACCATAGACAAGTCTTTAAAAACTTATTACAACGATTTGCGTTTCTCAACGCCAAGCCATCATAACAAATCAACTCTAGATAAAATATGGTTTATAGAACTAGGTGGTAAAATGGTTCTACAACATTAGCTTGAAATCAATTTATAAAGGATCATATCATAGCATCATCACTAATCATAGTCACATACCCATATAGTCACAAATAGCTTAGCCTAACATAGTAATCAAAGTAACAAATGGAAAAGAGTAAGAGAACATCATACGTAGATTTGATCGAATGAACGAGTACACAAGTGTCACGATTGTATCGTTCCTCCAAGAATCGAATAGTGGAATACTCTCGTTACATGTACTGAAAATACTACTAAGAAGCTAAGAATACTCGGATTAGAGTAGTGGTTTTTAGAATGAGATATATCTAATGAGTAAAAGTGGCTCCTATTTATAGTGTTGGCTGAGAGCAAATGTGCGCCGTACTTATCCGAAACTACGCCGCACTTTGGACGTGGGAATGTGCGCCGCATTTCTGACAATATGCGCCGCACTTTTGTGCGTTCTAGAATCTTCTTTCAATAGTTTGGCTAAATTGCACAATAAGGACCTCCTTTGTATTTTCTTCACTTTGCTTCTCCGTACTTCATACTTTCATATAAAATGAAATATATTAAGTATCGAAAGCTCTTATTTATAATACAAAGTGGCATTATAATAACGGGTTGAACATGTATATTTTGGTCGTTATCACTCCGTCTAAAGTATATGAGTTAATTATGTCAGAGATGATTATGTACTTGTTAGTGGATAGAATGTTTCCTCTCAATACGATACTTTTAAGAAGATGGTTGAGTTTGATCTACAAGTTGATTGCATCAATCATGTAACTTATCAATTGTTTAGGTTTTTACACAGTCAGATTCTCCCTTGAAGAAGGTTTGTAAGCATCCTCATTGTATAGCGGTATTTATTCAAGAAACTTTTGGTCTGTGATTTATAGTTGTTTATCTAAATTAATATCACTAGCATAGTTCCCCCTATTTTGGAAACTTTTCCCCCTGTTTGACCAAATGTTCCCCTGTTTTTGAATATACCTAACATTGCCTAGATTTAAGATAAACTTGAGATCAACAACTATTATAGATCAGTTGTCACAAATAACATAATGAACAGTCTTTAACATATAATAACATGAATAAGTCAAAAAATACATAATAATTCGTGTCGTTGAAACATACTAGTTGATAAAGTTCTTAACAACAAACATATACATTGCCTCTAAGACATATGCAAGAGCTAACATGATATCTTGTTCTTGAAAAAGAAAGCCATCATTTTCTCTCAATATGCAAGGGTGGTTTAAATTGGATCTTCAACCTCTAGGGTGATCCTATGAGCTAACCTTTTTATATAAAATACATAACAAATATATTTGTATTTAAAGGATATACAAGCTTGAGAGTTATATAAACCAGGTCTATATCAAATTACTAACCTGTAAAGGAAAAAGCAGAGAGATACGCCACAGTTCCCAAATACACCACCTTGGATGGGAACGTTATTTGCACGACTAAAGTTAATAGTGTAGGATTTTTGATCGATTCCTTTGCTTTCAAATACACCAGTGTTTTCTAGAACTACAAGAAGTTTTTTATTCTTTAAACACTCCATCACTTTTAAATACTAGTCACTACATTCACCATAAGTATCTTCACTGTCATAAAACGTGACATATCCAAATGTGATGTGAAACTATGCTAGGAACCAATGTTGTTTGGTTTAATTGATTGGAATGAAGACCTACAAATTTTATAATCCATACAAGTAAATTTAAAAGAAAATATGTTTTTATATTCAGATGTACCTAAATGAAATAATTACCTGTTCAACATCCCTCCACGACAATGAGAAATTTAATCTGTTACATAAAACAGTGGCATCGATTCTTGGATTAAAAGGTTAAAAAAGTAACAACTAACCATTGACCAACCATGCGATGATTGTCTAAAATGCCACATGTATCATATCTAAAGATCAATGTGCTGTAACAAGATAAAAAGAAATCAGATCAACAAACACAACTTACCATAGCGATACATATCCTATAGCTTTGCTATAGCTTCAAAAAATGTCATAGCTTCGCTATAACTTCTGTAGCTTGAAGCTTGATAATACCGATACGTTGCGCTTCATGCTATTTACAACCTTGTTTTAGAACTAACTGCAATTCAACCAAAATGCATAATTAATACTATCAATTAGTTCAGCCTACATGTTAATTTGCAGAAGGAAGGGAGAGTTATACGTAACCAAAAACTTAAAACAAAAACACAAAAGAAATCGAGAAAAGTACCGGTCGATTCATGAGCCCGGATGAAAAAAATGAGAAAAATTATTGGGTGAAAATTAGTATTTAAACAAGTAGAACGAGGGGGTAAATTAAAAATAAAAGAGGGTAATATAAAAATAATTTTCGGATATCAAGAAGAAAATAAAGATTTTTAAATTAGATTCTGTTTCAATTTTCAAGAAAAAGTAAATAAGTTAAACATCTAATAGTTAAGAATAGTTAGTTGATCATTTAAAAAGTATCATTTGTTGGACACTTATCAACTTTTAGTGATAATAACCAAATTCCTATACTTTGAACCTAGTTCTACTAAATATTCAAAATGACCAAATCTGTCCGATTTAGTAATACTATTAGGGTGCATTTGGTAAGTTGTTGTGAATCATAATCGGTATGATTATCAGTATGAGGTGGTATGTCAATGGATTGAACTTAAAATATCATTGTCATTGTGTGTGTTTGGATTGAATCTGGATATCAATGAAACTATAACTATATTCTCGTGTATAAAAACAAGACAAAACAATTACTTGCAAAAATAATAGGTTGTCGTGTTTTTCTTAATGTATTTTGCACTCGCATGTAACATTTTAGATTCAAATAATGATATATGGTATATAATTTAACACGACTCCTCGGAAAAAAATATGGCATAATTGATATTCTACCGTTTGTATGTTGTTGCACGATTCGACCTACTAGCCACTAAAATTTGCCGTTCTAAAAAAAAATATGATACTTATTTTAAATAAAAATAAAAATATGACATAATCATTTTATACTTAACGATTGTGTGTTTTGCAAGTAATTTGAAGTGAAGAAAAGAAATATATTTTGAAAGGTACCTATGATGAGTACTATGAAAGATGACAAATATTCGTATATGAACTAAAAAATCGAAAGCTATAAACCTTAAACAAATAATGTATATAGTAACTTTTATAGTCATTCCCTATAACCATAACCATAATAGTGATACCAAACAGTATACAGGAGTGGGCAGTAAAAAAATTGGAGTTAGCCTATCAGGTAGGTTTATCATACTTGAATAAAAGGAAAAAAATAAAATAAAAAATAAAATAAAAAGGTATAATGAGGGTTGTTTATCTGGTGAGCAAACCCTTTGTTACGTCTCCAGGCCACAATGTTTTCATCTTTGTATCATCCTAAACACCTTGTTCACCCTCTTCATTTCAACCCAATTCTCAAATGTTCTCATAAACCCATTTCATCTGTCACTTCTTACAACAACAGCAACAACAAACCCATTTCACATCTTAAAAAAATCCCAGCGATTTTGGTTCTTGGGTCATTCATTTTCATGGGGTTTCGTACCAAGGAACCAGTTTTAGCACAAACTCAAAGGGTCGAAAGAGTTGACTTGGATGATGAGGAAGAGATGATGTATATCAACTTACTGGAATCTGATTCTAAAAATGTGGAAGCTTTGAAGGCCATATTTCACGGGAAGATGAAACGAGGCAAAACTAAAGAGGCTATTCACTATATTGACAAGCTGATTGCGATTCAGCCGAAACAAGTCGAATGGAGATTGTTGCAAGCTTTGTGTTATGAAATTATTGGTGATTTTAGTAAGGCCAAAACTTCCTTTAAGAATGTCTTGGAGGAGACCCCTCTTTTGCTTCGAGCTTTACATGTACCTCTCTCTTCCTTTCTCATTTTTTCCTTCACCTTAATTGTCCCATTATTTACAACTAGTTATGCAATCTGCAATGCCATCAAATGTTTCTTTAGGGGGGTCAATGCTTTGCTATATTAAATACGGAGGTTTTGCATTTTGGTTAAATTAGCAAGTTCAAGATTTTCGACTTTGTTATACAGTTAGAGTACAAAAAACTACATCATTTTTCCTTTTGTCTTTTGCATAGGTATGTTTTTGGTTAAATGGATTAACTTTTGTGCCCTTCTGAATTCTAGCATATGTCAATTAGAGTTGAACTTATGGTTAAACTGATTCAAGGGTTTAAGCCATGATTTAATCCATCAATAACAATGGCTTCTTGATATAGTTTATGTAAAAGAGTTAAATCTTTGCTTCACGCCTTGTATTATTCTAGAAGAGGTGTATTGGAATTCAGTTATTTTATCTTGATTCCTGTGATTGTTCAAAGTGGATAGTATGAATTGAGTTTTAATATGCAGATTGCGTACCATCTCATACGTGAAGAAAGGAACAACTCGTTTTTGCATAGCTTACATATTGATAATGTGAGTTTAACTTGGCTATGGTTTGTAGGGGCTTGCTATGGTCATGCACAAGAATCTTGAAGGACCAGCTGTGTTTGAGATGCTGAATAACGCGTCAGAAATTGCTCGCCAAAGGAAAAAAGTCACTGATGAAAGGAGTATAAGAATATTGATTACACAAATGCATGTTGTGAAGGTGGAAAACTTTTCAACGCGTATTGTTACTAAAATCCATAAATCTGTATGCATTATTAGTTAATCTGGGAATCTCATAATAAATTCTTTTGCACTGGACAGGGGGAGCTGGATGATGCTATGAAACAACTTAAGGATCTTATAGAGGAGAATCCCAGAGATTTTCGGCCGTATCTTTGTCAGGTGATTTAATTTCATTGGCATCTTATAGCTTCATTGTTAATATTGCTGCGTGATTTAACTCTTAATGTATGAACCTGGAGTGATCTAAATAATTCCAGTGGAGTACATCTTCTAAAAGCATTACAATTTTACCAAGAAACTGGAGTTATCTAAAAAGCCTTAGGGATGTGCTAGGCAGATGAGTTACCTAATATATAATAATTTCTTTTAGGTTCTGCAAATGTATGAAACTTGCTATATTATATACCGATATAGTTACATTTGTTGAAATCCGGATTTCAGAGCTCCATTTCCCATTGTTATTTAAGATTTGTCTAAAAGAATTTAAGTGAAAAAATGGTTTTTAATTCAGTTTAATCTAACAATGCAATCTAAAATCTAGCTGATTAATTGGCGGCCACTAAACTCCAACATACCCTGGTTAATGCTTCTAAGTTTATAGGCAGTCTGCAGTCCTTCCTCAACAGTTAATTAACAATCAAAGTAGTGCGATACTAAGATGTACAGGAAATAATCGTATGGGTCGAGTATACCGATGGAGTTGATCATGCACGTAAGGGTGTTTTTTATGTCCTAAAATCATCGTTTGGTTTAAATTGTTTTTAGTTTCATTTTGTATACCATAACTAGCTTGTTAGTGTCCACTTGTAGCCTTGTAGGACTAACTGTTTTTTTTAAGGCCTCCTGAACTAAGTTACTCCATGATCAAAGTTTCACATGTTAGAATCACAAAAAGCAAATTATTACCGCGCGCCAAACAAATGTCGCATAAAGACTTCTAGCTGCGTTCTGTTTGTCATTCAAAATACAGGTTTTTAGTTTTAAGTGGTTTTGTGGTCTTCAAGTAGTTGATCAATCCTATATCTTCTACCTATTTATTGATTTTATTGAATTCCTGGATGAAGAATAAAGTGGTAAATCAGCAACCTAACCATCAGTCACTAAAATTAAGAAAATTTTCTTTATTGCATGTATCATCGAACCTTAAGTTACCACTATAACTGTTACAAAGTCTAAAAGTCCCTAAACCTTCAGTTATCTTTAAAGAGGAACAGAGGTTACCACTTAAAATTTGTAATGGTTTTTTGGGCTATCTTATAATTTCCGCAGGTCTTTGGGATATTGTAGTTTATAAACATTTTTAGGGTTTTAATGTAGTGGATGTATCTACTAATTACTCAAACTACACGGATGAGGTTTTCCCTATTCATGTTACCCGGGGAGGGCGAGCCTTTTTTATTCAGATGTACGCGGCCTCACCGGGTTAAATCCTGGTACCATTTCTGACCCTTCCCTGGCCACCCCAAATCTACACACGTAGTGAGGTGTGAACCCTTTAGCTCTTGCGAGAAAACCAAGGACCTTACGTCCTTACCACTCCATTTGGCGGTGGTTTGTTAATCACTCAAACTGAAAAGATATGTTCTAGAACTTTCTTTCAATTACTAAAAAGAATAAGTTTGCGTACGTACGTCTATGGTGCGCAATTTAAAAGAATTGACCTCATGCCTCGTTCTAGAGGGGAAGTCTTACACCTATCTGCTGGTTAGTCTATTTACTAAGCAAGGGTGTCTCAGTCAGTCGAGTTGTGCCCCTAAAATAGCAGCACAGCTTGGTGACGATATGTAATGCGAGAGGAGTTATTAATAGGAGTATATTGAGTGAATGATAGAGTTTTAGGTCAAATCTATACTTCGGCCCCTTTTCTGCAGACTTCGTAATTGGGATCTATCAGCTGAAGAACTGCAAGGAATGAGGTTAATCATTGATTTCAGTAAGCAATTGTCTTCGGCGTGTTTTTATGTATTCCTTCCGCCTTCTTTGTATCTTGTTTACACTTAAGTCAAACAGTCATACTTAGAATGACACGAGTTTCAATCTTTGACCATCTGACATTGTTTGGCCCATATGTAGTGACTAGTGAGGTAACCTTTGGTCCTCTACTATGAAAGTCGATTCTTTGAGCATCTTACGTCATTTCACTCACCTTTTGCATTTTTTCACCCAAAATTGACCCAGTCATACTGTTCGAGTGTTTTAGTGCTCGATAAGGACAAATTTCTGCATAAGCTCAGTTTTAGCTGACGCAAAAGGTCCCGAAATGAGGTACATTGGAGCATTAAAATAAATGTAATAGCATTGATAGTCGAAAATCATAGTATTTAATTGTGGGTTTCATGTGCTCACTTCATTTTAGCTGTCCAGAAGCATATACACCAGTCAACTCATATTGATTTTCAGGTAGAAAAGTATGATGATTGATAGACAATAAAGGTGTTTGGCGATGATGTGCGTTTACATACTAGCAGTTAAACATATTTCTCCTTGATACCCAAAACAAATTGTGTTTTTCTGTCGGTAATACTCAAACGAATGAGACTTAGGAAACTGTTAGCACATGTTGAACTTATTGACTTGTCCTGTAAAACTTTGAGAATCTCGAGAATTACTTTTAAAATTATGCACCAACATCATTTATACCTTGTCTTTTAATTATTCAGGGAATCATATATAGCCTTCTTGATCAAAAGGAAGAAGCTGAAGAACAATTTATGACTTACCAAAGCCTCCTCCCAGATGAATTCCCTCAAAGAGAATTCTTAGACGATGTCGTTTTAGCAGCAAAAACAGAAATTAGACAAAAGCCCAAGAATATGGTGAAACCCGAATTTTCAATGAAAAAATAGGCACATTGTTATGTTTGTTAAACATCCTCAGTTAGCTTGTGGCATACTCGTTGGGAGTTCACTTTTTCTAGTTTGTGAAGATACTTTACAGGTAGCACCTTTTTTTATATGTAATTGCTGGAAATAGTATATCTATGCCAATTGTGATATTTCTATTAACTATTTGCATGTACCTCCTAATTTGACTAATGTTTATTTGACTTGTGTTTATTTGATTGAAGAATACTATTCTAGCGCATTGAAAGGGTAAGTTTGACGAGTGAAGTTGATTGTAACAAGGTAGAGGCACTGGTCTCATGGGGGTTGCGTATCATGTCAAATTGGTACTATTATCTATATATCTATTGGAGTTAATTGCTTTTTTTGTCCTCGTGGTTTGGTTCATTCTTCACTTTTGGTCCATTTTTTCAAATAGTTTCGTTCTTGACCAAAAAGCTATAAACGTTACTCACTTTTGGTCCATCTCTAACCATTTCGTCAAATTGGTCAATCACGTGATCCACATGTGAGGTGATCCACATGTGAGGGCATTATTGTCTTCTTATTATTATGTGAGGGTATTAATGTCTTTTACTCTTTCCCGCTTATTAATCGTATCTCATCCCCAAAAGTCAAATACCTGATCATTTCCATACCTTAAAAACACACGCGTGTTCTCTCATTCATTTGAGTGCATAAAAATCAATTAACCATAAAATGCTTGTTAGTGAATGGTCCTTGAGACCTTCTAGGCGTCCGTTTGATCCTTATTCCACATTCAACAACTCTTCAATTTTTGTTTAACTAAAATTAGGGTTTTTTTAAATTTGGGTTTTTTTTAGAAATGTATATGATTGATGATCAATTTATATTAACTAATCTTTAATTTTATTGTAACAGGTCAATTTCTCACTGTTTTTCATTGGATATACACCATGGTGGTGTGCTTAGTAGAAAACCTAATCGGGTTTACAATAATGGTAAGGTTAGTTGGTTTTGATAAAATCGATTTTGATGGTTTTTCTGTAGTTGAAGTATTCAACATGTTTATAAAATCGATTGTGATGGTTTTTCTGTAGTTGAAGTATTCAGCATGTTAGCTTGCTCAGGTTATAAAAATCAGAAAATGAAGTTTTGGTATAGAATCTCAAACAAGGACTTAGATAATGGACTTAAATAGTGATGTCTTGAAGTTTAATAGGTATGTTGATAGGTTTAAACTGATGAGTTTGTATGTCCTGCACCCAATTGATGAACCTAAACCAATTTATGTAGAACAAAATGTAGGAGATTACTTGACCCAAATTATTGTGACTTAGACCCTTTTGATGTAGAACAAAATGAAAGTGTAGTTGAGGAGAATCCAAATGTAGGGGATGAGTTGGACCAAAACACAGTTGAACCTAGTTCAGAGAGCATGTGGAGGGTAATGAACAGAGTGAAGAGAGTGATGACAGTGATTTTGATATGGAATTATAGGATAGGATTAATGATGTTGAGGTAGATATGGATGAGTTTAGGAAGAACATTGATAAAAATGTTGAATGGGTGGGATGTAATGAATCACCTGTTGAAGACAATGATCCAGTACAAGTAGGATTGGAGGATGTAGATTTGGAGGATTTTGATAGTGCTAGTGACCCCGATAATGTTGAAAGCAGTAGGGATAAGGCTTTAAAGAAGTTAGCTAAACAACACAAACCTGTGGATGGGCAGATTTATTCTGAAAATTTCTACCGTGGAAAAACCTTTCCTAACAAAGATATGATAAAGAAGATGGTTCTAACACCCCAATTTACCTTGCGCAGCGGAATATCACAATTGGGTGCTAGTCAAAGAATCATCACACACAAGCCATAATGAACGACTCAAAAGAGACGTTTAAACATTAGTAAATTTAAACCATGTTAAATACAACATCATTGTCTAAATTGTTTCCAAACCCCGAAAGCATAAACAGAGTAGCGTTAGGTCCCCACAAATCTCAACCTATAAAAACCAACCAAATTGTTTTACAAGACACATTGAAACATAAATTGTCTTTGATAAAAAGGGAGGAAAACAAGTTAGACCGCCCACAAGGCACAACAACATCCATAGCATGCTCCGCCACAATCATCCTCGATTACCTAAAACACATGCTTAAAATCATCAACAAATAATGTTGAGCGAGATCTATAGGTTTATAAAATCACAATTGAACATAAGTATAAAAATCATTCACGATTATTTAATAGTATTACAAACTATTATTGGGTATTACTCATTATAGCATACGCTATTTAATTATGTTTAAGCTCATGACACCGACCTCATAAACTAATCACCCGCGCCAAATTCCGGCGTGATTTAAATAAAGTCATTGCCCCTCTTAGGTATTCGTTGCCAATTATACATTTTTCTCAACACAAGTTATCCATACGCAGAGGGTACTCAACGTACTAGCTCTCGTTTAGGATAGGGTCGTTAACCCAATAGTACTATCAATTGTTCAGGCGGCTATTTTCAATCCACACAAGGATCAAACAATAGTTAACGGGTCATGAATTTAGGGTCTTTTAGCAACTAGCTACTTAACATAATTCAAGACATCATTCGGGTCCAATAATCATTCACGACTTACGTTCCTTTTCATTTAAATAGCATGTGTCCCCTTCGCGGGTAAAAATCATTTAAAATACAGTAGAATGCGAGGCTATAGACTCACCTTAAGTAGTAGTGGTAGTATTAGCAAAGACGTAGACGAAAACAATCACCGACGATGAGGACGCCCCAGGAAATCAAATACAACACCTAACAAACAAACGCGAAATGAATTAACGCCTTCAAGTACCTTCAAGTACTGTATGTACATAATTAAGAACACTTAAATTTCATATAAACTCGCGCCAAAAATCTAACCAAGTGTTATTTACTAGACACGTTCATTGTTATACGTTATTAAAACTTTTACTCAAATTACAATTCTGCCGGTACATACCTAATGTACGGACTGAATTCCCATACTTAAACATCACGAATTTTTACGAAACTCGCTGTAGACTTCACTTACATCATGTAAAAAGCTCACAAATATTTTCATAAAAAGATATTACTTTCAAGTCACGTTGCCCAACACATTTTCAACCGTGAAAATCCGGGCAGATTTGTACCCTTACGTCATAAAATCATTTTGACTCACTTAACCAATTCCATTTGTAAAACCAATTCCTAAGTTTGAAAATAGACTCATAACTCCAGGTTTTGACCTAAAGAACAACCCTCAATCATTTTTGAAACTCTACTTATAGTCCCCGAGATTTGACCTAATATCGAACACAAATTCGGATTGCGTCGATACTCGCCTCCAGGTACACAAATATTCAAACTTACATAACTTTTGATTCGTTTGGAGCTAAAAGCTCTATCTTATACCAAAACGAAGGTAGAAAGAAGCTCTACAACTACATTCTATAATATAAACCTGGACTTAGACTTAAAACCACGAAAAATAGCATTAAACAATCTGTTTCAAAATGACACTTTAAAAATCATATCTACACTTGTTTTCAATCCATTCCATCAACTCCTATAGCCCTAATATCATCATTAAACTATCCTAACACATTCACAACATCCTGAATCACTTGTATGAATCATCTTCATAAAAACCCCTTTCATAAAAATCAACATGGAATCAAACCAATACAACTAAAAATGATGTAAACATGTTTTTAAACATAACCCATACACAAAATAAATTAAACATAAAAAACAAACAAAAACCGCCTTTGGCCGTGGGTTTTGGGGTCCAAAAACACCAAGAAAAATGTTTTTCCAACTTGTTTTATTGATTATTTATCATCACAAACACTTAATTCAAACATGCATATAGTTTAATTAGATCAAAACCCCTTTTGAAAAATCATAAATTTATGAAAAGATTAAGTGAATGCATGTGTGTTTTTAATTGATTAGAAGACTTACAATGATGAAATATGAGGTGGTCTTTGATTAGATTTGTCAAAAACCTAAAAAAAATGGTGGTGGTGGTGATGGTGGTGTGGGTGGCCGGCGGTAAAGAGAGAGAGAGAGAGAGAGAAGAGGGTACATTTTTTTTTGAAGTGTAAATGAGTATGTGTGTGTTTGGTTACTCCTTTTGTAAAAATGGAGGGACCTAGTTAGCAATTTTAGCTATCTTTTGGCCCTTTTGGCAAACAATTATTTAAAGAGCGGGAATAGGGACTAGTAGTCGGTTTTGAATTTTTGCGGGAGTCGGGTTCGTCTCGGCTACCTTAAAATACTTTTAAATGGTTCAAACGCACACAAAATGAAATAAAAAACGGTTCCGACTCGACTTAACACGCAATAAAAGTAAAAACTTCGAAAAAAATTCAAATATCGATAAATCTACACTAAAAGATAAATTTTTGGGCATCCATCGGTATCGTAGTCGTTATCGTTTCTTCTTTAATCGTCAAACGTTAAAATTAAGACCTCCAACATTGGTTTCAACTTAAACCGTCAAACATATGACTAACAAAATTTCTAAAAATTTCAAAAATATACGTAAATTAGGGAATAATAGTGACCTCGGTTTTTGGGTATCACATCCTCCCCTCCTTAAAGGAACGACGTCCCGACGTTCTCTTCTTATACTCACATTTCGTACCACTAGAACAAATGAGGATACTTTTCCTTAAAGAAGTCCTCACGTTCCCACGTAAATTCCGGTCCACTTCTAGAATTCCATCGCATCTTCACAATGGAAATTCTACTATGCTTCAATCTCTTGACTTCTCGGTCCATAATCTCCACCGGTTCCTCCACAAAATGCAATTTGTCGTCGAGCTGAATCTCATCCAAAGGAATTACCAAATCCTTATCCGCTAAACACTTCTTCAGATTTGACACGTGAAACGTGTGATTAATAGCACTAAGCTCATTCGGCAAATCTAACTTATATGCTACTGGTCCAATTCGTTTAATGATCTTAAATGGTCCAATATACCTCGGACTCAACTTTCCTCTCTTTTCAAAGCGAATTACACCTTTACATGGCGATACTTTAAGCATAACCATGTCCCCAACTTCGAATTCCAATGGTTTCCTCCTATTATCGGCGTAACTTTTCTGTTGGCTTCTCGCAGCAAGTAAACGGTTCTTGATTTGCACAATCTTCTCGGTGTTAGCCCGTATTTATTATGCATTTGTATTTGGGCTCAAGCCCGGTTCTAGAATACTCTTATACCTCTTTATATTGCATTGTATCATGAATAAATGAGACAGACAGATTTACCAAATTACATGGTATCAAGCCTTTCAATCGATCAAAAAAAAAAAAAAAAAAAATCTTCCATTCCAAAACTAAAACAAAAACCCTAATTTTTATTTATTGGTGATTCGTTCTTTGGGTAACGAGTCCGTTGTTCATTGTGGTGATTTGTGCTTAGGTCATAAATCCATAAGTCGTTGATGTTAAATCGTGCGTAGGTCACGAACATTTGTTCTTTTGTTTTGAAGTTTTCTGTTGGAACAATTTAGTATCCATTTGTATAATATTGTGTGTATGTCAGCCAACTATTGTTGACCATACCATAATTGATTTCAAGATTTGGTTGAAGATTGTTTATTTGGCATCTTTATTTTAATCAGTAAGTCAACACATCATCAATGGTTTGTTATAATAGTTTTCAGTCGCAGATCGGTAGCCACATTAGAAGCCCACAAGGTTTTGTCTCACAACCCATTATATATTCAACGCCGGTACAACCAACTGTGGGTATGGTACAACAAGTTCAACCCAATGTGGGTCCGGTCCATTCTCAGCCCGTCAATTTTAGACATGAGGGGGCCGCAGTTATTCCGAGACAAGGGACCATATTACCACATGCTTTTAGTGTCGGGACTCTTCAAGATTCCACTTCAGGTGCGTGGAATATGGATACAGGTGCGAGCTCTCATCTTAATGATTCAACAAGTAGTCTAAGTGATATTTTTAATACTTGCATTTATCCATCTGTTTCAGTTGGTGACGGTCATTCTATACCCGTCACCAATACTGGCCATAGTATTTTGCCAACTCCCTTTAGGCCTCTTCACCTAAATAACGTTCTTATTACTCCCCATATTGTCAAAAATTTAATTTCTGTTCGTCAGTTTGTTCGTGATAACAGTTGCACTGTTGAATTTGATGCGTTTGGGTTTTCTGTCAAAGATTTCATAACTCGTCGTGTGCTTCTCCGATGTGATAGCACAGGGGATCTTTACCCTATCACAGCTCCATCTCCGATTCCCCATGCCTTTCTTGTCAGTCAGCATACGTGGCACCAACGACTTGGTCATCCAGGAAGTGAAGTGTTACGTCGGCTTGTCTCAAATAATTTTATTTCTTGTAATAAAGAGAAACCCCCCGTGCTTTGTCATGCTTGTCAACTTGGCAAACACGTGAGGCTTCCATTTGTTAGTTCTAGTACTGTCGTTACTACTTGTTTTGACATTATTCACTCGGATGTGTGGACTTCACCCATTCCAAGTCTCTCTGGTTTTAGGTACTATGTTTTTTTTCTGGATCATTATTCGCAATTTGTTTGGGTCTATCCATTGATTAATAAATCAGATGTTTTGTCTAAATTTGTCTTGTTTCGTAACTATGTTCATACTCAGTTTAAGTGTGAAATACGGTCATTTCAGTGTGATCATGGTGGTGAGTTCGACAACAACACTTTTCACAAACTTTTTGCCGAAAATGGCATTCAGTTTCGCTTTTCTTGTCCAAAAACCTCCCAACAAAATGGTAAGTCCGAACGAATGGTTCGCACCATCAATAACCTCATTCGAACCTTACTTTTTCAAGCAAATCTTCCGCCAACATTCTGGGTTGAGGCTCTTAATATGGCAACTTATCTACTCAATATATTGCCTTCCACTGCCATTACCAATGAAATACCTTATACGCGTTTGTTTGGAAAAACCCCGGACTATAGCCTGTTACGTACGTTTGGGTGTTTATGTTACCCTCACTTATATCCAAATCACAAACTTGAACCACGCGCCACACCCTCAATACTTTTAGGACACGCTTCTAATCATCGTGGATATCGTTGTCTTGATTTAAACACCAATAAAATAATCATCTCCCGCCACGTTACATTTGATGAAACCGTTTTTCCCTATGGATCCAGTCAACCATCCTCAGCACCTACGTATACTTTCCTGGATGATGCGCCCGATATACCATCCATTATTCCATCCAATCATATTCCCACTACTACACAACTTAATGAAAATCTTAACCCACCTGTTACCTCTATCCACTCTGAAGCTACCCAAGATCAAACACCACAAACACCAGTCCACGAACAAACACCACACAACACGACCCATCATCCCACCTCAACCCAACACCAATCACCAGCCCGCTCTCTACCTACACCTACAATTACACCCAGGACCCAACAACAAACTGTTACTCACTCTCATATTATTCCTGATCCACCTCAAAACCCAAACCCTGTCTCAATTCATCCCATGGTCACACGTTTCCGTGTCGGGACTAATCATCCTAATCCGAAGTATAACTGTCATGTGTCCACTTTCTCACCGTTACCAAAATCTTATCGAGATGCATTTAATGATCCAAATTGGCAAAATGCTATGAGTGATGAATATAATGCGCTTATTAAAAACAGCACTTGGACTCTTGTGCCCCGACCTACGGACACCAATATTGTTCGTTGTATGTGGTTGTTTAGGCATAAGTACTTGGCAGATGGCACGCTTAGTCGCTACAAGGCTCGCCTTGTGGCGAATGGTAGTACACAGTTAGAGGGGGTTGATGTTGATGAGACATTTAGCCCGGTTGTTAAACCGGGCACTATTCGGACCGTTCTTAGTTTGGCTGCTTCTCGACATTGGCCGATTCATCAGCTCGATGTCAAGAATGCGTTTTTGCATGGTGATTTATCTGAGACAGTTTATATGCATCAGCCTCCAGGGTTTCGAGATTCAGTACATCCTGATTATGTATGTCTATTGCAGCGGTCTCTCTATGGGCTCAAGCAGGCCCCTAGAGCTTGGTTTCAGCGATTTGCATCTTATATTACTCGAGTTGGGTTTCAGCAAAGTCGTTGTGACTCATCCTTATTTATATACAGGCATGGGACAGATACTGCTTATTTATTATTGTATGTTGATGATATTGTACTCACTGCTTCTTCTGAGACTTTGCTACAACGTATTATTGCTTCTTTACATAAGGAGTTTGCTATGACAGATCTGGGTGCTCTTAATTATTTTTTGGGTATCTCTGTTACACGAGATTCTTCTGGGATGTTCTTATCTCAGAAGAAATATGCTATTGAGATTCTTGAGAAGGCGCACATGGTTAACTGTAATCCTAGTCGGACTCCCGTTGATACCGAGTCTAAGTTAGGCAGTGATGGTGATCCGGTTCCTGATCCGACTTTATATCGGAGTCTTGCAGGTTCTCTTCAGTATCTCACTTTTACTCGCCCGGATATTTCTTATGCAGTTCAACAGATTTGTCTTTATATGCATGATCCTCGGGAGCCTCATTTATCGGCTCTTAAAAGGATCTTGAGGTATGTTCGGGGTACTTTGGACTATGGGCTACAGCTGTTTGCATCTTCTACTACATCTTTGGTTGCTTATTCGGATGCAGATTGGGCTGGTTGTCCCACTACTAGGAGATCGACATCAGGTTTCTGTGTTTTTCTTGGTAACAACCTACTCTCTTGGTCCTCTAAGCGCCAACCGACGCTTTCTCGTTCGAGTGCAGAGGCAGAGTATCGTGGTGTTGCCAATGCTGTTGCTGAGACTTGTTGGTTACGAAATTTACTTCGTGAGTTACATACACCTTTATCTTCCGCTACGCTTGTCTACTGTGATAATGTTAGTGCTGTTTATCTATCTTGCAATCCGGTTCAACATCAGCGTACGAAGCATATTGAGATTGGCATACATTTTGTTCGAGATCTGGTTGCTGCTGGTCAGGTTCGAGTCCTTCATGTCCCTTCACGTTACCAGTATGCAGACATTTTCACTAAAGGCTTGCCTTCTACATTGTTTGAAGAGTTTCGTTCCAGTTTGAGCGTTCGATGTTCTCCCGCTCTAACTGCGGGGGAGTGTTAGCCCGTATTTATTATGCATTTGTATTTGGGCTCAAGCCCGGTTCTAGAATACTCTTATACCTCTTTATATTGCATTGTATCATGAATAAATGAGACAGACAGATTTACCAAATTACACTCGGTAGTCTCTAAAATCATCTCAGGTCCAGTCAATTTAGTTTCTCCTACTTCACTCCAACATACCGGCGATCTACATTTCCGTCCATACAAAGTTTCAAACGGCGCTGCCTTAATACTTGCATGATAACTGTTGTTATACGAAAACTCCACTAAAGGCAAATGACGTTCCCAACTTCCACCAAAATCAATAACACACGCTCGGAGCATATCTTCCAACGTCTGAATAGTTCTTTCGCTCTAGCCATCGGTCTCGGGATGATAGGCCGTACTCAAACTCAACTCAGTGCCTAACACACGCTGAAGAGATCTCCAAAACTCAGAAGTAAATCTACTGTCACGATCCGAAATAATCAACAAAGGTACTCCATGTCGACAAACGATCTCCTTCACATACACACTAGTAAGTCTCTCCATACCATCCGTCTTCTTCATAGGTAAAAAGTGAGCAGATTTCGTCAATCTATCCACAATCACCCATATCATATCATAACCACTAGGAGTTCTTGGTAAACCCGTCACGAAATCCATAGCGATCTTCTCCCACTTCCATTCCGGAATCTCTGGTTGCACCAATAATCCAGACGGTCTTTTGTGTTCAACCTTAACTTTCGCACAAGTCAAGCACTTACTAACGTATCGAGCAATGTCCCCCTTCATATTCGGCCACCAGTACACTTTCTTCATGTCATGATACATCTTATCCGATCCAGGATGTATCGAATACTTCGTCTTATGAGATTCGTTCATAACCAAATCTCGCACTCCAGGTACTCCTTCCTCAGGTGCACATAACGGTAACCAAATTCGAATTTCGAAATACCTCAGCCCATCCGACTTCACTACAAAAAGCGGTTTCATCATTCTTCCCAAATTCTCTGCCTTAACATTTTCCCTCATCAACCCATTCGCTTGAGCCTTCAAAATCAGGCAAGTTAAATCAACACTTTCCGTCATCACCAAAGCTCTAACTGTAAGAGGCTTTTCCCTTTCCTTCCTACTAAGTGCATCAGCTACTACATTCGCCTTTCCAGGATGGTAGCGAATCTCGCAGCCATAATCACTCAGTAACTCAACCCATCTCCTTTGCCTCATATTCAACTCCCTCTGGTCCAAAATATGTTGCAAACTCTTGTGGTCCGTGAACACAACACACTTGGTTCCGTAGAAGTAGTGTCTCCATAACTTTAACGCAAAAACTACAGCACCCAGTTCCAAATCATGCGTAGTGTAGTTCTCATGCTTCCTCAATTGCCTTGACGCGTAAGCGATCACCTTTTCACGTTGCATCAACACCGCCCCATAACCCTTGTGAGACGCATCACAATAAACCATAAAGTCTTCAATTCCTTCCGGCAGTGATAAAATCGGAGCAGAACACAACTTGTCCTTAAGCGTTTTAAAAGCAGATTCTTCATCAATTCCCCACTCAAACGCCCGATTTTCTCAGTAAGCTTAGTCAATGGCTTTGCGATCAACGAAAATCCTTTGATGAATCTACGATAGTAACCAGCTAAACCAATAAATTGCCTAACTTCAGTCGGCGTTGTCGGTACCGACCAGTCCTTAATTGCTTCAATCTTGGCAGGATCTCCACGAACACCTTTGTTGTCAATCACATGCCCAAGAAATTGCACCGAGTCCAACCAAAATTCACACTTAAAGAATTTTGCGTACAACTTCTCTTTCTTCAACAATTCCAAAATTGTTCTCAAATGCTTCTCTTGTTTTTCCTTGCTCTAGGAATAAATAAGGATATCATCAATAAACACAATGACAAACTTATCCAAATACGGCTTGCACACACGGTTCATCAAATCCATAAACACAGCTGGCGCATTCGTCAAACCAAATAGCATCACTTGAAACTCAAAATGCCCATACCAGGTATGGAAAACAGTTATGGGAATGTCTTCCTCTCTAACTCGCAGTTGGTGATAACCCAATCTCAAGTCGATCTTCGAGTACACACTTGACCCTTGCAACTGATCAAATAAGTCATCAATCCTCGGCAATGGATACCGATTGTTGACCGTCAATTTGTTAAGCTCCTTATAGTCGATACACATTCTGAACGATCCGTCCTTCTTCTTTACAAACAACACAGGCGCACCCTAAGGTGATGAACTCGGTCATAAATCCCTTATCCATCAATTCTTTCAATTGATCGGACAACTCCTTCAATTCAGACGGTGACAATCGATAAGGCGCACGAGCAACTGGTGCTGGTGCAGTTCCAGGCACCAAATCGATCTGAAATTCAACTTCACGAGATGGCGGCAATCCCGACAACTCTTCAGGAAAAACTTCATGATACTCACGAATCACTGGCACATCCTCCAATTTCGTCTCTACATCACCGTCGCTAGAAATATGAGCCAAAAACACATCACACCCTTCCTCCATGTACCTCATCACTTTTAAGCAAGATATCACTCTCAAACGAGAAGTACATTCGTCACCCTTCACCGTCAACACCTTGTTTCTCAACGGAATATGAACTAATCTCTCTCCACAAACAATCACCGCACCATGCGAAACTAACTAATCCATCCCAATAATTACATCAACCGATCCTAGTTTTGTAGGCATCAAATCAATATCAAACACGTAATTCCCTAACTTCAAGGAATACCCTTTTAGTATAGAATTAGTGCTAACAATGTTTCCATCGGTTAATTCCACATTATACTTAGTTAACATTACTGGTTCTCTATTGATAAGGCGACTGAATTTTACATCTACAAAGCTCCTATCCGATCATGAATCAAACAATACACTAGCATAACGAGCATCAAGTAAGAACGTACCGGTCACCACCTTCGGACCTTGAGGCTTGTCTGCAGTCCCCACCACATAAGCTGGAGCAACAGCGTTTCCTCCTTGTCGATTCCCCGCCTTAGGACAATTTCCTTGTTTGTGTCCCTTTTCACCACAATTAAAACATACCATCTCTCTTGTGGCATTTGCACCCGTCGCCACGCCTCTTGTTCTACACTCCACAGCCTTATGCCCTGCCTTTCCACAACTGTTACACGCAGGAGGGCAATTCCCCACGTGATACAAACTACAACGGCCACATTTCGGATTAACCTTGTTTCCTCTAGGCACTGTGGCAGCTCTCATTCCATCATTCCTCCTTTGGTTAAATTGCTGATCCCGGTTAGACCCTTGGGTGTTATTATGATAACCCCCACGATTCTGACCTTGTGATTGACTTGCTTGAGCAGTCTCCCATTTTCTCTTGTTACCTTCAGCCACATTATCTTTCGTATCTTGCACCTTCACATCCATCAGAGCATGAGCCATTTGGACAGCTTCATCAAAAGATCTCGACTTTGACGAATTAGTCTCACCCTTTATGTTGCTTGACAATCCTTTAATGTATTGCTTCATTTTCTTGCGGCCATCCGCAAAAGTATCAGGGCACAACAAGCTCAACTCATTAAACCTCCTTGTATAAGCAGTGATGTCATTGTTTCTCAACACTAGATGCCTCTGTTCATCCTCTAACTGACCAAATTCCTCTTCGGGACAAAACTTCTTGGTCAAAAGTTCATTTGTAGCAACCCAAGTCCTCGCATTGGCCACTACAAGCCCAACAGTAGCCACTTGGTTGTTCCACCAACTCAAAGCGTCATCAAGAAAAGTAGCAGTCGCGAACTTCACTTTATTAGCTTCAGAGCACCCACTGATTTCAAACGTCCTTTTAATCTTCTCCACCCAACGACGAAGTTCTAAAGCTCCTCCAGTCCCACGAAATTGCGTAGGTCTGCACTTCATAAAATTGGCATATGAACACTCCTTTGGGACTTGTTGTCCTCCAACATTTCCACCTTGGCCTTGGACTCTAGCTGCACGATCCGCTTTAAGAGCATTAGCAATCGCCTCTTGAATCATAGTGTTCACACGATCAGTCGTCAACTTTGGAGGCATGATCTGACAATACAACCAAAAAAAACAAGGTAAGTATACACATCAAGATCAAGAAGGATTCCTTTTTCAAGACATAATATAAATACAACAAGCACAATCAACAAATGCTACATATATTCATCAACCAAATCACAAAAGAGCTAGAAAAGACACATCATACATCATGAGAGGTAAATATCGATTGCATTGATATCAACAAAATTGTGACAAGATTTGCCACTACAATCATTCACCGAATAAAACTTAAAGTCATCAAGTTCTACCATAATACCATAATACAGAAGTCTGAAATAGTTCAATTACAACGGGGAAATAGAAATGAAATACAAGTAACTAATCACGTGGTGATCCACATGATCTCTTTGATGGCCGCTCGTCCTCATCATCATCGTCCTCTTCTTCGGGTTCTTCCTCACTATCCTCCATCTTTTCCTTGCCTTTCGAAGTTCCCCCATCCACCTTCCTTTTTCCTTTCGAAGTAGAGCCTTCACCTGATGGTACCATACGCTGAGCCAAATACAACTTATCCTCGAAAGTATAGTACTCGCCAACTTCTGGTGATTCGACCCTGAAATGCGTGTTCGCATACTTTGGGTCACATCGAAACTTCCATGCATTCAACAAGAAAGGTCGTACACGAGCCTCCCAACATTGAAGACGATCATACTTGACACGATCTCCCTTGATTCCTTCAAACTCAGCACACAGATTCTCCACAATCTTTTCAACTTTTCCATTTCTACCCTTTCACGACCCCTAGTATTGTTAGCTCTCAACACACCGAATAAAATCTTTGAAAAGCTTTCTCGTTTTTCTGAAACCTCTTAATCACCCTTGTCTTTACCACATACCTCTCGTACATCAGTCGATCAAACTTCTTCAAGAAATGCTCCGTGTTACTGTAAATCCGAGGTCAAGGGCAATTAACCCTTGCAATGTTCTCGTGGAGAGAACGCGCATTAACCACAACACTAGAATCAGCTTGATCATCATCACTACTATCACGAGCAACTTCTGGCAAACCTTTCCAATAAGCATCACATGTGGGTGTAGCAGAACGAGAACGAACATGTTGCTGCTCAGTCCGTCCAACCGCAGCCGCAGGAACTTCATCTTCCACAGGATCCTCTTCCGGGTCCTCATCGCTGTCAACCTCACTCTTTTCAGTCTCATTCCTTTCAACCTCATCTGGTTCAATCCATCCGTTTTCGCCTTGCGGGTTAGGGGCATTAGGTCCACCCTAAGTTCCTACAACGTACTCGTCTCCATTACCGTTCGGTGGTACTTCTGCCATTTCTGCAAAATACAGAAAGTTCGAGGGTATATAAGGTCATTATCCCAAAATTATATATACATGCATGCACATGCAATTCAAATGTAGTACGTATGCTAACATGCAACAAAATGACAGCCATGCAAATGCAATGCAAAAATTACGATATTAAGTACTCCGCGTACGTTCACAATACCTCCATATAATACCATAGTATTTACTTAATAAATACTCAGGAACTCATTTCATTTTCAAAGGGATACATCTAATAATAAAACAATGCTAAAAGAACTCTTACCGGAGCCATGCGGGATAGTTGCTTGCTTTGGGAACAATCTCTAACACCCCCAATTTACCTTCCGCATCGGAATATCACAATTGGGTGTTAGTCAAAGAATCATCACACACAAGCCATAATGAACGACTCAAAAGAGACGTTTAAACATAAGTAAATTTAAACCATGTTAAATTACAACAACATCATTGTCTAAATTGTTTCCAAACCCCGAAAGCATAAACAGAGTAGCGTTAGCTCCCCACAAATCTCAACCCATAAAAACCAACCGAATTGTTTTACAAGACGCATTAAAACATAAATTGTCTTTGATAAAAAGGGAGGAAAACAAGTTAGACCGTCCACAAGCCACAACAACATCCATAGCATGCTCCGCCACAATCATCCTCGATTACCTGAAACACATGTTTAAAATCGTCATCAAATAATGTTGAGCGAGATATATAGGTTTACAAAATCACAATTGAACATAAGTATAAAAATCATTCACGATTATTCAATAGTATGTTGATCATTACAAACTATTATTGGGTATTACTCATTATAGCATAAGCTATTTAATTATGTTTAAGCTCATGACACCGACCCCATAAACTAATCACCCGTGCCAAATGCCAGCGTGACTTAAATAAAGTCATTGCCCCTCTTAGGTATTCGTTGCCAATTATACCTTTTTCTCAACACAAGTTATCAATACGCAGAGGGTACTCAACGTACTAGCTCTCGTCTAGGATACGGTCGTCAACCCAATAGTACTATCAATTGTTCAAGCGGCTATTTCCAATCCACAAAAGGATCAAAAAATAGTTAACGGTTCATGAATTTAGGGTCTTTTAGCAACTAGCTAATTAACATAATTCAAGACATCATTCGGGTCCAATAATCATTCACGACTTATGTTTCTTTTCATTTAAGCATGTATCCCCCTCGCGGGTAAAAATCATTTAAAATACAGTAGAAATCGAGGCTATAGACTCACCTTAAGTAGTAGTGGTAGTATTAGCAAAGACGTAGACGAAAACAATCACCGACGATGAGCACGCCCCGAGAAATCAAATACAACACCCAACAAACAAACGCGAAATGAATCAACGCCTTCAAGTACCTTCAAGTACTGTATGTACATAATTAAGAACACTTAAAGTTCATATAAACTCACGCCAAAAATCTAACCAAGTGATATTTTCTAGACACGTTCATTGTTATACGTTATTAAAACTTTTACTCAAATTACAATTCTGCCGGTACATACCTAATGTACGGACTGAATTCCCATACTTAAACATCACGAATTTTTACGAAACTCGCTGTAGACTTCACTTACATCATGTAAAAATCTCACAAATTTTTTCATAAAAAGATATTACTTTCAAGTCACGCTGCCCAACACATTTACATCCTTGAAATCCGGGCAGATTTGTACCCTTACGTCATATTTGACTCACTTAACCAATTCCATTTGTAAAACCAATTCCTAAGTTTGAAAATAGACTCATAACTCCAGGTTTTGAGCTTAAGAACAGCCCTTAACCATTTTTGAAACTCTACTTATAGTCCCCAAGTTTTGACCTAATATCGAACACAAATTCGGATTGCGTCGATACTCGCCTCCCGGTACACAAATATTCAAACTTACATAACTTTTGACTCGTTTGTAGTTAAAAGCTATATCTTATACCAAAACGAAGGTAGAAAGAAGCTCTACAACTACATTCTATAATATAAACCTGGACTTAGACTTAAAACCAGAAAAATAGCCTTAAACAATATGTTTGAAAATGGCACTTTAAAAATCATATCTACACTTGTTTTCAATCCATTCCATCAACTCCTATAGCCCTAATATCATCATTAAACTATCCTAACACATTCACAACATCCTAAATCACTTATGAATCATCTTGATAAAAACCCCTTTCATAAAAATTAACATGTAATCAAACCAGTACAAGTAAATATGATGTAAACATGTTTTTAAACACAATCCATACACAAAATAAATCAAATATAAAAAACAAACAAAACCCCCCCTTTGGCCGTGGGTTTTGGGGTCCAAAAACACCAAGAAAAATGTTTTGCCAACTTGTTTTATTGATTATATATCATCACAAACACTTAATTCAAACATGCATATAGTTTAATTAGATTAAAACCCCTTTTTGAAAAATCATAAATTTATGAAAAGATTAAGTGAATGCATGTGTGTTTTTAATTGATTAGAAGACTTACAATGATGAAATAAGAGGTGGTATTTGATTAGATTTGTCAAAAACCTAAAACAAATGGTGGTGTTGGTGATGGTGGTGTGGGTGGCCGACGGTAAAGAGAGAGAGAGAGAGAGAGAGAGAGAGAGAGAGAGAGAGAGAGAGAGAGAGAGAGAGAGAGAGAGATAAAACTCCTTTTGTAAAAATGGAGGGACCTAGTTAGCAATTTTAGCTATTTTTTGGCCCTTTCGGCAAACAACT
Organism: Glebionis coronaria; assembly: GCA_025667525.1. Taxonomy (NCBI): domain Eukaryota; kingdom Viridiplantae; phylum Streptophyta; class Magnoliopsida; order Asterales; family Asteraceae; genus Glebionis; species Glebionis coronaria. Next base: position 452,842 of record JANFOE010000893.1, read on the forward strand.
ATTTAAAGAGCGGGAATATGGACTATTAGTCGGTTTTGAATTTTTTCGGGAGTCGGGGTTCGTCCCGGCTACCTTAAAATACTTTTAAATGGTTCAAACGCACACAAAATAGAATAAAAACGGTTCCGACTCGACTTAACACGCAATAAAAGTAAAAACTTCGAAAAAATTCAAATATCGATAAATCACACTAAAAGATATATTTTTGGGCATCCGCCGGTATCGTAGTCGTTATCGCTTCTTCTTAAATTGTCAAACGTTAAAATTAAGACCTCCAACATTGGTTTCAACTTAAACCCTCAAACATATGATTAACAAAATTTCTAAAAATTTCAAAAACATACGTAAATTAGGGAATAATAGTGACCTCGGTTTCGGGGTATCACAATGGTTACCAAGTTGGCTATATCTACTACGAGACAATTGAAGTTGATTAAGAATGATAAAGTGAGAGTTAGGGCTGAGTGTGTGGGGGTTGTGCCAACTTTTAGTAGTGAAAGTGGATCACAAGCATAGTTTGTGCCAAATAGGCCTAGTGGTTCAAGTGGACCAAGTGGAATCAGTCAAAAGAAGAATAAAGGCAGTCTTTGGCAGATGAAATAAGTCAAAAGTAGAAACAAAAAATTGCTAAACCCAATGTTGTTGTAAAAGATTCGAAATTTTGTCCATGGGTTGTCCACTGTTCTAAATCTACAAAAGAAGAAACATGGAGGGTTAAGATCTTTAAGGATGAGCATACATGTCTACAAACAAGGTTTGTGAACAAATGCACATCTAAGTTTCTAGCATCAACTGTTGAAGAAACAATAAAACCAAATCCCAAAATACCTTTACATGCTTTAAAAGACCAATTACAAAAGAAGTTTGAAGTGGGGTTTCAGATAGTAAAGTAGTTAGAGCAAAAAAGATGCACATGAAAGAGTGGTTGGGGATTGGGTCTTACAGTATGCTAGGCTTAAAGATTATTACTTAGAATTGCAAGATCAAAATCCAGAAACTACAATTAAGATTGATGTAGAGAGAACAACTCAAATGGACAGTGATACTAGGAAATTCAGAAGAATTTATGTATGCTTGGGAGGTTTAAAAAAAGGATTCAAAGCTGGTAAGAGAGACCTCTTGGGGTTAGATGGGTGTTTTATGTTTGGACCCTATCCAGGACAGATATTGACCCAGTAGGGGTAGATCCAAATAATGGAACTTACCCTTTGGCATATGCAGTGGTTGAATCTAAAACCAAAGAGTATTGGAAGTGGTTTCTTGATTGCTTGGGTTTGTTCAGAAATTCTAACTTCACCTTTAACAGATAGACAAGGTAAGCCCACATCTACATTCAATCATTTATTTGACTTACGTTAATAACAGACTGACCATTTCTTGATTGCTTAGGGACTCATACCTGCTCTACAAGAAACATTCCCAGCAGCTGAACATAGATATTGCTTGAAACATATCTATGATAACATCAAGTTATCCTGGAGAGGACAAGCATACAAAGAGGTTTTGTGGAGGAGTGCTACTTTACCAACTATTCAACTGTTTGACAAGAACATGGATGAATTAAGACAGTTAAACAAAGATGTTTATGATTGGCTGAAGATGATCCCATCTCATCATTAGGCAAGATCTCATTTTTCTTGTATGTAACTTACTTAGATTTAGTATTTATATTTTCAGTCATGTTTTCAGGTAGACCTTAAGTAATGGATTGTTCATCATTAATGTTTTCAGGAAGACCTAAATGTGATGTTTTATTGAACAACATATGTGAGGTTCTCAATAGGCAGCTATTGGATGGGAGAGATAAGCCCATCATCACTTGCTTAGAGTTCATCAAACAATATCTCATGAAGAGGATTGTCAAAGTGCAGGAAGTGATCAATAATAGTAATGGGCCTCTTACACCAAATGCCATAGTCATTTTTGATCACATTAAAAAAGAAGCTGCTCAATATACTGTAGACTAGAATGGATGATATTTATATGAAGTATCTAGTCCTCGTGGATTTAAATTTGTATGCAACATGAATCTAAGAGTATGTGTCTATAGGAAGTGGGAGCTCATAAGGATCCCTTGCAAGCATGCAGTTGCAAGCATTTGGAACATGGCAACCAATGGGTTGGAGCCTGGATTACAAAAGACATGGGTGAGTGAATGTTATTGGCTGTCTACTTGGGAACATATGTATAGTTTTAATATTAATCCTTGCAATGGCCCTGACATGTGGAAGAAAGCACCAAGCCCAATTACATTAACACCACTAGATTATTACACTCCTATTGGTAGACCACCAAAGAAAAGAAAGAAAACTGAGCTGAATTGTATGATGGTTTGGTTAAGAAGGGTAAGTTAACTAGAGCAGGTAAGTCTCTTACTTGTTTCAAGTGTGGGCAGATGGGTCACAACCAAAGAACTTACAAATGTCAAAGAGGTCAACCTTCCCAAGAAACTACAAGTGCTGCTGTTAGGACACCTCAACCAACTACTGTGCCATCAGAACCTAAGGTTCTGCAAGTGCTTCTGTTAGAAGACCTCAAGCTACTTCTGTGCCATCACAAGGTTCTATAAGTGCTTCTGGTAGGCCACCAAGTGCACCTTTTTTCACTCCAAGATACACCAAAGGAACTGCATCAAGGTTGTCCCCATTAAAGAAGAAGTGACTTGTGATTTGCTTTTAAGACTATGTTTAGGTCATTTGGCATGTAAGACTTTGTTATTTGCTTTTTAAACTATGTTCTGTTATCTCTTTTGGCATGTAATTCTTTGCTAAGACTATGTTTTGCTATATCAGTTGCTATGCCAAAGTTGGGTTTCTTATTTAGTTTAGATCTTTGAGTATTTGTTTGCAATAGCCATAAACAAAACCAACAACTTTCAACTACCAAAATTGCAGTAAAGACTGTCATTTCATTAACTTCATTACCAGTACATGCTAAACCAATAAAGCCTTTCATTACAACCAACACATCACTGACATAGAAAACAAAGCAAAATGCCGAGCTAAACAATAACAAATCCACTTGTAGTTGAGTATTTGAAGTCATTAGTTCAGGAATTATCACCACAGAGCATTGGCACATCTCTTCATCAAACCAATCAATAAACCCGTGATTTGCACCCTATCAATTAGAAAATTAGGTCAAATCGATTATTTATTGAAACTAAAGCTAACTAGAAAATTGGGGAAAATCGACTTACTCTTTTAGAACAACAATTGAAGCGTCTTCCAGGGTTCTCTTGTGTGAATGAAAGGACACGTAGCCGGGGGCGAGTCAGAAAATCAAGTACGCACCACTCCAATTAAGTTACACTTACTACACCAGACCATGGTTATGGTTTTAGGGGTCTTAAAAGTGTGCGTGTGTTTTTTTTGATGTTAAATGTGTGTAGGAAATAGATGTGTGGAATAAATAGATAAGAGAAGAGTAAAATAAAAGAAGAATAAATAGAGTAAAATAATAAGAGATATAACACCCCCAATTCTACATTGCGCAGCGGAAAATATACAATTGGGTGTTATTCACAAACCTCATTTCACAACTCTTTAAATGACCCAAAACAGTATATTTAAGAATAAATATGGAAATAATTTAAATCAATGTCTAAAACCTTCAATCCCAAGTAAAATCAGTTTAAAATATATCAGAGTAGCGTACAGGTTTCCCCTAGGATCTTAATCAAAACAACAAACCTTTTACCAAAATATTTGACCATTTACTATATGTTTACGACAATAGGGAAAGAAATCTGTTTTAGACCAAATTACTACAAAAGCAATCCCGCAATCCTTCTCCAGCAAGCTTCGCAATTCAACAACTTCAAGTACCTGAAATACATGCTTAAAAATCATCAACACAAAGGTTGAGCAAGTCTATAGGTTTTACAACACATAATTGAACACATCGTAAAAACAAAATCATTCACAATTGTTTATAGAATTGTGGCCATACAATCTATCAATCATGTATATCATATTATAGCAGTAGCTATTGAATTGTATTAAGCTCATGACACCGACCCCTTAACTTAGTCACCCACGCCAAATGCCAGCATGACTAGAAAAATTACCAGTGCCCCTACTAGGGTATTAATTGCAAGAATACTAATTCTCATTCACGTAAAATTATCCTTCCCAGCGGGTTACTCAGTGTAAAGCCCTGGTCTCAGATAGGGTTGTCAGCCCAATAGTACTATTATTAGAATAAGCGGCTATTCCCAACTCGCAACATCAAGTCAGAAGATAGTTAACGGCTCATGAATTTAGGGTCTTATGCAATAAGGTACTTATACAATTCATTTCATCAAAGGCAACATCGGGTCCAACAATTATTCATGGCATGTGTTCATTTTACTTCAAATAGCATGTATCCCCCTCGCGGGTTTTAAAATCATTAAAACAAGTAGAAAGCGAGGTTATAGACTCACCTGAAGTAATAGCAATAGTAAGACGATCTTCGACGATAGTTGATGCCCGGTAAACACAAAAACCGTGGCTTTGGGATCCTGAGCCTTAATGATTTGGCTTGAGGGTTTTCCTGCATCAGATCTTCTTGGAGATCTGCATTCTCTCATAAAGTGTTCCATACGATGACAATTGTAACACTCAACCTTGGATTTATCAAATCCAGCAGTGTCCTTAGCATTAAAAGTCATCTTCTTCTTGAATCTTCAATTCCATCTGTTTGCTCTTATACTTGCAAGAGCCATATTCCACTTTATGTCCATCTCCTCCAAATGCTCATCACTAATTTGCTCAAGGTCCTCATATGTAATCACTAAACCATTGGGCAATGAAGCAATGTATGCACACACAATATCTAGATCAATACTAGCAGGCTTAACTCTTGGTGAGTCAATTTTGTATGTGTCAGCGTCTGAATGTGAGGCGTTGTCAGGATATGATCCAGCGTTGACACAAGTTGATCCAGTAACTGGGTGCATGTATGACTCCTTTTGATCAAATTGACCTTCACTATGTGAGAAGAAGGCCATGTTTCCATTGGTAGACTTGCTTCCATGATCCAAAAGAGTTTCATTCTCTATCAGCCTCAGTTTATAGTAAACATCATGAAAAGTAGAACTTTTGTTAGTGTTATTAGCAATTATAGACCTTGCTTCAATCTTCCATAAATCACCAAGGCTTTTAAGAAAAGTGGAGATAATATCAACATCACCAAGCACTGTTCCCATGAAGGACAGCTTGCTTGTAATGTCAAGAAGTCTGCTTCTCACACTACTTAGCTTCTCATTAGGTTGAGCCTTAAAAATAGCATACTCATGCAAGAGTTGCTTCTTTTTCTCTTGCACGGTATCAGCATTACCACCATAAGCAACTTCAAGAGCTGCCCAAAGATCTTTTGCAGACTCATAGCTTCTGTATTTGTGCTGATTTTCTTGTACCAAAGAGAGTTTCAGAATGCTTAGGGTTTTCATGTCAACCCTTCTCTTTGCTATATCCTCAGTTGAGACAGCTCTACCATCTTCAGGTTTTTCTCTTCGATCCTCTTCAGTGGAACCTTGAACATTTGTTCTTTGTAAGATGGCAGCTGCAATCTTTTGAGCTTTATTGAATGTGTTTCCATATTCAAAAATTTCCCATAGGGTGTAGTCATGGAATTGTAAATATTGCTCAAAGTTAAACTTCCACAGCTCAAAATTGTCTGGGTTTAGCATGGGAATCTTGATGTTGTGGGTTGAGGAGGAGGAGGAGTTTACTTATGGGGTAGACATTATGTTTTTAGGATTTTGTGAAAATTAGGGTTTTTGGCGATTTAGGGTTCTTGTGTTCTTTAAATCAAAGTTTCTCAACAAGCTCTGATACCACTTGTTGATCCCAAACTTAGATCGATTTAGCTTGTGTAAACGAGATTAAATCAAGTTAAACACGTAGAGAAACTTTGTTGTGTATAAAACAATTCAAGTATTATGCGGAATTAATACTCAAACAAGAACACACAAACAATGTAAACCAAACTTTCACTTTGATTGATTAGAACAAACTTGCTTACAATGAAAGCGTTTAAACGAATGAAAACTTATATGAAACAAAACCTAAAGGTCTACTTTTATAGACATAAGAAGCCTTGTACAAGAGTCTACGTATAAGCTATTCTAGGTAAAGATAAACATAGAAAATACATTGTTGATCATATCTTTACTACGTGTAGACTAAGTCTTCTATTAGTACTTGACTTCATCCTATCAACGCTTGACATCTTCCTGTCAACGCTTGATCTGTCAACGTTTGTTTTCTTCTTATCAACGCTTGTTTTTTTCTTGTCAGCGTCCAAGTGTACTTGCTACATTTTATTCCCAACATTACGATGTCATCAAAAAGGAAGTTTTAAAACTCCTTGTTGCGGGAATGATTTATCCTATCTCCGTTAGCCCATGGGTGAGCCCAATCCATTGTATCCCTAAAAAGGGAGGAATGACCGTTGTGCCCAATGAAAACAACGAGTTAATTCCCACTCGTGTTGTGACCGGTTGGAGGGTGTGTATTGACTACCGAAAGTTAATTGACGCCACTCGTAAAGACCACTTTCCTTTGCCCTTCATGGATCAAATGTTGGAGCGACTCGCGGGAAATGAATTCTATTGCTTTTTAGATGGTTTTTCCGGTTACTTTCAAATCCCTATCGACTCTCGTGATCAAGAGAAAACTACGTTCACGTGTCCTTATGGAACGTTTGCTTATCGTAGGATGCCTTTCGGACTTTGCAATGCACCGGGTACGTTTCAACGGTGTATGATGGCTATTCTTCATGATATGATCGAGAAGTCGATGGAAGGGTTTATGGATGACTTTTTGGTGTTTGGCAATTCGTTCACGTCGTTTTTATCTAATCTCGAGCAAATGTTAAAACGTTGTGAAGAAACCAACCTTGTGCTTAATTGGGAAAAATGTCATTTTATGTGTAAACAAGGAATCGTCTTAGGACATAAGGTCTCGAAAGCGGGGATTGAGGTCGATAAAGCTAAGGTAGACGTCATATCCAAGTTACCTCATCCCAAAACCGTTAAGGGAGTTAGGAGTTTCCTAGGCCACACGGGCTTTTATCGTCGTTTCATCAAATACTTTTCGAAAATCTCTCGACCTATGACACACCTTCACGAGAAGGATGCTCCTTTTAACTTCAATGAGGATTGTGTTAGAGCTTTCTAAACTCTTAAAAGGAAACTTACCGAAGCTCCCATTCTTGGTGCTCCTAATTGGGAATTACCCTTTGAAATCATGTGCGATGCAAGTGAATATGCTATAGAGGTCGTCTTAGGGCAACGTTATGAAAAGTGTTTCCGTCCTATCCATTATGCTAGTAAGACGATGACCGAGGCTCAATTCAAGTACACCACAACGGAAAAGGAATTCCTTGCCGTGGTCTATGCTTTTGAGAAATTCCGACCTTATCTCGTCTTGACTAAAAACATCGTGTATACCGACCATTCGGCTATCAAGTATCTCTTAGCTAAGCAAGATGCTAAGCCGAGATTGCTTCGGTGGATGCTCCTTCTCCAAGAATTTGATGTCACCGTGCTTGACAAAAAAGGAGCCGAGAATCTAGCGGCCGATCATCTCTCTCGTCTAGAAGATCCTCACAAAGATGTCTTCGAGAACAAGGAAATTACCGAAACATTTCCTCTTGAGACTCTCGGTGTAGTGAACTCTAAAGACACCACCCCATGGTTTGCCGACATTGCAAATTACCATGCGGGGGATTTCATAATCAAGGGTATGACGACACAACAAAAGAGAAAATTCTTTCGTGAAGTCAAGTTGTATTTTTGGGATGACCCTTATCTCTTTCGGGTTTGTGCGGATCAACTCGTTCGACGTTGTGTATTTGGTATCGAAGCTTCTAACATCCTTAGAGCTTGTCACGAGGGACCCACGGGTGGTCACCACGGTGCTAACTTCACGGCTAAGAAAGTGTTCGATGCTGGCTTCTTTTGGCCTACTATCTATCGTGATGCACACGCACTTGTGAAGTCGTGTGATTCGTGCCAACGTCAAGGAAAATCGTCTCAACGTGATGAAATGCCGCAAAATATAATTCAAGTGTGTGAGATTTTCGACATTTGGGTCATAGACTTTATGGGGCCGTTCCCATCGTCTCATCGTAACAAGTATATCCTCGTCGTCGTCGACTACCTTTCTAAGTGGGTGGAAGCTAAGGCTTTACCTACTAATGATGCTCGTGTGGTAGTGAAGTTTTTGAAGCAACTATTCTCTCGGTTTGGAACCCCTCGTGCTATTATAAGCGATCCTGGAACCCATTTTTATAATGACCAATTCGAGAAGGTCTTAAAGAAATATGGAGTTAGTCATCGACTTTCTACGGCTTATCACCCGCAAACGAGTGGGCAAGTCGAGGTTTCAAACCGAGCTTTAAAGAGGATTTTAGAGAGGTCGATTGGAGAAAACCGTGCTTCATGGTCCGACAAACTCGATGACGCTTTATGGGCCTTTAAGACCGCTTAAAAGACACCTATCGATTGTACTCCATATAAGTTGGTTTATGGAAAGAATTGTCATTTGCCCATTGAATTGGAGCATAAGGCCATGTAAATTTTGATTTAAAGACCGTAGGAGATCACCAGAAAATACAATTGAATGAATTGGATGAATTAAGAGATAATGCTTATGAAAATTCATTGATTTTCAAAGAAAAGACTAAAAAGTTTCATGATGCAAAGATTAAACACCGGGTTTTTAACGTTGGTGATCAAGTGTTACTCTTTAACTCTCGATTAAAGATATTTTCCGGGTAATTGAAATCTCGTTGGTCGGGTCCTTTCACCATAACACAAGTGTTTCCTTATGGGACCATCGAGCTAGCTCAAAATGATGGTCCTAACTTCAAGGTGAATGGACATAGGCTTAAGCACTACTTTGGTGGGGAAGTTCCTTCGTTGGACGACCTCGACCAAGTCACCTTCCCCAATGATAATTAGAATTGAGGGGATCGAGTCGAGCTCATGACTCGGTAATAAAAAACGAGGTGCCTCGTAGGGGAGATCCCATGCTTATCCTTTTAATGCTTTCTAAATAATAAGAGGGGATTTTTGCCCTTCCAACTCGTTGTCTCGTGGTTGTTTGTGAATGTGTTATCTAGATCATCATCACTACGATTAAAGACTATCGTGTTCGTTTACGTGAGCCTCGATCGTTTGCTTGAAGAGTTTTTCACGAATCCATGAAATATCCTTTATTGTTCTAACAATTATCTTTTAGCATAATTAATAAACGGCTTTAAAAATATTGTTGATCACCCTTTCCATGCTAGATCCTAAGCATTCGACTCTTCGTCTCTAGTATGGGGGTGTACCACCTTTCGACTCGAAACATTGAGGAAAATGTTTAATTTTAGTATGGGGGTGAATAGATACTTGCTTTGCTACGCCCTCACGTCTTCCAACTTTCAACGTTTTGTTTTGTTTTGTTGCTAATAAGGCTAAAAATTGCCAAATTTTAAATTTTTTATTAGTTTCATAAGTGTTTTTAAGACATGAATGTATATTTTCCGATGGGTAGAATAAGAGCTAATTTTTGACTTGATGGGCATTTGGAGCCCTTTACATTCCTTAACCCGCTCAAATCAAGTTTTGCTAGACTTTTATATAGGGAACTTTAAAACGCGAAGGTCTTAGCTCATTCGGGTTAAGAACAAGAACTTTTCGCAAGTTCCTATAATTGATCCTAGAAAGTCACTTATCAAGGGAACTATAAAATGCATTCTCTAAACTTGAAAAAGTCCAAGAAAGTGCAAGATCCTATAGGTGGCTTGAAACCCCAAAACTTCGATTTAATATAGTCTTAATGAAAGCTAATCCAAATTTGGCTTAATTTTGACTTGCATGGCTAAGTATTCACGAGTCTCTTTAATTAGAGGTCTTTAAATAGTGAAGAACGAGAAATGATACAGTTAGACAAGTGATCATGCTAAACGTAGAACATGAAAATGTTCTTTCAAAAACTCATATGTTTTTAACTGTGGCTTTTTCTCCCATAAGATCAATGCATTAGGAATGAAAATAATTGCAATAAGTAAGGTCGTACGATTTAAAAGGTTACTTAGCTTCTAGCACAAGATCGTTTGAAAGTTGCTCGGGGTTGAATAGAGTTCATAGCCAAGGCATAACTTATTGAAGCGGGATGCGAAGATTGGTGAAGATCCAAAAAGGCCCTAACAAGGCATGGGGAGCTCTATTTTGTTGCTAAAGATCCAAGATGATGTGAAGTATCATTATTCCTAAATCAATATGAAGGATCGAGACACACGACGAAAAGCAATTACTCCCCTAAAGATCATGGAGAAAGTCTATCCAAAAAGACCCTAACAAGGTATGAGGATAAATATATCCAAGTCCTAAAAGGAGGCGGATTGTTGTATATCAAAGTCCAAAATAAATATTAAAGAAAAATGATGAAGTCGTGGTCCAAGTATGAAGAATCTCTCAAAAACGTCAAGTGAAGAAATTCCACAATATGAAGAGAAGACCATAATTTCAAGAACGTCTTCCCAAGATTTGAAGTATGAAGTACATGCCAAATATCGGTCCGAGAAAGGTCTCAAATCGTGAAACGAGTTATGCCAAGATATGAACTTAAGGAGATACACGAGAAGCCGTTTTAAAAGATTCTGTCCTTCGGCTAACTATCGATTAAATCATGCTACTTTACTTTTGGACTAATAAATACTAAAATAAGTCAATATGAATCACTTGTGATCCATGACAAATAGTTAAGAAATTCTAGAAACCCATTTCCTTTCATAATAACTAGGATTGCGGGAAGAAAAAGTATTACACAATTTGGACGTATGAGTAGTGTTAGCATTGTGACTTGTACCAACAATGATCTCACTTTTTCACTTAGCATGGAATGTATGACAATCAAGGATGACAGACTTTACTCTATGAAACATTCACTTGTTTCTATTCATTGACCCTAAAAGTCACACTCGTGATGAAAATCTTACATTTTGTCTTTACACATCTTAGTAGTATTGTTTCAAGTCTTTTATTTTTCAATAAAGGGCAATAAAATTGAATTTTGGAGTTGCTAAGATACTTTATTCTAGCATTGCGTGAGGGCACGACAATGGCTTAGTATGGAAGAGTGATGAGATGGCATTTATACATGATCTCATCGTTCTTTTCGTGTTTTAAAGGCATAAAATGTCATAAAAATACCATATATAGCTTGTGTTTGTTTACTTGTGTATTTTAGGTATGGATATCGTGAAAAGACAAAAGATATCAAGAAACAAGGAAAAACGAACACGAGAAACGAAGCCGTACAAAGAACCGGGCCCTAGTTCATGATTTCTAAAAGAAAAACCCTTGAAGACTTAAAGATGTACAAGATTAATCCCTCATTTATGAAGAAATGACCCTTAATACCCTTGTATATTCATAATTACAAGTTTGGTCCCTTAAGTTTGTCAAAATTAAAAAAAGTCCTTCAACTTTGAAGATTGGGCAAGTTTAGTCCCTCAACAATTCTAAATTGTCAACAATGGTCCCTCATGGAGTCAAACATCCAACGAAGACCTTCAAAGATGATAAATGTCCAAGATCAGTCCTTGAAGATATCAAAAATGGCAAAACAAACCCTTATAACCCTTGTTACAAAGTTTTGTGGTAAAAGTGTAAAGTTAGAAACTTAAATAACAAAGGAAACCAAGTTTATTGAGCTGAAATACTTCATATACATGTTTTACCAAAGAACAAGGGCCATTTCTGCCATGTCAAACATTTGAATCCCATAACACGCGCCAAACACTTCCCTTCCACCTTTTTCAGATCAAATGGAGTTACTATTCACCCCAAGAACCCAGTTACCACCTCACTTAAACCAAAGGGTAAAAACAAATTACCCAGGCACACGTTTGATTCACATGCCCAGAAACCTATCCGACACCAAAAACCCTCAATCCCGCTCACCAAAGGATCCCACCAATCAACCCGTCCACCAATCAAAATCCAACTTCCTCTCCAAGGAATGACACGTGGCCAAATCAACAGCCCACACTCCTTGCTTGGTTACAAAGCTAAAATGAACGACTTGGATGCATTTGGACATCTCAACAACAACAAATGTCTAGAAGGATTCAAGGGCATTTTAGGGACTTCTTAGCTAGGGTTTTCATTGTAATCTCAGCCCTTGTGGCCTATATAAGGACTCCTCAACCTGTGAGAGAGCCTTGTTCCAGTTTTACTCTTTATACATTGAAATTCCTTTTTAAATTTATAAAAGTTTGGTATTTTGAAAAATATTGTAATTCCTTTTTATGTTTTTGAAAGTTGGTGTTGTTTAAGAGTGAAGCTGAGTTCCATTTTATGTTATAAAGGTGTTTTGATCTTTGGATTGAAACACGTTTTGATTTGAACAAGTTTTCAAGTTTGAAAAAAGTTGAAAACCTTGTTCCTGTTTGGTTGAATTTGACTGTACTAACCCCATCCATTTGCCTAAAGCTCTTGCAAGCTTGTTGACACCAAGCTTGTGAAGGGATTTAAGCCCTTGGTTGGTCTGTTTGCTCTTTGTATTGAAGAAATCAAGTCCTTGAGGTTCTGCTTTGAACCATCAGTCAAGGCCTCATATCATCTCCTTTGTTCAAGGACCTTGGTCACTCTCTAGCTGTTGAGAGTGGTCCAAGGAGCATAGGTGATCTCCCTAGGAAGTTGTGGGGGATAGGTATAAGCTCTCTTTAAGTTACCTCTAAAAAATTTCATGTTCATGTCTGTTACGAATTTTGCCATGTGATTTGGTGTTCTTGTGTTTGTGCTTTGTGTTTTGTTGTTTGTTTCTGTTAGTTGTCACCTAGGTAAGGTATTTGAACCATAAAATCTGTAGGTTGTGTGTTGGAATCAAAAGTTTGTTTGAAAAGGGGCTAAAACAAGGCTGTTTGGTTTTTGGGATCATAAGGCCTTGTGGCCTTGGTTCTTAGGGTTTCGATAGTCTAAACAAGTCATTGGTAACTGGTTTTGGTCCTTGGTTAAGTCTCAAGTGATTTGGAAAAGGATTTCAAAGTTTTGGAAAAATCTGAAAATATTGGTTTGAAATTGGTCAAACACATTAGATCCAATAAAATCTTTGTTTGTTTGATCTAGGGTCTGAAATTCGGTTTGGGAAGAGTTCATGTGATAAGCTATCTGTGCAATATCTATTTGTTGAATTTGGTGGCTTATTGTGGGTGCTAAAGCTTATCAAAGTTGGATGAAGTGGTCATTTGCATCAGGAACGTGACCACCTCATTGTAGGCTTGCATTTGTTATTCTAGTGTATGCCTAGTTGTTTAACTGCTTGAATCTTGTTATTATGTTGCTTGTGAGTGCTTCTTGCTATTTGGTTTGGTTAATTACTGGCTTGTAAGCTAACTGGCTTATTGGCTTAATTTTGCCAAAATCTGTCAAGGTTTGGTCAACTAACCACTTGATTCACAAGGCCTCAACCTTGAGTTCTTCACAAAAGTTGCTTAAAACAAGCTTATAATCAATCCCTGATCATTTGGTAACTTTTGGTGGACTTTTACTTTTGGTCAAATAAGCACTATTTTGCTTATTTTTCAGAACTGCTTATTGGTACATGCAACAACTTGGTTTTTGTGATAGGTATCATTTTTCTCAGCTTAATATCATATTAGAGAAGTTACAAGTCCTTTGGTTAAGCTTTTGCTAGGAAACTAGCTTATTTTGCTTTTTCAGCCAGCTTATTTGCTTCCACAGCTTATTCTACTTGGCTTTTTGTGAATTTCTTGTTGATTATTCTTAATTATGCTATTTGTGAGGTTTTTCAAAAAGAATCAGCTTCTGAAACGTCCTATAACTCTAACCCGACTATTTTGTCTTTTAGTGAAATTCTACTTTGCTTATTTCTGGCTTATTGGGTTTGCTTTTTCAAAATTTCTTTTCACTGATCTCTTAGGCATCTCAAAAAAGGGTTGTGTGTCAAATCTGAGCTTATGGCATTGGCTTATTGCTTAATGGGCTTATTGGCCCAATAAGGATAAGCTGTTATACCATTAAGCTGTGATAAGCTCAAAACCAGCTTTTGGGCTTTCAAACTTTTTTGTTCAGAATCAAATTTTGAGTTAGATAGGGCTTTTTCAGCTTATTTGGACAATTTTGAAATTTTTGGGCCAAAAAGCCCATTTAAGTGGACAGTTTTAGTTTTAAAACACTTAGATTAATTTTAGCATCATTTTCTTAGTTTTTAGAATTATTTTAAGGTTTTAATAGTTTTTAATCATTTTAAATAGTTTTAATTAGTTTTAAAATTCATAAAAATAGTTTTTATTCTTTTTAAGTCATTTAACACGTTTACAAAGTGAAAAATATTTATTTGGTCTTTTTGATAATTAATTGGATTTTTAGGGCTTTAATTAGCATTTAAAAATTATTAATTAATTAATTAAAAGGTTTGAAAAAGTTTTGATCATTTGTAAACTCTCAGTTTATTTAATTTTATTTTTGCTAATTTTTTGGGAATTTTTAGAATTAATTTCTATTTTAGCACTTCTTACGGTTTTTAATTTAGTCGTCGTAGTAATAATTTTCACGTATCCGTCATTCTATTTTCTCATCCCCTTATTTCTCAATATTAATCTCAAATATTTACATCTTAATCACACACATATACCTCCTTGGGAAACGAACTTAATTGGGTCATTAACACTTGATTTTCCTAAGTCATTTGTTTAATACTTTCCGCTCATTTACGCTCTTTTGTTTTCCTAAACAAGAGGTGTAATTTACCACAACCAAGCCGAGAGGTTGAGCCACATATACCTCCTCACTGATCAAACCGTTAAGAAACACACTCTTTACATCCATTTGTTGAAGCTTAAAGTCTACGGGTGCGTATGTCTCGTCATAATCAATACCTTCTTGTTGATTATAGCCTTGAGCTACAAGTCTAGCCTTGTTACAAGACACAACACCATTCTCCTCTAACTTATTCCTATATACCAATTTGGTTCCTATGATGGTCGAACTTCTAGGTGGAGGAACAAGTTCTCAAACGTCATTAATAATGAATTAATTCAATTCTTCTTGCATGGCGATGACCCAACTCTCGTCCATCAAAGCTTCTTTAACATTCTTTGGTTCAATCACGGAGACGAAACAAAAGAAGTTACTTTGATTTTGGACTTGAGATCTTAGGGTCCTTTGATTTAATTCGCCTATGACTTTGTTGAGAGCATGATCCTTTGACTCCTTAATATTTACTCCCTTTTCAACATTAAGGTCTTCAACTCCTATGTTTCTAACATCTTTGGCTTTGAGTCTATTTCGTCCAAGTCATCATCTACCAAAGGTGATGTCTTAGATACAGGAGGGGTTTCATCGAATATCACGTTAAGTGATTCTTCAATTACACCCGAGGTTCTATTGAGGAATGTGGAGGCTTTGCTAGTTTGGGAATAACCTAAAAAGATACCTTCGTACGAATCTAGGTCGAACTTCGTAAGGTAATATTTGGTGTTGAGAATGAAGCACTTGCTTCCAAACAACCTAATGTAATCCAATGAGGGCTTCTTACCTTTAAGAATCTCATATAGGATCATTCATATGAAAGGTTGAATAAGAATTCTGTTGAGAATATAGGTCGATGTGTCCACGACATTGCACCAAAATTTTTGAGGCAAATATTGCTCATTTAACAATGTTCTACTCATGTCTTGGAGAGTCATATTCTTCCTTTCAACTACCCCCATTTGATTGAGGAGTGCAAGGGGACGAGAAGTTATCGGTAATACCATAAGCTTCACAAAAGGCACCGAATTGCACTTCGTTATCAAATTTCCTACCATGATCTATCCTAATAGAGACAATTGAACATCCTAGTTGATTTTGGATTCTTTGAGCAAAGATTTCGAAGTGATCGAAAGCCTCATTCTTAGACGCCAAAAATCTAGTCCAAGTGAATCTAGAATAGTCGTCAACTATGACTAGGGTATAAAGGTTACCTCCATAACTCCGAATAGGGTAAGGTCCAAAGAGATCCATATGTAGGAGCTCTAAGCACCGAGAGGTCGAAACCAAATTCTTGGCTTTGTGACTTGAGTGAACTTGCTTCCCTACTTTGCAAGAATCACAAAAGTGACTATCAAACTTCATCTTGGGGAGATATCTTACCAACTCCTTAGAGACTAAAGATTGAATTAAACGCATATTAGCGTGACCTAATCTCCTATGCCAAAGAGTAGAACTATCATCTAAAGTCGCTAGACATAAGTTGTCCTTTGACTTCCTATTGAACTTCATGACATAAAGCCCATGCTTTCTAACACCTTTTTAAATGACCTTTCCATCTTTTTTGATTTCATTGTCATATTCCGAAAAGATGACCTTACACTTATTGTCACAAATTTGACCTATACTTAGAAGGTTAAAACCGAAGTTATCTAGGTGCTCTATGTTTTCTATGGTCATAGATTCAAGAGAAACCATACCTTTGCCAATGATATTGCCACGTTGATTATTTATGAATGTAACGTTACCTCCATCATATGCTTTGAAGTGCGAGAACAAACATCGATTACCCGTCATGTGTTTAGAACATCCACTATCCTTAATCCACTCATCGGGCTCTAAATCGGTTCCCAAGAATATCTAGGTAACAACACACAAGATCAAACATTTGGTCCCCAATATCTCATGGGTCTAAAGTTGTTAGCTCCAAACATCCCTTGCATTTTGTTGG
Source organism: Glebionis coronaria (assembly GCA_025667525.1). NCBI lineage: Eukaryota > Viridiplantae > Streptophyta > Magnoliopsida > Asterales > Asteraceae > Glebionis > Glebionis coronaria. The sequence goes on from JANFOE010000893.1 coordinate 469,551, forward strand.
GATGCATGAATAAAGGAGACATTCCCCATGGGGAAAAGTATTGTTGTTGAAAATTATTCCAATTCATATGGCCATTTTGTTGTCCATTGTTTCTCCTAGGTGTCTTTGATCTTGATCTAGAATTATTGTTATTTCTTCTAGGTGTTGGAGTTTTACTTCTAGGTCATGAATTAGCTTGATCGTTCCTTTTTAGTATAGGTGTTCTACTTCTAGGTTTTGATTCATTTCATACTCTTGGATTGTCTAGATAAGTTTCTAGTTCCCATTAGAGGTTTACTCAAGGGCTTGTAGAATTTATCTAGAGTAGGACTTTCAATTATAGGTACTTTGACCTTATTAATAAGAATATGTTTTGGCCCTTCACATAAAATAGACTTTTCAGAAAGTTTAGGATTTTGACAAAAACCATTCTCTGTCCACGGTTCGTTATCAGTACTCGCGGTTCCATAGCAATAGGGAACCATACCATATACTGGCGTACCGCGTACAGTGGTAGTTGATCCCAAACTTAGATCGATTAGCTTTGTGTTAAACGAGATTGAATCTGCAATATAAGAAGGTTGACAAGGGACAATCATCTAAGTCTAATAATAATGCTGCTCAACAATCTGTATCGTCTCAAGGGGTTCCCAACATTGCTTCAGAATCTGGTGTTGTACCAGGTCCGGAGGTAAATGTTACTAATGCTTTTGCTAGTTTGGCTGGTGATGATTCGGAATGGGATGATGCTGCGGGCCTTAATATTAAACAGACGATGAATATTGTTAATGAAAGCGATACGGAAGATATTGAAGGGTCGGTTCAAACGGAGACTCATAACTTAGGGGCAAGCACTCCTTCTAATCCGGGTACTCATGTTTAATGTGGCATCATGGAATATACGGGGGTTGAACTTCTCCCCCAAACAGAATGAAGTTAGGAATGTCATTTCGGAGAATAATCTTTCAGTTTGTGCCATTTTAGAGTCCCATGTGATTACGTCCAATCTGCATAGCGTGTGCTCTTCGGTTTTTCGTCATTGGGATTGGTCTTCTAATGGTAGTTTATGTTCGAGGGGTACTCGAATTATTTTGGGCTGGAATCGTAATATTGTTGATGCTATGGTTATTTCATACAGTGATCAGGCTATTCACACGCGGTTATGGCTCAAAATGGAACAAAAGGAGATGTTTTGTACCTTTGTGTATGCGCATAACAGGTATACGCAAAGACGAGAGTTATGGCACAATTTATTAGTCCATCATGCTTTCATTAATGATAGACCGTGGTGCTTACTTGGAGATTTTAATTCGGCTCTGTTTTTGGACGACACAACCTCAGGTATGTCTACTGTTGATATTTCGATGCGTGAGTTCAAAGATTGTGTTAACTCCATCCAAGTGTCTGATGTTAAGAGTTCGGGCTTGCATTTTACGTGGAACCAGAAACCAAGAGGAAGGGATGGTATTCTTAAAAAGATAGATCGTGTTATGGCGAACCTTGGTTTCTTTACTACATTTATTGGTACTTTTGCTGTGTTCAAGCCATATCGAATTTCTGATCATGCTCCAGCGGTGCTTAGCATTCCTAATTTGGGGAAGTCGAAACCAAGGCCTTTTAAATTTTTTAATATTATCACTCAAAGTGATAAGTTCAGAAATGTTGTTATGGAGCAGTGGGCGCGTCAGGTCAGTGGTTTTGATATGTTTAAGATTGTTACTAAACTAAAGTACCTAAAGAAGCCTTTTCGAAAGATTCTGTTTGATAAAGGTAATATTCACGCGAATGTTATCAAGCTGCGGGAGGATTTGGACCATGCTCAAACTGTTTTGGACAAGGATCCCTCTAACAGTAAGTTTAGGGAGAATGAAGTAGTGGCTGTTGAAGCTTATAATAATGCTCTTCTTTTACAAGAACAGTTCCTTCGCCAAAAGGCCAAAACGAATTGGCTCCGTGATGGTGATTCGAATTCGGCGTATTTTCACAAAGCGGTTAAAAGTCAAATTATCAGAAACCGTATTGATGTTGTTGCTAATAATGAGGGTGTCGTTTTTGAATATGCTAATGTTCCTCAGGCATTTGTTATGCACTATGAACAGTTTCTTGGTCTTGCAGGTGATCCCATTAGTTTTGATACTAGCAATTTATTTGTATCATCTGTTTCGGAAGAAGATGCTCTTCATATGTCTCGTATGGTCACTAGACAAGAAGTAAAGGAGGCGATTTTTTCTATGGGCAATGATAAGGCTCCGGGTCCGGATGGGTATACAGCGGCGTTTTTTAAAGAAGCTTGGGATATTATTGCGGATGATGTTACTAAAGCGGTTTTGGAATTCTTCACTAATGGTAATCTCCTCAAAGAGTTAAATCACACCATCATTACGCTTATTCCTAAAGTTCGAAATCCTGCTCGTATCAATGACTATCGGCCGATTTCATGTTGCAATGTTCTTTTTAAATGCATTAGCAAGATCATTGCTAACCGCATTAAGGAGAGTTTGAAGACAATTATTAGCCCTAATCAATCTGCATTTGTTCCCGAACGAAGTATTTCTGATAATATACTCCTTACTCAAGAATTAATGCATAACTATCATTTGGACCGTGGCATTCCTAGATGTGCGTTTAAAGTCGACATTCAAAAGGCTTATGATACGGTTGATTGGAACTTTTTACGAACAATTCTGGTGGGTTTTGGATTTCATCCTCGTGTGGTTCATTGGATCATGGAGTGTGTTTCTACGGCGTCATACTCGATATGTATAAATGGTGAGCTTCATGGGTTCTTTAATGGGCAGCGTGGTCTTCGTCAAGGTGACCCGTTGTCGCCTTATTTATTTACTATGGTTATGGAGATTCTGACGCTCATGCTTAAGCGAAAGGTGATGTTGAGTTCTTCATTTACTTATCATCGCTACTGTTCTAAACTTGATTTAATTAACCTGTGCTTTGCGGATGACCTTTTCCTCTTTGCGCATGGTGATGTGCATTCTGTGACCGTCATTAAAAACTCTTTGGAGGAATTTAAAATAGCGTCAGGATTAACTCCGAGTATCCCTAAGAGCACCGCTTACTTCTGTAATGTTCTTAACAATGTAAAGCTTGCTATTCTTGATATTCTTCCTTTCGCTGAAGGAAGGTTTCCGGTTAAATACCTTGGAGTTCCTTTAATTTCTACAAGGCTTGTTTTTAATGATTGTAAGGAGTTGAAGGAGAAAATTGAAGATCGGCTCTTGAAATGGAAGCATAAAGCGCTTTCGTTTGCTGGTCGTTTGCAACTTATAAAATCGGTGATTAGTGCTTTGCATATTTATTGGGCGTCCATGTTTATTCTTCCTACTCGTGTCCTTCATGATTTAGAACAGATGATGCGATTGTTTTTATGGAGCCAAGATATGCGGAAAAGAAAATCTAAAATTGCTTGGGAAATTGTTTGTTTACCTAAGAATGAAGGTGGTCTTGGCATCCGTAGACTTGAAGTGTTTAACCAAGCGTTAATGATTTCGCATATATGGAAGCTGTTGGCTGGGAAGAATTCGTTGTGGGTCCGCTGGGTTCAAGCTTATAAGCTCAAAGGCAGAAGCTTTTGGGACATCCCGTCTCGTGGTAACATGTCTTGGGGTTGGCGCAAGATTCTTCAACTTCGCCCCCTAATTCGTAATTTTGTTTGGAATAAGGTAGGTAATGGTCTGTCTACGTTTCTGTGGGCGGACAATTGGCACGTGGAATGCCCGTTGTCTAACATGGTCTCTTCACGTGATATCCATGCTGCAGGTTTGAATACTAATTCTTGCATTCGTGACTTATATCAGAATGATGCGTGGAACTGGCCGCATTCTATTATTACGAAGTACCCTTTTATTGCTGCGTTAAATATGCCTACGTTGTCTGATGTTCCGGATAAAGTTGTTTGGCGTGATGTTGATGGTAAGTGCTCGGAGTTTTCAGTTACTTTGGTCTGGAGTACAATTCGGTACAGCAGTCAGATTGTTCCATGGAGTGATATTGTTTGGTTTCCTACTTGTATTCCCAAACATGCTACTAATTTATGGCTAATTTTTTGGCGAAGATTGAAGACGCAAGACAGAATTCGCGTTTCAGAAGTTAATCAGAACATGGTTCAAGTATGTTCGTTGTGTGAATTGGTCCCGGATTCCCATGATCACCTTTTTTTTGAATGTTCATTCTCTCGGCAGATTTGGAACCGATTGAAGAAATTTGCTGGTATGGATTCTATTGATCCAGTATTTAGTCATATTACTTCATTTGTTCAGCCTTTTGCCAAGCGGAGGTTATTTAAAAGTATTGCTTCTAAGCTGATCCTGGCTGCGTGTGCCTACTTCATTTGGCAAGAGCGCAATGTTCGATTATTTACCAAGGTCAAGAGGCAAGTGCCAGAGCTAGTTCAAGCTATTTGGAACGAGGTGCGGCTGAAGCTTCTTTCTTGTAAGTTTAAGCGGTCGGTGGATGCGCTTATGTTCGCTCAACTTTGGAAGCTGCCCGATTCTAGTTTTATTTCTTAATGTTGTTTGTTAAGTGGTTCTTTCCTATTGGTGTTATTGTTTTTGTACGATAGGATTTTCATATGAGTTGTCGTATGAGTAGATAGTTGTTCAAGCTTGGCTTGAGGTTAATGTGACATTCAGTCACATTCCATTGTACTTCATTGTTTTTGGGATTAATATATTTTACCGGGGAATGCCCCTTTACCCAAAAAAAAAAAACTTTGTTGTAATGAACAATCCAAGTGTTATGCGGAATTAACACTTAGAATAACAAGCAAACAAATAAACCGAATTTCACTTTAGATTGATAAACGAACTTGCTTACAATGAAAGTTGTGAAAACTGAATAATGTATATCTTGTATAAACCCTACGACCTCCTTTCATAACATAAGGAGTCGTGTACAAAAGATTACCTATCAACTATTATAGGTAAAGATAAATATATAAAATACAATATTGAGCATATCTTTACTTCAAATATAAAACGTGTTGACTAAGTATTCCTATCAGTGTTTGATCTTCTTCTTGTCAGCGCTTGGCTACTTCTTATCAGTGCTTGATCTGTCAGCGCTTTATTTCCTCTTGTCAGCGTCCAATTTGCTCTTGTTAGCGTCTGAGTGACTTAGCTCATTTTATTCCCAACAATCCTCCCCTAAACTTGATATCTACTCTAGTAATAAAGTTTCTTAATAAAAACTAAGTACAAGGAGGATTTTTACAAATACAAACTACTTGTTAATTAGAAAATATACAAATCTATTTAAATCCTTGATAACATCACTAGTATAATCAACTTCCAGCTATGTAGACACCATCTTCTTCAAAAAATCATTAGACATAGGATATTGAGCATCAACCAGGAGATACTCTAAAAACTTTGTAGTACTTAGATGGTAAACACCAGCAGCTGAATGTAGACGTCACTTTAATCTACTGATATCATCCAGATCCAACCAAATTGGATTTGCTTCATCTGGTGCAATCATCCTTTGGAATGCTGTCCAGATCTTTATTCCATTTGCTGAAGTAGGTGCTTTAGCTTCATACTTGGTTTTCATCAAACTCCACAGATCTACCAAGTCTTCTCTATCCATGCTTGTAAATATCTGGTGATCATCTAGAACCCACTTGCATCTTCTTCATAATTAACTATTGGGTTTCTGAAATCCAAAGGCAATACCTCTACAACATCTGAAGCCTCCAATGGTGAAAGCTTTATACTCTTTCTGATTACTACTTCACTAGGATTCAATTTATCAAGGACTGGAAATTCAATGGGAATTTCTTTCTTCACTGGCCTTGGCACAATAGAAGCCCTCTTGATCTGCATATTCTCCTCAATTTCTTCTCTTCTTTCATCTAAGAGAAGCCTCATAGTGTTATCTTCACAAACTCTTTCCCAAATTGGATAAGCATGAAACTCCAATTGTTCAAAGGATATCTTCCTTAATCTTTCATAGGTCCACCCACCCACCTTGATGACACCTAAGTAGCATAAAGTACAGATCTCTTCTATCCCTTTTGAGCTTAGAAAGCACCTTGCTAGCCTTGTGCTTCAAAATCACCTTGCAATCTTCGTGAACTCTTAGCAAGATCTCCAATCCCCAAATTTGTCTAGTGATTGACATATATGGATTCTTCTCAATGGTAGACTCCCATGCAAAATAAAATTTATGTCACTTCAGGCATATCAAAGTCTACTTTCATCTTCAACTCTCTCAGCCTTTCCTTGGCTAAGTCATCCTCCCCATACTTTGACCTCTCTGGCTCCTCTATAATCATAACACTAAAACCAGAGATCTCATCACCATCACTACCATCCTTAGCCTTTTCTGTGGTAGTTTCCATCCTATCCTGCTCTTGCAATTGTGCAGCCAAAACTGAATCAAAATGTACCTAGGCTGCATTCTTTGGTACCTGAACTTCTTCCAAAATCACTTTACCCTTGTCTTTTGCTCCAATAGCTGGCAAAGTCATGGTTGGCACCTGTGTAGTAACATCCCTAATTATAACTGGTGGTTGGAATACACCAATCATACCTGTAGGTTTGTCAGCGCTTGCTTTGCTCTTGTCAGCGCTCAAACTCTTAATGTCAGCGACTGACTTTGTAGCTTGTTCCATCATCTCTACAAACGATAGCTTCTTTGGAGTGATTGAAGAAACATCAAAAACTGGCTTCTCCTTCGAACTGGTGAATGCTTCAGCTATCTCCACTTGTTTACTTCCAATAGAACCACCTTCTTCTTGTGAGTCCTTGTCGCTCAAATTAAATGGCTCAGTAGCTGCATCCTCCTCCCCTTCATAAGAATCCTCCCCAGATGAAAGGACTCTTGCCTGCCTTCTCCTAGCATTGACAGCTTCCAAAACGACTATCCTCTCCCTCAATGTATTGAGTTCCAGGCCTTGACCTGTGACAACTTGTACAAGGTCTGAATTTTGCTTTTGCAAGCTAATGCAAACCACCGTCAATTCCAAAAGAGATAAAGGTTCCAATCTGCCTTCCTCTATGATGGGAATTTGACCTCCCAAAAGAGATTCATCAGGCATGGATGGGGTCTTAATGATGTTGGGACTACCTTGACCTGCTACTAAGCCAGAGTCAATAGTCCCAGCCCCACCTATTTCACCAGCCACACTTATGGTGGTGGTTCTCTCTGCTATATGGCTAGGACCACTAGAGGAGAACACTCCAGCAGTCCTTTGGCATTTTTCAAACCTAAAATCTGGTTGTTCAGAAGAGGAAGTGAAATGAGGGTCTGTTTGAGTGTGAGGGGGTGTTTGGGTGTGAGGAAAACTGGTGTCAGCGTTTGGGTTGGGTGTGTCAGCGCCCATATTTTGAGTGTCAGCGCCTGATGGTTGAGGGTCGATGTCCATGTGTTGGGGTGATGGAGGGTGTTTTGTTAGTGGGTTTGGTTGTGGTTGTGGTTGAGGTTGAGGTTGAGGGTGTGATGCTGCCTCAATGACAGCTAGCATGGCTCGGGTGAGTGGTAAGTCTCTATAGGGTGGTGAATTCATATTCCCAAAAACAGTCTTCTTTTGAACAAGGACCCCATAAAAGTGGTCATGGTCCGTATTGTAGTATCCTTGCATATCAAAAACCATTTGTAAAAACCTAGGGTAAGCAAGAGTCATCTTGTTACCCTTATTGTGACACATGCCATCAAAAATCAATTTTGAAAATTTATATATTTGCCTAGTTGCAATACAAACAATGGCACTCCCGATTGAACGGTTGATTTCATTGAATGAGGAGAATTTGGGACTCAAACATTGTAGGATGACATGTATAAGGAACTTCCAAGATGGGGGAAATTGTTGTTTGGTATATTTATTTAAATGGCCCACTGGGGGCAAAGCATACCCCAAACCTTGGAGTCCTATTTTTTTTTGGTAATGGGTTACCCCGGTAAATATATTAACCAAAAAAGCGTTTAAGTACGAAGGAATGTGGCTGAGATACCACATTAAACTCAAGCTACATGCAGCTTGTTAACAAGGACTATGAAACACGCCTATGTAAGTATGTTTTCCGGCATTGGGATTGGGTTTCTAATGTGGCTCAGTGTACTAAAGGTACTAGAATTATTGTGGGATGGAATCGCAATGATGTTGACGTTGCGGTTATTCATCAAGATTTTCAAGTTGTGCATACAAGAATCTGGATCAAAGCGGACTGTAAAGAGTTTTTTTGCTCCTTCGTGTATGCTCACAACAATTACATTGTGCGTCGTTCCTTGTGGAATAGTCTTGGTTTACATAAGTGCTATGTTCGCAATAGGGCCTGGTGTCTTCTTGGGGATTTTAATGCATCGCTTTTTGTGGCAGATTCTACTGCTAGCAGTTCGAGTATGGATATTTCTATGCGTGACTTTAATGATTGTGTGGCCAACATTGAGGTCATGGATATTTCGCAAACAGGGCTGCAATATACGTGGACTCAAAAACCACAAGGAAGGGATGGGATTCTTAAAAAGCTTGACCGTGTTATGGTCAATCTTAAGTTTAATGAGTGTTTCATTGGTGCTCATGCTGTATTTAAGCCTTATCGAATTTCAGACCACTCTCCTGCTGTCTTAACTTTGCCTACGCATAGCAAAGAAAAGCCAAGACCGTTTAAGTTCTTTAATGTTGTCATTCATAATGAAAATTTCAGAGAGACTGTCCATATGGGATGGAATCGGCAGGTTTCGGGTTTTCATATGTTCCAGGTGGTCAAAAAGCTTAGGGGTCTTAAAAAACCTATACGCAAGCTCCTTAGTGAAAAGGGTAATCTTCATATTAATGTTCAGTTACTGCGTGACAAGTTGGATAGGGTTCAGACAGCTTTGGATGGTGATCCTAGTAATCTGAGCCTTCGGTTAGAGGAGGCTGCTATTGTAGGTGAGTTTAATGAGGCTCTGCTGATTGAGGAGAGGTTCCTTCAACAAAAAGCGAAAGTTGATTGGCTGAAAGAGGGCGATAGTAATTCGGCTTACTTTCATAAAATAGTTCGAAGTCGCATGAGCAGGAATAGAATTGATGCAGTGATGGATAATACAGGTACTGTTCATCAGAATGAGGCTGTGGCGACTGCTTTCATTAACCATTATGAAAATTTTCTTGGTCAACCTGGTGTTACGAATGATTTTGACAGCCAAGATTTGTTTTCGACATGTTTATCGCCTACCGATGCAGATTTCATGGTGCGGCCTATTTGTATTCAGGAAGTCAAGACTGCCATGTTCTCTATGGGAAACGATAAGTCTCCTGGGCCTGATGGGTTCACAGCTGCATTTTTCAAAAGTTCATGGGATATTGTGGGTTCGGATATTACCTTAGCTATTCAGGAGTTTTTTAGGAATGGGAAGCTTCTTCGTGAATTGAATCACACTATCATAGCTCTCATCCCAAAGGTTCAGACCCCGACGTGTATTAATGACTTCAGACCCATATCATGCTGCAATGTCCTTTTTAAGTGTATTAGTAAGGTGATTGCGAATCGTATTAAAGATAGTCTTAATACGTTGGTTAATCCTAACCAATCTGCGTTTGTTCCGGGACGATCTATCTCGGATAATATATTACTTACTCAGGAGATTATGCATCAGTACCATCTTGATCGTGGTGCTTCTCGATGTGCTTTTAAGGTGGATATCCAGAAAGCTTATGATACGGTGGATTGGGGTTTCTTGAGGAAGAGTTTGGAGTGTTTTGGTTTCCATAATCGCATGATCGCTTGGATTATGGAATGTGTCACGACTACTTCTTTCTCTATTAGCATAAATGGAGTGCTTCATGGTCATTTTCAGGGGAGACGGGGTCTTCGTCAAGGTGACCCATTATCTCCTTACTTGTTTACTTTAGTTATGGAGGTTCTCACTCTTATGCTTCACCGGCGGGTTAGTAGGTCTCAACGTTTTACTTATCATCGCTTTTGTTCCAAATTAGAATTGATCAATCTTTGTTTTGCGGATGATCTTTTTTTATTTGCTCATGGTGATGTTGATTCGGTTGTGGTCATTAGAGATGCTTTAGAAGAATTTCAAAATGCCTCGGGTCTTGTTCCAAGTATGCCGAAAAGTACTGCGTATTTCTGCAATGTTCTAAACCACACCAAAATATCCATTCTTCAGGTTCTTCCGTTTGAAGAAGGGAAACTTCCTGTTCGATATCTTGGTGTCCCGTTGGTGTCATCTAGGCTGGTTTTCCGTGATTGTAAGATTTTGATTGATCGTGTTAAGGATCGTGTTAATGACTGGAAAAACAAGTCTCTTTCGGTGGCTGGTAGACTCCAGTTAATTCAGTCGGTTTTGAGCTCGATGCACATCTATTGGGCGTCGGCCTTTATTCTTCCTTCTAGAGTGCTGCTAGATATTGAGCAAGTAATGCGGGGGTTTTTGTGGTGTCCTGGTTTATCTAACAAAGGTAAGTCTAAAGTGGCGTGGGAAGTGGTTTGTCTACCGAAAAAAGAAGGAGGGCTTGGCATTAGGAGGCTGGATATATTTAACAAGGCCCTTATGCTTACTCAGTTATGGAAGCTTCTATCTCTTAAGGAATCGTTATGGGTCAAATGGATCTATGCCTACAAGATTAAAGATAGGAATTTTTGGAATATTCCTTATAAAGGTCCTATGTCATGGGGCTGGAGGAAACTTCTCCAACTCCGTCCTCAGATTCGCAGATTTATTTGGTATTCGTTGGGGGATGGTTCGCGGGCGTCGCTTTGGTTTGATACCTGGAATCCGATATGTCCTCTTGCTGAGTTAGTCTCTTCACGTGACATTTTCAGGGCTGGTTTGAATTTATCTTCTAAGGTTCGTGATATTGTGTCATCGGGTGCGTGGCAATGGCCGAATGGTTGGTTGCTGAAGTACCCCCAACTTGCTGAAATTGACGATCCTGTTTTGCGGGATAATGTGGGTGATTCTTTGGTTTGGCGTGAGCAGGATGGTTCTACTAGCCCGTTCTCGGTTCGAACAGTCTGGAATAGCATTCGTCCTAGAGGGGATCTTGTTTCCTGGTACCATGCGGTTTGGTTTCAGAACTGCATTCCTCGACATTCTATTAACATGTGGCTTATTATTAAACAGCGTTTGAAGACTCAAGATCGGCTTAGCTCGTGGGACGTTGCTGCTGGTCTTCCGATTATTTGCTCGTTGTGTGAGTCCTGCTGTGATTCGCATGAACACTTATTTTTCGAATGCTCCTATTCGGTGCAGGTATGGGATCATGTTAAACGATTGGCTAGGCTTGAATCTACAGGTCCGTCTTTGGCATCTATATTGCTTCATATTGGTCCTTATATGCATCGGAGATCAGCTCGTAGTACGATTGGGAAACTTGTAGTAGCGGCCTGTGCTTATTATATTTGGCAGGAAAGGAATAGAAGAATGTTTACAGGAACTAAGCGAACAGCTATGGAGCTCATTCAGTGCATTATATCCAACGTTCGCCTTAAGCTACTTTCTTGTCAATTTAAAAGATCTACAGATGGATGTGCATTTGTTAGGCTTTGGGAGCTGCCTGAAGCGAATCTTCTTAGGTCATAATGTTTTGGTGTTTATGTACTATTAGATGGTACTTTCCTGTTGGTACCATAGGGTATGTAATTGTTGGGTAGGTATTCATATGGTCTGTCATATGAGTTTTGGTTGTTCAAGTTTTGGCTTGAGGTTAATGTGACTATCAGTCGCATTCCATTGTACTTAAACTGATTTTTTGGTATAATATATTTTACCGGGGAGGGAATCCCTTTTACCAAAAAAAAAAAAGCCCTAACCGAATCTAGAAGACAAAAGTAAACTAGATAAAAACCAAGATGTGAACATGAAACCGCGCACACTCTTCAGCATCCAACACCACCATGAGAGGAGCAGGATGAATCCAAATGAGTCTGCCTCCTTAAAAAACCTTACTAAAGAAAACCCAGTGGGAAAAACCTTGGACAAGGAAAACAGAGTACAACACTCACCCGGTACACCTATCATGGAACAATTCTTGAGCTCAGAACCGTCCATTTGTCAAGCAACAAACTTGACCTGGTAGATAATTTCTTGAAACGGAAAGAAATCAACTTCAAACGAATAATATCACATAGAATATGAAATAACTGATCAACAGACATCCACTTCTTCTTGAATAGTCTTGAATTTCGTTCCATCCAAATAAAATATGCAGTAGCAGCCAACACAAGACGAGCAAGAATGCTAACACATGATTTCCCATTCGAAATTGTAATAACATGAGCTAATATATCATCAATACGAGGGGGAACAGTATCCATACCACACAAGGTCCGAACCTTAGACCAAACCTGCATAGAATAAGAACATTCAAAGAAAAGATGGTCATGGGAGTCCTACACCAAACTACATAAAGGACACCGAAGAAGGCTTAAATCCACCAACGGGCCAACATCCCATTACTTAAGCCTATCCTGCGTCTTCAATTTCCTTCTAACCACCAGCCACAAATTAATAGAGTGACGAGGAATACAATGAGAAAACCAGACAACTTTATACCAATTAACTTCCATAGCCCGATCCCGTATGGAATCCCAAGCTAACGCCACATAAAACGGCCGAGAAATACCACTAATATCCCTCCAGAGCAACTCATCATCTTTGTCATCATTAATAATAGGCACAGGTATAGAAACAATATTCAGAAATCTAGTATTCCAATCCTGCGGCCACTGCCAAGCACCATCAACAATAAGATCCCTCACCTTATTAGATAAAGAGAACCCCGATCTATTGATATCACGGATCGTGAGGGTGTCCCGTAAAGGACATAAATCTGCCCAATTATCAAACCACATAGAAGCAACTCTACTATTATTAATATTATACCATACAAACTTACGAACACGTGGTCTGATTTGGAGAAGTTTTCTCCAGCCCCAACTCATGTCACCAATACAAGGAACATCCCAAAAGTTTCTATCCTTTAACTTGTAAGAATAGATCCATTTGACCCATAAAGAATCTTTACGAGTCATTATACACCAAATATGAGAAACCATTAAAGCAGCATTAAAGTCAGCAAGCTTACGAATACCAAGGCCACCTTCATAAAATGGAGTACAGACAGAGTCCCAAACCTTGGAGTCCTAACTCTAGCTCTGTGAGGGGAAGGGTGGTTATACCCTCAGCATCATCAAGATGCAAAGCTTGGTGAACCAGAGCTTTAGTAACCACCCATGGAGCCCCATGAACACTAGCAGTCAATGTAATCACTCCATTAATTGTTCTAGAATTGACAGTGTTTGAAAACTGCTTAATGTGTGTGATAGGGACGAGTGGAGTATGTGAAAGTGCATACCTTAAAGGAGACGCATTCAAATACGCAATCATCTGAGTGTATTGGGGATGCATGGTATTCTCAGCTTCCAAGTAAGCCACCATGTTGTGTTGGCTTCTGAATCCTAATTCCACTTGAGCAGGTTTAAACTTTGGTGCCATGAAGGTTGATTTTAGGAAAACTATGATATGAAAATAATAGATATATGAAGGTTTGAGAGATTTTAGCAGACAAGAAATAGCAGTTACCCTGTTTGAAAGAAAAGAGCCATATTTATAGGAGAGGTAAAAACATAGGATTGGTTGAAAAATGAGGCAGTATTTAAAAAGTAATCATGACAATCTTGAAAAATATATAACTTATCTCATACATTAATTAAAAGTTACCAACTCGCTAAAATTACGGCCCATATTTTCGCCAAAAATAACAATTGGGTAGGAACCAATGTTTTTCAACGGTAAAAAAGTAAACATCTAACGGCTATATTCTTGTCAGTGTTGAAACTTTGCCATGTCAGCGTTTTAATTGGTCTTAGCATCGTTTGGAAAGAAAACATGTCAGCGTCCAAAAATAAAAATAATTAAAAATAAAAAGGACCTTAACAAAGAAGTTTACCCCAGTGAAGATAACTCTTAGACTGAAAATGACTATAGGGTGGCAAGCACTTTCCAATCATGCACACTTGCTTAAGCAAGATAGACATAATTGTCCTCAAGTGTCCCTTGCTAACCAAAGTTCTTAACAATGAAGTTACCTCATATAAACCCTTTGCAACTTCCCAGGTAAGCCCAATAAAACCGTTACCAAGTCTCCCAACCGACCAAACCCAATTCTAGGCCAAAATGTCTTAGCAGCGTGCACAGTATATCAACTTTGCATGCTACAGTGCCTCACAAATTAGAAAACTAAATCGTACTCACCAGTGGACACAATCTTGAATTGTGATAAGAGCATTCTAAGAATACCCAATAGCCTAAAGGTTTCCTAAACCTCCCCTTAAATTATGATATACAAAGTTGCAAAATAAAAAGTATGTGACAAACATTTATGTCAAGATAGGAATGTAAACATTCCAACCATCATACATAAACTTTAACACATTCCTTATAAGATCCAAAGATCCATAAGTAATTCTGTATCCAAATGTACAAATCTCATAATGCCTGCATGATTAGATCAAAAACCACAAAACTAACATATTGCTGTCAGCGGCCATTTTAACACTTGTCAGCATTCAAATAAACTTTGTTAGCGTTAGAAAAATTAAGTGGAAAACCTAATCTTGTACAAAGACTAATCACAGCACACATCCTGTACAAAGTGTACACTGATTTCAAAAACACATTTAGGTGAGATTGATCATTCCAATACTTGTTACCAAATACTGGAACCTCCCAACATCAAAAGGTTTAGTTAAATGATCAGCCACATTTTCCTTTGTGTCTACCCTATCTGGATGCATTAAACCTTTTTCAAAACAATCTCTTATAAAATGATGCCTAATTTCTATGTATTTTGTTTTAGAATGATGTACATGATTCTTAATAATGCATAATGTACTTTTATTATCTACAAATATCTTGGTATGCATAAAATTATATCCATAATCCAACAGCTGGTGTTGGATCCATTGAACTTGTCCACAACAAGCAGCTGCAGCAACATACTCTGCTTCAGTTGTAGAGTTGGCCACCACTGTTTGTTTTTTGCATTGCCAAGATATGAATCTGCTCCCAAGAAATTAGCATCCACCAGTTGTGGATTATCTATCAAACTTATCACCTCCATAGTCACTGTCTGAAT
Source organism: Glebionis coronaria (assembly GCA_025667525.1). Classification (NCBI taxonomy): domain Eukaryota; kingdom Viridiplantae; phylum Streptophyta; class Magnoliopsida; order Asterales; family Asteraceae; genus Glebionis; species Glebionis coronaria. Next base: position 484,621 of record JANFOE010000893.1, read on the forward strand.
AACCAAGGTGGGATAGCACCTAAGGTATCTAAATATCTTTTTGATAGCATGAAGATGACACTCTTTGGGAGTCACTTGATGGCGTGCACATGCACACACAGCAAACATAATGTCAGGTCTAGAGGCTATAAGATACATCAAATGAACCAATCATTGATCTATAATGCCTGACATCCACATCTTTTCCATCTCAAGTATTTCCTCAAGGGTGTTCCCTATCCATGGGTGTGCTAGCCCCTTTTTCATGTGGAGAAAAACCGAACTTCTTCAAGATCTTAGCTACATACTTGTCTTGAGAGATAAAGATACCATCTTCTTTCTGTTATACTTGTAAGCCTAGAAAGAAATTCATCTCTCCCATTACACTCATCTTGAATTTGTTTGTCATGAGCTTGAAAAAGTCTTCACTCATCTTTTGGTTGGATGAACCAAAGATAATTCATCCACATAGACCTGAACAAGAAGAAAATCCTTACCAATCTTCTTGGTAAATAATGTCTGGTCTATGGTGCCCCTAATAAACCTATTTTCCACCAGGTAGGTGGAGAATGTACCATACCATGCTCTTGGGGCTTGATGAAGTCCATACATTGCTTTCTTAACTCTATACACCTTGTTTGGATGCTCTGAATCTACAAAACCAGGAGGTGGCATCACATACACCTCCTCCTCAATTGTGCTATATAAGAAAGCACTTTTCACATCCATCTGATAAACTGTGAAACCCATGCAAGAAGCATAGGCTAGGAAAAACCTTATTGCTTTGATCCTTGCAACATGTGCAAAAACCTCTTCATAGTCTATTCTTTCTTTGTGTGTATAGCCTTGAGCACCTAAACGTGCCTTGTTTCTGACCACAATTCCTCTTTCATCCTTTTTGTTTCTTAGAACCCAACGTGTCCCAATAGGTCTAACATACCTTGGACAATCCACTATCTCCTACACATCTTGGATGTAAAACTGGTGAAGCTCATCCTGCATTGCTTCCACCCAGCTTGGTTGTTTAAGAGCATCAAAAATATTTTTGGGTTCTTGTTGTGACAAAAAACAAGAAAACAAACATGCCTGCACAAGAGGGGTATCTTCCTTCTTGTGAATATTGGCAATGAAACCACCTTGAGTCTGATGAGACCTCTTTGTTTGAACAGAAGTCTGAACATCACCAATTATTTGGGAAGGAGGATGATCTTTGGCCACCTTTGTAAGCATTCCTCCCCCAAATAGTGTATTATCTTCTATATCAGATTCCATGTTGCCAATATAATCTTGATTGCCACTCCCATCCTCACTTAACTGAACCTCTTGATTGAGTATGGAAGGTTCACCATGTTCAAAGTGTGTCTGTTGGAAGAAGAGAATAAATGTCCAAACAGATTGTTAGCGTCTGAATTCAACTTGTCAGCGTCTGAATTGACTTTGTCAGCGCTTGAAGATGCATGCATGGTTTCATCAACTAGCTTTTCTTGTGGCCTTTCTTCCTCTTTTTCAGCAGCAACAGAGGCTTGCATAAACCCATCAGTCAATATAGGAATGGTAACATACTCAAGTATGGGGTCTGACTTGACTGCATGTGATCCTTCTTCCTTAGCAACATGTTTACCTAAAATTTCAACAACAGATTCTTCCACAACATTTGAATCCCTCTTCACAATGTATGGATTAGTGACAGGCATATAATTTAAGGTCCTAGATAATGGTTCTAAATCAAAGAACCAGTCTGGTCCACTCTCAGGATCACTAGGTTTACTTTCTAAAAACTTAACATGCACTTTTTCAAGAAAGCGTTTTTTTCTTGTTGTAAACCCTATACCCTTTGCTCTGCATAGAATAACCCACAAAGTAGCCTTCATCACGTTTTGCATTAAACATACCTAAGGCATCACTAGTATCAAGTATCACTACATGACATCCAAAAGGTTAAAGAAATCCTATATTAGGCTTCCTATTCCAAAATAGCTCATAAGGTGTCTTATTGTGGATCTTGTTGACCAAGGCTCTATTTTGAACATAGCAAGCTGTGTTTACAGCCTCAGCCCAAAAAGCAATGGGAAACTTAGCATCAGCCAACATTGTCCTAGCCGCTTCTATGAGTGTTCTATTCATTGTTTCAGCCACATCATTCTTGTGTGGAGTTCTAGCTATGCTAAACTCCCTAGAAATCCCTTTATCAACACAAAAGGTATCTAACAGTATTTCTAAACTCACCACCATTATCACTTCTACGAATTTTAACCACATTACCCGTTTTCTTTTCAACTTGGGTAATAAAGTTAATTAGAACCGTGGCAGTGTCACTTTTTAAGGCCAAAAAGAAAGTCCAAGTAAACCTAGAAAAATCATCAGTTATAACAAAATAGTAAGATTTACCATTAAGACTCTCTATATTAGTTGGGCCAAATAAGTCTATATGTAGCAAGTGAAGTGGTTTAGAACTGGAATACACAATCTTAGAATTAAAGGAGACTTTATGTTGTTTGCCTTTAAGGCATGTAACACAAGAGTTATCATTTTGGAAAGCTTTTGAGGGTAAACCATCAACTAGATCATGTCTCACAAGCCTATTAATATTCTTAAAATTTATGTGCCCTAACCTTCTGTGCCATAAATGACTCTCATCTACTGAAGCTTTGGCATAAAGACATGACAGATTTTTGTTTATTTTAATCCCTTTGAGATTAACATTATAAATGTCCTTATGCCTAGGTGTTCTATATTCAATAAACTTCTCATCAGGCATCTTAAAATCTTTACTCAACATCAAGCATTCAGTGTCAGTGAAAAGAACTTTATTTTTGTTGTCACAAACTTGTGACACACTAAACAAGTTATAGTCAAGTTCTTTTACCAGAAAAATGTTTTCAAAATGTAAATTGTTGGTGATAAGAGTGCCTTTGCCTGATATATTACCATATCCTCCTCCAAAGTACACTTTGTCACCATCTTTAATGGGGTAAAATCTGACAAATAATCTTCCTTCCCCGTCATGTGCCTAGACCATCCACTGTCCCAATATCCATGATCATTGACCTGCTTTTGGATGGCCTGCACATAAAGAAAACAAATTAGTTTTCTTTGGGAACCCAATCCTGAGCAGACTTGGATTCATTTGGTTGTTTAACAAGAACAGACTTAGTCCTAATAACAACCCCTTGTTCATCCCTTTGTGCCTGAACACCCAGTTTACCCCAATTGGTTTAGTAATGACCTTGGAAAGATAATTAAATCTGTTGCAGGTCATAGAAATTCCATCAGAATTAGGGTTTTGGTCTTGTTTAGGTATACATGCCAAACTAGATGAAGCTTTAGACCCCTTTCCCTTAGGTTGTAAATACCCATTTTTACTTGGTCTAACACAAGATCTAACAACAGCTTGTTCTGGCATTTTCATACCAAACCTAGAGCTGTCAGCGTTGGAATTGTTCCTGACAGCATTGAATTTGTTACTGTCAGCGTTGAAACTGTTCTTGTCAGCGCCTAAATTAGGGTTTGCTATAGGAACCCATTGTCTGTTAGACCAAGTGTTGGTCTTTTGAAAGGGCCTTTGTCCATGATTATTTGTCCCTTTAGTGAAGAAGGGAGCTGGTCTAATGACTTGTGGGCTTGGTTGGACAAAAGGTCTAGGTTTGACCATAGTTGACCTATTGTCAGTGTTGAATTTAGAAGCACTGACGCACTTATAGGCCAAGTGAGAAAAACTCCTACATGTGTAACAAGCTTTCCTAGACATAACCTTAGGTCTAGATTGAAAGAACCTGTCCCATTAACACTAGCTTGGCTTTGTGGTGACCTACGTTTTCTATACATTTCAGCATATTTAACACTAGGTATTCTCTTAATTGGTGAGCCAAGGTTAACGGGTCTCCATTGGTGGGGTTGGTCACAGTAATAGGTGTAGGCACAAATGGACTGTCACTAAGCATACCACCCTTAACAAAAAGAAAAGGGTTGGCTGCTTTCCATTGCTCAAGATCAGTCACCTTTTGTTGATATTCCTCAACTGGGGTGAGCACTCTAGGTGGAGGAATAAATTCCTCTTCTTAGAGTTCTGGAATACCAGTCGAAGAGAGATCTTTTCTCTGAAAACCATAAAAGTTCCCAGCAGGTGGAGGAACAGCAACATATTCATTCATCCTAATCCCAGATTTGTCCCTAGGGTCTCTTTGTTCACTGACACATTTTTCTAGGGTTTGACTACCTTAATCAAACTTTTCAATCTTAAGCCCTACATTTTCTTTATCTTTAATGGCTTCATCTAATTTAAGTTGCACCCATCCTCTGGATCTCATCAGTGTGTCCATAAGTTCAACACTTACTTTAAGATCATGAGACAAAACATTAATTTGATCTTTTAGGTCAAATTCAATTTTCTTATATTCCTCTATAGTCCCTTCAGTTTGAGGCAAGTGACATTTTATAATTTGCTAGCCTACATTCTACATCAAACACATCTGATTTTAACTTTAAATTTTCTTGGTTAAGCTTTTCAATGTTTAATCGACAACCTTACTACAGAAAGCATCATCATATACCTCATTATCTGATGAATACGAGGAGTTGGCCATGAGAGCAAAGTGAACATGTTCTTCTTCTTCCTTCTCAATAATCAAATATTGATTCTCTTCCACATCCTTTGCCAAAAATCTCCAGTCCCATCCAACACCATCAATGTCTTGCATGGCAACCAAAGACATTGGCTTAGCATCTTCAACATTGATGAGTTTACTTGAAGTCTTTCCAGCATCAAATCTTCTTGGAGATCTACACTCCCTCATAAAGTGACCCATCCTATGGCAGTTGTAACACGCAACCATGGATTTATCAAATCCAGTTGTGTCTTTAGCATTGAAGGTCATTTTCCTTCCAAATCTCCTATTCCATCTGTTGTCCCTTATTCTTGCAAGTGCCATATTCCACTTGATATCCATCTCTTCTAAATTCTCATCACTGATTTGTTTAAGATCCTCATAAGTAATCAAGGAACCATTGGGCAATGCAGCAATGTATGCACATATTGTATCTAAATCAATACCAGCATTTAAGCTTTGGTGAGTCAACATTGTATGTGTCAGCATCAAAATGTGAGCCGCTGACAAAGGTTGATCCACCGCTGACACAAGTTGATCCAGTAAAAGGATGTACATATCAGTCTCTTTCACTGGTTTGAGCTTTACTATGTGAGATGAAAGCCATGTTTCCAGATGTTGACTTTCTTCCATGATCTAGTAAGATTTCATTCTCCACAATCTTTAACTTACTGTAGACGTCATCAAAGGAAGAACTCTTATGGGCATTGGTAGCAATGATTGACCTAGCCTCAATTTTCCATGCATCACCAAGACTTCTAAGGAAAGTAGTAATGATATCAGCATCATCATGTTTTGTTCCCATAAAGGTCAACTTGCTAGTGATGTCTAGAAGCCTGCTTCTTACCTCACTTACCTTCTCATTGGGAAGAGCTTTAAACACAACATATTCATGCAAAAGTTCTTTGGCAGACTCAAAACTTTTGTACTTGTGTTGATTCTTTGGACCCAAAGAGAGTTTAAGAATGCTCAAAGTTTTCATGTCATTCCTTTTGGCGGCTATATCTTCAGTTGAGATAGCTCTTCCATCTTCAGGTCTTTCTCTACGCTCTTCAGAAGAGGAACCTACATTGGTTCTTGTTGTAACACCCCCAAATATTTCACATTTCAAATCAGCGGAAGAATCGTTGGTGTTACGGGATAGCACATTACTCAAATCATAGACAACGCTTAAAAGTCGTGTCGTTTAATAACAAAGTATTTTGCATTCATAAATATCAAATTACATAGGTCCTCAGGTCAAATTATGTCATACAAATTTACAAACATTTGAATGGAAATTTTTATTTGAATGCGGGCCATAAATTCTTGTCGTCTTCCCGAGAATTATCTTCAAGTACCTGAGATAAAACATGTTAAAAGTCAGTGAAACGCTGAGCGAGCCCATAGAGTTTAATAATAACCATTAATCATAAAACTGGTATATAATCATTACCGAAAAACCTTTTTGTACAATTCTTTGTCATAGACCATAACATAGGCCAAAGATATTTTATACGAATCATTGTTGTAAATCATAACATAGGCCTTAAGCATTTGATACGAATCATTGTCGTAAATCATAACTTAGGCCAAAAACATTTTATACGAATCATTGTCGTAACAACACCATTCAATATGTTTTATAACGTTGTTTATAAAATAATAAAAACCGTTATATAAAACAGTTATGTAAAACCAGAACACGGGTATAATCATAAATAAGACCTCATATTGCTATTCAGGCAATATATTATAATTTAAATCACATATCATACGTTATTCCTGACACCACAGCCTCAGTATTACCATTATCATTATTACTATCAGATTATTATAAGTCGCATGACATTGTTACCTTTCTATAAAATATATCGGGTAGCTAGCCCAGATTTCATTTGCCCAATTAAAACAGCGTGTCGTCACAATAACAACGCTAAATATATCCCTCTCATATATAAATTCGCTTACCAATCAATATGGCACGACGGGGATCAACCGTCAAGGCGCGAAATGGGGTGATCTTCCCCAAATAGTACTATTACATGCATAAGCGTCTACCAAATCCCGGTAGTTCAAAATTCATGCTAATGGGACTTATAGTGACATAACCTAACTTTTAATAATCTGTATCAATCATTCATTTTGGGTCATATAATCAATCGGGTCCATATCAATAAGCATACAATCGGGACTACTTGTGTTCTATTTTTCATTAAAAACTCACATGTTATCTCCCTCGCGGGGTTTAAAAAACATATCATAAAACATTTAAAAGAGTGCGAGGCTATGAACTCACGTTGGTTGGGAATGGCGGGTTATCGGCAATTAGGATGTACGGTACGTGCCTCGATCACGGAAACTTAAACAAATAATACTCGGTCTTAGAATATCGTCCAATAAATTTATAAAATTTGTTATGTATATGTAATTATGTCATAACATGATGATCAAGTGGGGTTTACTTCCTTATACAACTTACTAGTTGTTATGTACTAGTTAACTTAGTCTAGTTATACTAGTTTTAGCCCATTTACATATTAAGGCTCAATAAGCCCATTAAGAGTCCAATACATTATATTAGCCCATTTATATTTTTAAGACCAGGCCCATACTCATATTTTGGCCCCAAGTGGGTTAAGCCCATGAGTAAGTCCAATAATATTAAACCAAACTAGTTGGTCCTAGTGGTCCAACAAGGCTAATTTGGCTCATTATGGTCCATTAGTTATAAAGCTCGGTTTTGTCGATTTTTACTTGTCAAGTGTGTTTACATATCAGTATATGTTCTATAAAAATGTTACATTACGGGTCCGACCATCTAAGTTTTATTTGGCGAAAATGTTAATCTTTCGGTTTTAGCCGAAAAGACGTAAAACTTATATATAGTTTGTAGTTTTAGAAAACATTTGAGTTTTATTTTTATAAAATATAATATTTACTTATTATAGTGTATAAACATATTTTATATTAGTTATATCAATTTATTAACTTATACATACTTATTTTATATAGTATTTCACTTTGAGTGCTCTTTTAATAATATATACTTTAGACAAATATGATATAGAATTTTAAGTCCACCATTTTGATCATATCTTGAGTTCTACAAAGAGTTGAAACCCCAAATGTTTACTGTATAAACTACATGATATGTTCTACAAATAAATCTTCTGTAGCTCCTACTCAAACAGCTTCTAAGTATTTTTAATAATTCGTCCAAACAGACTAGACAGATTAGTACTACAAAAGTGTCTTGGCCATATCTTGGTCATTTTTAACATTCCATTGAGTGGCCAATTCACCACTTGTGTAAAAATCAATTATCTATCTGTATATATAATAATCTCATCCATTTAACCAAGTGACAAGATTGAAACCTACTGTTTTATACAGCCAATATGACTAGTCATGATTTCATCATGTTTTACTTATAGATTTAGCCTTGTTAGCTTAATCTAATGACATAAAATCCCCATGCAATCACTTGATCATCATTCATAGATCTATTACATAAAAATTTTAGAAGAAAATAGATGAATATATTTACAAAACTAATAGGATGATAGAAAGAACAATGATTTCTATACCAATCAATATGATGAAAAGATGAGGTTTATGATGAACAAGACTTAGTTTTGTAACCAAATCTTATGAGCTTAGCAAGATCACTTTTTGAGACCACCAAATATATGAACACTTCTTGAAAATAAGCCCTAAACCTCCATAAAAACTCCTTGTTATATGTTAAAATTACCTCCAATCTTCATCTTTTTAAGTAGCCTTCAACATATGTTGATTATTGATAAAATTTATGGTTAAAATTGATGATGAAGATGGTGATTTGGGGTGGTGTTAAACGGCAATAGAGAGAGAAAAAGGAGAGATGGAAAATTTTTCTCAAGTTTGGATGTGTATGTGAAGAGTGTGAAGAAAGCTCAAGGTTTTGGGTGGTTTAGTGATTTGCAAATGCAAGTTTGAGACAAGTGTCTCTAAGACACTTAAAGTTTTGACAACAAGGGTTGTTTACCCTTGGTTTTGGCCGCCACATGTATGGGGGTGGGACACATGTATACTTGTTTCATCCCTATTAATCGATTCTAGTTTCCTCGATTTACGTGCCCTCGTGTCGATTTACGAAAAACGTTTTTATAAATTATGAATCTATGGCACAAAACGATTCTAATAAAAATTGTCTCATTGAAAACGGAGCACAAAAGTGCAAATACGTAAACCTAGGGCTCCCGGTTTAATCGTAAAAGACGTTAAATTATACACGAAGTCCTAATTCCTTCTCGTAAATTTGTGAGTATGAACCAACACAAACTAAAATTTCAAAATAATATACGAGAATATATTTATTATCTGAAAATGTGAGACTGTCACAGAACGGAGTATGTAAATGTAAACAAGTAACATAGAGCTCTCCGGTTTAGACGTATTCGATGCTACTTTAAGACGTAAACCCCAATTTCTTTCCAAAAATGAGTGAGTTCATAATCTAATAATAAAATAATGATTATAAATAATACTTGAGAATAAAATAATGACCTCAAATTGACGGATTGTCACAGCAGTTCCCCCTAAAGAGGATCTTTGTCCTCAAAGATCAATTCATCTTACTACTCGCTTCTTATAGAGTTAAAGACATGTGGGCATTTCCTCCACATTCGGTCTTTTCTCTCAAGCGTAATTCATTATAATACGAGAGTCTCATCAACATAACTATGGGGATACGGTCATGCTTAAGTTGACTTACTTTCTCTTTCCATGATGTCCACGGGTTTTCGATGAATGCAACTTTTCGCCGACCCAAACTTCATAAAGAAATTATCAGATTTTCACTTGATAGACATTTTATCAAGTTCGATATACGGAACATATTTTATACAGCTCTTGAAGTCCTAGGGTAATCTAGCTTATATGCCTCTCAGACCAATTCTTTAAATTGTCTCAATAGTCCCATACAACGGTGACTTAGGTTTCCACGATCTTTCAGATCATCATATCACCTTTCCACGGTGAAAATTATTGGCATAACTTTGTTACCCATCCTGCACTTCAAGATCTACATTTCATATTCACCTAACCTCCTGCCCACTACCGACAGTCGATAATCAGATCATAATTTCCACAATCTTTTCAGGTCTCGCGGGTCGGGTATCTTTATCCCAACTCCTGCCTACAGATGCTCTTAAACTTTTCTTTATATAGATCCTCACAAGGTTCAGTCTCAATCCTAAAGCGATAATTGTCGATGATAACCTATCCAAAGGAATGTGCTTATCCTGTTCCTTACCAAAGGTCAATCATACAAGCATAAAACAATATTTCTAGTGTCTGTATCATCCCTTCACCTTGTCCACTCGATTGTGGGTGGTAACCAGTACTCCCATCAAGATTCGTTCCCAATGATTTCTGAGGGGATCTCCAGAAATTCGATGCGAAGCGAAGATCTTGATAGAGATGATCGATACAGGCACACTATGCTTACACAACTCCTTTAAATACATATGAGCCAACTTCTCCATTGAGAACCTATCATTAATTGGAATGATATGTGTTGATTTGGTTAGTGTGTAGACGATGACCTAAATCGAATCAAATCTAGATGATGACCTTGGAAGATTTATGATAAAATCCATGGTGATTCTATCCCACTTCCAAACAGGAATAATAAGCTGTAAAAGCAATCCTGATGGATTTTAGTGTTCAGCCTTGACCTTTGCAAAAGTTAGATATTTACTAACGTATGTGGCGATGTCGGCTTTCATATTTGGACATCAGTACAACTTCTTCAGGTAAAGATACATTTTATCAATAATGGCATGAATAGAATACTTAAACTTATGAGATTCTAACATGAGTAAATCTCAAAATCCTCCATATTTAGGTAACCACAAACGACCTTTTTAAACACCTAACGCCATCGGCTCCCATCTCTAATGGTTCTCATTTGCCGCGAAACCCTTCATCGTCTATATTATCCTTTTTACAAGCATCGGCTATTTCTAAATTGCTCGGGAAAATTATTCTGTACGGTGATTATTAAGGAACACATCCTAATTGGTTCTTTATCCTTTCTACATAACGCGTCAGCAACTACAATCACCTTCCCCGATGAAATAAATATCATGACCATAATCACTCAGAAATTCTTTCTTCATATTTTCTAAGTTTTAGTTTCGTCTCAACTATTATCTTTATTAGTTTTGCCCAGTCCGACGTTTAAAGCGTCGATAAATATTACAAGTAATTAAATAATAAATATTTAATTTATGAAACGTAAACGTAATTTTTAAATTTCTCAGTTCGTCCAATTATAGAAAAATGTTCAAAATAAATTTGAATTTAGTTAACACGATCCTTGTTGATTTATCGAAAATAATTAACAAGATCCGTAAATGTTCGAAAAATATTTGTTTAAATGTTCGAAAAAACTTCCGCTCCAAATTCCAAGTCATGGGTTATATGGTTTCCTCAATTCCTCCTAGGTTGTCTTGAGGTATACATAAACATCTACTCCTAAGGGAGTTTAGGTAAATGATCTGGGTATGAGGGAACAATTCCTTAATAATCCTTCGATAAACATCTGTCAAACATCTTCGCACTTACTTTTTGGTATAACCCAAAGCCTTAATGGCTCCGATCTTTGAAAAGTAAACATAGATTCCACTACCATTAATCACACGGTCAAAGAATGTAAATGATCAAGCCTTAAATCACATGATAAATACTCAAGGTACAGGTTTTCACTGCTCGGCCAACTCAGGGAAGTCTACAAATGATTACTAACTCCTTCTTATTCATAGAAACCAACATATGGTCCTTAATGATTACAAGCATGAACTTATCAAATTATAGCCTACACACGTGATTAACCAAATTTATGAATGCTACATGTGCATTGGTCAATCCAAACGACATCACATGAAACTCATAATGTTCATTACGAGTTCTGGATGCAGTGATTGGAATAGATAATCTTCTTTGCGGACGCGAATTTGATGATAACCATACCGTAGATCAATTTTTTTAATATACGCTAGAACCTTTTAAATGATCGAACAAATCTCTCATCTTGGGTAATGGATATAAATTTTGATCATCAATTTATTCAGTTCACGGTAATCAATAAATATAAGGAATGATAACACCATAGCTCTTCATGATGACGAGCTCGGTAGAATAAAAGCTTTTTCCGACAACTCTCTCAGTTTTACGGTAACTCTTTTGATTCAGATGGTGCTGACATATAGTGCACATGCCATAGGTGCAACACCGAGAATATAATCAATACTAAATTCAACTTGCCTTATTGGCGGAAGTCTAGGTAATTCATTAGCAAATACCTCAGAAAGTCTCAGATAGCAGGAACATCTTTTAATAAATTCACCTTAGGTTCTTTCTAGATTACAAGATCTATGGCTAGTTCACAACCATTCATGTTATAATTTCAAGCCTAAATGCAGGATACGGTCATCCATCAGGAATTATTTAGATCACCCTTGGTAATCAACATCTTATCTTTTAGGGGAATTCTACTCGAGTTCCCATCAATTAAAACAATGACATCATGTCATAATCAACCAATCCATCCTACTGTCACTACCAACTTTCCAGTTTCATTACCATTAATAAGACGAGAACTTCTCAAAAGACTAAGAATAAATCGTAACCCTTCACAATTCAAGGATATCTGGAGACATAGCTAACATTAAAGGAGTAAGGTCAACGCATGATTTACGCGAGAGAATTTCGAATCAGGTAAGACGAAAACATTAACAAACATGGATATATCCCATGTTTTCATGATTTGTTTACGCATCCCAAGGCACCTGGGATCGTTACTCACGTTACTCAAAGGCAGTCTATTTTAAAAGACAATATAGGAATGTTGAAACTCTAAGCCGGATATCAACAAACGATAATTGGATAAGTTTCCAAGGAATCTTATCATGAAAAAATATTCAAGAAATGGATGTTAATTGTCAAATAAGAGAATATCCACAGATGAGTAAATTCAATTCAAAAAATGGTACGGGCACATATGTAGGTGTCCCTAACAATATGTCCATATTTTTGCACTTCTTGCAGATCTTATAAAAATTTAATCTTTCATAACTATAAAGAAAAATGTAGTGTTTATTAACAACTTCATGGTGACTACTAATTAGCCTTGCATGGTCCCTTCCAAATTTTACGTAGGCGCGCTTCTATGTACAACTTAGGAATAACGATGCAGTACTCAGTTCGTCAAAGTTTTATCATCATGTTTAGAATATATATTCATGTTTAATAATGAAATAAAAATAAAAAATGATTTTATCGAATTGTTCATCATTATGAAATCATTTCATTTACAAGATGTTTAACAAAAACTTTATTTCGATAGTAATTAATTAATATTACCAATTTAAATAACTCATATGAAAATGAGAATTTCATATTTTCCCCAGATGGTATTGCATTACTTATAAAAACAACGAGTGATCTACAAAAGAGTGATGAAGAGTTGTTCACCTAGAACTAATTACAATATGATAGGAAATGAGCTTAGCCAAATAATCATGAGATTCATGACATCTATGGCACTCAGGAATACGAATGAACAATTTACAACGCAACTCAAATCGAGAAGAGTACTCCTTCAATGGTTGCATCACTAATGCGAACATTAGGAAGAAACAAGAAAAGATAGATAAAAAAGATACATGTAGAATTTAGCAATCAAAGATAGTCTTTTCATTAAGCACAAACAAGTCAAAAATTGTAGCGTCACACATTACATGTCGCCATGTCATACAATTCCAAGGACTCGTCCTACCAACTGATATCTCAGTTAAGTTAGTGATTTTAAAGATACTACAATAAATACTAATCTACCAGAGTCATTAGATGTTCTACGTGTCCTGGAAGGTCCATGGGTCCCGATTCAGAAGAAGATTTCTTCAATTTATTTCTTGGACATTGGACATCCTCGTCATTGGACCATGGCCTAGGAACAACCCTTAACACGAACCAAAAATCATTTAAAACCTTATAATTCAACCACAGGACTTAACGACTTCCTCTTAACAATCTCGTATTCCATACGAGTTAAATTTGACTTTATTCAAGTTTCAACCAACTTATACTCAATGCGACATCCTACCTCATTCTCTAATACTTTCAACCTTTTTCTTCGGCTTAGGAAAGACAATAAAAGCTCGACATGAACAACATTTAATTTCCAATTCTATAGCTCTTATAACAATAATTATCAAATGAGTCACGAGTATCAAATGACTCACACATTCAATTAGACTTCTCGGAAAGGTACAAGTGTCATGAGGCTTTTGGGTAAAGGTTCCGAAGACAACCTCAAGTGCAACATTCACCTTTTCGATTTCAAATTAAGAATTGGGTGACATCGAATCAGATGACACATTTCTAGGTGGTGAGGTTTTGTCAAACTCTGCTTTATAAGAAAAGATCGTCATGACATCGATATCAGATTTAATCTTCACAATTCATCTTCAAAATCACAATCAACTATTATCAATATTTCTACGAATATCAACCATTTTGTTGGGATTATGAACATCCACAACTTGGTTTAGATCTATAATAGCTATATTTCCTACAGAAATAGCTTCGATTGATTTGCTAGAAGAGTTAGGGTTCCTTCTGACAATCTACTTCGTATAAATATCTCGTATAAGTATTAAAATAATCATCAAACAATCATGTAATCAAATTAAAACATATATATAATCCAAGTTATATATATATATATATTAGAATAACACTTCTTAGTCTGGCCTTGTCGGTAACTCGGGAATTCTTTGGCACCGTTATAGTCAAAAGATTTTTAAACATTTTACTCAAAATATTTATTTAAAAATATTTATAGTTAAAAGGTTTTTGAAATGTTTTATTCAAAAGCTTGGTTTTTGTTAGCTGTATTTAAAGTGATGGTCATATAATATACCGTTGTGAAGCTCGTAAAAAATGCTAATCAACGGTGTCGAGAGTTCTTAGGTATTATTGTTCATGTAACGGGAATTAGTCCCGAACACACAAATGAGGAAAGTGATGAGACTGCTTTTATACATAGTCTCATCGTCCAAATCGGGCTTAAAATGCGTAAAATATCATTAAAACTGCCAAATATATGCTCCTGTTTGTTGCTTGTGTATTTTAGGTACTGATATTGAGGAAAAGACAAAAAGATCACAAGAATCAATCAAAAACGAACACGGGAAACGAAGCCGTACAATGAACCGGACCCGAATCCTGAATTTCCAAAATGGTCCTTGAAGTTTTGAAGATTGTCAACATTGGTCCCTCATTTTTGAAGATTTGGCAAGAAAAGTCCTTGGAGAATTCATTTGAACAAGTTTAAACCTTAAAGTTTGAAGACATGTCAAAGGAAGCCCTTGAAGAATGCATTATTTGCATATATGATCCTTTAATACAAGTTTGCAAATACCATGTGCCATATTTGACAAGTACTTGAAAGATAATTACAAAGGAACTTGGATTTTAAGCTGAAATCTTGATTTACATAAAGCATGGAAAGTGAGGGGCTGTTTATGGCCAGACAACCAAACATAAATCCACCAATAGCCAACCTCCACGTCACCTTGACCAGTCAAACACCCAATGAAAACCTTCCTTTCCCCCACATCATGTTTCCACTCTTTTATAAATAAAACTGATTAAAACTTTGGAGGCAAACACGTTTTTTAAACTTGATTAGTTTCTAAACTAATCTAACACTAGTTCTTCACCCCACTTAATCCTATAAACCCTAATCTCAAATTCCATCTAAACCAAAGGGATAATCCCTAATTTGCTCCAGAATGGTGATTAAGGTCCCCCTCAACACAACCCACCTCACAAAACACCCTCACATGGGTTGTGGACCCCACCTTGTACCTCCCCTGCCCCATCACTTTCTTCCCCAATTCCAAAAACCGACCAGATCAACAGCTCTCATTCAAAACTTGCTCCCAAAGCACAAACGAACGCTCCAAGATCAAAGTTGCAAGCTGGCTACATCAACATCTTCACATGGCATGGTTTTGACCAGGAATCAAGACAAATTTCAGGGGCATTTTCGGATTTCTCCAAATTAGGGTTTAGCTTTTATATATTTTATTCATGTATACTAGAAGGTTCTTCTAAGTTGTATATAATGGGTGTCATGTACCCATTATACTTGTTCCAAAATTTTAGCAAAAAAATCTTGTAATTCCTTTTTATGCAATATAAAGTTGGTGTTTTTTTAGAAAATATAATTCCTTTTATGATTGATAAAAGTTGGTGTTTGTTTATGCTAGAATTCTGGGTTCCATAAATATTTTGTAAACAGTTTGTGTGTTTGAGGTTTCAAAAAGGTTTTTAGTTGGTTAAAATTTCAGAAATCCAAGCTTTCAAAGAAGTGAAAGTGGACTTGGATTTGGATTTCTGAGTTTTATACTTGTTTCAAAACATATTCATTGGTTAAAAGGTTCACATTTTGTGAAAAGGTTTAAAAAGGTTCCAAAATCAGAAATACCATATTGTGTGTTCTTCATTTTTCTTAGCAGGTTTTAAGTGACTGTTTTGTCCAAGGATCTGCACAGACCCGAGTCTGTTTGGAGAAGGCATAGCAGCCTTGGTGGGACTTGGATGTGGGTCCCACAAGGTAACCACCTTGTCCCTTTTTCAGTTTTATAAATTTTCAGTTTTATGTGATTTTGCTTGAAAATTGGTTAAGTGTTTGTTTGAGCTGTTGGATATTGCTTATTTTAAGTCTTTATGCATGTTATAAGTAGTAGAAATCAGTTTGGATTTGATTTGATGTGATTTTGTTTGAAAAACTCATTTTTCAGTTTATAAAGGAGTGTTTGGATTAGGTATTTAACTAGGATTGGTGATAAGCTTTTGGGTTATAATCTGTCTAAAATCACTCATTGGGTTAGTTATAGGTTATGTGCTAGTTTGGGTTTCTGTTTGGTGAAGTTTAAACACATTTGTATGCTTAAACTTTGGAAAATAGCTCCTAAATCAGTAACTGCCCTTTTGTGCATGTTTTTATGAAAATTTTGCCATCAAATCTTGCAAGTTGTTAGATAATAGGTTGATCTAGGGTTTGCTATCATTTATATGTCATTTGGTAAGATTGTGTGCTTGATTTGAGGCCTTGAATCTCACTTTTGTCCACATTGAACCAGCAAATTACCCCCAGACCTATGCTAGCCTTAATCAGAAACTTTTGGTGCTAATTGTGTGAAATTTTGTGAAGAACTTGCTTGTTTTTTGTGTGTAAATTGACTCCTTATACTCAACTGAGTATAAGTGTGCCTTATTGTCCAAAGTAAGCACTCAAAATAAGCTTTCCTAAGCTTATTGCTTTTCTGAACAAAAATTAACACTACCAGTGGGAACTACTTTCCCACTGCTAGCACATCTGTTAGCACTGCTAAGCAAAAAGACAAAATCCTTTGCATGTCACTTTCAGAAACATAGCATTTTTGTCTTTTGTGGGTTAAATTGTGAATTAGGACTTGAAACCAATTCCATTATTTTTCTAATTTAAATTAGGATTTTTCTGTTTAAATAGAATTTTTATTACTGTTCATTTGTTATTTTTCACAATTATTAGCTATTTTTAATACTTTTTAATATTCTGTTTTTGGAATTTAGTGGCAAAAATTGTTATTTTTCATTTCTAATAATTTTCCTAGACTTAGAAAAAGATTTTAAGATTTTTAGTTAAAAATTTTTTTACTGTTCACTTTTTAAATATTTTTTATAATTAATTTAGTTTAATTAGGGTTTAATTTAAATCAGTTTTGTCTTTTAGTGAAAAATTTAATATTTTTCAAACTTTTTCATTTTTCTTCTGTTCATTAGAGTAAATTAGGATTTTTAAAAGTGTCAAATTATTTTTGGTATTATTTTATTATTTTTTATAATTATTTTAGTTTAAAAATAGTTTTTAGTAATTTAAAAATAGAAAAATAGTTTTTAAAATTTAGGAAAAATACTTTATAGTCTTTAGATAACATAAGTAAGTTATTTGTTCAATAAAATCATATTTTGGACATTTTGATTAATTATATTTAATTTTAGGGCTTTAATTAGCATTTAAATGTGATTATTTAATTAATAAAAGGTTTTAAAATATTTTTATTGGATTTTTATTCTTATTTATATTATTTTAGAATACTTTTAGCTTTTAATTATTTTTTAGGTTTAAAATTTTTAATTTTGTAGTTTTTACGGTTTTACGTGAACGCCTTTTCGTCTTAGCTCGATCCGTCTTCGTAACCGTCTTTCATTTCTCACCTCATTTCTATTTTCTTTTTCTTCTCAAATATAATCACAAACATTAATCAATTCATCACACAACACACGTGCCTCCTCGAGAACGAACTCACTTTTAGGGTCAGTCACACACGGTTTTCCTAAATCGTCGTGCCTACTTGCCCTATTTTATTGCTCTTTTCCTAAAGGGTACAAAAAAACTACAACCATTTTTGGCGCCACTGCCGGGGAGGCGTGTTGTGTTTTGATTGAACAATTGTTGTTTTTTTTATAGCCATAATTAGTATTTGTATTAGTAGCACTCTACTAATACGTATTATCGTATTTCGGTTTTTGTGTGAATACTATTAATATATTGTATACGTATAACAATAAATTCACAAGTACTCCAAATACGTGAGCAATCACAACTTTGACTTGGGAGGTCATTACCTAATCATTGTATTCGAATCTCAAACCAAAGAAAAAGGCAAAAATAGATAAATACTTTCGTGAAGCTCGATTTTGAAAAATACAAACTATAAGTTGGGTATAAGGCGGTTGTATTTCACGACCTAAAGGAAAAAGGCTCTTAAGTGCTTCGCGCCGCCTCGTTTCCTCCGCTTGCTTGTGCGTATTTGATTTTTAGAGCTAATCGAGGGTTTTGCCGCCCAAAGTATTATTACATATCATATATATTTTCTTGGTTTCTATTGATTAAACCCTCTTGAACGATTTGGTGTTCCACCATCGTTCTAAAGTCATCGAAGGCGTTCACTTCACGTGATCGTTTTCATTCCTTGAGGCTTCTTTAATCAAGAGATTTGATTAAGGAGGAGATTTGTAGATTTGTGTCTACTTAATACATTTCACCAATTTCCAAAAAAAAGTTAATACCATCAAAAACCACAAAAAAATTGAAAAAATTAAAAACACCAAAAGAATCTTCTTTGCTCGTCTCCTCGTTGTACGTGACGTTTATGCTAACTCGCAATCAAGCAAAACGTGCACGTAGACGAAAGAACAAAACTCCCACTCCAACTCATTCTAGTGAGGAGTCTCCTATTGACGAACCCATTGTACGAGAAGCACCAACCATGGCGAATCGAACTATGATGGAGTTACTTCAAGCACCCACCGAGGGTTATGGAGAAGCTATTGTGATTCCCGCTATCCTTGCAGAGAATTTTGAGGTTAAAACGGGTTTGTTGTCGATGATCCAAAACAACAAATTCCGTGGTGATGAGAAGGACAATCCCCACAACCATATCCGCCAATTTAATCGTCTTACCGCCACTTGCAAATTTAAGGATGTCTCGAATGACTCGATTAAGATGATGCTTTTTCCGTATTCCTTAGCGGGGCCCGCTAAAATTTGGTTAGAGAAAGAGCCACCCAATTCTATATTGACGTGGAAGGATCTCGTTTCAAAGTTCGTGAACCAATTTTTTCCGCCCTCTAAGACTACGCACTTGAAAAACGAGATTTCAAAGTTTTCACAAGAATTTAATGAAAGTTTTTCAACGGCTTGGAATAGGTTTAAGGAGATGTTACATGAATGTCCTCATCACGGTTTTTCCGACTTGCACCAAATAGACACGTTTTACAATGGACTTAATGATCATGAAAGAGATTATTTAAATGCCGCCGCGGGTGGTAATTTTTTGTGTAAAACGGTTGAAGAAGCTTTGGTCATAATTGAGAATAGGTCTAAGGTTTATAGCCCTCGTAACACACCGAGTGTTGCCAAATTGGGCTCGTCATCGTCTCGTAGCATTAATGCTTTACATGATGAGGCAAATGAAGAAAATCGGTTTTTTGATAGATTTGCTAACCTTATGACTCATTGGAAAAATCAAGAAGCTTCAAATTCCGCTTCGGTTAAAGCGGTTTCTAAGAGTTGTTTGTCTTGTGGTGGAGCTCATGATCTTTCCGAGTGCATTACCGAGGATAGTAACACTTCGAGTGCTTATATAGCCACGGGAACTTATAACCAAAACGGTCAAGGTTCCCGCCAAAATCAAGCTCCACCAAATCAAAATGCTAATAACTATCGAAACAACAACCAAGGTGGTAATTATCAAGGCAATCAACGAAATTACAACAAGGGTAATTATCAAAGTGGAAATGGGCAAATTTCAAACCAAAACCAAAACCGTGATTTTCAAACTACCACACAAGGTTTTCAAAATGATCACACCAAGAATCTTCAAGGAGAATTTTTGAATTATGCTAAGGCTAATGATGCTAAGTTTGATAATATGCAACGTGAAATGGTTAGCTTAAGATCCGAGTTGGAAAACGAGTTTAAAAACGAACTTGCTAATGAACTTAAAACTCATGCTAATAAAATGGAAGGAAATGTCCAACGACTCCAACAAAATCAACAAAAAATGGAGCAAGGTCAACATGAGATTAAGCAAGAGTTGTTAAAAGCGGATGCTAGGCAATCTAAGTTTGAAGACCAAATGGGAAAAATGTTTGAAGCTATCATGTGTAAGCCTTCTTCTTCGGGTGGTCTTCCTAGTGATACCATCGTGAACCCGAAAGGAGAATTGAATGTTATTACTACTCGTAGTGGTAAAACTTTCAAAGAATCCATTTCTCGTCCAAGTACTTCTACGGATAAGGAAAAAGAGAAAGAACCCGAGGTGGTGGTAGAAAAGGAGCAAATTCAAAGCCCACGAAGTACCACTCAAACCACACCTACGGTTGAGCCTATACCAATCATGGAACCCGAGATTCCAAGGACGATGCCTATGCCCCAACCCACACCACCTTTACCATACCCTTCAAGACGAGACAAGGAAAAGGCACAAGAACGAAATAATTATCAATTTGAACTCTTTATGAAAATGTTTCGTGACTTGCATTTCAATATAAGTTTTGCCGACGCCTTAGTCATGATGCCTCGATTTGCCGCGAACTTCAAAAGTATGTTGAATAACAAAGAGAAATTGCAAAAATCGTCTAGTTGTTCATCGGTTTTTCTTAGCCGCATACCTCAAAAAGTCGGTGATCCCGGCAAGTTTTTAATCCCATGTGCTATACAAGACATGGAAGAATGCTACGCCTTGGCCGATCTTGGTGCTAGTATTAATTTGATGCCTCTTGAGATTTTTAAATCGCTCAATCTTCCCAATCTCACTTCTTCAAGAATGTCAATCGAAATGGCCGATCATTCTACGATTCTAGCTTGTGGAGTAGCCGAGGACGTCTTCGTGAAAATTGGAAAGTTCTACTATCCCGTAGACTTTATTGTTGTTGACATTCCTATCGATCCTAAAGTTCCTTTAATTTTAGGTCGATCGTTTTTGGATACCTCGAGAGCACTTATCGATGTGCATGCAAGGAAAATCACTCTTCGTTTCAATGAGGAAGAACTCGTCATTAATGCAACTCAAAACTCCACACTTTCTCATGTGTATTCGATCACGTCTTTGTACAATGTCAATCCCATCAAAAACATTTGCAAAAAGATTTCAAATAGAGTTTTAGGAGTTGTTGAGAAAAATGAAGTTCCGTCCCCTCCGCCGGTGGAGGTTAAGAGTGTTAAGCCTACGATTCCAATTGTGAGTGATTCTTCGGATGATGAACATGTTGATCCCGATGGGGAAGTTTTCTTTGTTGACAAACGTTTTGAGAACTTACCACCACCTTTACCAAAACGGTTTTCAAATGTGAGAATTTTTAGTGTGACTAACATTGCTTTAGAAACACCAAATATTTTTGACATAATTAAGTCGGGTTTTCATAAGGAGAGTTTAAAAGATGAAAAAGGAAAAGATTTTGAATTGAATTTAAAAGATTTTTCTACAATTCTAACTCCGTCATCACCACGTGTATTGAGTACTACAAGCTCGTCTTCTCCTTTTGACGATGCTTTGTGTGGACTTAGTGTGGGGGAATCCCCTTATGTTCCCTCCCCTTTCTCCACCGAGGACGAGATATTTGATCCTGGAATTGCTTATAAAGGGAAATCTCGGTCTTCCACCGATGCAATAAATGGAAAATCTTTCTATTTGATTGGTGCGAGTCTACCTCGAGTAGCTCAATGTTTTCATGACTCCATTGTCCCACCCTTCTATTTCTTCTCATCTATTTTCTTGAAACTCTTTGAGTTTTTGTTGACTCATGATGAAGTGGCGTTGATTTGTTTTTCCAATGAAAACGAGAACGCCATCTTCGATCCTGGTATTTTTTTTGGGTAAAGGGGAATCCAAACCCCGGTAAAATATATTCCCAAAAGCGTTGAAGTACAATGGAATGTAGCTGCAATGCTACATTAACCTCAAGCAAATGCCTGAACAACCACTACATCATATGACATGCCATACGATCCTAATAAACTATTACAAAACAAAGAACACCAATAGGAAAGAACCACCTAAAGGTGCATGAACAATGTAAGTAAAACATCATCGCGGTTAGCACTTGGAGCGAACATCAGGCTGACGAGAACCATGCCGATCATCAATCGATATGACTTCTTCAACCTCACTATCACTATCATTAACCACATCTTTCTTGGTTTTAAAACCATCCTCCCAATCTGTACCATCATCCATCTTATCCCAAAGAGCACCAAAAGAGTTATGAGAACTCTTATCCTTATCATTCGTCTTAGTTACAAAACTCGATGTTTTGTTATTCAAGAAACCCTTTTTAAGCATCGGGGCTGCCTTCTTAGGATTCTGACCCGTAGCATTTGTTTTAGAGGTTTCTCCTCGCTCAACATTACGAAACTGAAGATTAAGGGATGGTTTTGTTAATTTAATACCTGCAACTTGTGGTTGCTTCTTCTTACCTTTATTCTTCTTGTTCTTGACCACCTCAAACCCATCATCCACCGCATCCTTAGTAGCAGGAACAACCACTTCCTTGTGCACTTTCGGACACATATCACTAGTATGATCAAAGATCAAGCATGTAGAACATCTTGGAGGTCTCCATTCGTACTCAATATCAATCGTAACCAATGAATGCCCATTATCACGACCTTTAGGGACAGCAATTACCATTGAATCCAATAACTCCATATCAGCTGAAACCTCAACGAGCGCCCGAGCATATGTACTACGACCCCACGAGTTAACACACATATTGCTCGTGTAGGAATCCAACATAATAGGTGTGCCAATTTGGGTCGTGATAAGACTAAGACCAACCTCCGAATAAGCAACAATCGGCACATGATGAAGCTTAACCCAAACAGGTGCTTTCTTGATCTCTGCCTTTTTCAAATCAGTGGTAGGGGACCAAATATTCAGGATCAAAGGAACTGTCCTAATCAACCACGGGCCATTTCCAAGAACTCCTTCCATTCCTTCCTTCGTATTGAATTGGAAAAGGAAGAAATCCTCATGCAATTGAACGCGTATCAAACCAAACCTTGCCCACGTATTTTTAACATAGTTTTCCACCAGTGGGAAAGCTAAACGCTTACCAACAAACTGCCCGTACAACGTGTGCACAAATCGGGATTCAACCTCCTCAACAGCAGCATACGGAAGTGCAACTCGTGCACCTTCAACATGCTCATCACACCGTAATTCTGAGATCTTCACCAACTTAGGATTCGATTGTTTCAGACCGCCCTTGTTTTGAAGTATTGAGGCAAACGAATCCACCTGTGTAACATTTGCATTTACATGCTGCTTAACACAACCCTGATTCAGCGAACCCCTCACCTTTTCCGCATTAACAACATCACCATCTTCAGCAGTAGGTGTCTCATCAACATGTACCTCATCCCTCAGCAATCCTTTCTCCGTCTGCGCATCAGCAACATTGATTGACGTTGTAGGATGAACATTGGCATCCTCCACTCGTTGATGAATCCCATGATCAGCTTGAATTTGTACCAGGTCGCCACCATCTGATTTAGGGTATGCAACACCCCTCGAACCATCATTAATTGGATTCGCTATTCCAGCACCACCATATGCCGAAACCCTAACAGCCGTAGACTCTGCCATGGTCTCCCTCAAACGTTGCATTCGTACAGATAACGCATTAACATCAATGTGTGAATGCCCTTTAATACCATCAGTTTCCCTATTATCCATGAAAAAGAAAAAACAAACCCTAATACTGCAAAACCCTAAAAAGAAAACAGTGCCGTCACACCCAATCACCCTAGAACACCTCCATAACACGAACAACCAACATAAAAAATCAGATCGTAATCAAGAAACCACGATAGGAATTAAGAGCGCAAAAACTCAACAGCCGTACAAACCCTAGAAAACCCTAATTCGTTTTGACCTAATTCGTCCTCCAATCACACAATCATAATCGTGAAAGCAACAGAATTCAATGAATTAGTTACTCAACAATCACGTTATATGATAAGAAAAGTAAAATCAGAATCAAAGAACAAAAAAGATAATCTTAGGCAGCGGCGGCTCGATCCTGGTATTTTGCACCATCAAAGGACTTAGTCCTTAATAGCGGTTGTTTTTGGGCCTTGTTTATCATGTAAGCCCCACTAAAAATTGACCATACCATGATTATCCTTAAATGATCACATTTATGGGGATTCGAGCCGAGCTTTTGACTCGGTTATCAAAAACAAGGTGCCTCGTGGGGGAGACCCATGCTTATCCATGTACATATTATTGCTTTCTAATTAGTTTAATGTGAGGGGATTTGTGCCCTTCCAACCTTTGTTCCGTGGTTGTTTGTGCATTGTGGTTTTTAGATCATGATCTTCACGATTGGAGCCTCTCGTGTTCGTTTTATGGGAGCACTCGATCGTTTGCTTTGAAGACTTTCTCAATATCCAAATGATATATCCTTTGATGTTCTAACCTTCGGTTTATAGCACACTTCATAAACGGCTATTAATTTATCGGTTACACCCTTTCCATGCTAGATTAGGCATTCGACTACGTCTCTAGTATGGGGGTGTTTGCACCCCTAGACTCGAAACATTGAGGACAATGTTTAACTTTAGTATGGGGGGGGTGAATAGATACTTGCCTTGCCAAACCTTCACGCTTTCCAAAGTTTATCTTTTTGTTTATCGTTTTTATTGCAAAATAAGGCTAAAAATGGCCAAATTTTCAAAATTTTCTCATGTTTTATAAGTGTTTGAAGACACGAATGTAGATTTTCCGATGGCGAGAATAAGAGTAATTTTTGACTCGACCGTGCGTGTTGAGCACTTAGCTTTGAAGGAGATTCCTTAACTACACATTAGGCTAAGTCTCTTAAATGAGGACGAGAAATGATAGAGTTAATTATAAGTTACTATGCTAAACGTAGAGTACTCGTATTCTTTCAAAAACTCATGTGTTATCGTTACTTGCTTATTCTCCCTTCACATGTAAATATTTTTTGCTTAATAAATATTGACTTAGCAGTTTAGTTAGGATTGTTGGGTTTCTAGTCTTTTATAGTAGCTTCCATGTAATTAAATTGGGAAGACATTAAGGTATCGCCAGCGTCACGGTTTTGAAGTATTGGCACCCGAATAATCAAAAGCTTCACCCAATAATAAGATTTCAAGTGCTCACCTAAATCTAGCAAAAAATTTGGAGCCCCACAAGGCCTAAAACCTATGCAAAATTGAAAGTGAATCAAGCCTTAACCTTCGAAGCTTTAAAGATCCAAAATTCGCTTTAGCGTGAGGATATACGTCTTTGGCTAAAAAAACCACCGATGAGGCGGATAATAAAAGGCAAGGCAAGACTGAAGTCATAATAAAAGCTTCATGGTGAAGTTGAATAAAAGATGGAGGTAAACCAAAGATAAAAAGGCCCTTCCGTTAGGGGGCGTATAAAAGTCTTGGTAATAAGTCTCATGTTCAAAACCGTTATAAAACCGTGTTTATCGATTCTTCTTGTCAATTTAATTTTTTAACATCGTTGTCTATTAGGAGGGGTTATTGATTTGATGGTCTTGGTTACACCGTTAGGATTCTATTTTTAGACCTAAATCTCTATTATCGCATAAGTAAAAAAATGTATCCTCGTGAAACATTCAAGACAAAATAAAATATAAGAGATACAACTTAGGAATAATGGGAGGATAAGTACGTGATTAGGGCATATGAGTAGTGTTAGCATTACTAACTTATAATGACAATGATCTCGTCGCACGCTTGGCATGGAATTAGGGTGAAAATCGAGGACGACGAAATTATTTCTAACGAAGCATTCATGTGTTCTTATTCTATGAACCTAAACGTCCCATTTTGCGATGAAAATCATACATTATGTCTAAAAACGCAAGTAGTAATAGTAGTAGTAGTATATCTAGTTTATCGTTCAATAATGTAAATAAAAATGAATTTTGGAGATGCTACGATACTTTATTCTAGCATTGCGTGAGGGCACGGCAATGGTTTAGTATGGGGGAGTGATGAGACTGCTTTTATACATAGTCTCATCGTCCAAATCGGGCTTAAAATGCGTAAAATATCATTAAAACTGCCAAATATATGCTTGATGAGACTGCTTTTATACATGGTCTCATCGTCCAAATCGGGCTTAAATTGCATAAAATATCATAAAATATGCCAAATATATGCTCGTGTTTGTTACTTGTGTATTTTTAGGTACGGATATTGAGGAATTGGCAAAAGAACACAAGAATCAATCAAAAACGAACACGGGAAACGAAGTCGCTCAATGAACCGGGCCCAAGTTTGGAATTTTGCAAAAAGACCCTTGAAGAATTGAAGATTGTCAAGATTAGTCCCTCATCTTTGAAGAACTTGTCACATTAATTGTGCCAAAAGTGACAACTTGCCAAAAGTTGTCACTTGTTATTTGGACGCTGATGGGGTTTTAATACAACTTGGAAGAATGGTGAAAGCTTGGGGATCAAAACTGCCAAACCAACATACTCCCACAACCAACCAGCCAGTGACACGTCACCCTCACCCACCCATTTACCCAATACCCTACCCAAACCCATAACCCTACCCGTCCAAACCCAAGTTTACTTATTAAACTTGGTCAAACCAACCAGTCAACCCCCGTTTTTCCCCCCATTAACACATATTTAAAAAACACTTAATCCCATTTTAGATTAAAACCTAACCTGCTACCCACCTTAATCCCATAAACCCTAATCTCCAATTTATTCAAAACAAAGGGATTAATCCCCAAAACGTGCAGATCACTAATTACCCGTCCCCTAATCCTTTCCCACCTCACTTGACAAACCCACATGGGCTGTGGACCCCTCCCCAAACCTCCCCTGCACCCGTCTCTTTCCCACAACCCCAAAACCCGACCAAACCAACCATCCAGATACTCCCCTTGGTCCCCAAGCTCAAATGGACGTCCAAGATTCATTCAAACATCACCAACACCAGCTGGCTCATCACATGGCACGAATTTGACTAAATTTCAGTCAAGGACTCAAGGGCCTTTTTGGAAATTCATGTATTAGGGTTTGTAGTCCTAGAATGTTCCTAGTTAGTCTATTTAAGGAGCTTACAACATGTGTAATGCCCTTTGTTCCAGTTTTTAGCAAATCCTTTGTAATTCCTTTTTTATAAAATTAAAGTTTGGTATTTTTGATATAAATTGTAATTCCTTTTAATTATTTATAAAAAGTTTGTGTGTTTGGATTGCTATAACTGAGTTCCATTTTTAAAATTGTGTGAACACTTTGAGTGTTCAAGGTTTTCAAAAAGATTTTGAAAATTTCTTTTTAATCTTCATGAATCTCATTCCTTGGAAGTGAAAGTGGAAAAGGAATTGTGATTTTCTGAGATTGGTGTAATAGTGATATTAAAACGTGTTAAGAAGCCTTAAAAAGGTTTTGGAAGTTTTTAAGAAAGAAGTAAAGGAAACAGAATATATAGCTTGTATTGTGTTTTTCCTTTGATTTGTCTTAAACAGGTGGAAAGCTGTTGATATTTGTTCAAGCACAGGCCTCCAGCCTTGTGGGAGGTGGATTTACATACACTAGGGCTTTGGATGTAAAGCCCTAAGGTAAATCCTTGTTACCTTGTTGAATAGTTCAGAAAAAGTGATTTTAAGTGAGTTGTTTGATTTAGTGTTATTTGTTGTTAAAGCTGAATGATTTGAGTTCTTATGAGTTAATATGCATGTTTGATGATATTTGGATCAGTTTGAGTAGGTTTTGAATTGATTTGATTTGAAAAAGTTTGGTTTTCAAAATTTAAAAGGGTGTTTGGATATATGATTTAGCAGGGTAATAATTTTGATTTATGCTTTGAAAAAGTGTTAGAGCTATTGGAAAGGTTAAGATAGGTTGCTTGCTAGTTGTAGTTTAGTTTGGAACAGGTTTTAAGCTAGTTTGTGTGTTAAAAAGGAAAAGAGTAGCTCAAATCTGCATATCATCTATTCTGCTCATTTTTGTGAGATTTTGATGCTTGATTCTTGAATGCTTGTTAGTATTAGGGTTACTTAGAAGTTGAGATTGCTTGAGTACCATTTGGTGATTGTGTGTGCAAAATATTGGGCTTAGAATCTCATCAAATTGCATGTAACTTGGGTATTAATACCACCAGTCCTAGGTCTAGACATCAGCAACTTGATATTGCTTTTGTGTGCATTGTTTTGAGAATTTGGTGTGCAAGGTGTTAGTTAATTGCTAGATTTTGACTCCTTGTGCTTCAAAGAGCACAAGGGTGCCTTGTTTATCCAAAAACACCCACAAGATCATCACAAAACCAAGCTCCTCTTGGTTTCAAAATTTTACAAGTAACTCATACTTGTTCATCAGAAGAACAAGCAGTCCTGGCCATGTTTTGGTCATTATATTGCTTAATCTTTGTTTGTTTTTGATTTGTTTTGAGTTTTTGTGTTTAGAAAAGTTACTGGAATCAAGTTTTTAAAATTTAAAAAAAAAAAAAAAATATAAACATCAAAAAGGACGTGGCCAGGACTCGAACCTGCGCCACTCCTCTCACAAACCAACGTGCTAACCATCTGCGCCCTAGGGACTTTGACTGATAGGATTGGTTTTGAATTGTATTTAAGTACGTTTTGGTTTGGGCTTAAATAAATAAGCCGTAGCTTATTTCTAATTTTCCAGCTTATTTAGTAAGTTTTTTGGGCTTATTTCATTTTTCCTAGGTTTTGATTAGGTTTTTAGATTTTTCTGTTTAAAAACTTTATTTTTCACATTATTTAATTAATTTCTAGGATTATTTTTAGTTTTATTTTTAGAAAGTCATTTAAAAATATTAAACAGTAGTAAAAAAATACAAAAAAATAGTTTTTAGGTTTTAATTTATATTTTTGAGGTTTACATATATAAAAGTTTTCAAAAACTTTAATTTTTAATTTTATTTGATTTTAGGGTTTTTAGACAACTTTAAAAATTAATATAAAATTAACTAAAAGGTTTTAGGAACTTTAATTTACATTTTCTTCTTAGTTAGAATATTTAGGATTTTTGAGAATTTTTTAGAATTTATTTGAGAACTTTTAATTTTTTAGATTATTTTATTATTATTTTAATCATAAAAAGTCAAGGTTTTATTTTTATTTCTTTTTCATTTTTCCTAGGTTCTTTATCATTAATTAGGACTTTTCCCATTTGTAGAATAATTTTTAGGCTTTTCAATTAATTTTTAGAATTAATTTAAGATTTAATAGATTTTAATAGTTTTTAGGAGTTTAAAAATAGTTTAATTTGGTTTTAAAATTTTTAAAAATAGTTTTTAGTTTAATTAGGTCATTTTTGAGGTTTACAAACTATTAAATTTTGTTTAGGGCTTTTTAATATTTAAAGTGATTTTTAGGGCTTTAATTAGCATTAAAAAGTCATTATTAAATTAATTAAAAGGTTTTGACAAGTTTGGATTTTTTGTAAACTCTTAGAATATTATTTGGGATTTTTAGTAATTTTTAGGAATTTTTAGGTTAAAATTTTAAATTTTGCACTTTTTACGTTTCTACGTCGTAACTTTCTAATAGTGTTTTCGCCTTATTTTTCTATTTTTTTCGTCTTCGTCATTTTCTCTTCTTTTCTTCTTGTTAATAATCAAAAATTCAATCAATCATTCATTACACAACACACGTGCCTCCTCGAGAGAACGATTCCCATCAAGGGTCATAACTTGTGGTTTTCCTAAACCGCTCGTTAACGCTTACCACTATTTTACCTTCCTTTTCCTAAAGGGGTAAAAACACTATATCACAAATGGCGCCGCTGCCGGGGAGGCGTGTTGTTTTTTGATTGAACCATTGTTGTTTTTCTAATATTAGCCATAAATATATTTGTATTAATAGCACTCTATTAATACGTATTATCGTTTTTCGGTTTTTGTGTGAATATTATTACTATATTGTATACGTAGAACAATAAATACACAAGTACTCCAAATACGTGAGCAATCACAACCTTGATTCGGGATTTCATCACTCGATCATTGTATTCGAATCTCAAACCAAAGAAAAAGGCAAAAATAGATAAATACTTTCGTGAAGCTCGATTTTGATAATACAAACTATAAGGTGGGTATAAGGCGGTTGTATTTCACAACCTAAAGGAAAAAGGCTCTTAAGTGCTTCGCGCCGCCTCGTTTCCTCCGCTTGCTTGTGCGTATTTGATTTTGAGAGTGAATCGAGGGTTTTGCCGCCCAAAGTATTACTACATATCATATATATATTCTTGGTTTCTATTTGATTAAACCCTCTTGAACGATTTGGTGTTCCACCATCGTTCTAAAGTCATCGAAGGCGTTCACTCCACGTGATCGTTTTCATTCCTTGAGGCCTTTTTAATCAAGAGATTTGATTAGTGAGGAGATTTGTGGACTTTTTGTCTACTTAATATATTCACCAATTTCCAAAAAGGTTAATACAATCAAAAACCACAAAAAAAATTGAAAAAACACAAAATACCAAAAAGAATCTTCTTTGCTCGCCTTCTCGTTGTACGTGACGTTTATGCAAACTCGCTCTAAAGCTAGACGTGCTCGTAAACGAAGAAACAAATCACTCACTCATTCTAGTGAGGAGTCTCCTATTGACGAACCCATTGTACGAGAAGAACCAACCATGGCGAATCAAACTATGATGGAGTTACTTCAAGCACC
The DNA here is from genome assembly GCA_025667525.1 of Glebionis coronaria. Taxonomy (NCBI): domain Eukaryota; kingdom Viridiplantae; phylum Streptophyta; class Magnoliopsida; order Asterales; family Asteraceae; genus Glebionis; species Glebionis coronaria. Next base: position 515,494 of record JANFOE010000893.1, read on the forward strand.
CACCGAGGGTTATGGAGAAGCTATTGTGATTCCCGCAATCCTTGCGGAGAATTTTGAGGTGAAAACGGGTTTGTTGTCGATGATCCAAAACAACAAATTCCGTGGTGATGAGAAGGACAATCCCCACAACCATATCCGCCAATTTAATCGTCTTACCGCCACGTGCAAATTCAAGGATGTCTCGAATGACTCGATTAAGATGATGTTATTTCCGTATTCCTTAGCGGGGCCCGCTAAAATTTGGTTAGAGAAAGAGCCACCCAATTCTATATTGACGTGGAAGGATCTCGTTTCAAAATTTGTGAACCAATTTTTTCCGCCCTCTAAGACTACGCATTTGAAGAATGAGATTTCTAAATTTTCACAAGAATCAAATGAAAGTTTTTCTACGGCTTGGAATAGGTTTAAGGAGATGTTACACGAATGTCCTCATCATGGTTTTTCCGATTTACACCAAATCGACACGTTTTACAATGGACTTAACGATCATGAAAGAGATTATTTAAATACCGCCGCGGGTGGTAACTTTTTGTGTAAAACGGTTGAAGAAGCTTTGGTCATAATCGAGAATAGGTCTAAGGTCTATAGCCCTCGTAACACACCGAGTGTTGCCAATTTGGGCTCGTCATCATCTCGTTCCATTAATGCCTTGCAAGATGAAGCAAATGAGGAGAATCGGTTTTTCGATAGGTTTTCGACTCTTATGTCTCATTGGAAGGCTCAAGAAGCTTCCAACACCGCTTCGGTTAAAGCGGTTTCTAAAAGTTGTTTTTCGTGTGGGGGAGCTCATGATCTTTCCGAGTGCATTACCGCGGATGGTAACACTTCGAATGCTTTTGTAGCCACGGGAACTTATAACCAAATCGGTCAAGGTTCACGTTCAAATCAAGCTCCACCCAATCAAAATGCTAATAATTATCGCAACAACAACAACCAAGGTGGAAATTACCAAGGAAATCAAAGAAATTATAACAAAGGTAATTACCAAAGTGGAAATGGGCAAATTTCAAACCAAAACCAAAACCGTGATTTTCAAACTCCTACCCAAGGTTTTCAAAACGATCACACCAAAAATCTTCAAGGAGAATTTTTGAATTATGCTAAGGCTAATGATGCTAAGTTTGACAACATGCAACGTGAAATGGTTAGCTTAAGATCCGAGTTGAAAAACGAGCTTAAAAACGAACTTGCTAATGAACTTAAAACTCATGCTAATAAAATGGAAGGAAATGTCACACGACTCCAACAAAATCAACAAAAAATGGAGCAAGGTCAACATGAGATTAAGCAAGAGTTGTTAAAAGCGGATGCTAGGCAATCTAAGTTTGAAGATCGAATGGCTAAAATGTTTGAAGCTATCATGTGTAAGCCCTCTTCTTCGGGTGGTCTTCCTAGTGATATCATCGTGAACCCGAAAGGAGAATTGAAGGTTATTGCCACTCGTAGTGGTAAAACTTTCAAAGAACCCATTTCTCGTCCAAGTACTTCTATGGAGAAGGAAAAAGAGAAAGAACCCGAGGTCGTGGTTGAAAAGGAGCACATTACAAGCCCACGAAGTACCGCTCAAACCACACCTACGGTTGAACCAATACCCATAATGGAACCCGAGATTCCAAGGCCGATGCCTATGCCTAATTTGCCCCAACCCACACCACCTTTACCCTACCCATCAAGACGAGACAAGGAAAAGGCACAAGAACGAAATAATTATCAATTTGAATCTTTATGAAAATGTTTCGTGACTTGCATTTTAATATAAGTTTTGCCGACGCCTTAGTCATGATGCCTCGATTTGCCGCGAACTTCAAAAGTATGTTGAATAACAAAGAGAAATTGCAAAAATCGTCTAGTTGTTCTTCGGTTTTTCTAAGCCGCATACCTCAAAAAGTCGGTGATCCTGGAAAGTTTTTAATCCCATGTGCTATCCAAGACATGGAAGAATGCTACGCCTTGGCCGATCTTGGTGCTAGTATTAATTTGATGCCTCTTGAGATTTTTAAGTCACTCAATCTTCCAAATCTCACTCCTTCAAGAATGTCAATCGAAATGGCCGATCATTCTACGATTCTAGCTTGTGGAGTTGCCGAGGACGTCTTTGTGAAAGTTGGGAAATTCTATTATCCCGTGGACTTCATTGTTGTTGATATTCCCATCGATCCTAAAGTTCCGTTAATTTTAGGTCGATCTTTTTTGGATACCTCGAGAGCACTTATCGATGTGCATGCAAGAAAAATCACTCTTCGTTTCAATGAGGAAGAACTCGTCATTAATGCAACCCAAAACTCCACGCTTTCTCATGTTTATTCGATCACATCTTTGTACAATGTCGATTCCACCAAAAGCATTTGTCAAAAGATTTCAAATAGAGTTTTAGGAGTTGATAAAAATGAAGTTCCGTCCCCTCCGCCGATGGAGGTTAAGAGTGTTAAGCCTATGATTCCAATCTCGAGTGAATCTTCGGATGATGAATACGTTGATCCCGATGGGGAGGTTTTCTTTGTTAACAAAAGATTTGAAAACTTGCCACCACCTAAGCCAAAACGCTTTCAAAATGTGAGAATTTTTAGTGTGACTAACATTGTTTTAGATACACCAAATATTTTTGACATAATTAAATCGGGTTTTCACAAGGAGAGTGTTAAAGATGAAAAAGGAAAAGATTTTGAATTTAATTTAAAAGATTTTTCTACAATTCTAACTCCATCATCACCGCGTTTATTGAGTACTACAAGCTCGTCTTCTCCTTTTGACGACGCTTTGTGTGGACTTAGTGTGGGGGAAGCCCCTTATGTTCCCTCCCCTTTCTCCACCGAGGACGAGATATTTGATCCTGGAATTGCTTATATAGGGAAATCTCGGTCTTCCACCGATGCAATAAATGGAAAATCTTTTCATTTGATTGGTGCGAGTCTACCTCGAGTAGCTCAATGTTTTGACTTACCCATTGTCCCACCCTTCTATTTCTTCTCTCCTATTTTCTTCTATCCCATTGGAATTTGTGTTGGAGTAGTGTTGTCTCGTCTTTCATCCAAAAACGAGGACGCTATCTTTGACCCCGGTATACGTTTATCGGATTTTTAAAGTACTCCACGTACTTTTGGGCCTTGATTACATGTAAGTCCCACCAAAAATTGACGATACCATGATTATCCCTAAATGATCACATTTATGGGGATTCGAGTCAAGCTTTTGACTCGGTTATCAAAAACAAGGTGCCTCGTGGGGGAGACCCATGCTTATCCATGTACATATTATTGCTTTCTAATTAGTTTAATGTGAGGGGATTTGTGCCCTTCCAACCTTTGTGCCGTGGTTGTTTGTGCATTGTGTCTTTTAGATCATCATCTTCACGATTGGAGCCTCTCGTGTTCGTTTCATGGGAGCACTCGATCGTTTGCTTTGGAGGCCTTTCCCAATATCCATATGATATATCCTTTTATGTTCTAACCTTAGGTTTTTAGCACACTTCATAACGGCTTTAAACTTATTGGTTACACCCTTTCCATGCTAGATTAAGCATTCGACTACGTCTCTAGTATGGGGGTGTTTGCACCCCTAGACTCGAAACATTGAGGACAATGTTTAACTTTAGTATGGGGGGGTGAATAGATACTTGCCTTGCCAAACCTTCACGCTTTCCAAAGTTTATCATTTTGTTATCGTTTTCTTGCAAAATAACGTAAAAATGGCCAAATTTTAAAATTTTTCTCATGTTTCATAAGTGTTTGAAGACACGAATGTAGATTTTTCGATGGCGAGAATAAGAATAATTTTTGACTCGACCGTGCGTGTTGAGCACTTAGCTTTGATTCCTTAACTACACATTAGGCTAAGTCTCTTAAATGAGGACGAGAAATGATAGAGTTAATTATAAGTTACTATGCTAAACGTAGAGTACTCGTATTCTTTCAAAAACTCATGTGTTCTCGTTGTTTGCTTATTCTCCCTTCGCATGTAAATATTTTTTGCTTAATAAATATTGATTTAGCGGTTTAGTTTTGATTGTTGGGTTTCTAGTCTTTTCTAGTAGCTTCCGTGTAATTAAATTGGGAAGACATTAAGGTATCGCCAGCGTCACGGTTTTGAAGTATTGGCAACCCGAATAATCGAAAACTTCACCCAATAATAAGATTTCAAGTGCTCACCTAAATCTAGCAAACAATTTGAAAGCCCCACAAGGCCTAAAATCTATGCAAAATTGAAAGTGAATCAAGCCTTAATCTTCGAAGCTTTAAAGATCTAAAATTCGCTTTAGCGTGAGGATATACGTCTTTGGCGAATAAAACCACCGATGAGGCGGATAATAAAAGGCAAGGCAAGACCGAAGTCATAATAAAAGCTTCATGGCGAAGTTGAATAAAAGATGGAGGTAAACCAAAGATAATAAGGCCCTTCCGTTAGGGGGCGTATAAAAGTCTTGGTAATAAGTCTCATGTTCAAAACCGTTATAAAACCGTGTTTATCGATTCTTCTTGTCAACTTAATTTTTTAACATCGTTGTCTATTAGGAGGGGTTATTGATTTGATGGTCTTAGTTACACCGTTAGGACTCTATTTTTAGACCTAAATCTCTATTATCGCATAAGTCAATGATGTATCCTCGTGATCATTAAGACATAATAAAATATAAGAGATACAACTTAGGAATAATGGGAGAATAAGTACGTGATTAGGGCATATGAGTAGTGTTAGCATTACTAACTTATAATGACAATGATCTCGTTGCACGCTTGGCATGGAATTAAGGTAAAAATCGAGGACGATGAAATTATTTCTAACGAAGCATTCACGTGTTCTTATTCTATGAACCTAAACGTCCCATTTTGCGATGAAAATCATACATTATGTCTAAAACACAAGTAGTAGCAATAGTGTAGTGTAGCTAGTTATCATTTCAATAAAAGTGAATAAAATTAAATTTTGGAGATGCTTTGATACTTTATTCTAGCATTGCGTGAGGGCACGACAATGGTTTAGTATGGGGGAGTGATGAGACTGCTTTTATACATGGTCTCATCGTCCAAATCGGGCTTAAATTGCATAAAATATCATAAAATATGCCAAATATATGCTCGTGTTTGTTACTTGTGTATTTTTAGGTACGGATATTGAGGAATTGGCAAAAGAACACAAGAATCAATAAAAAACGAACACGGGAAACGAAGTCGCACAATGAACCGGGCCCAAGTTTGGAATTTTGCAAAAAGACCCTTGAAGAATTGAAGATTGTCAAGATTAGTCCCTCATCTTTGAAGAACTTGTCACATTTGACCCTCAAAATATCAAATGTACAAGTATGATCCTTTATGTTTGAAGATATTACAAGTTCAGCCCTTGGGAATCAAGAATATACATTTAATACCCTTGGAAAAGTCTTTGGAAGTAATTGTGCCAAAAGTGACAACTTGCCAAAAGTTGTCACTTGTTATTTGGACGCTGATGGGGTTTTAATACAACTTGGAAGAATGGTGAAAGCTTGGGGATCAAAACTGCCAAACCAACATACTCCCACAACCAACCAGCCAGTGACACGTCACCCTCACCCACCCATTTACCCAATACCCTACCCAAACCCATAACCCTACCCGTCCAAACCCAAGTTTACTTATTAAACTTGGTCAAACCAACCAGTCAACCCCCGTTTTTCCCCCCATTAACACATATTTAAAAAACACTTAATCCCATTTTAGATTAAAACCTAACCTGCTACCCACCTTAATCCCATAAACCCTAATCTCCAATTTATTCAAAACAAAGGGATTAATCCCCAAAACGTGCAGATCACTAATTACCCGTCCCCTAATCCTTTCCCACCTCACTTGACAAACCCACATGGGCTGTGGACCCCTCCCCAAACCTCCCCTGCACCCGTCTCTTTCCCACAACCCCAAAACCCGACCAAACCAACCATCCAGATACTCCCCTTGGTCCCCAAGCTCAAATGGACGTCCAAGATTCATTCAAACATCACCAACACCAGCTGGCTCATCACATGGCACGAATTTGACTAAATTTCAGTCAAGGACTCAAGGGCCTTTTTGGAAATTCATGTATTAGGGTTTGTAGTCCTAGAATGTTCCTAGTTAGTCTATTTAAGGAGCTTACAACATGTGTAATGCCCTTTGTTCCAGTTTTTAGCAAATCCTTTGTAATTCCTTTTTTATAAAATTAAAGTTTGGTATTTTTGATATAAATTGTAATTCCTTTTAATTATTTATAAAAAGTTTGTGTGTTTGGATTGCTATAACTGAGTTCCATTTTTAAAATTGTGTGAACACTTTGAGTGTTCAAGGTTTTCAAAAAGATTTTGAAAATTTCTTTTTAATCTTCATGAATCTCATTCCTTGGAAGTGAAAGTGGAAAAGGAATTGTGATTTTCTGAGATTGGTGTAATAGTGATATTAAAACGTGTTAAGAAGCCTTAAAAAGGTTTTGGAAGTTTTTAAGAAAGAAGTAAAGGAAACAGAATATATAGCTTGTATTGTGTTTTTCCTTTGATTTGTCTTAAACAGGTGGAAAGCTGTTGATATTTGTTCAAGCACAGGCCTCCAGCCTTGTGGGAGGTGGATTTACATACACTAGGGCTTTGGATGTAAAGCCCTAAGGTAAATCCTTGTTACCTTGTTGAATAGTTCAGAAAAAGTGATTTTAAGTGAGTTGTTTGATTTAGTGTTATTTGTTGTTAAAGCTGAATGATTTGAGTTCTTATGAGTTAATATGCATGTTTGATGATATTTGGATCAGTTTGAGTAGGTTTTGAATTGATTTGATTTGAAAAAGTTTGGTTTTCAAAATTTAAAAGGGTGTTTGGATATATGATTTAGCAGGGTAATAATTTTGATTTATGCTTTGAAAAAGTGTTAGAGCTATTGGAAAGGTTAAGATAGGTTGCTTGCTAGTTGTAGTTTAGTTTGGAACAGGTTTTAAGCTAGTTTGTGTGTTAAAAAGGAAAAGAGTAGCTCAAATCTGCATATCATCTATTCTGCTCATTTTTGTGAGATTTTGATGCTTGATTCTTGAATGCTTGTTAGTATTAGGGTTACTTAGAAGTTGAGATTGCTTGAGTACCATTTGGTGATTGTGTGTGCAAAATATTGGGCTTAGAATCTCATCAAATTGCATGTAACTTGGGTATTAATACCACCAGTCCTAGGTCTAGACATCAGCAACTTGATATTGCTTTTGTGTGCATTGTTTTGAGAATTTGGTGTGCAAGGTGTTAGTTAATTGCTAGATTTTGACTCCTTGTGCTTCAAAGAGCACAAGGGTGCCTTGTTTATCCAAAAACACCCACAAGATCATCACAAAACCAAGCTCCTCTTGGTTTCAAAATTTTACAAGTAACTCATACTTGTTCATCAGAAGAACAAGCAGTCCTGGCCATGTTTTGGTCATTATATTGCTTAATCTTTGTTTGTTTTTGATTTGTTTTGAGTTTTTGTGTTTAGAAAAGTTACTGGAATCAAGTTTTTAAAATTTAAAAAAAAAAAAAAAATATAAACATCAAAAAGGACGTGGCCAGGACTCGAACCTGCGCCACTCCTCTCACAAACCAACGTGCTAACCATCTGCGCCCTAGGGACTTTGACTGATAGGATTGGTTTTGAATTGTATTTAAGTACGTTTTGGTTTGGGCTTAAATAAATAAGCCGTAGCTTATTTCTAATTTTCCAGCTTATTTAGTAAGTTTTTTGGGCTTATTTCATTTTTCCTAGGTTTTGATTAGGTTTTTAGATTTTTCTGTTTAAAAACTTTATTTTTCACATTATTTAATTAATTTCTAGGATTATTTTTAGTTTTATTTTTAGAAAGTCATTTAAAAATATTAAACAGTAGTAAAAAAATACAAAAAAATAGTTTTTAGGTTTTAATTTATATTTTTGAGGTTTACATATATAAAAGTTTTCAAAAACTTTAATTTTTAATTTTATTTGATTTTAGGGTTTTTAGACAACTTTAAAAATTAATATAAAATTAACTAAAAGGTTTTAGGAACTTTAATTTACATTTTCTTCTTAGTTAGAATATTTATTTTTGAGAATTTTTTAGAATTTATTTGAGAACTTTTAATTTTTTAGATTATTTTATTATTATTTTAATCATAAAAAGTCAAGGTTTTATTTTTATTTCTTTTTCATTTTTCCTAGGTTCTTTATCATTAATTAGGACTTTTCCCATTTGTAGAATAATTTTTAGGCTTTTCAATTAATTTTTAGAATTAATTTAAGATTTAATAGATTTTAATAGTTTTTAGGAGTTTAAAAATAGTTTAATTTGGTTTTAAAATTTTTAAAAATAGTTTTTAGTTTAATTAGGTCATTTTTGAGGTTTACAAACTATTAAATTTTGTTTAGGGCTTTTTAATATTTAAAGTGATTTTTAGGGCTTTAATTAGCATTAAAAAGTCATTATTAAATTAATTAAAAGGTTTTGACAAGTTTGGATTTTTTGTAAACTCTTAGAATATTATTTGGGATTTTGAGTAATTTTTAGGAATTTTTAGGTTAAAATTTTAAATTTTGCACTTTTTACGTTTCTACGTCGTAACTTTCTAGTAGTGTTTTCGCCTTATTTTTCTATTTTTTCGTCTTCGTCATTTTCTCTTCTTTTCTTCTTGTTAATAATAAAAAATTCAATCAATCATTCATTACACAACACACGTGCCTCCTCGAGAGAACGATTCCCATCAAGGGTCATAACTTGTGGTTTTCCTAAACCGCTCGTTAACGCTTACCACTATTTTACCTTCCTTTTCCTAAAGGGGTAAAAACACTATATCACAAATGGCGCCGCTGCCGGGGAGGCGTGTTGTTTTTTGATTGAACCATTGTTGTTTTTCTAATATTAGCCATAAATATATTTGTATTAATAGCACTCTATTAATACGTATTATCGTTTTTCGGTTTTTGTGTGAATATTATTACTATATTGTATACGTAGAACAATAAATACACAAGTACTCCAAATACGTGAGCAATCACAACCTTGATTCGGGATTTCATCACTCGATCATTGTATTCGAATCTCAAACCAAAGAAAAAGGCAAAAATAGATAAATACTTTCGTGAAGCTCGATTTTGATAATACAAACTATAAGGTGGGTATAAGGCGGTTGTATTTCACAACCTAAAGGAAAAAGGCTCTTAAGTGCTTCGCGCCGCCTCGTTTCCTCCGCTTGCTTGTGCGTATTTGATTTTGAGAGTGAATCGAGGGTTTTGCCGCCCAAAGTATTACTACATATCATATATATTTTCTTGGTTTCTATTTGATTAAACCCTCTTGAACGATTTGGTGTTCCACCATCGTTCTAAAGTCATCGAAGGCGTTCACTCCACGTGATCGTTTTCATTCCTTGAGGCCTTTTTAATCAAGAGATTTGATTAGTGAGGAGATTTGTGGACTTTTTGTCTACTTAATATATTCACCAATTTCCAAAAAGGTTAATACAATCAAAAACCACAAAAAAAATTGAAAAAACACAAAATACCAAAAAGAATCTTCTTTGCTCGCCTTCTCGTTGTACGTGACGTTTATGCAAACTCGCTCTAAAGCTAGACGTGCTCGTAAACGAAGAAACAAATCACTCACTCATTCTAGTGAGGAGTCTCCTATTGACGAACCCATTGTACGAGAAGAACCAACCATGGCGAATCAAACTATGATGGAGTTACTTCAAGCACCCACCGAGGGTTATGGAGAAGCTATTGTGATTCCCGCAATCCTTGCGGAGAATTTTGAGGTGAAAACGGGTTTGTTGTCGATGATCCAAAACAACAAATTCCGTGGTGATGAGAAGGACAATCCCCACAACCATATCCGCCAATTTAATCGTCTTACCGCCACGTGCAAATTCAAGGATGTCTCGAATGACTCGATTAAGATGATGTTATTTCCGTATTCCTTAGCGGGGCCCGCTAAAATTTGGTTAGAGAAAGAGCCACCCAATTCTATATTGACGTGGAAGGATCTCGTTTCAAAATTTGTGAACCAATTTTTTCCGCCCTCTAAGACTACGCATTTGAAGAATGAGATTTCTAAATTTTCACAAGAATCAAATGAAAGTTTTTCTACGGCTTGGAATAGGTTTAAGGAGATGTTACACGAATGTCCTCATCATGGTTTTTCCGATTTACACCAAATCGACACGTTTTACAATGGACTTAACGATCATGAAAGAGATTATTTAAATACCGCCGCGGGTGGTAACTTTTTATGTAAAACGGTTGAAGAAGCTTTGGTCATAATCGAGAATAGGTCTAAGGTCTATAGCCCTCGTAACACACCGAGTGTTGCCAATTTGGGCTCGTCATCATCTCGTTCCATTAATGCCTTGCAAGATGAAGCAAATGAGGAGAATCGGTTTTTCGATAGGTTTTCGACTCTTATGTCTCATTGGAAGGCTCAAGAAGCTTCCAACACCGCTTCGGTTAAAGCGGTTTCTAAAAGTTGTTTGTCGTGTGGGGGAGCTCATGATCTTTCCGAGTGCATTACTGCGGATGGTAACACTTCGAATGCTTTTGTAGCCACGGGAACTTATAACCAAATCGGTTAAGGTTCACGTTCAAATCAAGCTCCACCCAATCAAAATGCTAATAATTATCGCAACAACAACAACCAAGGTGGAAATTACCAAGGAAATCAAAGAAATTATAACAAAGGTAATTACCAAAGTGGAAATGGGCAAATTTCAAACCAAAACCAAAACCGTGATTTTCAAACTCCTACCCAAGGTTTTCAAAACGATCACACCAAAAATCTTCAAGGAGAATTTTTGAATTATGCTAAGGCTAATGATGCTAAGTTTGACAACATGCAACGTGAAATGGTTAGCTTAAGATCCGAGTTGAAAAACGAGCTTAAAAACGAACTTGCTAATGAACTTAAAACTCATGCTAATAAAATGGAAGGAAATGTCACACGACTCCAACAAAATCAACAAAAAATGGAGCAAGGTCAACATGAGATTAAGCAAGAGTTGTTAAAAGCGGATGCTAGGCAATCTAAGTTTGAAGATCGAATGGCTAAAATGTTTGAAGCTATCATGTGTAAGCCCTCTTCTTCGGGTGGTCTTCCTAGTGATACCATCGTGAACCCGAAAGGAGAATTGAAGGTTATTGCCACTCGTAGTGGTAAAACTTTCAAAGAACCCATTTCTCGTCCAAGTACTTCTATGGAGAAGGAAAAAGAGAAAGAACCCGAGGTCGTGGTTGAAAAGGAGCACATTACAAGCCCACGAAGTACCGCTCAAACCACACCTACGGTTGAACCAATACCCATAATGGAACCCGAGATTCCAAGGCCGATGCCTATGCCTAATTTGCCCCAACCCACACCACCTTTACCCTACCCATCAAGACGAGACAAGGAAAAGGCACAAGAACGAAATAATTATCAATTTGAATCTTTATGAAAATGTTTCGTGACTTGCATTTTAATATAAGTTTTGCCGACGCCTTAGTCATGATGCCTCGATTTGCCGCGAACTTCAAAAGTATGTTGAATAACAAAGAGAAATTGCAAAAATCGTCTAGTTGTTCTTCGGTTTTTCTAAGCCGCATACCTCAAAAAGTCGGTGATCCTGGAAAGTTTTTAATCCCATGTGCTATCCAAGACATGGAAGAATGCTACGCCTTGGCCGATCTTGGTGCTAGTATTAATTTGATGCCTCTTGAGATTTTTAAGTCACTCAATCTTCCAAATCTCACTCCTTCAAGAATGTCAATCGAAATGGCCGATCATTCTACGATTCTAGCTTGTGGAGTTGCCGAGGACGTCTTTGTGAAAGTTGGGAAATTCTATTATCCCGTGGACTTCATTGTTGTTGATATTCCCATCGATCCTAAAGTTCCGTTAATTTTAGGTCGATCTTTTTTGGATACCTCGAGAGCACTTATCGATGTGCATGCAAGAAAAATCACTCTTCGTTTCAATGAGGAAGAACTCGTCATTAATGCAACCCAAAACTCCACGCTTTCTCATGTTTATTCGATCACATCTTTGTACAATGTCGATTCCACCAAAAGCATTTGTCAAAAGATTTCAAATAGAGTTTTAGGAGTTGATAAAAATGAAGTTCCGTCCCCTCCGCCGATGGAGGTTAAGAGTGTTAAGCCTATGATTCCAATCTCGAGTGAATCTTCGGATGATGAATACGTTGATCCCGATGGGGAGGTTTTCTTTGTTAACAAAAGATTTGAAAACTTGCCACCACCTAAGCCAAAACGCTTTCAAAATGTGAGAATTTTTAGTGTGACTAACATTGTTTTAGATACACCAAATATTTTTGACATAATTAAATCGGGTTTTCACAAGGAGAGTGTTAAAGATGAAAAAGGAAAAGATTTTGAATTTAATTTAAAAGATTTTTCTACAATTCTAACTCCATCATCACCGCGTTTATTGAGTACTACAAGCTCGTCTTCTCCTTTTGACGACGCTTTGTGTGGACTTAGTGTGGGGGAAGCCCCTTATGTTCCCTCCCCTTTCTCCACCGAGGACGAGATATTTGATCCTGGAATTGCTTATATAGGGAAATCTCGGTCTTCCACCGATGCAATAAATGGAAAATCTTTTCATTTGATTGGTGCGAGTCTACCTCGAGTAGCTCAATGTTTTGACTTACCCATTGTCCCACCCTTCTATTTCTTCTCTCCTATTTTCTTCTATCCCATTGGAATTTGTGTTGGAGTAGTGTTGTCTCGTCTTTCATCCGAAAACGAGGACGCTATCTTTGACCCCGGTATACGTTTATCGGATTTTTAAAGTACTCCATGTACTTTTGGGCCTTGATTACATGTAAGTCCCACCAAAAATTGACCATACCATGATTATCCCTAAATGATCACATTTATGGGGATTCGAGTCAAGCTTTTGACTCGGTTATCAAAAACAAGGTGCCTCGTGGGGGAGACCCATGCTTATCCATGTACATATTATTGCTTTCTAATTAGTTTAATGTGAGGGGATTTGTGCCCTTCCAACCTTTGTGTCGTGGTTGTTTGTGCATTGTGTCTTTTAGATCATCATCTTCACGATTGGAGCCTCTCGTGTTCGTTTCATGGGAGCACTCGATCGTTTGCTTTGGAGGCCTTTCCCAATATCCATATGATATATCCTTTTATGTTCTAACCTTAGGTTTTTAGCACACTTCATAAACGGCTTTAAACTTATTGGTTACACCCTTTCCATGCTAGATTAAGCATTCGACTACGTCTCTAGTATGGGGGTGTTTGCACCCCTAGACTCGAAACATTGAGGACAATGTTTAACTTTAGTATGGGGGGGTGAATAGATACTTGCCTTGCCAAACCTTCACGCTTTCCAAAGTTTATCATTTTGTTATCGTTTTCTTGCAAAATAACGTAAAAATGGCCAAATTTTAAAATTTTTATCATGTTTCATAAGTGTTTGAAGACACGAATGTAGATTTTCCGATGGCGAGAATAAGAATAATTTTTGACTCGACCGTGCGTGTTGAGCACTTAGCTTTGATTCCTTAACTACACATTAGGCTAAGTCTCTTAAATGAGGACGAGAAATGATAGAGTTAATTATAAGTTACTATGCTAAACGTAGAGTACTCGTATTCTTTCAAAAACTCATGTGTTCTCGTTGTTTGCTTATTCTCCCTTCGCATGTAAATATTTTTTGCTTAATAAATATTGATTTAGCGGTTTAGTTTTGATTGTTGGGTTTCTAGTCTTTTCTAGTAGCTTCCGTGTAATTAAATTGGGAAGACATTAAGGTATCGCCAGCGTCACGGTTTTGAAGTATTGGCAACCCGAATAATCGAAAGCTTCACCCAATAATAAGATTTCAAGTGCTCACCTAAATCTAGCAAACAATTTGAAAGCCCCACAAGGCCTAAAATCTATGCAAAATTGAAAGTGAATCAAGCCTTAATCTTCGAAGCTTTAAAGATCCAAAATTCGCTTTAGCGTGAGGATATACGTCTTTGGCTAATAAAACCACCGATGAGGCGGATAATAAAAGGCAAGGCAAGACCGAAGTCATAATAAAAGCTTCATGGCGAAGTTGAATAAAAGATGGAGGTAAACTAAAGATAATAAGGCCCTTCCGTTAGGGGGCGTATAAAAGTCTTGGTAATAAGTCTCATGTTCAAAACCGTTATAAAACCGTGTTTATCGATTCTTCTTGTCAACTTAATTTTTTAACATCGTTGTCTATTAGGAGGGGTTATTGATTTGATGGTCTTAGTTACACCGTTAGGACTCTATTTTTAGACCTAAATCTCTATTATCGCATAAGTCAATGATGTATCCTCGTGATCATTAAGACATAATAAAATATAAGAGATACAACTTAGGAATAATGGGAGAATAAGTACGTGATTAGGGCATATGAGTAGTGTTAGCATTACTAACTTATAATGACAATGATCTCGTTGCACGCTTGGCATGGAATTAAGGTGAAAATCGAGGACGATGAAATTATTTCTAACGAAGCATTCACGTGTTCTTATTCTATGAACCTAAACGTCCCATTTTGCGATGAAAATCATACATTATGTCTAAAACACAAGTAGTAGCAATAGTGTAGTGTAGCTAGTTATCATTTCAATAAAAGTGAATAAAATTAAATTTTGGAGATGCTTTGATACTTTATTCTAGCATTGCGTGAGGGCACGGCAATGGTTTAGTATGGGGGAGTGATGAGACTGCTTTTATACATGGTCTCATCGTCCAAATCGGGCTTAAATTGCATAAAATATCATAAAATATGCCAAATATATGCTCGTGTTTGTTACTTGTGTATTTTTAGGTACGGATATTGAGGAATTGGCAAAAGAACACAAGAATCAATCAAAAACGAACATGGGAAACGAAGTCGCACAATGAACCGGGCCCAAGTTTGGAATTTTGCAAAAAGACCCTTGAAGAATTGAAGATTGTCAAGATTAGTCCCTCATCTTTGAAGAACTTGTCACATTTGACCCTCAAAATATCAAATGTACAAGTATGATCCTTTATGTTTGAAGATATTACAAGTTCAGCCCTTGGGAATCAAGAATATACATTTAATACCCTTGGAAAAGTCTTTGGAACTAATTGTGCCAAAAGTGACAACTTGCCAAAAGTTGTCACTTGTTATTTGGACGCTGATGGGGTTTTAATACAACTTGGAAGAATGGTGAAAGCTTGGGGATCAAAACTGCCAAACCAACATACTCCCACAACCAACCAGCCAGTGACACGTCACCCTCACCCACCCATTTACCCAATACCCTACCCAAACCCATAACCCTACCCGTCCAAACCCAAGTTTACTTATTAAACTTGGTCAAACCAACCAGTCAACCCCCGTTTTTCCCCCCATTAACACATATTTAAAAAACACTTAATCCCATTTTAGATTAAAACCTAACCTGCTACCCACCTTAATCCCATAAACCCTAATCTCCAATTTATTCAAAACAAAGGGATTAATCCCCAAAACGTGCAGATCACTAATTACCCGTCCCCTAATCCTTTCCCACCTCACTTGACAAACCCACATGGGCTGTGGACCCCTCCCCAAACCTCCCCTGCACCCGTCTCTTTCCCATAACCCCAAAACCCGACCAAACCAACCATCCAGATACTCCCCTTGGTCCCCAAGCTCAAATGGACGTCCAAGATTCATTCAAACATCACCAACACCAGCTGGCTCATCACATGGCACGAATTTGACTAAATTTCAGTCAAGGACTCAAGGGCCTTTTTGGAAATTCATGTATTAGGGTTTGTAGTCCTAGAATGTTCCTAGTTAGTCTATTTAAGGAGCTTACAACATGTGTAATGCCCTTTGTTCCAGTTTTTAGCAAATCCTTTGTAATTCCTTTTTTATAAAATTAAAGTTTGGTATTTTTGATATAAATTGTAATTCCTTTTAATTATTTATAAAAAGTTTGTGTGTTTGGATTGCTATAACTGAGTTCCATTTTTAAAATTGTGTGAACACTTTGAGTGTTCAAGGTTTTCAAAAAGATTTTGAAAATTTCTTTTTAATCTTCATGAATCTCATTCCTTGGAAGTGAAAGTGGAAAAGGAATTGTGATTTTCTGAGATTGGTGTAATAGTGATATTAAAACGTGTTAAGAAGCCTTAAAAAGGTTTTGGAAGTTTTTAAGAAAGAAGTAAAGGAAACAGAATATATAGCTTGTATTGTGTTTTTCCTTTGATTTGTCTTAAACAGGTGGAAAGCTGTTGATATTTGTTCAAGCACAGGCCTCCAGCCTTGTGGGAGGTGGATTTACATACACTAGGGCTTTGGATGTAAAGCCCTAAGGTAAATCCTTGTTACCTTGTTGAATAGTTCAGAAAAAGTGATTTTAAGTGAGTTGTTTGATTTAGTGTTATTTGTTGTTAAAGCTGAATGATTTGAGTAATGAGTTAATATGCATGTTTGATGATATTTGGATCAGTTTGAGTAGGTTTTGAATTGATTTGATTTGAAAAAGTTTGGTTTTCAAAATTTAAAAGGGTGTTTGGATATATGATTTAGCAGGGTAATAATTTTGATTTATGCTTTGAAAAAGTGTTAGAGCTATTGGAAAGGTTAAGATAGGTTGCTTGCTAGTTGTAGTTTAGTTTGGAACAGGTTTTAAGCTAGTTTGTGTGTTAAAAAGGAAAAGAGTAGCTCAAATCTGCATATCATCTATTCTGCTCATTTTTGTGAGATTTTGATGCTTGATTCTTGAATGCTTGTTAGTATTAGGGTTACTTAGAAGTTGAGATTGCTTGAGTACCATTTGGTGATTGTGTGTGCAAAATATTGGGCTTAGAATCTCATCAAATTGCATGTAACTTGGGTATTAATACCACCAGTCCTAGGTCTAGACATCAGCAACTTGATATTGCTTTTGTGTGCATTGTTTTGAGAATTTGGTGTGCAAGGTGTTAGTTAATTGCTAGATTTTGACTCCTTGTGCTTCAAAGAGCACAAGGGTGCCTTGTTTATCCAAAAACACCCACAAGATCATCACAAAACCAAGCTCCTCTTGGTTTCAAAATTTTACAAGTAACTCATACTTGTTCATCAGAAGAACAAGCAGTCCTGGCCACGTTTTGGTCATTATATTGCTTAATCTTTGTTTGTTTTTGATTTGTTTTGAGTTTTTGTGTTTAGAAAAGTTACTGGAATCAAGTTTTTAAAATTTTAAAAAAAAAAATATAAACATCAAAAAGGACGTGGCCAGGACTCGAACCTGCGCCACTCCTCTCACAAACCAACGTGCTAACCATCTGCGCCCTAGGGACTTTGACTGATAGGATTGGTTTTGAATTGTATTTAAGTACGTTTTGGTTTGGGCTTAAATAAATAAGCCGTAGCTTATTTCTAATTTTCCAGCTTATTTAGTAAGTTTTTTGGGCTTATTTCATTTTTCCTAGGTTTTGATTAGGTTTTTAGATTTTTCTGTTTAAAAACTTTATTTTTCACATTATTTAATTAATTTCTAGGATTATTTTTAGTTTTATTTTTAGAAAGTCATTTAAAAATATTAAACAGTAGTAAAAAAATACAAAAAAATAGTTTTTAGGTTTTAATTTATATTTTTGAGGTTTACATATATAAAAGTTTTCAAAAACTTTAATTTTTAATTTTATTTGATTTTAGGGTTTTTAGACAACTTTAAAAATTAATATAAAATTAACTAAAAGGTTTTAGGAACTTTAATTTACAATTTCTTCTTAGTTAGAATATTTAGGATTTTTGAGAATTTTTTAGAATTTATTTGAGAACTTTTAATTTTTTAGATTATTTTATTATTATTTTAATCATAAAAAGTCAAGGTTTTATTTTTATTTCTTTTTCATTTTTCCTAGGTTCTTTATCATTAATTAGGACTTTTCCCATTTGTAGAATAATTTTTAGGCTTTTCAATTAATTTTTAGAATTAATTTAAGATTTAATAGATTTTAATAGTTTTTAGGAGTTTAAAAATAGTTTAATTTGGTTTTAAAATTTTTAAAAATAGTTTTTAGTTTAATTAGGTCATTTTTGAGGTTTACAAACTATTAAATTTTGTTTAGGGCTTTTTAATATTTAAAAGTGATTTTTAGGGCTTTAATTAGCATTAAAAAGTCATTATTAAATTAAATAAAAGGTTTTGACAAGTTTGGATTTTTTGTAAACTCTTAGAATATTATTTGGGATTTTTAGTAATTTTTAGGAATTTTTAGGTTAAAATTTTAAATTTTGCACTTTTTACGTTTCTACGTCGTAACTTTCTAGTAGTGTTTTCGCCTTATTTTTTTATTTTTTCGTCTTCGTCATTTTCTCTTCTTTTCTTCTTGTTAATAATCAAAAATTCAATCAATCATTCATTACACAACACACGTGCCTCCTCGAGAGAACGATTCCCATCAAGGGTCATAACTTGTGGTTTTCCTAAACCGCTCGTTAACGCTTACCACTATTTTACCTTCCTTTTCCTAAAGGGGTAAAAACACTATATCAATGCTCGTGTTTGTTGCTTGTGTATTTTAGGTACGAATATTGAGGAAAAGACAAAAAGATCACAAGAATCAATCAAAAACAAACACGGGAAACGAAGCCGCACAATGAACCGGACCCGAATCCTGAATTTCCAAAATGGTCCTTGAAGTTTTGAAGATTTTCAACATTGGTCCCTCATTTTTGAAGATTTGGCAAGAAAGTCCTTGGAGAATTCATTTGAACAAGTTTAAACCTTTAAGTTTGAAGACATATCAAAGGAAGCCCTTGAAGAATGCATTATTTGCATATATGATCCTTTAATACAAGTTTGCAAATACCATGTGCCATATTTGACAAGTACTTGAAAGATAATTACAAAGGAACTTGGATTCTAAGCTGAAATCTTGATTTACATAAAGCATGGAAAGTGAGGGGCTGTTTATGGCCAGACAACCAAACATAAATCCACCAATAGCCAACCTCCACGTCACCTTGACCAGTCAAACACCCAATGAAAACCTTCCTTTCCCCCACGTCATGTTTCCACTCTTTTTTAAATAAAACTGATTAAAACTTTGGAGGCAAACACGTTTTTTAAACTTTATTAGTTTCTAAACTAATCTAACACTAGTTCTTCACCCCACTTAATCCTATAAACCCTAATCTCAAATTCCATCTAAACCAAAGGGATAATCCCTAATTTGCTCCAGAATGGTGATTAAGGTCCCCCTCAACACAACCCACCTCACAAAACACCCTCACATGGGTTGTAGACCCCACCTTGTACCTCCCCTGCTCCATCACTTTCTTCCCCAATTCCAAAAACCGACCAGATCAACAGCTCTCATTCAAAACTTGCTCCCAAAGCACAAACGAACGCTCCAAGATCAAAGTTGCAAGCTGGCTACATCAACATCTTCACATGGCATGGTTTTGACCAGGAATCAAGACAAATTTCAGGGGCATTTTCGGATTTTTCCAAATTAGGGTTTAGCTTTTATATATTTTATTCATGTATACTAGAAGGTTCTTCTAAGTAGTATATAATGGGTGTCATGTACCCATTATACTTGTTCCAGAATTTTAGCAAAAAAATCTTGTAATTCCTTTTTATGCAATATAAAGTTGGTGTTTTTTAGAAAATATAATTCCTTTTATGATTGATAAAAGTTGGTGTTTGTTTATGCTAGAATTATGAGTTCCATAAATATTTCGTAAACACTTTGTGTGTTTGAGGTTTCAAAACGGTTTTTAGTTGGTTAAAATTTCAGAAATCCAAGCTTTCAAGGAAGTGAAAGTGGACTTGGATTTGGATTTCTGAGTTTTATACTTGTTTCAAAACATATTCATTGGTTAAAAGGTTCACATTTTGTGAAAAGGTTTAAAAAGGTTCCAAAATCAGAAATACCATATTGTGTGTTCTTCATTTTTCTTAGCATGTTTTAAGTGACTGTTTTGTCCAAGGATCTGCACAGACCCGAGTCTGTTTGGAGAAGGCATAGCAGCCTTGGTGGGACTTGGATGTGGGTCCCACAAGGTAACCACCTTGTCCCTTTTTCAGTTTTATAAATTTTCAGTTTTATGTGATTTTGCTTGAAAATTGGTTAAGTGTTTGTTTGAGCTGTTAGATATTGCTTATTTTAAGTCTTTATGCATGTTATAAGTAGTAGAAATCAGTTTGGATTTGATTTGATGTGATTTTGTTTGAAAAACTCATTTTTCAGTTTATAAAGGAGTGTTTGGATTAGGTATTTAACTAGGATTGGTGATAAGCTTTTGGGTTATAATCTGTCTAAAATCACTCATTGGGTTAGTTATAGGTTATGTGCTAGTTTGGGTTTCTGTTTGGTGACGTTTAAACACATTTGTATGCTTAAAGTTTGGAAAATAGCTCCTAAATCAGTAACTGCCCTTTTGTGCATGTTTTTATGAAAATTTTGCCATCAAATCTTGCAAGTTGTTAGATAATAGGTTGATATAGGGTTTGCTATCATTTATATGTCATTTGGTAAGATTGTGTGCTTGATTTGAGGCCTTGAATCTCACTTTTGTGCACATTGAACCAGCAAATTACCCCCAGACCTGTGCTAGCCTTAATCAGAAACTTTTGGTGCTAATTGTGTGAAATTTTGTGAAGAACTTGCTTGTTTTTTGTGTGTAAATTGACTCCTTATACTCAACTGAGTATAAGGGTGCCTTATTTTCCAAAGTAAGCACTCAAAATAAGCTTTCCTAAGCTTATTGCTTTTCTGAACAAAAATTAACACTACAAGTGGGAACTCCTTTCCCACTGCTAGGACATCTGTTAGCACTGCTAAGCAAAAAGACAAAATCCTTTGCATGTCACTTTCAGAAACATAACATTTTTGTCTTTTGTGGGTTAAATTGTGAATTAGGACTTGAAACCAATTCCATTATTTTTCTAATTTAAATTACGATTTTTCTGTTTAAATAGAATTTTTATTACTGTTCATTTGCTATTTTTCACAATTATTAGCTATTTTTAATACTTTTTAATATTCTGTTTTTGGAATTTAGTGGCAAAAATTGTTATTTTTCATTTCTAATAATTTTCCTAGACTTAGAAAAAGATTTTAAGATTTTTACTTAAAAAAGTTTTTACTGTTCACTTTTTAAATATTTTTTATAATTAATTTAGTTTAATTAGGGTTTAATTTAAATCTGTTTTGTCTTTTAGTGAAAAATTTAATATTTTTCGAACTTTTTCATTTTTTTCTGTTCATTAGAGTAAATTAGGATTTTTAAAAGTGTCAAATTATTTTTGGTATTATTTTATTATTTTTTATAATTATTTTAGTTTAGAAATAGTTTTTAGTAATTTAAAAATAGAAAAATAGTTTTTAAAATTTAGGAAAAATACTTTTTAGTCTTTAGATAATATAAGTAAGTTATTTGTTCAATAAAATCATATTTTGGACATTTTGATTAATTATATTTAATTTTAGGGCTTTAATTAGCATTTAAAATTGAATATTTAGTTAATAACAGGTTTTAAAATATTTTTATTGGATTTTTATTCTTATTTATATTATTTTAGAATACTTTTAGCTTTTAATTATTTTTTAGGTTTAAAATTTTTAATTTTGTAGTTTTTACGGTTTTACGTGAACGCCTTTTCGTCTTAGCTCGATCCGTCTTCGTAACCGTCTTTCATTTCTCACCCCATTTCTATTTTCTTTTTCTTCTCAAATATAATCACAAACATTAATCAATTCATCACACAACACACGTGCCTCCTCGAGAACGAACTCACTTTTAGGGTCAGTCACACACGGTTTTCCTAAATCGTCGTGCCTACTTGTCCTATTTTGTTGCTCTTTTCCTAAAGGGTACAAAAACACTACAACCAGAAAGCCTCCTAAACATTTAATCTTTAGTATAAAAGGCAAATTCTCCTCATTTGTGTGGTGTGCTTTTCCATTTGATAGTTTTAGAGAGAGAAAGGTGTGTTTGTTTTCTCTCACTAGGAAAACACCAATCTTTGTATTTTCTTTTCTTCATCTTAATCTAATCTTTCTTTTTTGATTTAATCTTCATCATGTTGTTCGTGTTTGGTTAGTCGTGTGTATAACTCCTACAAGTGGTATCATTCGCCAAGGGATTCGTGGATAGCTCTTTGGTGTTGTTTTTGTTGATTTATTTTCGTGGGTTTTAGGTTGATTCAAGATTATAGCTTGAAATCTTTGCGTTTTGGTGGTTAATGTTCGTAACCAAATCGACTACATAGTTGTGGTAGTAATTTAGGTTACTTTGTTTGATCAAAATCGCAATTTTTTGGTTTGTTTTTGGTGATTTTCGGGATATTTTTGAATATCTAGAATTCTGGATCACGAAAAATTGACAAGCATCAAAAAGCCACCATGGTTCGGGGGGTCGGGGATGATCAAAGAACATATTAGCCGTTGTTGTTCTAGAGAGATAAAGTTAGAGAGAGGTGAAGGAATGTGTGTGTATTATTTCAAGTGAAAACAATACAAAGGTAAATTGACACAAAACTTCCACACCCCATGGAGAGTCATGGGGGGTATTTATAGGCCTAACTAACTTAGACTATCCATCCTTTACATAATAAGTCCCTGCGTTTAGTAAATGATGTATATCTAGTCCAACACACGTGAAAGGCGCCAACTTACAAAAAAGTAAGTCTAACAATCTCCCTCCAAGATGGTGACTCACGTGAGTTGGTTACAATGCTTCCTACAAGCAAAAATAAAGAAAAATAATAAACGTGATTTCCAGCATTCCTTGAGATAGTATTCAACGACCTTCATCTTCTTGAATACTCGAGCTCTATTTCTTCAGCTTTGTAGAATCTAGTTGAGTTTTACTCCATCCCAACTAGAAGGCCTTTCATTAAACAAGCAGTAAAGACTGCTCCCTCCCAAACAGATCCTTCAGAGGAAATCTGTGGGAGGTGATAGCGTCATCAACATTTTCTCACAATTTGAAGCAATCCCAGTCTTGATTATATGATAGATTACCAGAAGAACACACTCTATCCCGAACATGAAGTCAAACTGTAGCACCAGAGTTAATTAAGTCCCAGAAATGCACATTTCTCCTGACAGAACATTGATGATATAAAGTTGCCACATCAAAGTAAATTAAGTCCCGAATGTAGACAACTTATCCCTTTATGTCGAAACAGTAACACCAAAGTCAAGTGACCCCGCATGTACACATTTCTCCCTCCAAGATGATACCTATTAAGAGAATCATCCTTCATGTGTGTACGTGGTATGCCAACTGGAACCGCTTACTTAGTAACCATTACTATGTGAGAAGATGTCAACAATATCTCTCTAAACAAAATTCTCTCTTGATCACCCCGAACTGAATCCCCTTATCAATTATGTTGGCTATTGATAGTGACCACTGATGAAGATAACCCGATAATCCAAACTTAGAACTGAAGTAGAATTCCCCAAACTTGAACTTAAGCTTGCACTATAGTAGAATGAAGAACGGTGTAGAAATATCATTGCTGAAAAATTTCTGAGTACCCAATACATTACTGACGAAGTATATAAGCACATCACCTCTTGAAGATATTCACGTCGACTATGCGCTTGACACTTAGTACAACAACGTAGCTCCGTTAAGTGATAGTTATCCATGTCGTCGACCATCCTCCCCTTGACACTGGAAACCAGATACTTCAAGTCTTTATTCATAACCGTATATGCTCGAGCAAGTTATCTTATAAAGTCGTAAGTACTCCTTTAAAGATAAAATAAGAACGCCTCTGAAAAATGTTACTTCAACCTCAAATAAGTAGCATCGAATCATCTTCGTAATCACATAAACTGTAATAGCCGTTAGGAATTTAGGTGAATTTTTTATAAGGATTGTTTTTGTGTAATGTATCGTGTTTGTTGTGTTTGATGTGTTTGTTGTTCGTGAAGAAGTGTCATGATCGAAAAACGGATATCCGGCCAAAATGTCACTGTTTGAACGGCCTGCCAAAGTAATAAAATCTTGTCCCATAAGCATTTAACTCGACAACAATTTTACTACCCGGTTCTTTCGAAATATCCGGCTCAATCCAATTAATCCAACCTGATTAATTTTGCACAATTCGGATATTTAGTCAGTCATCCCGAATTACAAAAAATAATCGACCCACTAAATGCCTTCGGTAGAGTAGTGAACGGTTCGGCAACCAGTAACCAAATGTAACAGGCCAAAATCTAAAAATGCACAGCCCATTACTTTAAGGTACATTCGGCCCAATAGATTTTCAATCTAAGCCTCATAAAACATATGTTTGGCCCACTTGACAATCTATATTCGGTTTCCATGGGCCTTAAACACTTGACATAAAAATGATATCACACCACTTTAAATGACCCACGGGTATCACTTTGCAATTTATGAATTCAAGAAAATAACCCACGTGTAGTCCACTAGCCAACTTTTTGGATATAAGATGCCTAAATTAACTCACAGTTACCATAACCATACCAAACCTCCATGTCTTATCTAGAAACCTCCACCCCCAACTCACCTTGTTTACACCGCCATTTCCAACTCTCCCAAATCTCCATCTGCACCCATCTCCACTCCATCTTAAACTGCCAATATCTACAACTCTCATAGACAATCAAACCCAAGGAAGTTCATCGATTAACCATGAATCCGTTGATTGTTGTTATCAGTTAACGAAACACATCTCGTGATCACACAAACCTAATCCTCCAGAGTATTCACGAACCAACAGATGTACTATTTTTATTGGAGTGACACTTCGAAACAAGGAATGCATCAAATCATCTTCGAACAAAGCACTCGGGTAGGTTTATATATTGCATGATTGAGTCAGGGTCAATGATGATAGTATGTTAAACGAAAAAAAAACTTTCTACAGATTAACCAAAACCTTTAACTAAATCAGAGATCATGATTGTTAAAGTTTTCGAGTCTAGATGATGTGTATGAAAAAATAGAGTCGGTTATGATCGATTTTGAGATGGAGGTGATAATTGACGATGAAGTAAATAAATCGAGTTGGGTTGGATTGATTGTAAATATATTAGATAAGAGATGGGTATGAGTCGGTTTTGTAAGTATATTGGTTTGGATTACTGATTTTGTATGTTACTGGTTTTGAATGTTGTGATAAAAGATTGGTTTGATAAACATGAGTCCAAATCTGATTTAATATTTTAACTGATGTAAACTCACTGTATTTTAACTGATGTAAACTCACTGTAATGTTTAAAAAAAACAAACACCCATCGCAGGTATTTTTCCATCGCTATGACTTCATGTCTTCCATCGCAATACAACATATGTGAACCATCACACTAACACACATCATGCCATCGCAGTCAAGTGAGAACCACTCATCGTAACTACCCATCACGACAAGCCACCGCAAGATATGATCGCAGTGGCCATCGCATGATACGATCGCAACATTGCCATCGTAAAATGCGAGCCATTACAGTCAATGCGATCAAAATAGCCATCGCAGTCAATGCGGTCAAGTTAGCCATCGCAGTCAATGCGATCAAAGTAGCCATCGCAGTAAATGCGATCAAAGTAGCCATCGTAAAGAAAACTTCATCGCACTCACCCATCTGAATATCCCATCGTAAAAGGTTTATGACCAGCTTTGAAGATACCGAAAAAAAATGGCTGGACCATATGATTTTGTCTTTTACCCAAACATATTAGATTTAATAATGGAGGACCGGGACAAAAAACTAAACAGGTACCAAAAAAATGGACAAAAACATTGTAACGAGGCATGACAAGAATAATGGACAAAAATAATATATCGAGACAAACAGATGAGGATAGATATAAATGAAACATGATAGAAATGAATCATAACAAGGTACGAACCATGATTCTGATAACATAATGAATCTGTTAACACAACTCGAATCAGATAACACAACACAAACACAAATCACACGGATACAAACACCCCCGGTTAGCTCTGATACCAATTGACAAGCATCAAAAAGCCACCATGGTTCAGGGGGTCGGGGATGATCAAAGAACATATTAGCCATTGTTGTTCTAGAGAGAGAAAGTTAGAGAGAGGTGAAGGAATGTGTGTGTACTATTTCAAGTGAAAACAATACAAAGGTAAAATGACACAAAACTTCCAACCCCCATGGAGAGTCATGGGGGTATTTATAGGCCTAACTAACTTAGACTATCCATACTTTACATATTAAGTCCCTGCGTTTAGTAAATGATGTATATCTAGTCCAACTCACGTAAAAGGCGCCAGCTTACCCAAAAGTAAGTCTAACAGTAAGCATTGAAGGGGTTGAATAATGAAAAAGAAATGTAAGGATAAATGGTGAAAAGAAATAGCCATCCATTCAACTTAGGTAGAAACCGGGTCAATACATCTATTATCAGATCACTTTGATGATTTCTGATACTAAAGACAAAGCATCATGGACCCATTGATGCAATGCACAACCCTTCCCAGCCTACTCAAGCTTCTCTCAAAAGAAGTTTGTTTTATTGTCGCGGAGTTCAACTCATTTCTATCAACTTTCTCACTCCGAGATATTAGATATTCAAAAGGTGGCAGTCTGTTCCAGCCTTCGATCACCAAATAAATGTGCACTTATAGAGTCTAGAGCCATTGAGATTCATCATAAATCTCATTAGGACACTTATTCCATATATCAATTGTTGTTCATCACTAGAACACATGCGATAATTTACAGAGTCTTACGCTCTATCCTCGTGATATTGCCAGAACATTCATAGTGATACTCATTAGTATTCACAGTGATGAATGGAAATCCATCCAGTGTTAACATCAAACAGCACTGCGGTAGGTCATATGTAAGATTCACTTGAATTGAACATATGTTAACTAGAAAGCAACAGTGGTTTGATTCTTAATTGATTCAAACTCGTTCTAGGTCTCGACGCAATATCTCCATGATCTTGCCAGAACATTCAGAGAAATACTTTTCAGTAATTACAGTGACGAATGGAAATCCTTCCAGTGTCATCATTAAACAGCACTGCGGTAGGTAACTTGTGAGATTCTATATGAATTAAACTTGTGTCAACTGGAAAGCAACAAAGGTTTGATTCTTTATTGATTCAAACTTGTTCCAGGAAACGAATTGACGACTCAATCAGCAGAATGAAACTGCATGATTCACTCCTTACTATGAACTATCTTTCGATATATTCAAGTTTTGAGAACGGATACCACAGCCGGAAACCCTGTCAAGGAAGTTCTTTAAACTTACCAAATCACAGGTACAATATTCGTACTGTATAACGGGAAACCGAAGGAATGCAAACGGTGGCGTAATCTCAAGAGTCATGATTCAAGACATACTCAAGTAAATGAAGAAAGCTCAAGAACATCTAAAGACAAAGACTTCCGCTGCTCTAATAATGAAGGGAGATTGTTAACAAGCCTTCTAGACAACACTAAATATGATTATGTGGGAAAAGACACAAGAACACACATTGGAAAAGATTCAAGATCAAGGCAAGGCAAAGATCAAAGAGCCAAGATCACAAGTCATGAAAGGAGCTATGAAAGAACTCTCAAGACAACGAGCTTCAAAGTATGCAACATTAAAGAAGTGAAGTCACATATTACATGACCACCCCTTAGGGGGGAGATTGTTAGCTGTATTTAAAGTGATGGTCATATAATATACCGTTGCGAAGATCGTGAAAAATGCTAATCAATGGTTTCGAGAGTTCTTAGGTATTATTGTTCATGTAAGGGGAATTAGTCCCGAACACACAAACGAGGAAAGCCTCCTAAACATTTACTCTTTAGTATAAAAGGCAAATTCTCCTCATTTGTGTGGTGTGCTTTTCCATTTGATAGTTTTAGAGAGAGAAAGGTGTGTTTGTTTTCTCTCACTAGGAAAACACCAATCTTTGTATTTTCTTTTCTTCATCTTAATCTAATCTTTCTTTTTTGATTTAATCTTCATCATGTTGTTTGTGTTTGGTTAGTCGTGTGTCTAACTCCTACAGTTTTTAAAAATCTTTCGTTCTCTATAACGAGAGCTCTGGTACCAAACTGTAACACCCCCAAATATTTCACATTTCAAATCAGCGGAAGAGTCGTTGGTGTTACGAGTAGCACATTACTCAAATCATAGACAACTCTTAAAAGTCACGTCGTTTAATAACAAAGCATTTTACATTCATAAATATCAAATTACATAGGTCCTATGGTCAAAGTATGTCATACAAATTTACAAACATTTGAATGGAATTTTTTATTTGAATGCGGGCCATAAATTCTTGTCGTCTTCCTGAGAATTACCTTCAAGTACCTGAGATAAAACATGTTAAAAGTCAGCGAAACGCTGAGCGAGTCCATAGAGTATAATAATATCCATTAATCATAAAACCGATATATAATCATTAATGAAAAACATTTTTGTACAATTCTTTGTCATAGACCATAAGATAGGCCAAAAACATTTTATACGAATCATTGTCGTAAATCATAACATAGGCCTTAAGCATTTGATACGAATCATTGTCGTAAATCATATCTTAGGCCAAAAACATTTTATACGAATCATTGTCGTAACAACACCATTCAATACGTTTTATAACGTTGTTTATACAATAATAAAAATCGTTATATAAAACAGTTATGTAAAACCAGAACACGGGTATAATCATAAATAAGACCCCATATTGCTACTCAGGCAATATATTATAATTTAAATCACATATCATACGTTATTCCTGAGACCGCAGCCTCAATATTACCGTTATCATTATTACTATCAGATTATTATAAGCCGCATGACATTGTTACCTTTCTATAAAATATATTGGGAAGCTAGCCCAGATTTCATTTGCCTATTTAGAACAGCGTGTCATCACAATAATCACGCTAAATATATCCCTCTCATACATAAATTCACTTACCAATCAATGTGACACGACGGGGATCAACCGTCAAGGCGCGAACTGGTGTGATCTTCCCCAAATAGTACTATTATATGCATAAGCGTCTACAAAATCCCGGTAGTTTACAATTCATACTAATGGGACTTATAGTGACATAACCTAACTTTTAATAATCCATATCAATCATTCATTTTGGGTCATACAATCAATCGGGTCCATATCAATAAGCATACAATCGGGACTACTTGTGTTCTATTTTTCATTAAAAACTCACATGTTATCTCCCTCACGAGTTTACACAGCATTTCATAAGACATTTAAAAGAGTGCGAGGCTATGAACTCACGTTGGTTGGGAAAGGCGGGTTATCAGCAATTAGCATGGACGGTACGTGCCTCGATCACGGAAACCTAAACAAATAATACTCGGTCTTACACTATCGTCAAATAACTTTATAAAAGTTGTTATGTATATGTAATGATGTCATAACATGATGATCAAGTGGGGTTTTACTTCCTTATACAATATTACTAGTTGCTAAGTAGTAGTTAACTTAGTCTAGTTATACTAGTTTTAGCCCATTTACATATTAAGGCTCAATAAGCCCATTAAGAGTCTAATACATTATATTATCCCATTTATCTTATTAAGACCAGGCCCATACTCATATGTTGGGCCCAAGTGGGTTAAGCCCATGAGTAAGTCCAATAATATTAAACCAAACTAGTTGGGCCTAGTGGTCCAACAAGGCTAATTTGGCCCATTATGGTCCATTAGTTATAAAGCTCGGTTTTGTCGATTTTTACTTGTCAAGTTTGTTTACATATCAATATATGTTCTATAAAAATGTTACATTAGACGGGTCTGACCATCTAAGTTTTATTTGGCGAAAACGTTAATCTTTCGGTTTTAGCCGAAAAGACGTAAAACTTATATATAGTTTGTAGTTTTAGAAAACATTTGAGTTTTATTTTTATAAAATGTAATATTTAATTATTATAGTGTATAAACATATTTTATATTAGTTATATCAATTTATTAACTTATACATACTTATTTTATATAGTATTTCACTTTGAGTGTTGTGACAATCCGTCAATTTGAGGTTGTTATTTTATTCTCAAGTATTATTTAAAATCATTATTTTATTGTTAATTTATGAACTCACTCACTTTTGGGAAGAAATGAGGGTTACGTCTTAAAGTAGCATCGACTACGTCTAAACCGGAGAACTCTACGTCATGTGTTTACGTTTACATACTCCGTTTTTGTGACAGTCCGACATTTCAAAAAATAAATTTATTCTCGAATATTATTTTGGAATTTTAATTTGTGTTGGTTCATAAACTCACAAATTTACGAGAAGAGATTAGGACTTACGTGCATAATTTAGTGTCTTTTACGATTAAACCGGAAACCCTAGGTTTACGTATTTACGCTTTTGAACTCGTTTGTGATGAGACAATTTTTACTAGAATCGTTTTGTGCCGTAGAATCATAATTTTTAAAAACGTTTTTCGTAAATCGAACCGAGGGCACGTAAACCGAGGAAACTAGAATCGAGGAGTACCGTAATTAGTGGAGATGAGACAAGTTTACACTTTCCCCACCCCCACTATGGATGGCAAGCTTATACAAGAAGAGTAGGACACTTATCCTTCCCGTTTGACCAAAACCACTTAACTACAAAACAACTAAACCAAAACCATTTCTCACACATGCAAAACAAGAAAATCTCTCAATCTCTCTTTCTCTCCCTATGTTGAACGTCCAACATCATCCCACAATCACCATCCATCGAATTTCAACCATAAACATCATCTAGTATCAACATATGTTGATTGCTACATAAAAAGAAGGTGATTTTAACAAGTGAAAAGGAGATTTTATGGAGTCCAAGGGCTGATTATCAAGAAGGAATTCATACCTATGAAGATCGCAAAAAGTTCATTTGCCAAGTTAAAGATTTGGTGACAAGAACCAAGCTTTGTTCATCAAAATCTCATCTTTTTATCATCTTGGTTGGTATAAGGATCATCTTCTTCCTATAACCCTAGTATTTTTGTAAAAGTTATTGTATATTTATTTCCAAATGTATATGTAATAGATATATGAATGATGATCAAGTGATTGCATGGGGATTTTGTGTTAATAGATTTGGTTAAAAAGATTAAAATCAACAAGTAAAAATGTTAAAATCTTGGTTAATTATATAGGCCGTATAAAACAGTAAGTATCAATATGATCACTTGGTTAAAATGCTTGGATTATTAAATATACAGATAGATATATGATTTTTACATATGTGGAGTGTTTGCCACTCAATGTATTCATTAAAATGAGCAAGATATGATCAAAATACTATTGAGGTACAAATCTGTAGAGTCTGTTTTGGACGAATTATTTAAAATACATAGAGGCTGATTGAGCAGTGGCTATAAGAGAGTTATTTTTAGCACACATCATGTAGTTTATACTGTTCAAATTTGAGCTTCTATATCCTTGTAGAACTCAATATATGGAAAAAATGGTAGACATGAGTTTAATAATCAGATTTGTAAATAAACTATATAGTATAAAAAGAGCACTTAAGTAAATATTATTATAAAATAAATATATAAAACCCACTAACTAATAATAACTATTATAAAATGAGTTGTATACTAAAATAAATAAACATGACATTTTATAAAAGTAAAAACTAAAACGTTTTCTAAAGTTATAAAACTATATATAAGTTTTACGTCTTTTCGGCTAAAACCGAAAGATTAACGTTTTCGCCAAATAAAACTTAGACGGTCGGACCCGTCTAATGTAACATTTTTATAACTCATATACTGATATGTAAACACATTTTACATGTAAAAACCGATAAACCCGAGCTTTATAACTTATGGACCATAATGGGCCAAAGTAGCCTTATTGGACCATTAGCCCAACTAGTTTGGCTTAACACTAATGGACTTACTCATGGGCTTAACCCACTTGGGCCCAACATATGAGTATGGGCCTGGTCTTAAAAAGATAAATGGGCTAATAAAATGATATTGGACTCTTAATGGGATTATTGGGCCTTAATGTGTAAATGGGCTAAAACTAGTGTAACTAGTATGATAAGCCTAAGTTAACTAGTACTTAACAACTAATAATGTTGTAAGGTGATAAAACCCCACTTGATCATCATATATTGACATCATTACATATACATAACAAATTTTTATAAAGTCATTGGACAAGAGTCTAAGACCGAGTATTATTTGTCTAGGTTTCGGTGATTGAAGCACGCACCGTACATAAAAATCGCCGATAACCCGCCTTTCCCAATCAACGTAAGTTCATAGCCTCGCACTCTTTTAAATGTTTTATAAAATGTTTTATAAACCCGTGAGGGAGATAACATGTTAGTTTTGATAAAAATGGGACACCAGTCGTCCCGATTATTTGCTTATTGATATGGACCCAATGAATGATTATATGACCCGATGAATGATTATATGACCCGATGAATGAAATGAAATGGATTATTATTAGTTAGGTTGTGTCACTAAAAGTCCCATTAGCATGAATTGTGAACTACCGGGATTTGGTAGACGCTTATGCATATAATAGTACTATTTGGGGAAGATCACCCCAGTTCGCGCCTTGACGGTTGATCCCCGTCGTGCCACATCGATTGGTAAGCGAATTTATGTATGAGAAGATTTATATAAGTGTGATTAATGTGACGACACGCTTTTTTAGATGGGCAAAGGAATTACGGGTTAGCTACCCGTTGTTTTTTTTGGGTAAAAGGGAACTATTCCCCGGTAAAATATATTAATCACCCAAAGTCAATAAATACAATGGAACATGGCAGAAATACCACATTAACCTTGAGCCATAGCTCAAACAACCACTACTAAAACCGAGAGACAGACCTCTCAGTTATCAAACCCTATTACACAAACAATAACACCAATAGGGAAAAACCATTTAAAAATACATAAGGAAAAACCCCTAAGAGTTAGTCCTGAGTAAACATATAGTCGATCTTCCATAAGCGCTTGATATCCTGAGTCGCTCTTGACGATTTCCAACGACAAGAAACAAGCTTCATCCTTACCAAATCAATAATGCAACTTGCAACATGATCAACAGACCTCTTCTCGCCTCTAAAAAGCCTATTATTACGTTCCTGCCAAACATAATACGCCGTAGCTGCCAGAACAAGCTTAGCACATAAGCTCTTCGAACTTCTTCTCATTGCAAACGGAATAATGTCTTCAATAAAACTGTAAATGGACCAATTCGAGCTAATCATACCCGAATAAACCTGAACTCGACGCCATATCTGCATAGAAAAAGGACATTCAAAAAATAGGTGTTCATGAGAGTCCTCTTGAGTTTCGCATAGAGAACAAACACGATTTACGGAGGCAACGTTATCCCAAACTCTTAGCTTGTCTTGAGTCTTCAAACGACGATGAATAATCAACCACAGATTAAGAGCATGACGAGGAATACACCCGGTGAACCAAACACAGTGGACCCAGTCAACCTTATTACCACGAGCACGAATGGAATCCCAGACAGACGAGACTGAAAACGGCTTTATAGCACCTTCGATATCCCTCCAAACAACACTATCACCCACCTCATTATTAAAAACAGGAGGAGCAACACTATGCAACATAGGATAAGAAATATACCATTGATTAGGCCAAATAAACGTACCATTCGAAACAATCCCACTAAGAGTGGTCGCTTGATTGAAACCCGCCCTATAGATACTCCGATTAGAAATGAAGCCAGTCAGAGGACTCACATCACACCAGTTATCATGCCAAGCTGAAATCGACTTACCATCACCCACTTTAGAACGAAAGAAGTCACGGATAATTGGGCGGATCTGAAGAATTTTCCGCCACCCGCAAGTCATGTTGCCACGAATAGGAATACTCCAAAAATTACGCGATGCAAGCTTATACGAGTGAATCCACTTCACCCATAAAGAATCCTTTTTGTTAACAAGATTCCATATATGAGACACCATCAAAGCAATGTTAAAACAGAATAAACGACGAATACCGAGGCCTCCCTCATCCTTTGGCAGACAAACCTCCTCCCAAGCAACTTTCGCTTGACCTCTTCTAAGCTTACCTTGAGACCAAAGAAAACATCATATATGAGCTACCCGTTGTTTGTTATAGTAAGGTAGCAATGTCATGCGGCTTATAATAATCCAATAACGAAAATACTGATATACGCATTGAATTATAATATATTGCCTGACTAACAATACGGGGTCTTATTACTGATATTATGTTCGTGTTTTTGTTTTACATAACCATTTTCATATAACGGTTTTTATTTAACTCTATACAACGTTATAAAACGTATTGTATGATGTTTTTGTGATAATGGATTGTATAATGGTTTTGAAGGCAAAAGCCTATGTTATGATTTACGACAAAGATTTGTACAAAATGATTTTTGGTAATAATTATATACCGGTGATATACTAATGGTTTTTATTAAACTCTATGAGTTCACTCGGCGTTTTCGCTGACCTTTTTTTAACATGTTTTATCTCAGGTACTTGAAGGTAATTCTCGGGAAGGAGACAAGAATTTATGGCCCGCATTCAAATAAAATTTTCCCTTCAAATGTTTTGTAAAT
The DNA here is from genome assembly GCA_025667525.1 of Glebionis coronaria. Taxonomy (NCBI): domain Eukaryota; kingdom Viridiplantae; phylum Streptophyta; class Magnoliopsida; order Asterales; family Asteraceae; genus Glebionis; species Glebionis coronaria. The sequence continues at coordinate 549,996 of JANFOE010000893.1, forward strand.
TTGTATGATATACTAAGACCTGATGACCTATGTAATTTGATATTTATGAATGGAAAAGTGTTTTATTATTAAACGACGCGATTTTTAAGCGGTGTCTATGATTTGAGTAAAGTGCTATCCCGTAACACCAACGACTCTTCCGCTGATTTAAATTATGAATATTTGGGTGTGTTACAGTTTGGTAACAGAGCTCTCGTTATAGAGAATGAAAGATTTTTAAAACCAAGGTTTTGGATAAAATATTTCAAAATCTTTTAACCATAAATATTTTAAATAAATATTTTGAGTAAAATGTTTAAAAATCTTTTGACTATAACGGTGCCAAAGAATTCTCGAGTTACCGACAAGGCCAGACCGAGAAGTGTTATTTTAATATATATATAACTTGGATTATATATATGTTGTAATTTGATTACATGATTGTTTGATGATTATTTTAAATACTTATACGAGATATTTATACGACGTAGATTGTCACAAGGAGCCCTAACTCCCCTAGCAAATCAATCGAAGCTATTCCGGTAGGAATTCTAGCTATTCTAGATCTAAACCAAGTTGTGGATGTTTATAATCCCAACAAAATGGTTGATATTTGTAGAAATGTTGATATTAGTTGATTGAAATCTTGAAGAAGAATTGGCGAGATTAAATCTGATATCGATGTCATGACAATCTTTCCTTATAGAGTGGATTTTGACAAAACCTTACCACCTAGAAAGGTGTCATCTGAGTCGGTGTCACCCAATTCTTAAATTTTAAATCGAAAAGATGAATGTTGCACTTAAGGCTGTCAATGGAGCCTTTACCCAAAAGCCTCATGCCACTAGTATCTTTCCGAGAAGTCTAATTGAAAGTGTGAGTCATTTCATACTAGTAACTCATTTGATAACTATTGTTGTAAGAAATATAGGATTGTAAATTAAGTGTTGTTCATATCGAGCTTTTATTTCCCTTTCAAGGTCTAATAACAAGGTTGAAAGAATTGGAGAATGAGGTAGGATGTCGCATTGAGTATAAGTTGATTGAAACTTGAATAAAGTCAAATTTAAATCGTATGGAATTTGAGATTGTTAAGAGGAAGTCGTTGAGTCCTCCGGTTGAATTATAAGGTTTTAAATTATTGTTGGTTTATGTTAAGGGTTGTTCCTAGGCCATTGTCCAATGACGAGGATGTCCAGTGTCCGAGAAATAAATTGAAGAAATCTTCTTCTGAATTGGGACCGATGGATGTTCCGGGACAGGTGGAATACCTAATGCCTATTGTAGATTAGTATTCATTGTGGTATCTTTTAAAATCACTAACTTAACTAAGACATTAGTTGGTAGGATGAGTCTTTGGAATTGTATGACATAGCGACACGTAATGTGTGACGGTACTATTTTTTACTTGTTTGTGATTAATGAAAGGACTACCTATGATTGCAAAATTCTATATGTATCGATGTTATCTATCTTTTCTTGCTTCATCTTAATGTTCGCATTAGTGATGCAACCATTGAACAAGTACTCATTTCGGATAGAGTTGCGTTGAAGATTCTTCTCTTTGTATTCCTGTGTGCCATCGAGGTCATGAACGTCATGATTAATTGGCTAAGCTCATTTCCTAGCATATTGTAGTTAGTTCCTGGTGAACAACTCTTCATCACTCTTTTACAGATCACTCATTGTTTTATAAGTAATACAATACCATCTGGGGGAAATTATGAAATTCTCATTTTTATATGAGTGATTTAAATTGGTACTATTAGTAGTTATTGTCGAAATAAAGTTTTTATTAAACCTCTTGTAAATGAGGATGCTTTCATAATGATGAACATTTCGGTAAAATCATTTTTATTTTTATTTCATAATTAAATATGAATATATATTTTAAACATGATGACAAGATTTTGACGAACTGAGTATTGCATCGTTAATCCTAAAATTGTCCATAGTTGCGCGCGTACGTACAATTTAGAAGGGACCATGCAAGGCTGATTATTAGTCACCATGAAATTGTTAATAAACATTACATGTTTCCTTGTAACTGTGAAGGATTGAATTTTTATGAGATCTGCAAGAAGTGCAAAATAGGGGCATATTGTTAGGGACACCTACATATGTGCCCATACCATTTATTTTTCTGAATCGAATTTACTCATCTGTGTAAATTGTCTTACTTGACAATTGATATCCCCTTCTTGTCTAATTCTCTCGTGGTAAGATTCTTTGGAAAATTATCTAATTACCGAGTGTTGATACCCGACTGGGTGTATCGACGTTCCTATCATTTCTTTTGATTAGATTCCATTTGAATGACATGGGTAACGATTCGAGGTGCTTTCGAATGCGTACTCAATTCATGAAAACATGGGATACATTCATATTCGTTAGTGTTTTCGTCTTTATCTGATTTGAAATTCTCTCGCGTAAATCATGCGTTGACCTTACTCTTTTGATGATAGCTATGTCTCCAGATATCCTTGAATATGTGAAGGGTTATGAGTTATTAGTAGTCTTTTGAGAAGTTCACATCTTATCAACGGCAATAAAACTGAAAAGTTGGTAGTGCCATTAGAATGGATTGGTTGATTATGACATGATGTCATTTTCTAAATTGATGGGAACTCGAGTGGAATTCCCCTAAAAGAAAAGATGTTGATTGTCAAAAGTGATCTAAATAATTCCTGATGGGTGACCATATCCTGCATTTAGGCTTGAAATTATACCATGAATGGTTATGAACTGGTCATAGATTTAGAAATCTAGAAAGAACCTAAGGTGAATTAAATAAGAAAATATTTCTGTTATCTGAGATTTTCTGAGGTGCTTCCTGATGAATTACCTAGACTTTCGCCATTAAGGCAAGTTGAAATTGGTATTGATTATATTCGCGGTGCTGCACCTGTGGCGTGCGCACCCTACTTTAGCACCATCTGAATCGAAAGAGTTACCGTGCAACTGAGAGAGTTGTCAGAGAAAGATTTTATTCTACCGAGCTCTTCATCATGAAGAGCTATGGTGTTATCATTCCTTATATTTATTGATTACCGTGAACTGAATAAATTGACGATCAAAATTCATATCCATTACCCAAGATGAAAGGTTTGTTCAATCATTTACAAGGTTTTTTTGTGGGTAAAGGGGAAACAAACCCCGGTAAAATATATTCCTAAAAGCATTGAAGTACAATGGAATGTAGCTGCAATGCTACATTAACCTCAAGCAAATGCCTGAACAACCACTACATCATATGACATGCCCTATGATCCTACTAAACTATTACAAAACAAATAACACCAATAGGAAAGAACCACCTAAAGGTGCATAAACAATGTAAGTAAAACATCATTACGGCTAGCACTTGGAGTGAACATCAGGCTGACGAGAACCATGCCGATCATCAATCGATATGACTTCTTCAACCTCACTATCACTATCATTAACCACATCTTCCTTGGTTTTAAACCCGTCCTCCCAATCTGTACCATCATCCATCTTATCCCAAAGAGCACCAAAAGAGTTATGAGAACTCTTATCCTTATCATTAGTCTTAGCTAAAAAACTCGATGTTTTGTTATTCAAGAAACCCTTCTTAAGCATCGGAGCTGCCTTTTTAGGATTCTGACCCGTAGCATTTGTTTTAGAGGTTTCGCCTCTCTCAACATTACGAAACTGAAGATTAAGGGCTGGTTTTGTTAATTTAATACCTGCAACTTGTGGTTGCTTCTTCTTACCTTTATTCTTCTTGTTCTTGACCACCTCAAACCCATCATCCACCACATCCTTAGTAGCACGAACAACCACTACCTTGTGCACTTTCGGACACATATCGCTAGTATGATCAAAGATCAAGCATGTAGAACATCTCAGAGGTCTCCATTCGTACTCAATATCAATCGTAACCAATGAATGCCCTTTATCACGACCTTTAGGGATAGCAATTACCATCGAATCCAATAACTCCATATCAGCTGAAACCTCAACGAGCGCCCGAGCATATGTGCTTCGACCCCACGAGTTAACACACATATTACTCGTATAGGAATCCAACATAATGGGTGTGCCAATTTGGGTCGTGATAAGACTAAGACCAACCTCCGAATAAGCAACAATCGGCACATGATGAAGCTTAACCCAAACTGGTGCTTTCTTAATCTTCGCCTTTTTCAAATCAGTAGTAGGCGACCAAATATTCAAGATCATAGGAACTGTCCTAATCAACCACGAGCCATTTCCAAGAACTCCTTCCATTCCTTCCTTCATATTGAATTGGAAAAGGAAGAAATCCTCATGCAATTGAACGCGTATCAAACCAAATCGTGCCCACGTATTTTTAACATAGTTTTCCACCAATGGGAAAGCTAAACGCTTACCAATAAAATGCCCGTACAACGTGTGCGCAAATCAGGATTCAACCTCTTCAACAGCAGCATACGGAAGTGCAACTCGTGCTCCGTCAACATGCTCATCACACTGTAATTCTGAGATCTTCACCATCTTAGGATTCGATTGTTTTAGACCACCCTTGTTTTGAAGTATTGAGGCAAACGAACCCACATGTGTAACATTTGCATTTACATGCAGCTTAGCACAGCCCTGATTCAGCGAACCCCTCTCCTTTTCCACATTAACAACATCACCATCTTCAACAGCAGGTGTCGCATCAGCATGTGCCTCAACCCTCAGTGATCCTTTCACCGTCTGCTCATCAGCAATATTGATTGACGTTGTAGGCTATACATTGGCAACCTCCACTCGTTGATGAATCCCATGATCAACTTGATTAAGTACCAGGTCATCACCATCTGATTTAGGGTATGACGCACCCCTCGAACCATTATTAATTAGATTCATAATTCCAGCAGCACCATAAGCCGAAACCCTAGCAGCCGTAGACCCTGTCATGGTCTCCCTCAAACGCTGCATTCGTTCAGATAACGCATTAACATCAATATGCGTATGCCCATAATTACCATCAATTCCCCTATTATCCATGAAATAACAAACCCTAATACAGTAAAACCCTAAAAAAAACAGAGCCGTCACTCCCTTTCACCCTAGAACACCTCCATAAAACGAACAACAAAAAAAAACAGATCGTAATCAAGAACCACGATAGGAATTTAGAACTTAAACACTCAGCAGCCGTACAAACCCTAGAAAACCCTAATTCGTTTTGACCAGATTTACCCTCCAATCACACAAACATAAACGTAAAAGCAACAGAATTCAGAGAATCAGTTACTCAACAATCACGTTATGTGATAAGAAAGGTAAAATCAGAAATCAAAGAACAAAAAAGATGATATTAGGCAGCGGCGGATAGAGAGAAATTTTACACCATTTTTAGGGTTTTGTGTTTTTTAAATTAGCATACTCAATTTTTAATTTGGGTTTTTTAATCATTTACAAGGTTCTAGCGTATATTCAGAAATTTGATCCACGACATGGTTACCATCAACTTCGCGTCCGCAAAGAAGATTATTCATTCCAATCACTACATCCAGAACTTGTAATGAACATTATGAGTTTCATGTGATACCGTTTGGATTGACCAACGCACGTGTGGCATTCATGAATTTGATAAATCATGTGTGTAAGCCGTAGGCTTTATTCATTCATTCACTACTATAATGTAACCTACTGTTGCTTTGATCTTTAAGTGTGGGATTGAATGTACACACACCTCGAGCAGTTTGTGTTAATCAATAATACAAACCCTTCGGGAAGAATTCATCTTTGTTAGACATCTTGTTCTAATTATTGTTCTATTCAGCTATGTTAAATCATATGAATGATAATTACTCTAGGTAAATAGGTTTCGACTGTTTGAGTCTAACGATCTTGGATTCAACACCATCTATAGACTACCCTGAGTATTTATCATGTGATTTAAGTCTTGGACCTTTACATTCTTTGACCGTGTGATAAATGGTAGCGGAATCTATGATGATTCTTCAAAGGTCGTAGCCATTAAGGCTTTGGGTTATACTAAGAAGGAAGTGCGAGGATGTTTTGATCGATATTTATCGAAGGATTATTAAGGAAATTATTCCCTAATACCCAGATCATTTAACTAAACTCACCTAAGAGTAGATGTTGGTGCATACCTCTAGACAACCTAGGAGGAATTGAGGAAATCATTTAAACCATGACTTGGAATTTGGAACGACAATTTTTGCTCTTCAACTAAGAAAATTTTGACCAAAGTATAAACAAAGATTTTTCGAACATTTACAGATCTTATTAATTATTCCCGATGAATCAACAAAAATCGTGTTAATTAAATTTAAATTTATTATCAACATTTTCAAATAATTGGACGAATTGAGAAATTTAAAAATTTTCACGTTTACGTTTCATAAAAATTAAATATTTATTATTTAATTACTTGTAATATTTATCGACACTTTAAACGTCGAATTGAGCAAAACTAATAAAGATAATAGTTGAGACGAAATTAAAACTTAGAAAATATGAAGAAAGAATTTCTAAGTGATTATGGGCATGATATTTAGTTCATCGGGGAAGGTGAATGTAGTTGCTGACGCATTATGTAGGAAGAACAGAGAACCAATTAGGACGTGTTCCTTAGTAATGACCGTGCAGAATAATCTGCCCGAGCAATTTAGAAATTTTTTATGCTTGTAAAAAGGATAATATAGATAATAAAAGGGGTTCGCGGCTAATGAGAACCATTGGAAATGAGAGCCTATGGAGTTAAATGTTTAAAAGGCCGCTTGTGGTTGCCTAAATATGGAGGATTGTGAGATTTAGTTATATTAGAATCTCATAAGTTTAGGTATTCTATTCATGCCATTTCTGATTAAATATATCTCTATCTGATGAACTTGTATTAATGGATAAATATGAAAGAAGACATCGCAACATATGTTAGTAAATGTTTAACATTTGCGAAGGCTGAGGCTGAACGACAAAATCCATAAGGGTTGCTTCTACATCTTATTAATCCTGTTTGGAAATAGGATAGGATCACCATGGATTTTATCAAAAATATTCCAAGGTTATCATCTGAATTTGATTCGATTTGGGTCATCGTCGACAGACCGACCAAATCTGCTAATATCATTCCCGTTAATGATAGGTTCTCGATGAAGAAATTGGCTCTTTTGTATTTAACATAGTTATGTAAGCATGGTGTGCCTGTATCGATCATCTCTATTAAGATCCTCGCTTCACATAGAATTTCTGGAGATTCCTTCAGAAGTCATTGGGAACGAATCTTGATATGAGTACTTCTTACCACCCCAATCGAAGGGACAAGGTGAAAGAACGATACAAACACTAGAAGTCTTGTTTTATGTCTGAATAATTGACCTTTGGTAATGAACAGGATAATCGTTTTCCTTTGGAGAGATTATCATTGATAATTATCGTATTATGATCGAGATCGAATCTTGTGAGCATCTAAATATAAGAACACCTATAGGTGGGAGTTGGTATGACGATACCCGACATACACCCATTGCGAGATGTAGATCTTGAAGTGCATGATGGGTAGCGAAGTTATGACAAAATATTTCACCATGGAAAAGTGAATTGATGATCTGAAAGATCATGGGAAAATAAGTCCCCGTTGTATGGGACCATTAAGAAAATGTAAAAGTTAGTTTGAAAGGCATGTAAGTTGGATCTACCCTAGGACTTCAAGCGCTACGTGAATTATGTTTCGTATATCGAACTTGGTAAAATGTCTATCAAGTGAAAATGTGATTGTTTCTTAATGAAATTTGGATCGGTGAAAAGTTGCATTCATCAAAAACCCGTGAACATCATGGATAGAGAAAGTAAGTCAACTTAAGCCTGATCGTATTCCCGTAGTTATGTTTGATGAAACCCGCGTATTAAAATGAACTACACTTGTGAGAAAAGACCGAATGTGGAGGAAATACCCACGTGTCTCTAACTCTATAAGAAGCGAGTAGTAAGATAAATTGATCTTTGAGGACAAAGATCCTCTTTAGGGGTAACTGCTGTGACAATCACTCAATTTGAGGTCGTTATTTTATTCTCAAGTATTATTTAAAATCATTATTTTATTGTTAATTTATGAACTCACTCACTTTTGGGAAGAAATAAGGGTTACGTCTTAAAGTATCATCGACTACGTCTAAACCGGATAACTCTACGTCATGTGCTTACGTTTACATACTCCGTTTTGTGACAGTCCGACATTTCAGAAAATAAATTTATTCTCGAATATTATTTTGGAATTTTAATTTGTGTTGGTTCATAAACTCACAAATTTACGAGAAGAGATTAGGACTTACGTTCATAATTTAGCGTCTTTTACGATTAAACCGGAAACCCTAGGTTTACGTATTTATGCTTTTGAAGTCCGTTTGTGATGAGTCAATTTTTATTAGAATCGTTTTGTGCTGTAGAATCATAATTTATAAAAACGTTTTTCGTAAATCGACCCGAGGGCACGTAAATCGAGGAAACTAGAATCGAGGAGTACTCGTAAATTAGTGGAGACGAGACAAGTTTACACTTTCCCCACCCCCACTATGGATGGCAAGCTTATACAATAAGAGTAGGACACTTGTCCTTCCCATTTGACCAAAATCACTTAACTACAAACCAACTAAACCAAAACCATTTCTAACACATGCAAAACAAGAAAATCTCTCAATCACTCTTTCTCTCCCTATGTTGAACGTCCAACTTCACTCCCACAATCACCATCCATCAAATTTCAACCATAAACATCATCTAGAATCACATATGTTGATTGCTACATAAAAAGGTGATTGAAGGTGATTTTAACGAGTGAAAAGGAGATTTTATGGAGTCCAAGGGCTTATTTTCAAGAAGGTATTCATACCTATGAAGATCTCAAAAAGTTCATTTGCCAAGTTAAATATTTGGTGACAAGAACAAAGCTTTGTTCATCAAAATCTCATCTTTTCATCATCTTGTGTTGGTATAAGGATCATCTTCTTCCTATCACCCTAGTATTTTTGTAAAAGTTATTGTATATTTATTTGCAAATGTATATGTAATAGATCTATGAATGATGATCAAGTGATTGCATGGGGATTTTGTGTTAATAGATTTGGTTAAAAAGACTAAAATCAAAAAGTAAAAATGTTAAAATCTTGGTTAATTATATAGGCTGTATAAAACAGTAAGTATCAATATGATCACATGGTTAAATTGCTTAGATTATTAAATATACATATAGATATATGATGTTTACATATGTGGAGAGTTGGCCACTCAATGGAATCATTAAAATGAGTAAGATATGATCAAAATACTATTGAGGTACAAATCTGTATAGTCTGTTTTGGACTAATTATCTAAAATACCTAAAGGCTGATTGAGCAGTGGCTATAATAGAGTTATTTGTAGCAAACATCATGTAGTTTATGCTGCTAAAATTTTAGCTTCTATCTCCTAGTAGAACTCAAGATATGGCAAAAAGGGTGGACATGACTTTAATAGTCAGATTTGTAAATAAACTATATAGTATAAAAAGAGCACTCAAGTAAATATTATTATAAAATAAATATATAAAACCCACTAACTAATAATAACTATTATAAAATGAGTTGTATACTAAAATAAATAAACATGGCATTTTATAAAACTAAAAACTCAAATGTTTTCTAAAGTTATAAAACTATATATAAGTTTTACGTCTTTTCGGCTAAAACCGAAAGATTAACGTTTTCGCCAAATAAAACTTAGCCGGTCGGACCCGTCTAATGTAACATTTTTATAACTCATATACTGATATGTAAACACGTTTGACATGTAAAAACCGATAAACCCGAGCTTTATAACTTATGGACCATAATGGGCCAAAGTAGCCTTATTGGACCATTAGCCCAACTAGTTTGGCTTAACACTAATGGACTTACTCATGGGATTAACCTACTTGGGCCCAACATATGAGTATGGGCCTGGTCTTAAAAAGATAAATGGGCTAATAAAATGATATTGGACTCTTAATGGGCTTATTGGGCCTTAATGTGTAAATGGGCTAAAACTAGTGTAACTAGTATGATAAGCCTAAGTTAACTAGTACTTAACAACTAATAATGTTGTAAGGTGATAAAACCCCACTTGATCATCATATATTGACATCATTACATATACATAACAAATTTTTATAAAGTCATTGGACTAGAGTCTAAGACCAAGTATTATTTGTCTAGGTTTCGGTGATTGAAGCACGCATCGTACATCCAAATTGCCGATAACCCGCCTTTCCCAATCAACGTGAGTTCATAGCCTCGCACTCTTTTAAATGTTTTATGAAATGTTTTATAAACCCGCGAGGGAGATAACATGTTAGTTTTGATAAAAATAGGACACCAGTCGTCCCGATTATTTGCTTATTAATATGGACCCGATGAATGATTATATGACCCGATGAATGATTATATGACCTGATGAATGAAATGAAATGGATTATTATTAGTTAGGTTATGTCACTAAAAGTCCCATTAGCATGAATTGTGAACTACCGGGATTTGGTAGACGCTTATGCATATAATAGTACTATTTGGGGAAGATCACCCCAGTTCGCTCCTTGACAGTTGATCCCCGTCGTGCCACATCGATTGGTAAGCGAATTTATATATGAGAAGATTTATATAAGCGTAATTATTGTGACGACACGCTGTTTTAGATGGGCAAAGGAATTACGGGTTAGCTACCCGTTGTTTGTTATAGTAAGGTAGCAATGTCATGCGGCTTATAATAATCCAATAACGAAAATACTGATATACGCATTGAATTATAATATATTGCCTGACTAGCAATACGGGGTCTTATTACTGATATTATGTTCGTGTTTTGGTTTTACATAACCATTTTCATATAACTGTTTTTATTTAACTCTATACAACGTTATAAAACGTATTGTATGATGTTTTTCGGACAATAGATCGTATAATGATTTTGAAAGCAAAAGCCTATGTTATGATTTATGACAAAGATTTGTACAAAATGATTTTTGGTAATAATTATATACCGGTGATATACTAATGGTTTTTATTAAACTCTATGAATTCACTAGGCATTTTCGCTGACCTTTTTTTAACATGTTTTATCTCAGGTACTTGAAGGTAATTCTCGGGAAGGCGACAAGAATTTATGGCCCACATTCAAATAAAATTTTCCATACAAATGTTTTGTAAATTTGTATGATATACTAAGACCTGAGGACCTATGTAATTTGATATTTATGAATGGAAAAATGCTTTATTATTAAGCGACACGATTTTTATGCGTTGTCTATGATTTGAGTAATGTGTTATCCCGTAACACAGACGACTCTTCCGCTGATTTAAATTATGAATATTTGGGGGTGTTACAAGTGCTCTTTTAATAATATATACTTTAGTCAAATCTGATTTAGAATTTCAAGTCTACCATTTTGATCATATATTGAGTTCTACAAGGATTTGAAACCTCAAAGTTTTATTGTATAAACTACATGATATGTGCTACAAATAACTCTTCTGTAGCTCCTGCTCAAACAGACTCTAAGTATTTTTAATAATTCGTCCAAAACAGACTAGACAGGTTAGTACTACAAAAGTGTTTTGGCCATATCTTGGTCATTTTTATATTCCATTGAGTGGCCAATTTACCACTTGTGTAAAAATCAATTATCTATTTGTATATCTAATAATCTCATCCATTTAACCAAGTGACAATATTGAAACCTACTGTTTTATACAGCCTATATGACTAGTCATGATTTCATCATGTTTTACTTGTAGATTTAGCCTTGTTAGCTTAATCTAATGACATAAAATCCGCATGCAATCACTTGATCATCATTCATAGATCTATTACATATATATTTTTAAAGAAAATAGATGAATACATTTACAAAACTAATAGGATGATATAAAGAACAATGATTTCTATACCAATCAATATGATGAAAAGATGAGGTTTATGATGAACAAGACTTGGTTTTGTAACCAAATCTTATGAGCTTAGCAAGATCACCTTTTGAGACCACCAGATATATGAACACTTCTTGAAAATCAGCCCTAAACCTCCATAAAAACTCCTTGTTATATGTTAAAATCACCTCCAATCTTCATCTTTTTAAGTAGCCTTCAACATATGTTGATTATTGATAAAGTTTATGGTTAAAATTGATGATGAAGATGGTGATTTGGGGTGGTGTTGGACGGCAATAGAGAGAGAAAAAGGAGAGATGGAAATTTTTTCTCAAGTTTGCATGTGTGTGTGAAGAGTGTGAAGAAAGCTCAAGGTTTTGGGTGGTTTAGTGGTTTGCAAATGCAAGTTTGAGACAAGTGTCTCTAGGACACTTAAAGTATTGACAACAAGGGTTGTTTACAGTGTATACTTGTTTCATCCCCATTAATTTACGGGCACTCCTCGATTCTAGTTTCCTCCATTTACGTGCCCTCGGGTCGATTTACGAAAAACGTTTTTATAAATTATGAATCTACGACACAAAACGATTCTAGTAAAAATTTTCTCATCAAAAACGGAGCATAAAAGCGCAAATACGTAAACGTAGGGCTCCCGGTTTTAATCATAAAAGACGTTAAATTATGCACGCAAGTCCTAATTTCTTCTCGTAAATTTGTGAGTTTATAAACCAACACAAACTAAAATTTCAAAATAATATACGAGAATAATTTTATTATCTCAAAATGTCAGACTGTCACAGAACGGAGAATGTAAATGTAAACACGTAACGTAGAGCTCTCCGGTTTAGACGTAGTCGATGCTACTTTAAGACGTAAACCCCAATTTCTTCCAAAAAATGAGTGAGTTCATAATCTAACAATAAAATAATGATTAAAAATAATACTTGAGAATAATATAATGACCTCAAATTGACGGATTGTCACACTTGCTGCTATAGCAGCAGTAATCCTAGCTGATTTATCAAATTGATTTCCAAATTCAATAATTTCACAGAGAGTATGATCATGAATTTGAAGGCATTGTTCAATATTTAACTTCCATTGTTCAAAGTTGTCAGGGTCGAGCATAGGGATTTTTAGGTTTTGATTTGATGAGGAAGAGGATTCTTTAGCAGACATCTTGTCTAGTTTTAGGGTTTCTGGTGTTTTTAGGGTTTACTGTTCTTTTAGATCAAAGTTCCTCAACAAGCTCTGAGAACACTTGTTGATCCCAAACTTAGATCGATTAGCTTTGTATTAAAAGAGATTGAATCAAGATTAATACTTAGAGAAAGTTTGTTGTAATGAACAATCCAAGTGTTATGCGGAATTAACACTTAGAATAAAGAACAAGCAAAAAAGTAAACAAAACTTTCACTTTAGGTTGATAAACGAACTTGATTACAGTGAAAGTTGTGAAAATTTAATAATGTATATCTTGTATAAACCCTACGTCCTCCTTTTATAACATAAGGAGTCGTGTACAAAAGATTACCTATCAACTATTATAGGTAAAGATAAATATATAAAATACAATATTGAGCATATCTTTACTTCAAATATAAAATGTGTTGACTAAGAATTCCTATGAGTGGTTGGACTTCTTTTTGTCAGCGCTTGATCTGTCAGCGCTTCATTTCCTCTTGTCAGCGTCCAATTTCCTCATGTCAGCGTTTGAGTGACTTAGCTCATTTTATTCCCAACTGTGGTTCGTTTTTCTGAAAACCAGACTTGTTTAGGTTTACTAGTAGATGCTTCATTAGTGTTATAACCCAACCTAAGTCTTTCCTTAGAATGAATTTGTTTGTTTAACATGTCATCAAGAGCACTAGTACCTTTCATTAACTTTTCCAATTTAATGGAGATACTCTTGAGATCTTCATTCTCTTTTCTATGGTTTTCACATTTTAGACAACCTAAATCAACTTCTTTGTTTTTCTCAAGCTTGGCTAATTTCTCTCTTAGCTCACTAATCTCATTTTCAAGCTTAGTTCTAGTTGATTTTAGCAATTTGTTCTTTTAAATGAATTTAAGGCTAAGTTTGTGTAAGTTATCGTATTGGCCTTCTAATTTTGTATCATCTTGAGAAGAACTATTATTGCTAAAATAATCGGTTTCGGAATGTACCTCTTTAGAAGTGTGAGACATGAGACATTTCTCATCTTTGGGTTTGTCATCAACATCTTCACCGCTATCGCTCCATGAACCTCCAACGAATGTCGCGTGAAGGCTTAGGACAATCACCGATGAAATAATTCGGATCTCCACATCTAAAGTATATCCTATAACCTTTATCGTCCTTGGTAAAATAATTTTGGAAAAGGATTTCTTTTCGTTGCTTTGTTGCCTCACGTGTTGACCTCGTCTTTTGAAGAACTTCTTGAAGTCTCTAACCGCCATGGCATATTCCTCATCATCACTACCCGAGGAGATTTCATGGTTACTTTGTGCCTTCTTGGCTTTAAGTGCTAGAGACTTTCTTTCACTCTTGGTTTTCACCAATTCCGAGTCCTTCAAAATTATCATCTCATGAACTTTCAAGTTGGCAATTAGTTCATCGAGTGATAATGTGGTGAGATCCTTTGATTCTTCAATTGGCGTGACTTTGGCTCTCCACTTTGGATGCAACGTCCTAAGAAACATCCTAACATTGTTCTTGCTAGAAAAACCTTCATCAAGTGCTTTTAGACAAGTAATAATAGTGTTAAATCTCGCAAATGCACTATCAATAGTTTCATCTTCTAAGATGACAAATTGTTCATATTGTTGAACAATAAGATCGATTTTACTTTCTTTGAATTGGCTATTACCTTGGTGGGTTACTAAAAGTGTCTACCAAATATCTTTAATGGTTTCACACATAAAAATCATTTCGTACTCTTTCTTTGGTAAAGCATTATAAATCACCATTTTAGCCTCATTATTTTTAGCAAGTTTCCTTTTAGTGTCATCATTAGCTTTGTCAAAAGTGACTATCTCTTTGCTTTTAGAAACTTCAGTATATTCATAAGGCAAAAAATCACCATGGGTAATAACCTGTCAAATATCTAAATCTTTTGATTTCATATAAGTCTCAAATCTATTTTTCCAATAAATAAAAGTATGAGTTTAAAAAAAAATGGTCTTTGCATGGATTTCCCTTCTAGGTACTTGTTGGAATCCATAGATCGATTCATGTTTTAAAATACAATATATTTTAAAAAGGCTTGAGCAAACAGGCTCTGATACCAATTGTAGAAACTAGAAGGGGGGGGGGGGGGGGGGTTAAATAGTTTCTTAAAATTTACTTGTCAGAAGACGATTTTTAAAAATCCTTTTCAAAAACTTATACTTGAGTGATTATGTGAAACCTTCTTATACACAATATGAACAAGGTATAGTGCAACTATACTAATAATCACAAGTATAAAGAATAATGAATGTAAAGAGATAAGGGAAAGAAAGATCAAACCAAACAACAAGGATTTATAGTGGTTCGGTACCGAAGCTCACTCCTTGTCCCTACTCCACTCCTCGAGTACTCCTTACTCGAGAATTCACTAATCAACAAGCTCCTTAATTTGGAGAAACCCTACACAATGTTGCTTATCTATTTTCCGGCTCTAAGCTAAAAGTCCAGCCGAAATCTTAGCTAGGACCAATCTACACTAGTATACTTTAAGGACCAAGTATAAACCTTAGTACATACACAACTTCCAAATAGACACAACTACTTGGATCTTCACAACTATGATACAACAATGACTAAATAAGATTTGATCGTCAATGGATCTTTGATGTAGACACAACACTTCAAGGTAAAAGTGTTCTTCTCTTTTCACTTGGAGAGGAAGAGATGGGAGAAGAAAGATTCACTTCTAAACAAGTAGTAATCAACCAAATGACTAAGGATTTGAGTGATTTTAGACGTATGAAAGAATCTAGAATAATATGTGCAAAAGAGGTGAAGAGAAAATCTGAGAATGATCTACTATTTATAAGACAAGGCTCCAACGGCTATATCTGCCCGCAGTTCTTTATTGCAGCACGCGGTTCCTTATCGATAAGGAACCGCATAGCCACTTAAGGAACCGCTGGAGTAGACTCCGTTCTTTTTTGTCTTTTAGTGGTATGGTTCGAATCTAGTGATTAAAATATTCTGAAAGGATATTCCAAACTAGGATAGAATATGCCATTTTCAAATTTTTAAATATTTAATTTAATAAAATATTTTCTTAAAAATAAAGTTTAATAGAAACATGTCACACTTAATAAAAAGTGAGTTTTAAGAAAATATTAAATCTTTGATCACTTAATTAGGATGAGTACTTGTTTGTACATACCTTAAGTGATAATGGTTGAAATGAAAAATACTTGAACTCAAGAATTCGTTTTTCGTTGTTTTCGAAATGCTTGTTTTTACATATTGTCGTAATCAAAACAAAGCGAGACCAAAAAATGCAAGTAACATTTTTAGGCATCATTGAATTAACAGAAATTCAGAATCCAAGGTATATTCATATTAGAAAACATTTGTCACATATGTATATGGACACATATAAATGCTTATCGAACATAAAATATATCTTTTGGGTTTATATAAGAATCTTACTATGTTGATTATTATTCATATCTAAGGAGAATAAATTCAAATATTAAATAGAATTTCAAAGTTTACCACACATTTATAAAGATATGACTCATATATAATCGTAACATAATTTTTCCATGATATGGAATGGAGGTATATAACAGAAAATATAAAAACTCGTCTTATAGAACAAGCTTCTCTTTTACATATCATATATTCTATAAAAAGAACCTATTGAGAGACAAAATCCGAGAATAGAATATTTTTAGAAAACCTGGGAAGTTTCCTTTCTTCAAACTTGCGGGTTATATTCAACTGATAATTCGTATCATCATAGAAGATAACAGAAATTCAAAAAATATATACTTTATCAAGTATATGCTTTTTACAGAATTAACGCAATTTCATTCATAATCATTTGTGAGAAAACCAAGAAATAGGGATTTCTTAATTCGTAGAAGTAAGTACGAAATAATAGGATTTGATGAGAAACGAAACTTTTATTTATTAACAACTTTTCTGTTTAAACTTATAAGACAAGCTTCGCTGTTAACATAAAAGTAAAGACATAAAGTTGAAAGTATTTACATCTTAATAGTCTAATGTCTTCATATTTCCTTCTTGAGTTCTTTGATGGCATCAAAAAGACTTCTTATGTCGGCTCGATGTCTAATTTGAATGTCCTCAATGACTAACTCAAGTGTAGAAATCTTCAACGAGCTTGAACAATATCTTCATCTTGTATCATTTGTCTTCTTAGCAACTTATTCTTAATTTCTTCAAAATCTTCTTCTAACTTCTCAAAATCTTGTTGTATAATTCTTTGGTGTTTCTGAAGTCCTTCAACTTTATCTTCAAGATCTTCAATACGCTCGGGAGGAATTTTCTTTTATATAGGGTAGGATATCTTTAATTTGTTGTTCATAAGTATTTTTGGGTAAGTTTTCAGATATAGGTGATGGAATAGGGTAAGGTGATGGAAATTTTTGTGACGAGGTGTAAAATCTATGTCTTCATTATATGCTCGTATAACTTGCATATAGGGGTCGTTATGAAAAGGTAAAACGGCTTTTGGGATTTTCTGATCTTTGGGTGTATTTTTGGAAGTATCATAAGGGTCATTCAATGGGATATTGGAAATATACTTCGGGAAATCATCGGGAATACTTGTAGATTGCTCATCTTGAGAATCCAATAAGATGATAATAAGAGGAAGATAGGAATACATATTTATGGAGACTTTGATAAATCCTAACTTATTATGCATATTATATTATGTATACTTAAACATAATATTACTTAATCATAAGTATAATCTATATACTTACACATAATCATGGTATTACACATTGTTCTAAAGGGTAGAAGTACTAGGATTGGTATAATATTACCTTATTCTTGTAGCAGCACTGGCATTGGCACAAAGGGCTTTCTTGAAATTATTTTAAAAGTAGTTATACTAAAAAATTTAATTCTTGTTCTCTATAACCATGGCTCTGAGTACCAATCTGTAACAACCCCCATTTTACCTTATAGCAGCGAAAGCTAATTTTAGGGTATTAATTCATAGAACACAAGTCATAATGATAGAAAACAACTCAAAGAGTGAATAAATCAACTTTCTTTATATATCATTTAAAAATTAGAATTTTACAATATGAGGTTCCCAAAATCTAGAATAATAATTTCTATCTTGTGCCTCTTCATGCCATCCTTGTGTTGCTCCATGCAATCAATCATAATTATCTGAAATATATGCTTAAAGTCAACACAAAGGTTGACTAAATTCATAGGATTTAAACAATTTAAATACAAGATCCTTTTTCCTGAGCTACGCTATTATTCTTTCACATAAAGCTATGATTTTTTGTACTAAGTTCATGATATCAAAACTAACGGAATTCACCAAAGTGACCATCATGACATATTGTCATGACAAGTAATCTACAGGTACAAATTACCCATTAATTCTAATAAAGTATGCTCGATTACCCACACGAACAAGTAACACAAACAGGGTTCGTTAAACCCAATATATCTATTCACCATATTAGTGTACACATAAAGTGTTCAATGAGGATAGGTATAATAAAGTGTTCTCAATTACCCACACGAACAGGTAACACAAACAGGATTTGTTACTTCTAATAGATCTATTGACCTTATTAGCACACACGTAAGTGTTTAATGACTCATGAAATTTGGGTAGCACGTAACAGTTTGGGCACTCCATGTAATAACATATTTCAGTAAAATCGTACAGTTTAAAAACACAAGTATTCCAACTTTAGCATATATTCCCCTCACGGGTTTTCAAAACATTTACAAAACTTTAAAAGTGAGGCTATAAACTCACCTTATGTCCATAGAATCCGAGCTATAACCAGATATATTTCATTCACATATAAACATCTTGATCATACAAACCATAACTTGGTCTCATAAACAATAGCTTGATCTCACACCAACCTAGATTAATACATTGTGTATAGTATCAAGTCTTTAATCTTTTGTTCAATCTTTCTAAGTATTGGTTATATATAATTAATATTTAGTTGTAACTCTAGCATCATTGTTCGATCCATCATACTCAGAATCCATCCTATAAATGTTTGAGGAGCGAGGGCACTTTAAATCGTAAACCCAACCACTCACTCAAAACGTAATATCGAGATGGAACATCTTTGTACAAAGCTCCCTACTAACATGATACTTTCACTACTTCCTCATATTTATAATTAATATTCTTTATTTTCAAATCTTGTAAAAAAAAAAGCCCTTTTGGATATACTTTGGTATAATTACACTTTTAACCCTTAAAGTATATAGTTTCATTATTTACAATTTAAACCCTCAATATTTAGGACCTCAAACTTTCCAATATTAATTCTTAAAATTTAAATTTCACAAAATGACACTTAATACAAGGAGTTTGCCTTGTAAGAAAATGTTATCGTCCGAATCTCTTCGAATTGACTATTGGTTCAAAGTGCGACTCAATTGTTCTTGGTGGAAATGAAAATAGTTTGGTTGATTATCTATTTTAAACTAATAGAAAATAAGTAAATGTCGTTGAGTAAAATAGAAGTTTAAAGATTAATACTAAAATGACGAGTTAAAATTAAATGCTTGAAAACTTAAAGGCAATATTAGAAAAATACTTGAACACTTAATAAAACTAACACTTGAAAATTTTGCAAGAACAAGAAACTAAACCATCGTAAAATTGCCAAATCGGAATCTAATCGGAATATTGGTCGGAATATGGCTGTAGTCGGAAAGTTGAACAAAGCACCAAATCGGAATAAAAATGAGTCAAATCGGAATACTTGGGAGACACCTAATCGGAATGTACAAAAGAGATTCCGATCGGAATGTTTAGAAACAAACCCAATCGGAATATCCACAATAATCACTCAATCGGAATGTTTAACAAAAAATCCAAATCGGAATGTCACAAAAACCCCACCGTCGGAATATCTAAACCCTAATCCGATCAATACGATCGGAATACTGGAGATGGTGCTGGTCGGAATGCCTGATCGGAAAGGGGTTTACCCTTTCCGATTACTCTTTTGATCCGAGAATAAAGCAAAGGCAATAAGCTACTTTGATAAGCTTATCACCAAAACTAAAACGAATCTATAGTAAAATGGATTAAATAAGCACTAATAACTACTTATCCAAACTTAAAATAATCAATCTTTTAAATCAAACTACAAAAAGATGAACTTTTTAAGAAAACTTTTTTAAAAAGTAAATAAGCTAAACATATAAATAAGCCAATAAGCACAAAGATCTCAAAGCTTATTCGTATGAAAACTTAAGTAGGCATAAAAAGATTAACTTTTTAAGCACAAAAACATTAAGATCAACACGGATTTAATGTAATTCGCACCAAAAGTTACTAAAATCAAAGAAAGGTAGAAAGAGATGAAAGATTAAAAGCTTAACTAGAACTTGATTAATCAAATCAACAATACACAACTGTTTAATCTTGAAAGATTAAAAGAAAGGAAGATGAAAACTTAGTGAGAGAAAGTGGAGAACTTTCTCTCTCTAAAACTAGAAAGAAAATTGAAAAATGAAAAACTTAAAACTAAAAACTAACTACCCTCCTAATGTGTATTAGGAGGGTATTTATAGGAAAATGGAAGGAGTGCATGTGTTGCTTCTTCTTTCTTTCTTTCTTCACGTCTTCTCGACTTGATTTAATTCTTTGTCTTTTCTCGACGTCGTCTCGGGATTTGAACTTGTCTTGATAATTTTATTCTTTAATTTAGACTTGAGTTCTTTGACTTCATTAAACTTCCGTCTTTAGACTTTTTCTTCGATAAATCTTCAGAATAGGCCTTGGACTTCCGTTCTTTTTGCACTCTTGATCTTTTGACTTCGTCTTTTCCCGTTTTCTCTGATAAAAGCCCGTGAAAGCCCGTGTTTTCTTCCTTTTTCATCTTTTGGTCCTAAAACACAATAAAAACACAAACCACGCATAATTCCGACTTTTACGACATAAACCACACGTTTTGGTCTTGTTATTATTGGAAATAAGTGGTAAAAGGATAAGTGTTTTCACACATATTAAATCTCCTACACTTGACCATTGTAATGCCCTCATGCAATGCATTAATTTTAAACCATGGTTTACATTTTCCATCATAACTAACCCACCTTGGCCTTTATTAAATACTAAACATAAAAAGATAAAAACAAGTAAAGAAATTAAAGACTTACATTGAGTTTTGGCTGCCATGAACGTTTATCATCCTCAAATTTCACGTTCCCCATACCAAGCTTAAAAACGAGATCATTGTTATTATAAGTTAGTAAATTAACACGAACTCATGTGGGCCAATTATTCACTTAGACTCCCTTATTCCTAGATGTATCTCTTATATTTTATTTTTGTCTTGAATGATCAGGAGGATGCATTGTTTGACTTATTTCGATAGTTATTTAGGCCGAAAATAAGGTGAAAGATTTAATCAATAGTTAGCTAAAGGACAAAATCTTTTAAAACAGCTTCTTGGGACCTCATAAAGTTCATATCTTGGCATAACTCGCTTCGCGATTTGAGACCTTTCTCGGACCGATATTTGGCAGCGACTTTATACTTTGAATCTTGAGAGACGTTCTTGAAATTATGGTCTTCTCTTCATAACAGGAATTTCTTCACTTGAAATTTTGAGAGATTCTTCATATTTGGACCACGACTCCTTCATTTTTCTCCAATCTTTATTTTGGACTTTGATATACAACGATCCGCCTCCTTTTAGGACTTAGATCTATTTATCCTCATACCTTGTTAGGGCCTTTTTGGATAGACTTCTCCATGATCTTTAGGGGAGTATTTGCTTTTCGTTGTGTGTCTCGATCCTTCATATTGATTTTCGATAAATGATTCTTCACATCACTTTTGGATCTTTAGCAACAAAATGTAGCCCTCATGCCTTGTTAGGGTCTTTTCAGACTCGCCAATCTTCGCATCCCGCTTCAATAAGTTATGCCTTGGCTATGAACTCTAATCCGTACCGAGCAACTTTTAAACGATCTTGGGCTAGAAGCTAAGTAACCTTTTAAATCGTACAACCTTATTTATTGCAGATAAATTTATTAACAAGCGAAGGGAGAATAGGCTTATAATTAACTCACATAAATTCACGAAAGAATACCAAACTTATAATTGACTCTATCATCTCTCGTCCTCCACAGTTTAAAATCTCAAGGAATGAGACTCGTGGATGCTTAGCCTATTAAATCAAAGTTTTGGGTTTTCGAGTCGCCTATAGGATCTTGCAAATTCTTAGACTTTTTCAAGTTTTAGAAATCGCATCTTAAAGTTCCCTTGATAAACAACTCTCTAGGATCAATTATAGGAACTTGCGAAAAGTTCTTGTTCTTAACCCGTGAGAGTTAAGACTTTCGCGTTTTATAGCTCCCTATATAAAAGCCTAGCAAAACTTGACTTAAACATGTTAAGGATACTAGCTAGAGTAAACTTAGATAAGTAAACTCGGGTTGAGTCAAAATGTTCACGACTAAGAAAAATTTAAAACCACTTTACTGAAAATTTATTCTAGCAATGGAAAGAAACTAAACATAATAAAGGAAAATACAACTATACAACTAGGCCAAAATAGATTAAGAATTTTGAAAAATGTCAAAAAATCAAATTTTCCGGTTAAAATAAGGGCAAATTCATGGAAAAGACCACTTACTTCGATAGAAGTCCCCCCTACACTTGATATAAACATTGTCCTCAATGTTTAAGCATGTGGGAGTAAACTCCCCTACACTTAGGACATTGTGCACTTTGTTTAAATCTTGCTAAGGAAAGGACAACTAAAGTGAATTCAATGTGAACATATAACATATGAAATATTGAATCACAAGAGTTTGGGATAGAACCGGGAAGATGGGAACACGGTATCACAGTTCGTCAAAGGTCATCAAGATTCTCTTTGAAGCTTTAATCCCCGCACAGCACAAGAAACAAGACAACAAACACATACGGGGCTCCCCCTACACTTATTATGAAACAGTAAAGGATAGATCACGGGTTGCCTCCCGAGAAGCGCTTGTTTTTGTTCACCGAGTCACGAGCCTGACTCGACCCAAATTTAGTTCATGGGAAACGTGGTGAGGGACGGAATTATCTCATGAGAGATGTCCTCACCAAAGTACAGCTTCAAAGTTGGCCATTCACCTTGAAATTGGGCCCATTTGGCTGAGAAAGCTCAATGGTCCCATATGGAAAGACTTTGGCGACGGTGAATGGACCAGACCAGTGGCTCTTCAACTTGCCCGAGAAGATCTTTAACCGAGAGTTAAAAAGTAAGACTTGATCACCAACATGGAACTCTCGGTTCTTAATTCTAGCATCGTGGATGATCTTGGTCTTCTCCTTGTAGATCAGCGAGTTCTCATAAGCTTCATTCCTTAGTTCATTTAGCTCGTTTAGTTGAATCTTGCGATGATCACCGGCTTTGTTGATGTCGAAGTTAGCCCACTTCAAGGCCCAGTACGCCTTGTGTTCCAGCTCGATAGGGAGGTGGCATGCTTTCCCGTACACAAGACGATAAGGTGTACAACCGATCGGGGTCTTGTAAGCAGTATGAAAAGCCCACAGAGCATCATCTAACTTATCGGCCCACGCGGCACGATGCTCTCCCACAGTACGCTCCAAAATTCGCTTCAATCCACGGTTGTAAATCTCGGCTTGCCCATTGGTTTGGAGATGATAGGCGGTGGAAAGACGGTGATTGACACCATACTTAGCCATGACTCTTGCAAATTGATCATTGCAAAAATGAGTCCTGCGGTCACTGATAATAGCACGAGGAACGCCGAATCGAGAAAAGAGCTGCTTCAAAAAGTTCACAACCACCCTCGCATCGTTCGTTGGGAGAGCCTTAGCTTCAACCCATTTAGAAACGTTGTCAACTGCGACGAGGATGTACTTGTTCCCTTTAGATGATGGAAATGGCCCCATAAAGTCGATGCCCCATACATCAAAGATTTCACATTCTTGTATGAAATTTTGAGGCATCTCATCTTTATGTGTGATCTTGCCTTGTCTTTGTCAAGCATCATAATGTTTAACCATATCGTGAGCGTCACGATAGATGGTGGGCCAATAGAATCCAGAGTCGAATACTTTCTTCGCGGTGTAATTAGGACCAAAGTGACCACTGGTGGGTCCTTTATGGCAAGCGTCAAGGATTTGTACCGCTGCCGGCCCATCAACACATCGACAAATAATCAGATCCACACATTGTTTGAAAAGGTAAGGGTCTTCCCAGAAATAATGTTCAATATCCTTAAAGAACTTTTTCTTTTGTTGGGACGTGAGCCCTTCCTTGAGAATCCCACCCGCTAAGTAGTTTGCAATGTCCGTAAACCACGGGGTGTCATCGAGATTAGAATTGATAGACATTAAGGCCTCAAGGGGAAAAGAGTCATTGATCTCTTTGTTCGGATGATCCCCTTGATATGGATCCTCAAGTCTACTCAGATGATCCGCGGCTAGGTTTTCGACACCCTTCTTGTCACGAATTTCAATGTCGAATTCTTGAAGGAGCAAAACCCAACGAAGAAGTCTTGACTTAGAATCTTGCTTAGTCATCAAGTACTTAAACGCGGAATGATCGGTATTCACGATGGTGGTAGAAAGGACAAGATAGGGGCGAAATTTTTCAAAAGCATAGACAACAGCTAAAAGCTCTTTTTCAGTTGTCGTATAATGCAATTGAGCCCCTGTCATTGTCTTGCTAGCATAGTGGATTGGTTGGAAGTGTTTGTTCACTCTTTGGCCCAAAACGCTCCAATAGCAAAGTCTCTAGCATCACACATCAACTCAAAAGGTAGCTCCCAATTAGGGGTAACCAAGACCGGTGCCTTAGTTAGCTTATCCTTAAAAAGATTGAAGGATTCAAGACACTCTTTGGAAAAGATGAAAGGAGTATCTTTTTCCAAGAGGTGGGTCATCGGGCGAGCGATTTTAGAAAAATCTTGGATGAATCGACGATAGAAGCCCGCAAGACCGAGGAAACTTCTCACACCCTTCACGGTTGAAGGTGGAGGCAATTTAGCAATAACATCGACTTTAGCAAGGTCCACTTCAAGACCGGCTTTGGAGATTTTGTGTCCTAGCACGATGCCCTCTTTTACCATGAAATGGCATTTTTCCCAATTTAGAACAAGGCGAGTGTCATCACACCGCTTAAGAATACGTTCTAAATTGGCAAGGCAAGCGGAGAAAGAATCGCCATAAATCGAGAAATCATCCATGAAGACTTCCATAGTTTCTTCAACCATGTCATGGAAGATAGCCATCATATACCTTTGGAATGTCCCAGAAGCATTGCATAAACCGAAAGGCATGCGTTTGTAAGCAAATGTTCCGTAGGGACAAGTGAATGTGGTTTTCTCTTGGTCTTTGGGATCGATGGGAATTTGGAAATACCCGGAGAAACCGTCTAAGAAGCAGTAATAGTCATTACCCGCTAGACATTCAAGCATTTGGTCCATGAAAGGAAGGGGAAAATGATCCTTTCTCGTAGCATCATTGAGTTTGCGGTAGTCTATACAAACTCTCCACCCTGTAACGAGACGAGTAGGAATCAACTCGTTGTTTTCATTGGGAACAACGGTGATTCCGCCCTTCTTAGGCACACAATGGACGGGACTAACCCACGGTGAATCCGAGATAGGATAGATCATTCCCGCATCAAGAAGTTTGATAACCTCTTTTTTTATTACGTCATGGATCTTAGGATTCACCCTTCTTTGGCTTTGAATAGTGGGTTTGAAGTTGTCTTCAATGAGAATTTTGTGTGTGCAGAAGTGAGGATCAATTCCATGAATATCGGAGATCTTCCAAGCAATCGCTTTCTTGTGATTCTTCAACACGGCGATAAGTCGGGATTTTTCTTCATCTTTCAGGTCCTTTGCGATGATGACCGGTAACGTCTTGTTGTCTTCAAGGAAAACGTACTCGAGATGAGACGGAAGATCCTTAAGCTCTAAATCCGGAGGATTTTCGATGGACGGTGTATTCAACTTCGGCTCATCGGTAGAGATATCCTTAGGAGATGGTGTAGAATTTTGGTCCTCATTGAGAAGTTTCTCAATGGTACGAATGTCTTCATCCCAATCGTTGGGAGAACCATCATACTTAAGATCGAGAGGACCCAAGCTAGCTTCAAAATCATCCAAGTCACTTTCTCCAAAAGTAGCCAATGACGGAGCAATTGAGGCAACGGTCTCAACATTGGGTAGAGAAGAAGAACCACTTTTACAAGCGCCTTTGAAATATTCTTCACAAGCCTCATCAAGAACATCAATGAAATTAACACTCTCGTTTTCCGAAGGCTTCGTAGAAAGTTTACCCATGTTGAAGACGATTTTATCGTCACTAACTCTCATGATTAATTCGCCAGCGGCTACATCAATGAGAGTGCGACCGGTCCTCAGGAATGGACGTCCAACGATTAATGGAACACGGGGATCCATCTCGTAGTCAACGACAACAAAATCCGCCGGGAAGGTGAATTTGTCGACACCAACGAAGACGTCTTCGGCTATCCCCACTGGATAAGCAACCGTACGGTTAGCTAATTCTAAAGTCATTCGTGTGGGGACTAGCTCGGGGAGAGATAATTGCTTCCAAACACTTAATGACATTAAGTTAATACTGGCACCTAGATCGGCTAGGGCCATGCAATTCTCTACTCCCGGGAAGTTGCAAGGAATCAAGAAACGACCCGGATCACCAAGTTTGTTGGGCAATTTCCTTAAGAGCACTACGGAGCAGTTCTCATTAAGTTGGGTCTGAGCAATATCGAGAAGTTTCTCCTTATCACTGAGAAGATCTTTAAACATTTTAGCGTATTTGGGCATGTGAGCGAGAGCCTCAGCAAAGGAGATATTGAAATTCAGTTGTTTGAACATTTTAAGGAAGTTCGAAACCTGGATATCATCCTTGTTCTTCAATTTCTCTTTCCTCAACCTCGAAGGATAAGGTATATTGGGTTGAGCTGAAGGCTTTGGGATAGAATTCTCACTCACATCCTTGGGTGGAGGAGGGGTAGAAGTAGAAGGTGGTGGAACAGGAGATGTAGAAGTTGGAGGAATAGAAGATGGAGGATTCGGAGAAGGAGACTCGTTTTCTTTTGTCACAATCACCGGTGTAGGTGTAGGAAGCTCGGGTTCCTTTAAACCTTTTCCACTGCGAGTGGTGATTGCTTTCATCTCCCCTCTTGGATTAGCAACGGTGTTACTTGGAAGAGAACCAGATCCAGAGGTTTGATTACTAGGGAAGAAACTAGCCATCATATTCCTCAAGTCATTCGTTTGACTTGCCAAAGTGTTTCGCATATCAGCTCGAAGATCGTTTCCTTGCTTAACCATATCTGCTTTCATGTTGGCCATTTCCCGCTGAAGGTTTTGCACGATTACATCATTAGTCCTCATGTAGGTTTCAACATCTTGGTGTAAGGCTGTTTGTTGGTTGAGAGGAGGAGCATGGTAGGCGGGTGGTTGATAAGCAGGTTGTTGGTAAACTTGGTTGTTTCTTTGAGGTGGATATGGGTTTCTTTGGTTTTGATATTGATTTGGAGTTGGAGCACGTGGTTGGTTTTGATTGTTGCGATTGAGGTTGTTTGGGTTTTGTGGGGGAAAACCTGGAGGTGAAAGAAAGTTGTTTGAGCGGTAGCTAAGCAAGTTGCGGTCACCTTGAGGACGTGCTTGATAGCCTCCTGTAGCATAGGTACCGTTGGCGGCATACACATTTTCCGGATTGTCGTGAGTCGAAGGACAATCGGTGTATGAGTGAGATCCCCCGCATATATCACAAGAATGGCTCAAAACATTAGCTTGGGCATTGAATTGTTTGGCATTGTTGGCAGTTTGTAAAGCAAGTGATTCCACAAGCGAAGTAAGCTTATCTATTCTTTTGTCGGCATCACTAGTACTAGCACTTGCTACATTAGTTCTAACACTCTTGGTTTGTACTCTAAATTTGTTCTCAATTATATCCCAAGCAGCATTAGAAGACTTAACCAAAATATTACCCCCCGAAGCACTGTTTAGTGAATCTTGGTTGTTCATGCTTAAACCATTGTAAAAAGTATTGATTTGATGTACTTTTGTTAAACCATGTTGTGGACACTTTCTTAAAAGTTCCTTAAAACGGTCCCAAGATTCACTAAAAGACTCACCGTACTTTTGTTCAAAGGTAATAATTTCATTCCGCAAAGCGGTAGTACGTGAGGGTGGGAAAAAGTAGTTGATAAACTTGGTCTCTAAATCCGTCCACGTAAGAATACTTTGTGGCGGTTCCTTTATCAAGCCAATTACGGGCTTGTCCCTCTAAGGAGAAAGGAAAAAGTTGCAAGCGAATCACTTCTTGTGATACCCCATTGTACTTAACCGTATTGGTAAGCTGAAGAAACCTTTTAATGTGGTCATGAGGATCATCAAGTGAGCGGCCCAAGAAGGGTTGAGCAGAGACCATTTGTATAAAGCCAGATTTGAGTTCAAAGTTGTTGGCTCCAATCTCAGGGATAACAATTGCATCGGTGTTGCCTCCTACGTGCGATTGCAAAAGCTTGATCATTGGTTGATTGTCCATGGTGACAATTGGTTGAGTAATGACTTCGGCTTGAGCTACTCTCTTCTTACGAGCACGAGTACGCATGCAAACCTACAAAAGGATTAGAAAAATAGAAAGGAAATATTTTTGGTTTTTATGGTTTTTTAATTTTTTTGTATTTTTGAAGATTTTATATTTTTTTGGATTTTTGAAATTTTTAAAGCAAGGAAAATAACGTTCAAAGAAGAACGGATCCCAAAATCCAATGCGTCTCTCACTAAAAACCTTTAATCTTAACGAAAAGAGCCGGCAGGGGCGCCATTTAATACAAGGAGTTTGCCTTGTAAGAAAACGTTATCGTCTGAATCTCTTCGAATTGACTATTGGTTCAAAGTGCGACTCAATTGTTCTTGGTGGAAATGAAAATGGTTTGGTTGATTATCTATTTTAAACTAATAGCAAATAAGTAAATGTCGTTGAGTAAAATAGAAGTTTAAAGATTAATACTAAAATGACGAGTTAAAATTAAATGCTTGAAAACTTAAAGGCAATATTAGAAAAATACTTGAACACTTAATAAAACTAACACTTGAAAATTTTGCAAGAACAAGAAACTAAACCATCGTAAAATTGCCAAATCAGAATCTAATCGGAATATTGGTCGGAATATGGCTGCAGTCGGAAAGTTGAACAAAGCACCAAATCGGAATAAAAATGAGTCAAATCGGAATACTTGGGAGACACCTAATCGGAATGTACAAAAGAGATTCCGATCGGAATGTTTAGAAACAAACCCAATCGGAATATCCACAATAATCACTCAATCGGAATGTTTAACAAAAAATCCAAATCGGAATGTCATAAAAACCCCACCGTCGGAATATCTAAACCCTAATCCGATCAATACGATCGGAATACTGGAGATGGTGCTGGTCGGAATGCCTGATCGGAAAGGGGTTTACCCTTTCCGATTACTCTTTTGATCCGAGAATAAAGCAAAGGCAATAAGCTACTTTGATAAGCCCAAAACTAAAACGAATCTATAGTAAAATGGATTAAATAAGCACTAATAACTACTTATCCAAACTTAAAATAATCAATCTTTTAAATCAAACTACAAAAAGATGAACTTTTTAAGAAAACTTTTTTAAAAAGTAAATAAGCTAAACATATAAATAAGCCAATAAGCACAAAGATCTCAAAGCTTATTCGTATGAAAACTTAAGTAGGCATAAAAAGATTAACTTTTTAAGCACAAAAACATTAAGATCAACACGGGTTTAATGTAATTCGCACCAAAAGTTACTAAAATCAAAGAAAGGTAGAAAGAGATGAAAGATTAAAAGCATAACTAGAACTTGATTAATGAAATCAACAATACACAAATGTTTAATCTTGAAAGATTAAAAGAAAGGAAGATGAAAACTTAGTGAGAGAAAGTGGAAAACTTTCTCTCTCTAAAACTAGAAACAAAAGTGAAAAATGAAAAACTTAAAACTAAAAACTAACTACCCTCCTAATGTGTATTAGGAGGGTATTTATAGGAAAATGGAAGGAGTGCATGTGTTGCTTCTTCTTTCTTTCTTTATTCACGTCTTCTCGACTTGATTTAATTCTTTGTCTTTTCTCGACGTCGTCTCGGGATTTGAACTTGTCTTGATAATTTTCTTCTTTAATTTAGACTTGAGTTCTTCGACTTCATTAAGCTTCCGTCTTTAGACTTTTTCTTCGATAAATCTTCAGAATAGGCCTTGGACTCCCGTTCTTTTTGCACTCTTGATCTTTTGACTTCGTCTTTTCCCGTTTTCTTCGATAAAAGCCCGTGAAAGCCCGTGTTTTCTTCCTTTTTCATCTTTTGGTCCTAAAACACAATAAAAACACAAACCACGCATAATTCCGACTTTTACGACATAAATCACACGTTTTGGTCTTGTTATTATTGGAAATAAGTGGTAAAAGGATAAGTGTTTTCACACTTATTAACACTTTTGGCCAAAAATGTTAAATAGTTTAAAAATGACAGCTTTAGTCCCTATACTTGTAAAAATTATATAATATTCCCAAAAATGGACCAAATGGTCTAGGATTTTAAAAAAAGTTTCAAAACATGTTATAATCATAATAAAAACATTTCTTCAGAATTATTGCTTTTGAAATTGGTTTTGGTTATTATTTTATGTAAATTACAAAACTAGGGTTTTAAGACATCTTTACCTTATAACTTCCATTTAAAAATAATCAAATGACTTGGTTTCTTTTAGATTATCTTTCTAACATTATATTGGCATTATAAAAACTCTAAAAAGTCATTATAACAATATTAAAGCATAGCTAACATAGAAATTACCTAGGTAGCTCCAAACTGGCTCCTAATGGCTTCCTATGAGCACTACTTGCTATCAAAGCTTCAAGAGCTTCAATGGATTCC
Source organism: Glebionis coronaria (assembly GCA_025667525.1). NCBI lineage: Eukaryota > Viridiplantae > Streptophyta > Magnoliopsida > Asterales > Asteraceae > Glebionis > Glebionis coronaria. The sequence continues at coordinate 581,003 of JANFOE010000893.1, forward strand.
TTCTAGACCTATTTTCTGGTCTTATATGAGTCTTAGGACGTATATACAAGTGGAAAATAGAATGGTTAATGGAGGTTAAGAGAAAACGGGATGCGAATTGGAATGAAAGGTTTAGCTTGCTATTTATACAAATTTCGACCCTTAGTCTCCAAGAAAAGCCATGAAACATGTAACACAGATAAGGTAGTGACTAAGGAAGGGTAGGGAAGATCTATGCCAGTTTATAGGAGCTAGAAACATTTAAAATCCATGGAAGACTTGTTGTAATAGATTTCGGCCACAAAAATGAACTAGGATGATATTTTTCCAAAAAGTAGCTTATGCACCTATGTTCTTGGTTGCTTAGGCTTGTATATATCTTCTATGTATCGTAAAATATCTGCCTTAGGTTTGAATTTTGGAGGGAAAGGTTTGAAATATATTTTTGGAGGGAAAATGTATAACCGGGTCTAAATTAGGGCTTGTATCTTTATACTTTGTGATTTTGGTGATTAACGGTTTAGGAATGTGATTAGTGATGGATTAGGGTATAATTAGGGTTTAGAAAACGTAATTAAGAAGTTTAGATCTTTGGTTTGAAGTTTAACAAAGGTTTAAGGTGAAAATGGGAAGAAAACTTAGGTGGGTTAGGGTTTCTAATCATTTATGGTCAAGTCTTAGTAAAAGTTATTATCCTTCAATTAGCTACTTATGTATACTCAATTTATACATCCTCCATTGTCCTCAATGTGCTCATGAAGTCCCTACATTGGTTTTACTAAGTTATTCTAAGTAAACATGTCTAAAGGTCGAAAATACCCATTTTGACCTAATTTACAATCCATGCATTAAAATATTGTACCTTATGCTCTAGGGTACTTTTACATTTTCTTAATATAATCTTATAACTTTAATGAAAGACTAGGTAGTATTTCTATGTAGATTTCTAAATTTAAGGGTTTTTAGGTCATTAATCCTAATGACTTTCTACTTTGGGTAATTAGGGTTTGTATCTTCATAAAAACTTATTCTAGGGCTTATATGATATGTTTATGAATTATAAGGTTTCTAAATTCTTAGTTTAAGGGTTTATATAGGTTGATCGTATTCTAGGGATAATTATGGGAGCTTAAGATCCTATGCTTTGATAACTTGTACCTTATGCTTTACTAACTTGTAAATTAACTTGAAATAAATGTATAATATTAATATGATACTTAGTTGAGTTTTCTAATTAATAGAAAAATATTAGACTCTAATTAAATGTGAAATGGATTTTACATGCTAATCTTGGTTACTAAGTCTTAACTTGTAATTAGCTTTGGATTAGTGAATATTAGTATTTTGTGATCAATTAACTTTCCTTAATATGATAGATTATAATTAGTATATTATTTTTTATACTTGTACATAGATATTAGGTAGTTATATTGCTTGAAACATTGTTTACCAAGGGTTTCTAGGTGGTGATCTAATGTATTATGTACATTTACTTGTACTTCGCTTTGTATAGTTTGTTCTTACCATTCTTAGGTATTATTATGTCTTCAAAGTATAGTTTATAACTTGTTTATAATCTATAATGACTTATTCATATGTATTATCCATTCATAGTTTAGTATTCTTGAGTTTATAACTCATTTAAAGGGATTCTAGGGTTTCTAAGGGAATTTAGAGCATCATAGTTATATTTGAGATGTTCTTATTCATAATGTACTTATTCATAATGTACTTATTAGATTACTTTTAGTACTTAGACATGATATATACATTATGTTTACAACATATAGGAATATGTTGTAGTGGCATTTAAGGTTGGGAGAACACATTCATCTTAGCAAGTAAGGTACAAAAGCAAAAATTTCTAGTCAAATTTTCATATAAATACAATTATAACACATGACACATAAGTGAAATTTGAGGATTGTCACATAAACTAAGAATCAGTAAGTTATACACGAACATACAACTCATTCACGTCCTTTATTATGTAGCACTCGTAAAGTCGGAGTAGTACTATCCACCTTTCATCTTTCATCGTTACTCGACATAAGGTACGGATATCCCGTCCTTCAGTAAGGACATTCTCTTTCTATGCATGGGATTCCCGGGTTGCTGCCATCTGTTTTCCTTAGTAGTTTATACGTTATAAAACTTTTTAGTATCTACCATGCTATCATTTTAAATTGCCTGAGCTATATACATTCATGACCATGTCCACATAGTTATGGAGGTACCATAACCATGACACTTTAGGCACCGGTGTCATGACTGATTGATTTCTCGCAGCATCTCTTTCAGTTACTTGGCCATTCTTATAATTATCATGTGGGGCGTATGGGTGCATCCTAGTACATGTTTTGCAGGTTTACAAGGTGACTGTGGTGTGTGTGCTCTACATCCGTCACATTGGAGCTGATCCATCTACCCAAAATTATATAATTAGAGGTCACCCTTCTAATAGCATGACGAGGTCACCACTCTATGTATTCATGCACGTTGATACCTTTTATGACCTATATGAGCTCTTGGCATTTAAATTACGTTTCATGAATAAACATAAGATTTTTCAGTTACAAACAAATTTATAAAACATGTTCCAGGTTTTCTAGGACTTACACTTTAACACCCCCAAATTTACACGCAGAAGAATATATCTTTGGGTGCTAAACAATGGTATAATAACACATAATTTAAAAAGAACGACTCGAAAAGATATGTTTCAAATTTATCGTTCCCAAAACAGTTATTAGAGTAGCGTAGTCCCAAGACATCGTAACCAAAGTACAAGTAAAACAAAAGATTTAGATCGTTTTAAACAAAGGAACGATAAACATTCAAAGAGTTTGAACAACATAAGCGGTGCACAACTTCATTCACGTGACCTCCAAGCTTCACACTTCCTGATTACCTAAAATACATGTGAGAAAAATCATCAACAAAAATGCTGAGTGAAAACTATAGGTTTATATAATGATTTTGAACACAAGCAAAAGTTATAATTTGGTGGCATACTTGAAGGCAACAAGCATCGAATAATTTGCATCAACAATATAATTGTATATAGCAACATATTGCGTTAAGCTCATGGAACCAAGCCCTTAGATACTCCGTTAGGTCTAATAAGACAAGAGATTTATTAATTGTCGGTTACCTCTAGATTATTGGTACATTGCCGTATACCTGACTTCTCAATACAATATGTCCGTACAGTGGGCGTCCAGGCCTAAGCACGAGGGACATCACCCACATTCCGAACCGAAGCGGCTTCCCCCATAGATCTATTAATTGTACCAGCCGCTAGCCCATCATAAGCTAGTTAACGGTCCATAATTGAGGCTTTAACAATGGCAATCTACTTAATGCAATTTAAGGCAACCACTGGTCCATTTAGATAGGGACAAGTATACCATAAAAATCTTGTGTCCTAAGTTTATAAAACATGTATTCCCCCTCGCGGGTTTTAAAAATATTTGAATGAGCTCAAACGAGGCTATAGACTCACCATAGTATTTAGAGTAGTTGAAGACGATCGTCGACGATAGATGATGCCTTTCAACCACGAGAACCGCAACCTATCAAATAAGGCGCGTTCAATAATAATAGACTCGAGAAATAAACCATACATAAGAATATCAAAATCAAACTCATAAAATCACAAAAAACTCGAGAGAAAACGATACAAGTGATACTATATACTTTTCTACACATTTACTTTATTACTCTATACTTTCGATAAAAATCTGCCGGCACATACCAAATGTACTAGCTCATTTACCAAACTTAAACACGTCAAAATTTTATGATACTACACAGAGAACTCACATACTATATGTAGAAAGTCCTCCTAAAAGTTGGTCAAAAGATTTTACTTTTAAAGTTCCCTGCCCGACACATCTTTGAACTACAAAAACCGGACAGTTTTACGTCATCGACTCATACAACCGTTTCAACTTCTATAAACGACTCCATTTGCAAAATCGACACTTAGGTTTGAAATTAGACTCACCATATAGGGTTTAAACTTTTACATCACTCCTTGAATCATTTCAAAACTCATTCTATAGTCCCCGAGATTGGATCCAAATATCGATAACAACTACATGTTGTGCCGATACTCGTCTCACGGTACACGAATAATCAAACTATCATAACTTTTCGCTCGTTTGAAGCTAGAAGCTCTACTTTACACCAAAACGAAGATAATCAAATTCACTACAACCATATGCCATTATTTAAGCCATTATAAAAACATAAGGTACCCAAAATACCCTTTTACCTACTGATCTAAATCACCCTTCAAAATCTTACATGAAATCATGTTTTTAAGCAAAATCAACCATGTTTATCATCATCCCAACACGCTAATAACAACATAAACTAACCTTAACACTTGTATCAATCTTCAAATCAAAAACCCAAAATCAAAAAAAAGTTTTTAGTAACAAAATAGCATGATCATCACCAACTACACATGCATGATCACATACTTGATCTACCAACCCTAAATCTTATAAAAAAAAAAAATCAAACTTCTTGCATGTAAATAAAATTGGTACCAAAAGAAGCCTCTTCAATTTCTAAGATATGGTCTTTATTTGTTTTTGAATGGATCAAGTTCAATTTTGAAAGAAAAATGGATTTAGGGGTGTTTAGGGTGATGGTAAGAAAGGGGAGAGGGAGAGGGGGTGATGATTTCTATGTTTAGTAGTTTACTATGTGAAAATTAGGTGAGAAATCACTTATATATATGGTGGTGGAGGGACCCTCTTTGCCAATTTGTGATAGTTATGGTCCAAAATGAAAATAGTTAGCTAAAAAGCGGGAAATGACTATTATTCAATTTTGAAAATATTCACGGGGCTCGGGTTTCATAAAATTACTTTTAAAAAGTTCAAACGCACACGAAAAATTATATTATAACAACTTAATACGTAATTAAAACGATATCGTCGAAAGTATTAAATATCGAAACAATCGATAATAAAATATAAATTTTTGGGCTTTCGTCGGTATCGCGACCGCTAGTAGTCCTCGTTACTTGTCAAAATATAAGAATAAAATGTTCAATATCGGTTTCAACTTAAACCGTTAAGCATAATAGTATTTAACGTTATAAAATACTTCAAAAATATTTGAAAGATAGAATTAAATAATGACCTTATTTTTGCGGGTTTTACATCCTCACCACCTTAGGAGAGCACCTTCCCGGGGCTTACTTCTCCTTAGGTCCATCTACGAACAAATGCGGATACATGCTCTTGAAGTAGTCCTCTCGCTCCCAAGTGTATTGGGGTCCACGTCGGGAATTCCATCGTACTTTTACTATCGGGATCCGACTTTGCTTAAGGCGTTTCAGCTCTCGATCCATGATCTCCACCGGTTCCTCAATAAAATGCAGCTTGTCATCCAGTTGTATCTCCTCAAGTGGAATTATCAAATTCTCGTCCGCCAAACACCTCTTAAGATTAGAAATGTGAAAAGTGTTGTGAATAGCACTTAAATTATCCGGCAATTCCAACTTATATGCCACAGGACCAACTCGTTCAATAATCTTGAATGTACCAATATAGCGTGGACTAAGATTTCCTTGCTTGCCAAATCGAATTACTCCTTTCCAAGGTGATACTTTCAGTATAACCATATCGGTAATATCAAACTCCAATGGTTTTCTCCTCTTATCCGCATAGCTCTTCTGCCTACTACAGGCAGTCAATAAACGATTCTTGATTTGCACGATCTTCTCAGTCGTCTGTCTAGTCAATTCAGGACCCGTCAATTGACTTTCTCCAACCAACCAACTGGTGATCTACACTTTCGCCCGTAAAGTGCTTCAAAAGGCGTAGCCTTGATACTTGTGTGATAACTGTTGTTGTATGAGAACTCCACCAAAGGTAAGTGTCGATCCCAACTACCTCGAAAGTCTATTACACATGCTCGTAACATATCCTACAAGGTCTGAATGGTTCTTTCACTTTGTCCGTCTGTTTTCGGATGATACGCAGTGCTCATGTCCAACTGAGTCCCCAAATCTCGTTGAAGCGATTTCCAAAACTCATATGTGAACCGACTATCTCGATTAGAATTAATTGACAAAGGAAATCCATGTTAACAAACAACTTCCTTCAAATACTATCGAGTAAGTTTGTCTAAGTCATCATTTTTATTTATCGGCAAGAAATGAGCCGACTTAGTCAACCGATCAACAATCACCCAAATCGTATCATAACCACTAGAAGTTCTCGGATGTCCCGAAACAAAATCCATAGTGATATTCTCCTATTTCCATTCTGGAATTTCAGGTTTTTGTAGTAAACCCGAAGGTCTCTTGTGATCAAACTTCACCTTAGCATACGTCAAGCATTTACTAACATAAGTAGCAATGTTAGCCTTCATATTCGACCACCAGTAGCATTTCTTCAAGTCTTGGTACATTTTATCCGACCCTGGGTGAATCAAATATTTAGACTTATGAGATTCGTGCATAATTAAATCTCTCAGTCCTCCATACACCGGTAACCATACACGATTCTCAAAATACCGAACTCCGTCATCACGAATTTCGAATATAGGCGTCATCCTTCTACACAAGTCTTCATTCCTCACATTCTCCTCTTTCATCGCCTCTGTTTAAGCTTTAAGTATTCGATTAGATAATCAGAATAAGTTTTCATGGCTAAAGCTCTAACCCTTTTGGTTATTTCTCTATCTTTCCTACTAAGAGCATCGACAACTACATTCACCTTTCCGGGATGATAGCAAATTTGAATGTCATAACTCAACAATGCTACCCATCTTCTCTGCCTCATATTGAGCTCCTTCAGATCTAAAATATGTTGCGGGATTTTATGATCAGTATATACCACACTCCTTGTACCGTAGAGATAGTGTCTCCAAAGTCTAAGAGCAAAGACAACAACTCCTAATTCCAAGTCATGTGTAGTATAATTCTCCTAATGCTTCCTCAAATGACGAGATGCATACGCGATCACTTTCTCCCTTTGCATCAACACATCATCAAAACCCTTATGTGATGCATCACAATATACCACAAAGTCTTCAGTTCTGTCGGGCAAAGACAAAATTGGTGCAGAACAAAACTTCTGTTTCAAAGTTTGGAATGCTTCTTCTTCTTCTGAACCCCACTCATACTTCTTGTTTTTCTGTGTAAGTTTATTAAGAGGTTTAGAAATTAAAGAGAATCCTTCTATGAATCGCCGATAGTATCCAGCCAATCCCAAGAATTGTCTAACTTCAGTCAGGGTTGTAGGCGTAGCCTAATCTCTAATTGCTTCAATTTCGGAAGGATTAACATGAACTCCACAACTATCGATCACGTGCCCAAGGAATAGAAGAAAATCCAACGAAAAATCACACTTGGAGAATTTTGCATACAACTTCTCCTTCTTCAATAATTCTAATATGATCTTTAGATGACCTTCATGCTCTTCTCGACTATTAGAATAAATGAGGATGTCATCGATAAATACAATCACAAACTTCACGAGATATGGTTTACACACACGATTCATTAAGTCCGTGAATACCGCAGGTGCATTAGTTAACCCAAACGGCATCACTTGGAATTCAAAGTGTCCATAACGCGCCCGAAAAGCCGTAATAGGTATGTCCTCGTCTCTAACACGAAGTTGATGATAACCCGACCTCAAGTCGATCTTCTAGTACACACACGAACCTTGAATTTGATCAAATAAATCATCGATCATAGGAAGTGGATAACGATTGTTAATAGTTAACTTGTTCAAATCTCGGTAGTCTATGCACATTCTGAACGATCCACCTTTCTTCTTCACGAACAATACTGGAGCTCCCCAAGGTGACGAACTTGGTCTAATGAACCCCTTATCCATTAAATACTTCAACTGATCTTCCAACTCCTTCATCTCAAATGGTTCCAAACGATATGGTGTACGCGCCACCGGTGCAGCTCCCGACACTAGATCAATCATGAACTCGACTTCTCGCGGAGGCGGAAGCCCTGGCAAGTCATCAGGAAATACTTCAGGAAAATCACGAATAACTGTAACATCTTCCACAAGCCTTACAGGTAGTTGTTTCTCCACTACTTGAGCCAAGAACATGTGACAACCTCTTTCCATATATTTCCTTGCCTTTATACAAGATATCACCGTTAGATGAGATCTACTGACATCACCTTGAACTACTAACACCTTGTCCTTAATCGCTATGTGAACAACTTTCTCCCCACATACAATAACCGCATCATGTGCAACCAACCAATCCATACCAACAATCACATCAAACGAACCCAACTCTATCGGCATTAAATCAATTTCAAACAAATGATTTGCTAATTTCAAAGGACACTTCTTAAATATAGTGCTAGTACTAACTAATTGTCCATCAGCTAACTCGACCTCATAACTAGTATTTATATTTGTTGGCTCAATATCTATTAAACGACTAAAGGAAATGCTTATAAAGCTCCTATCAGATCCTAAGTCAAACAACACACTAGCATATCGATGGTTGAGTAAGAACGTACCCGTCACCACATTTGGACCTTGTGCCTGATCAGCATCCTTAACAACATAAACTGCCCTAGCAACTTTACCTGCTTTCTTGTTCTTCAACTTTGGACATCTAGGGCGAATATGATCAAGTTCTCCACATTCAAAACAATTCCTGATTAGAATAGCATTTGCTCCAGTGACAGGAACCCTTGTCTTTCATTCTCCACAACATGTCCAACATTTCCACATTTAGTGCACCTTGGTTGACAATTACCAAAGTGTCAAACACCACATTTTTTACATTTCTGGGATGGTCCCCCATGGTCAACATCATTATTCTTGCTAGTTGTAGATCTAGCCCCATCATTTCTCCTCTGATTATACTAATTGTGGTGGTTATTACTCTGATTACCACTCTCTGAATTCTCCCATTTCCTTTTACTATCGTCAGCAGCTTTCTTAGCCCTATCTTGAACTTTCTGCCAATGAGTGTATGAGCCATTCTCACAGTTTCAACAAAGTTCTTGGGTCGAGATGAAGTTGTCTCACCTTTAATGTACCCAGGCAGCCCTTTAACGTATTAATCCATCTTTTCTTCTCAGTCGCAAAAGCATCTGGACACAACAAAACCAACTCATTGAATCGGCTACTATATGCAGCAATGTTATTATCTTTTAGCTTCAGGTGCCTCAAATCATCCTCCAAAGTAGATAACTCTTCTTTTGGAAAAAACTCTTCTTTTAGCAACCTTTTGATTTCATCCCAGGGTTTCTTGTTTGTAGCTTCTAACCCAACTGTAGCAACTTGAGTCTTCCACCAGCTTAAAGCTCGATCCTTGAAAGTAGCAATAGCGAACTTAACCTTGTTCCTTTCTGAGTTATCACTAATCTCAAATGTTGTTTCAGTTTTCTCAATTCACCTAAATAATTCCAGTGCTCCACCAGTTCCTTGAAATATATTGGGTCCACATTTCATGTATCCAGAAAAAGTACACTCTTTTACTGCAGCAGGAACCTGAGCAACCTCACTTGCAGGATTCTCAGCTACACCTGCTCCTCCAACAATTTCTGGTTCAACAGGGTCACCTGCACCTCCAACACCTGCACCTCCAGAGCCACCTGCTCCTTCAGTGTTAATACGAGCAACTCTATCTGCAGCTAATGCTTTCGCTACCTCCTCAACAACTAGGCTTGCAATGGCATCATTTGTCATTCTCCTAGGTGGCATGATTGTGTCACATCACAAAGAGATAAGATAAAATGAATGAGTTAATTGTAATCATGGCATAGTCATATCATGTACAAAATTCAGTCATCAAATGCATACACATTATCGATACGATAAATCACAATCATTATAAGGATCAAAGGAAACTATTATCATAGATCAACAAGGAATGATCTTAAAGACAAATAGAGTACAATGACACAAAATAATAGACACTAGTCACGTGGGGATCCACATGGCTTAGTTGACTGTGACCCGCTTGCACTAGTGGAACCTGCTTCCTCCTTATCGAAGACGTAATTGGGCGGTGGTAAATTCATAAAATAGGTATAAGTTCATAATAAAATGAAATAGAATAATTTTAAAAAATTTAAATAAATATAGAAAATCCTTCAAAATAAGTACAAGAAAATTTCATAAAGTTATTTAAATACATCATTAGTAAATGATAAACTTTAATCGAAAACTTTTAACGATATTAATATATATCGATCAGGGTTTATAGTATTTATTTATAAATACTTAGCAATATAGGATACATAATAATGTATACTAAAATTTTAATCCCAGAAGTAGCTTGAACATGAAGTCACGAGAAATTATGTGCACCGACTCTTTGAAAAATAAAAACTGACAGTTATAGGTTAGGTTTTCAGAATACGACCTAGTTCTCTATAACTCATGGCTCTGGTACCAATCTCTAACACCTCCAAATTTACACGCAGTGGAATATATCTTTGGGTGCTAAACAATGGTATAATAACACATAATTTATAAAGAACGACTTGAAAATAGATGTTTCAAATTTATCGTTCCTATAACATTTATAAGAGTAGCGTAGTCCCAAGACATCGTAACCAAAGTACAAGTAAAACAAAAGATTTAGATTGTCTTAAACAAAGGAACGATAAACATTCAAAGAGTTTGAACAACAAAAGCAGTACACAACTTCATTCCCGTGACCTCCACGCTTCACACTTCCTGATTACCTGAAATACATGTGAGAAAAATCATCAACAAAAATGCTGACTGAAACCTATAGGTTTATATAATCATTTTGAACACAAGCAAAAGTTATAATTTGGTGGCATACTTGAAGGCAACAAGCATCGAATTATTTGCATCAACAATATAATTGTATATAGCAACATATTGTATTAACCTCATGGAACCGAGCCCTTAGACACTCCGTTATGTCTAATAAGACAAGAGATTTATTAATTGTCGGTTACCTCCAGATTATTGGTACATTGCCGTATACCTGACTTCTCAATACAATATGTCCGTACAGTGGGCGTCCAGGCCTAAGCGCGAGGGACATCGCCCACAAACCAAACCGAGGCGGCTTCCCTTATAGATCTATTAATTGTACCAGCCGCTAGCCCATCATAAGCTAGTTAACGGTCCATAATTGAGGCTTTAACAATGGAAATCTACTTAATACAATTTAAGGCAACCACGGGTCCATTTAGATAGGGAAAATCATACCATAAAAATCTTGTGTTCTATGTTTATAAAACATGTATTCCCTCCCCCTCACGGGTTTTAAAAATATTTAAATGAGCTCAAACGAGGCTATAGACTCACCTTAATATTTAGATTAGTTGAAGACGATCGTCGCTGATAGATAATGCCTTTCAAACACGAGAACCGCAGCCTATCTGTAGAAACTAGAAGGGGGGTTGAATAATTTCTTATATTTACTTGTTAAAATGTGGTTTTCAAAAATCCTTTTTCAAAAACTTAGGCTTGAGGAAATATGTGAAATCTTCTTATGCACAATATGAACAATGATAGTGTAACTAAACTAATACTAACAAAAATATATGCACAAAAAATAAAGAATGTAAAGAGTTAAGGGTAAAGAAAGATCAAACCGAACACCAAGGATTTATAGTGGTTCGGCAACGAAGCTCACTCCTCGTTCCTACTCCACTCCTCGAGTACTCCTTACTCGAGAGTTCACTACACAACAAGCTCCTTATGGTGGAGAAAACCGTACATGTCGCTTAACCAATTTCCGACTCTAAGCTAAAAGTTGATCCCTAATCGTAGCTATGACCAATCTACACAACTATACTTAGTACATACACAACTTCCAAATAGACACAACTACTTGGATCTTCACAACTATGACACAACTACAAATGTATAAAATTAGATCTTCAATGGATCTTTGGTGGTGGACTCAACACTTCACAAGGATAGTGTTCTTCTCTTTGCACTTGGAGAGGAAGGGATGGAAGAACAAGATTCACTTCTTAAACAAGTAGTAATCAAACAAATGATCAAAGATTTGAGTGATTAAAGAAGAGTGTTTGAATCTGGAAATAGATGTGCAAAAGAGGTGAATTGAAAAGCTGAGAATGGTCCACTATTTATAGGACAAAGGGCCAACGGCTATATCTGCCCTCGGTTCCTTATCTTAGCCCGCGGTACCTTATCGATAAGGAACCGCCTAGGAGCTAAGGAACCGCTGGACTAGACTCCGCTCCCTTTTTGTCCTTTAGTGGTGGAGGTCATATCTGGTTTAAAAAATATCCTGATAGAATATTCCTAACCAAATAAGAATATGCCATTTTAAAATTTTCAAATAATTAATTTAATAAAACATTTTCTTAAAAAGAAAGTTTAATAAAAAAAACTTGTCACACTTAATAAAAAGTGAGTTTTAAGAAAAGATTAAATCACTTGATCACTTGATTTAAGGTTAGTACTTGTTTATCCATACCTTAAGCGAAAATGGGTAAAATGAAAAATACTTGAACTCAAGAATTCGTTTTTCGTTGTTTTCGTAAATGCTTGTTTTTACATATTGTCGTAATCAAAACTAAGCGAGACCGAAAAATGCAAGTAACGTTTTTAGGCATTATTGCATTAACAATCTCCCCCTTTTTGATTTTGACAATACATAAACTCAATCACACAAAAAACAAGATTTTCAAAGACGAGTTTATTCATTTCTCCCCCTTTGTCGAAGCAAAAAGGTTGCACAAGTCGGTGTTGAAGAGACGGACTTTGCAAAGACTCCCCTTTGGTGCTTACTCCCCCTAGCTTGGGGCACCGAGGAATCGAGATATGGTGACAAGATACATAGAAGCGTTAGTTGAACAAAAGAAACAACCAAGAAGATATAGCAATAGGTCACAAAATAAAAGAGAAGAAAAAAAAAGACAAAGATCCAAGATAGGTTACTAAAAAACATCATACAAAGATGTATGGAAAAAGAAACAAGCCAAAAGAATAAATCTAATCCTAGTTATTCTAGAATTCTAAGATTTGCTTGAATTTGGTGTCTTGTGGATAAGCAAACAATGCTTATATGAAAGACAAGGTAATGGCGGAGGGTGGTGGTGGTGGCTTGTTGGAGATCTCATAATCAAAGTGAAGAGAAGGCTTGATTAAGAGACTCTTGATGTAGCTCAACTCCTCATAGATGTGTGCCATAACAAGATGTTGATATTGACAACAATGACAATATGTTCCATGGTGCATGACATTATCATGAGAAGGAGGAAGAACACTAAAGGGTGGTGGTGGAAGAATAGATGTTCCACAATCAACATTCTTGGTAGGAGAGATGTGATTAAGAGTGTTCTTGGGTGAGTTTGGATTGTAATGGTTTTTGGGTGAGTTGGGATTGAAAGCAATTGGAGAAAATGGAGGAGATTCAAGGCTTTCATTGGGAGAGTAAGACATTTTGAGGTGTGAAGTATGACAAAATGCTTATGGTTTAAATAGGGAAGGCTTAGGGTATTTTTGGGGTGGTCAAAGGGTTTGAAACAAAGATTCTCAAAAATGTTGGAGCAAATCTGGAGTTTCAGACAAAAACCCGAAAAAGGAAGGCACTGTAGGCGGTTCCTTATGTAGGCTGGCGGTACCTTATCAATAAGGCACCGCGGTTCACATATGGAACCGCCTGCAGAGGCTGTGTTTGGTGTTTGGAGGAAGATTTTTCAGCAAATCTTATTTTTCTAGTCTAACTTATCATAGGGATATGCTTAAAAGCAAAGATAGACAAAGAAAGCATATGCAAACTTACCAAATAGAGATTTGACCAGAATACATGGATTTAAAAAAATTGATGTAGGAGGTGTGTAAGACAAGACCTTAAGTCATGACACAATGATCCTCCATGATTCTATCTTGTTCTTGCTATGTTTGAGAGAATCATACATATGAGTTATGTAAGCTCTAGATTAATAGCGAGAATCTATGAAAAATCGTTTTTAGATTAAATTAACAATGTCAAACGTATTTCTCAACTATTTTCGAAAGAGACTTTGAGAATTTTGAAAAGGAGAAGAGAGTGTTTTTCCAAAAGAGTTTGGAAGACTCAATGACTCAAAGTGGTAAAAGAAAACACACAAAAAGAAAAGAAATTAAGGAAGATGTTCCATTAATCCTAGACCAAGACGCAAGTAATTAAAAGGTTCCCTCTTAAGTGGCTTAGTGAAGATGTCGGCTAAGTTGTCTTCGGAGGGTACCTTCTCAATTGAAATGTTCCCCTTTTGAACATTATCCCTAAGGAAATGGTGTCGAATTTCTATGTGTTTGGTTCGCGAGTGTTGCACGGGATTCTTGCTAAGGTCTATAGCACCTTTATTATCGCACATGATGGGAACATCATCAAGAGAAATCCCGTAATCAACAAGCGCTTGCTTCATCCATAGAGCTTGTTGGCATGCTTTTCTGGCACTCACATACTCGGCTTCCGTGGTGGATATTGCAAGAGCGGTTTGTTTCTTGGAGAACCAAGAAGTTAAACAACCCATGAAGGTACAAACTCCACTAGTGCTTTTCCGGTCCACATAGTCTCCCGCATGATCCGAGTCCGCGTAGAAAATGGTTTCTACGCCGGTCCCTTTAGGATACCATAATCCTAAATGTATAGTGCCTTTAATGTATCGGAAGATACGCTTAACCGCTTCGAGGTGAGAGGTTTTGGGAGCCTCTTGGAAGCAAGAACAAAGGCAAACACTAAACATGATATCCGGTCGACTTGCCGTTAGGTACAACAAACTACCAATCCTACCTCTATATTTGGTGTTGTCTACCGACTCACAATCATCATCTACGCTGAGTTTAGTATCCGAGGCCATAGGGGTCTTCATTGGTCTAGATTCTTCTAATCCAAATTTCTTTAGCATTTCTTTAGCGTACTTAGATTGACTAAAGAAAATACCATCGTCCATTTGTTTAATTTGGAGTCCTAAAAAGAAGTTATGTTCTCCCATCATACTCATTTCAAACTCATCATGCATGATTTTGGCAAAGTCATCACACAATTCTTGACAAGTTGAGCCAAATATAATGTCATCAACATATATTTGTACGATTATGAGGTGAGGACCTTTCTTCTTTGTAAAGAGCGTATTGTCTACCATCTCCATGGTATACTCATGTTTAACAAGAAACGCTTTAAGTCTATCATACCTAGCTCTGGGTGCTTGTTTGAGACCATAAAGTGCCTTCTTAAGCTTGTAAACATGATCCGGTTTCTCAAAATCAATGAAGCCGGGAGGTTGAGCCACATATACCTCCTCATTGATCAAACCGTTAAGAAATTCACTCTTTACATCCATTTTTTGAAGCTTAAAGTCTAAGGCACAATCGTAGGCTAAAAGGATTCTAATGGATTCTAATCTAGCTACCGGTGCATATGTCTCGTCAAATCAATCCCTTCTTGTTGATTATAGCCTTGTGCTACAAGTCTAGCTTTGTTACGAGACACAACACCATTCTCATCTAACTTATTCCTATATACCCATTTGGTTCCTATAAATGTAGAACTTCTAGGTGGAGGAACAAGTTCCCAAACATCATTGACAACGAATTGATTTAATTCTTCTTGCATCGCAATGACCCAACTCTCGTCCGCCAAAGCTTCTTTAACATTATTTGGTTCAATCAAGGAGACGAAACAAAAGAAGTTGCTTTGGTTTTTGACTTGATATCTTAGGGTCCTTTGATTTAAGTCACCAATGATATTATTGAGAGTATGATCCCTAGACTCCTTAATGTTTACTTCCTTTTCAACACTAAGGTCTTCAACTCCTATTTTTCTAACCTCTTTGGCTTTTACTACTTCTAATTCATCCAAGTCATCATCAACCAATGGTGGTGTCTTGGGTGAGAGAGGGGTTTCATAAAAGGTTACGTTGAGTGATTCTTCAATAACCCCCGAGGTTCTATTTAGGACAATGTAGGCTTTGCTAGTTTGGGAATAACCTAAAAGGATACCTTCGTAAGACTTTGGGTCAAACTTGGTAAGGTAGTCTTTGGTGTTGAGGATAAAGCACTTGCTTCCAAACACCCTAAAGTATTCCAATGAGGGTTTCTTACCTTTAAGAATCTTATGGGGGTCTTTCCTAGGAAAGGTCGAATAAGAATTCGGTTGAGAATATAAGTCGATGTGTCCACGGCATTGCACCAAAAATTTTGAGGCAAAGATTACTCGTTTAGCATCGTCCTACTCATCTCTTGGAGAGTCCTATTCTTCCTTTCAACTACCCCATTTGATTGTGGAGTGCGAGGAGCCGAGAAGTTATGGGTAATACCATGAGCTTCACAAAAGGCACCAAATTGCACTTCATTATCAAATTCCCTACCATGATCCGTCCTAATAGAGACAATTGGACATCCTAGTTGATTTTGAATTATTCGACTAAAGATTTCGAAATGATCGAAAGCTTCATTCTTAGATGCCAAAAATCTAGTCCAAGTGAATCTAGAATAGTCATCAACTATAACTAGGGTATGAAGGTTACCTCCATAACTCCGTATGGCGGAAGGTCCAAAAAGATCCATATGTAAGAGCTCTAAGCATCGAGAGGTCGGAACCAAATTCTTGGATTTGTGACTTGAGTGAACTTGCTTTCCAACTTTGCAAGCATCACAAAAGTGACTAACAAACTTCATCTTGGGGAGGTGTCTTACCAACTCCTTAGAGACTAAAGATTGAATTAAACGCATATTAGCATGACCTAATCTCCTATGCCAAAGAGTAGAACTATCATCTATAGTCGCAAGACATATGTTGTCTTTTGACTTCTTATTAACCTTCATGACATAAAACCCATGCTTTCTAACACCTTTTCCAATGACTTTTCCATCTTTTACGATTTCACTGTCATGTTCCGAAAAGATGACCTTACACTTATTGTCACAAATTTGACCTATACTTAAAAGGTTAAACCCTAAGTTATCTACGTGCTCAACATTTTCAGTGGTCATATACTCAAGAGAAACCGTACCTTTGCCAATGATATTACCACATAGACTACTTGCAAATGTGACGTTACCTCCATCATATGCTTTGTAGTGCGAGAACAAACTTCGATTACCCGTCATGTGTTTAGAACATCCACTATCCTTAATCCACTCGTCGAGCTCCAAATCAATTTCCAAGAATATCTAGGTAACAACACACAAGATCAAACATTTGGTCCCCAATATCTCATGGGTCCAAAATTGTTAGTTCCAAACATCCCTTGCATTTGGTTGGGATGCATGAATGAAGGAGGGGTTCCCCATGGAGAACAAAATGGAGGAGGGTAGTAATTCATATAACCATTTTGTTGTTCGTTATTTCTCCTGGGTGTATTTGATCTAGGTTTAGAGTTATGATCATTTCTTCTAGGTGTTGGGGTTTTACTTCTAGATCGTGAATTGTTTTGATTATCTCTTCTAGGCGTTGTCGTTCTACTTCTAGGCTTAGACTCATTCCATATTCTAGGTGGAGTAGAAGATGGTCTTGATAAACTTCTATTTCCCATGAGAGGTTTACTTAATGGCTTGTAGAACTTATCAATAGCATTGTCGTCAAGTATGGGTAATTTTACCTTATTAACAGTAAGATGCTTTGATTTTTCACTTAATTTAGATTTTTCAGAAAGTTCATGATTTCCACAAAACTCATCTTCTGGCCGCGGTACCTTATCTATGGCGGCGGTTCCATAGTGATAAGGAACCGCCCCATACAATCTGGGACCGCGTACAGTGGGTGATTTTTGTGAAAATGTGACTTGTTTAGGTTCACTAGTTGAGGCTTCATTTGAGTTAAAACCTAGACCAAGTCTTTCCTTAGAATGAACGTGTTTGTTTAACATATCATCAAGAGCACTAGTACCTTTCATGAACTTTTCCAATTTAATGGAGGTGCTCTTGAGATCTTCATTCTCTAATCTAAGTTTCTCACAACTTAAGCAACCTAAATACACTTCTTTATTTTTCTAAGTTCATTGATCTAATTTTCAAGCTTAGTTTTGGTTGATTTTAAGGTTTTATTCTTTTCTATGAATTTAAGACTAAGTTTGTGTAAACTATCATATTTGCCTTCAAATTCAATATCATCAAAAGTGGAGCTATCATTACTATAATATTCGGTTTCAGAATGTACCTCTTTAGAAGTGTGAGCCATAAGACATTTCTCCTCTTTGGGGTTGTCATCGTCATCTTCACCGCTATCGCTCCAAGAGCCACTAACGAACGCCGTGTGATTCTTATCACGAGAGGGCTTTGGACAATCACTAATGAAGTGATTTGGATCACCACATCTAAAGCAATTCCTATCACCTTTTTCGTTCTTGACAAACCGAGTCTTTGAGAATGGTTTCTTATCATTGTTGGGTTGCCTAACGTGTTGAACTCGTCTCTTGAAGAACTTCTTGAAATCTCTCACCGCCAATGCATACTCCTCGTCATCGCTATCCGATGAACTATCATGGTCACTTTGTGCATTCTTGGCTTTAAGTGCAAGAGATTTTCTTTCACTCTTGGTTTTCACTAATTCCGAGTCCTTCAAAGTTATCATCTCATGAACCTTCAAGTTGCCTATGAGTTCATCGAGTGATAAAGTTGAGAGATCTTTAGACTCTTCAATCGCCGTGACTTTTGCTCTCCACTTTGGATGTAAACCCCTTAGAAACTTCATAACATTGTTCTTGCTAGAAAAACCTTCATCAAGTGCTTTTAGACTAGTAATAATGGTGTTAAACCTAGCAAATGCACTATCAATAGTTTCATCTTCTAAGATGACAAATTGTTCATATTGTTGGACAAGAAGATCGATTTTGCTTTCTTTGACTTGGCTATTACCTTGATGGGTTACTAAAAGAGTGTTCCAAATATCTTTAGCGGTTTCACACATAAAAATTCTTTCATACTCTTTCTTAGGCAAAGCATTATAAATCACCATTTTAGCCTCATTTTTTTTTGAAAGTTTCTTTTTAGTGTCCTCATTAGCTTTGTCAAAAGTGATCAATTCTTTTGTTTTAGAAACTTCATTAAATTGAT